>JAQQTP010000054.1:8882500-10082500 GCA_029884605.1 Ormosia emarginata | reverse complement strand
ACAAGAAAATGAAATGTGAGAAATGGAAGAAAACAAGTCATGTTGTTGTGATGCCTTTTGTTAACAAAAACAAAATTAACAGAAGATATGAGTCCCATCCTATATATTAATGAATTAACCATTTGATTAGTGAACTTAATGGGAAGTGGCAAAAATAGATTGACCCATATGCCAAATCCATCTGTTTGTATGTTTTGGGTGTTTGTTTATAAATATTGCTTTGTTGCTGGAGTGATGAGAGCGATGTGGGGTCATTCATTCATGGCAGTTGGTGTTTCATAAAGTGTATAATGGTTGTTCCCATCTGTCGAAGAATTAAGACCGGGTGCTGTGATGAGTGGGAAAAAAATTGAGAGAATTTGGTGTTGGTTCAAGATTGTATGAACACAAGAAAGAGTTGGGTTTGGGTTTAAACCCATTGTCTCAGTAGCTCAATAAGAAAAACTAAAAAGAAGGGCTTGGAAAGAGGAAAGAGGAAAGAAGAAAGAAGAAAGAAGCTGTTGTATGTCGGTTAAGCTCTTTTTTTAATTAATTTGATGAGTTGGTTTAATGGATCTCATTTTTTATGTGTTGTTATTCTATAATAACTTGTGTGTAAAATTAATGTATAAGAATGGTGTGTAACCATGAAATCCTCTAAAGAATATGTCACCTCAAAAAATTGTAAAGGAAAAATGATTGGTGTAAGTAAATTTAAATTTTAATCTTTTACCATGGTGATGTTAATCATGTTGATTAATTGATTTTATTATTTTTTCTTAAAATATTCCCAATTAAGTAAATGAGAGATTAATTTTCAGAGAATATGATTAGGTGCTAAGTAAAAACTCTTTCAAAGTAGGATTGATTGATAACATGATTGCTTTACTTTATTCACTTTGTCTGAGTTTCCTCATTGTATCCGCGTAGCATCAACAATGTCATGTCAATCTGCTTTTTATCTATCGAATACATTTTTCATTTTTTAATCAGAAAACGGGGCTATCTATCTAATAATACATGAGAAAGTTCACGTTCTCTTGTTAAGGGACCTTGCATGCAAAACAAGATTTTTTTATTATTTTTTTCTTTCACATCATTTTTTTATTTTTTTATATCCTTAATTATACATATTTTTTTATTTTTTTTACTTAATCACATTTTTAAAAAAATTATAAATAATAATACACTCTTAAAAATATTATAAAACTAATATTTTTTCATGCAAAAATCTTATGGATTTCGACATCCTGACATAATAACAGTTATTTTACACGAATATATTTATTAAATATATTGACCATTTCTTAAAAGACAAATTTTAAATATAATGAGAAATTGTTAAAGGATTTTATTTTTATTTTATCTGAAGAAATTCATAAAGGATAAATTTCAAAAATTACTTAAAAGTTGGGCCTAAAAATCCAAAAAGGATAAAATAAAAATAATAAAAAACCTTTTTGTTGGACTCAACACCTGCATAAGATTGCCATTATGGTTTCAGATTGGCCCAAATCTTACTTTTGGAGATGTTGCGCTTGAACCCCAATCCTAGGGCTTTGAATTAGTCTCGACCAATTCTGCTACTTATGGTCTGAACTCCTGAGACCTGTTTTCAAACATCTTAAATCTATTTTCAGTCTCAGTTTGGTCAAAACGGGACTTGCATTGTTGACTTGTATTTTGAACCCTTATCTATCTCAACGGCTTAAAGGGTAATCTCATCATAATTTTTTATTTTATTTTTTATTTTTTTATAATTGTGATTAAATAAAAAAATATAAATAAAAAGTGATATAATTATAGTATGAGAAACAATTTAAAAAATAATATGAAAAAAAATATAATGAAAAAATTATAATTGTATGAACATGAACATGTTTAATTTACTTTGTACATCAGTGAATTTTGAACTACAATCTTTTTTTTTTTGAAGAGAAATTATTACATATTATTAAAATATAATAAATGTATGATTCAAAATAAATCTTTATTATTAATATTAAGTTAATAATTTAAAATTTATATAATTTTATTTAAAATCAATAATGTATATTTTTTGTACGCACACATTTATTAATGCTTCAAAAGTACATTAAAATTTATCACTTTTGAAGGTCTATTCTACTTGTTTTCAGCCTCTATTTAGCCACGTTAGGTTGGCAAGATCATTTGCATTTCTGAACCAAGGGGTATTGCTCAACTTGAATTTGTGAGGTCCATTAAATGTGGTCACAACGTAAATCTTGTATAAAGAGAATAACTATTATGACATGAGATATGTCACTTTTAAAGTGAGCTTATAAAATGGTTTAAATTTTTTTATAAAGGTGTGTTTGGTTGAGGTAAAAAGACGGGAAATTTTAGAGGAATTTTTTTTAAAAGAAAAATAGTATGTTTGATTTGTGGGTAATAAAAAGGAAAAGTTTTTAGGTAGAATAATTTTTCTCCATAGATACTCTGAGCCCATGAGAGATAACTGTCAAGGTTTGGGAGCCACCCAAACCATGTATAGAAAGTCTGTACAGAACATAAATAATACATTCATGTCAACAGAATGATAATTACACCAAATTTTAGTACAAAAAAATTGAAAAAAAAAGTGAAACATAAGAAATTCACCCATTTTTAAATTCAATGGCCTCATCAATGTCTGGATTAAACATCAATTTAGTTGCATTCATGACATTCTGAATAATAATATTGTCTAAAGAGAAAAATTAAATAAAATAAATAAGATAATGTGTGGTAATTTAATATAAGAAATCATAAAAAAAATAATTACAAAAGCAACCTCACCTCTGAACAACTTAACTTTTGTTAATTGGACAACTACCACAGGATCATTCAGATTACTACTTGCAAAGAATGCATTAAGCTCTTCAACATAATCACCAAACACAGTGCATTCAAGTTTTCCCCTACCAAAAACAAATTCAATAGATACTATCAGCACCTATACCACTCATACAATATATCAGTTGTCAAAGACTATCAGAACCAATAGTAGTGTTAAAACATGTAATATAATAATACAAATGTTTAGTAAGAAACAGACTAGAAATCTATAAGCTCCATGAACACCATTTTCGTCATCTTTCCACCCCTCTCATACTACTTTTCAGTTGACACACCAGACAACAAACTCATAACATTTGCACATAATAACCAAATAAGGGTTAAAAAATGAAGTCAAACACATAGAAATTAAAAAAAGAGAAAGTAGCACTGATTTTATTTGGAATCTATAAACTATTCCAACTAAAAAGTCAGAATCTCTATCATGTTTGTAGATATCCCTAAATGGAATAAGAGACAACCCATGAAGAGGAATTAACTCAGATTCACAGGCAGTAACAAAAGTTCTAAACTGAAATACTAATCGGTAGTCATGGGTTGTAGCTCTATAAGAACCAATGTTAGGGACAACAGTAAAATAGGTCATCCTATACATAGTCTCCTCTGCCAAGTTAGGCAGAAATTTGTTCACCAGAGTCTTTTTGACTGAAATTTGAATTTTACCTCCCTTGAAAAAACAAAAAATTATCAAAAAAAAGTTAGGATAGAAATAAGCAAAAGCAAATAACATATTGATACTTACATATTCATCTAATAGAACCATTTAAATGGAACTTATTTGAGATGCATTGTTGAATGTAGGGACATTCCAAAAGCGGATGATGCGAACCTTGAGCCTCCAAACTTCCCTCTCAATATAAATTTTGCTCACAGGATGAAACGGGGGTGCCATAGTAGCCAAGTATAGTACGAAAAAAACAAAATAATCGAAACTTAGCACAAATTCAAGATCTGAGATTATGAAAGTAAAAACTTCAAGCTGATTGATTGCACACAAACCCAGAGCAATAACAACCCATATTTATAGACACAGGAATTGGAATTTGAATTCGGGAAAAGGAAGGAAAAACTAACAATTAGAAGAGAGAACCTCATACTGTGGATTTGACATTTCTCACCGTCACAGAGCAGCAAAGGAAAAGAAGAGGGAAAACACGGGTTGACACTACAGTAGGACAAGCGTCTCGAATGGGTGTGCTGGAAACAAATTGAGGTGCGGGCTGACTGAAATACCCATTTGCTTTGTCGTCTCTAACATGCGACTCCCCCACCAACTGCCATCTGCAACTTCCGATCATTTCGTCGACCATAGGGAAAGTAGGCAGGAGCTCTTTTGCTGAAGTGGAGAAGGTGAAGGAAACATGTGGAATGGATGAAGAAAGCTGGAGGTCTTTTGTCTGCTGCAGCTAACGTGTTAAGGGAGTGCAAATGAGTGAAGCAGCATCCAAAGCCAAATGCATTTAATTGCTTTCTGATAATGTGCCGAAGGAGTGAAATGAACCAAAGCCAAAAGCATTAATCTGAATTCTGAAAAAAAATACTCACTTTTATTAGCAGCTAACACGTGTTTATAATAGTAACTGATGCAGGAAAAAAATGGTTCAAGAGATCTTTTGTTTGTAACAGCTAACGTGTTAAGGGATAAATACATTTACTTGCTTTCTGATAACATGCGAAAGGAGTGAAATGAAATGAGAGAAAGCCAAAAACATCAGTTTGAATTTAGGAAAAAATAGTCACTTTTATTCAGCAGCCAACACATGTTTTCAATAGTAGCTGAAATAGGAATAGAAATGATTCAGCAATTATATAGTGTATAGATAGATTGGAATTGGAACCATAATCCTTCTTTTTGGAGAGAAATTATTGCATATTATTAAAATATAATAAATGTATGATTGAAAATAAATCTTTATTATTAACATTAAATTAATAATTTAAAATTTATATAATTTTATTTAAAATCAATAATGTATATTTTTTGTACGCACACGTTTATTAATGCTTCAAAAGTATATTAAGATTTATCACTTTTGAGGATCTATTCTACCTGTTTTCAGCCTCTATTTAGCCACATTAGGTTGGCAAGATCATTTGCATTTCTGAACCAAGGGGTATTACTCAACTTGAATTTGTGAGGTCCATTAAATGTGGTCACAACGTAAGTCTTGTATAAAGAGAATAATTATTATGACATGAGATATGTCACTTTTAAAATGAGCTTATAAAATGGTTTAAATTTTTTTATGAAGGTGTGTTTGTTTGAGGTAAAAAGACGAGAAATTTTAGAGGAAATTTTTTTAAGAAAAATAATATGTTTGATTTGTGTAATAAAAAGAAAAAGTTTTTAGGTAGAATAATTTTTCTCCATAATTTTGAGATAAACTTTACTTAAATGGCAAAGTAACATTTCTCCTTCTGGCATTTTCTTCAGAGCTTGCTATCTTTCTCTTGCTCTCACTTGATCTCGCCACCACGACGGGTCAGTAGATCGGAGCTCCCGCCATCCTTCCTCGCCCGCAACCCTCGAGCTCCGCCGCGCCATCTAGATCACGCGAACCAGCCACCATTCCGAGCCTCCTTTGCGCCCCCTCGCTGCCCCATAGAGTTGCTGCTCACGGTGTCCGCCGGAACGGCGACAACCACGCAAACCCACGTCTACTGTTGCGGGTGAGAAGCACACCGTAGTCATCTGCTCTCGCCACTGATTGAGCCGTCACCGTCACCCACGTCTGTACTTCGCCGTTTTCCCCCTATGTGCGTCTTCCTTCGTCTATGCGAAGACCAAAAGCTAGAGTTCCTGTTGTTGTTCCCTTTACTTTTTATGGTTATTAATTATGTTTTGAGTTATTTTTTTATTTTGTTTTATTTGGTTTTTGTTTTTTTTTATGTAGGCTGTATTGGGCTAACTAATACTCATTGGTTTGTTTTGTGTCATCATGTTTTGATTTGGTTATTTTTTAAGTGGTTAAGAATGACTCCATTTTTTAGTAAGCATATCAAACAAGAGAAAAAAAAAACTTTACTCCATTGAAGGAGTGTTTGGTTCAGCTTATAAGCTGAATTAACAGTTTTTTTTTCTAAAAAAAATTGTTGTAATAGGATTCAATTATATTTGGTAAAATTAATTTTAGCTTTTACACAAAATTTAATGCATTTTAACAGTTTTTTTTCATAATGTTGAAATTTCAACTTATGATTTTAGATTATAAATTATTCTTTACACTTTGAGATGTAAATACTATTTTTTTCTCAATTAAATAATTTTTTAATTAATCAAATAATTTTTTTAATCATTCTATACCTATTTTAATAATTTAATGTATAAAAGTAATTTTTTATATAATCCAAACGAAATAAATTAACTTAAAATCATTTTTCAAATAACATATCCAAACATAATCGATTATTAAAATAATCAAGTTTTTACAGTTTGATTATTAAAATAATCGATTATCGAAATAATCAAGTTTTCACAATTATCCCAAACACGCACTAAGTTATACTCCATCAAAAGTTCTTCTATAAATTTTTACTCTCTTAAATTTTATCCCACAACCAAACACACCTTAAATATTACAAAATTAAACTCATGACATAGATTCAACTTTTATGTTCCATATTGTAATTAATTGGATTAATTAATTAATATACTATTCTTATTTTTTTCTCGAAATATCTCTACAAGATAAGTGTAAGATTAATTTTTTCGGATATGGTCAAATATTTAAGTATAATTTTTTTTCAACAGTGTTATTTTTATACACATAAATATTGAAATTAAATTCAAAATCACATGTTTAAGGCTTTGTTTGAACACAAATGATGAATGAGATGAGATGAGATTGAATGTGTTAGGATAGAATAAAAATATCATATCATTGTTTAAATATTTAATAATAGAATGAAAAAAAAATTATCATTCCCTTGTTTAAAAATACTAATAGAAGGGAATGAAATGATAAACATTATAAATTTATTGTTCTCATATTGTTTTTGTTTTAAACACATTAAACTTTAATTATTTTTAAGTAAAAAAATATTAAAAATGTTTTTAATTATTATCTACTAATTATATTAATTAAATAATTTTTTTTCTTAAAAATTATATCAATTCTTTTTTTTGTTAGATATTTCACACACGAAATAATTATTATACAAAGGGGCCAAAATAGAGAAAAAGAAACGAGAGTGTTTCATTTTGACTTACTTAGAAGAGATGAGATGTTGCTATTCGTTGGGTTAAGGTAGACAGAGTGACGATGGATTTGGCTTCTCTCCAGCAGCTGCACCTCCAGCAGCTGCTAGAGCACATCTCTACCATTGAAAAATCATCCAACGGTTAATATTAATTTAATATTTTTAATATTAAAAAATTAAAAAAAGTCCTGACCATTAGATGAAAATCCAACGATTGAGATGTTCTTGCTGAACCTCCAACGGCTGGAGAGAAGCCAGATTCAGTGACGATACGTGTAGAATGCAGAGACTGAAATTGAAGTGACACAACAAAATGGAGAAATAATGTTCACGTCTAATTAGTTTTAAGTTAGGAATAATCATATAATTTTATATTTAAATTAATAAAATAATAACATATTCCACCATATATATCCTCAATTTGAAGAAAATTAAAAGAAAAATATGGATTGACATAAAATAGAATGAATCTCATTTTTTACTATCAATTTAAATAAAGTCAAAAAAAAAAAATTATTTTCACTCGAACTAATACACAAATTTATTCTTATTTTATATGATTAATATATTATTCTGAAAGCATACATAAATTTTAAAATATTGAAGTCAAAGTGATAAAAAAGGAGAATGAAATCTACACCACAAAAATCCCTTTTATTTAAATTTTATTTTACTTAAATAGGAGTATATTTTTATTTAATAATCATAATAATTTAATACATTATTTTTTTTATTGGTTCATCATTTAATACATTATTAAATTCTGGACATAATAAATAATTCATTTTGACTTACTTAGAAATATATCAGAGAGGTTGTTGAACCATTTTCAGAGCTATGGTGAGGTGGAAGAAGGGCCTATAGGGTTTGACAAAGGGGGTGGAAAGACCAGAGTGTTCGCTTTCTTCGTGTACAAGACGGAGGAGGATATGCGAAGGCGTCACTGATTGAGCCCATCAAGATGATTGATGGGTATCAAGTGCATTGCAAGTTTGCCGTCGATGACAAGAAGGGAAAGTCGGCAACTCAATCGCCTATGCCGACAACGGCTGCAGCGTCGTCCAGGTTTTCTGGGGATGGCATGAATGGTCAGAAGCAGCAGCAGCAGCAATCTTCTTTGCCCGTTCCTCATATGATGGCACCACAATATGGGGGATATGGTGGTGTGCATCCCACATTGCCTGAGAATAACTATAGGATGCAACCTTTGGTGCCGTCGTTTGGTAATTCGGATGGTGGTGGTGGTGGTGGTGGTGGGTACGGGCGTGGAATTGGCCCTTTTTTTAGTGATTTCGGTGGAAGGTTTCCTCCTCCAAATTCTGCTGGAATGCCTCCATGGGGATTTACGGATGGCTCTGCTCATCAACAGCCCATGCCAATTCCCAGACCTCTACCCTCAGGGATTTTCCATGGCATGTCGCCTTATTCATGAGGTAATTGTCGTATTTCATATTCAATTGTGGCTATATGTTATATGCGTTTGCTTCTCTTAGATTTGTTGCTTGTTTTGTGTGCTTGTAGTGGTTTGAAATTATTTTTTGGTTATAAAGCTGCTGTTTGTTTCCTTGCTTCTGTTCTTTTTTGAAAAAAAAAAATTAGGTCTTAATCATTTGTTGATTTTACATGCAACCTTTTCTCAATCTGGAAAATTGCCTAAGCTATGAGTTTTTGAATAGTTAATAAGGTTTTTTTTTTTATTTGGGGGGGTGGGGTGGGGTTTGGTAATGCTGGATTTAAAAGGAAAAGACAGTAGGTAGAGGGGATTTTATATTTCCTTTAGTTTAGTTTGATGGAATAGGAAGGAAAGATTGTGATGTAATGGAGAGATTTGAAAGGACAAAGAAGTAATCTTTCCTTACCTACAATTATCCTCCTTATGAAACCAAACATAGCATAAATATATGGATAAGGCTCCACTAAAATGAGTTTGTCTTTAAAGTGAGTAAGTAAGGGTGTATTCACCATTGATTTAATCCAAAATGCATCGTGATCTTAACCCACTAAAATTTAATGGTGGATACACCTTTATTTTCTCACTTTAGATGAGTTTTTCCTAAATATTTGTATCTGTTTGTTTGAGCTGAACTTTCTGTTCCGCATGCATACTGTTTTCAATGAATTGAAGCTCTGTTATGGATTTATACATTAGAAGGATCATTACTCTATCGCTCTCTACCTTCTTGTATTTTTGAAATGCATACGCATTTATACACGCACTTGTGAATGACTCTTCCATCTTGCCAACCTGCATTTCGTAAATTGCTTGATGATATGAACTGAGTTTAATATCTTTTGTGGAAATTATTTGGTTGTAGGGTCTTTCTATTGTAGCTGATGTTGATTCAAGTTTATTTATTTGTTGATTGTGATTATTATTTGAATAATGATTATGACTTTCGATAGTTCATTGTGTTATTTAAATGTTAATTATTGGTTTGAGTTTGAATAGGTATTTGGTTCAGGTTTGTGATGGCTTCTTGGGCACGAATGCTTTAAATGGTTGTGCTGATTTCGTGCATGCAGACAATGATATCTTTGGTTTTGGTTACATGGACTGCTGTAAAATTGTTGCTGCTTCACCCCTCCCCCTGCTTTTATGTTTTGTGGTTCCATTTCTGATGGGTTTTAGTGAAAGCTTACATAACCTCGTAGTATTTAAATGTAGTACTTAAATGGAATTTCTGTAGAACATTTTATTAAGAGTTTTTCTCTAAATTAGGTAGGTTTCTAAGTTACTGACTAAATGTTGAGGTGGTGACCTTGGATTTTGAAATGTCTTTTATTGTCTTCTATGTTCCGATGTGCATATGTGCACATTGCGTGATTGTTGCGGCAGCCTCAACTTTTTGAAGCTTTTTTTTTTTTTTACCCACATCTTGCAAGTATTTGTTTCCACGTCTTTCAACTTCCACTCCTTGCAAGTATTCGTTTCCACGTCTTTCAACTTCCATGTCTTGCAAGTATTCGTTTCCACGTCTTTCAACTTCCACGTCTTACAAGTATTTGTTTCCACATCTTTCAACTTCCACTCCTTGCAAGTATTTGTTTTTTATGGTGGGGCTCTTTACTTTACATATTTGAGTATTTCTTGAAATATCTGTCCCATTTGTTTTTAAGGTAAATTCAGCATCAAGTCTCTCAAGAGGAAATCAGTTGAGTCAAGTTTTGAAGAACTTATGTGTATCATCTTAGAGATCGAATCTGGTATTGATTTGGCCCTGAAATGGATGCTTGTTTTCATCTCCTTTGAAAATTGCCAACCGCTTGAGTCTTATACATTAGATCCAGGTTGTTTAATATGTAAGCCCACAATAAGTGGCTGTTCACAAGCCGTTTATGTAACTAACAAATATTGGATTTATCGCATGCATGCATGGATTACTGAACCTACAACTTTCTAGGTGCATGTAAAATATCAAACTCTACTCCTCCTCCGTGGTCACACCCTAAAGAATAAATGAAAGCGAGAGAAGTGAAAGAAATAACACTAATTATTTCTTTTTATCTATCTATATTTCATCATGAACCTGCTAGGGAGTAATAAATGAGCTAAAAGTAGAATATGAACATGAAAAGCAAAATGGAATGTAGATGTGTTGGTTATATTTGCCTCCTATTGAATTGTGTTGTCCTTTGAATATGTGTCCTGCCTATCATTTGTGTAAACTCCTCTTTCACTGAGACAAAGTCATTCTAACGCATGCTGAGCAATTTCACCACTTTGAAAGCTCAATCTATTTTGATTTCTAGAGAGATTCCATTATGAACATTTCCTCCTTTCCATTTAGTATGCTAGCCTGTAGAGCACTTCAGTAGGACCGTGGCATCAATAGCTAGATGTTAAGCCAAGGTCAATTGTATGATGAGATACCATGGTTGGGTCCTGTTAGCACGATAGATACACATGAAATGCCTCTTTTAGAGTTAGAGGTATCATTTGTTTGGGTTTTGTAGATAAATATTTTCACGGGAATAAGCAACTTGCTTTGCTATAGTTGGATGCTACTTTGTTTATTTATTTATTTATGTTTGTGTTTACCATCCTTTTGTGCCTTATATGTACAACTTAAAAGTGATGGTTTAAAAACGTATTTTAGTATGAAAGCATCTTATTGGAATATAGATAAAATTAAAGTGGCTGTCTTGTAATTTCTGACAGCTCAAGAGACTTATAAGTTAGATTCAGGTTGTTTAATATATAATTGAGCTTAATCAAGCCCACATCATGTGGCTGTTAACAAGCCATTAATGTAACTAACAAATAATGGATTTATTGTGTGCATTAATTGCTGAAATAACAGCACACTAGGTGCACGTAAAATATCTAGCTGCACCCCTCCTTCGTGCCCACACTCGGAAGAAAAAATGAAAGCAAGAGAAGGGAAAGAAAATAACACTAATTATCTCTTTGTATCTCTCTATTTCTTCATGAGCCTGATAGGGATTTAATAAATGAGCTAAAAGTAGAATATATGAACATAAAAGCAAAATAGAATGAAAATGTGTTGGTTGTTTGCCTCCTCTTGCACTGCACTGTCCGAATACGTGGTATCATTTATTTGGTTTTTGTAGATAAATATTTTCAAGGGATAAGCAACTTGCTTTGCTATAGTTGGGTGCTTCTTTATTTATTTTTTGTGCTAACCATGTTCTTATGCCAACTGTTTTATTGTCATTGTTGCTACAATTTATTAGCAACACATGTGGCCACTGTTAGTTTGTTCCTGGCTATGATTCACTTCATTTCTGTTGTTATTATACTTTATTTTAATCTTTTTCCAAGTTAAATTGGGCATACCCTTTTGTTCCTAACTTATGCTCTCATCCTGGGGTTAGCTCACCCGATCAACCTTTCGCTCATGACAACAACATGACTTGGGTTTGAATCGTGCGATCTCCTATTGGTAGGCAATCTGTAATCTTACTATAAATCCTCGTTGAGGTTGGTGGTTTGCCTTGACTTTGGAATGGGGAGAGCCTCCCCTCACCCTTAACTTTTAATTACCCAAAAAAAAGAGAGTTCATTTTGATCCTGTTAGCTTCTCTTTTGACGTAAAGGACAAGTCTGGCCTTCTGTTATTTGGGACAAATCTGGAATTGTAGGGCAAAATTAGAATAGCTATGTAAATTTCAAGGTAGTCTAAGGCAAAAGGCGCTCTTAAGGGGCTAGGGGGTTTAAATTTTAGCACCTAGAGGCACGAGGCGTTAAAAAGTGCATGCCTCAATGAAGAAAGTTGTTAACATTATAAAAAGAAAGATGTAAAATATTTCACTGTTTTGCATTAGTTTTCCATATACATTAACTACTTAATCTAAACATTTATAATAAAAATAAAAAATTAAAACGTTAGTGATAAAGCATGATAATAAGTTGATAACGAGCTCTAAAGATTGAAGTTCATAACTAAAATAGATGTGGCAGCCTAAAAGAAATTCATAACAAAAAGACATAAGCAACCTAGATTAGGCAAACCGTAAGTGTCTAAGTTCATCAGAAAAATAGATATTGAAGAGTGCATTCATGGATTCATCATCAAAATCGGTTCCATAGCTGTCTTAAAGGCCAACAACTAGTTATTTTTTTAAAGCATTCTGACTATTTTACCCTATGTTGCATCACAATTAGCAAGTTAGATGACTGGGCTGCCCTAAAGGTGTGCAACTTGCCTAAACTAGAAATTAGAAAGGCACCAGAGGTGTGTGCCTCACTGAAGGGGCAGTGCGTCAACCAGCAAGAGGCGCTGACCCCATCTGGTATGCCTTTGATTACACTAGTAAATTTAATGTAAAGAACAAAGATTTAAAGCCAGCAAGTGTTTAATTATTTTCATGATCAGTTTTTGGGTGACTGAACTGTATTTTTGAATTCTTTATTCTTTTTTTTTGGGTTAACATTTATGGATTCTTCTTTGTTTTGTAACTTTTGTTGGTCCATTACTTTTGGATTCGTCTTTGTGTTGTTGGTTAGTGTGCTGGATTTATTATCTTAGCTCGAGAAACCCATTATCTTTTGTCATGCTCTTCAGCTCTTGCATTCCTATAAGACATTAAGAGTGTTTTTACTTATTGTGAAATGTGCTATATGTATCCCGACAAAAAAAAATATATATATATGCTATATATATTGGCGTATACAGTGTTGATTCTTGTGTTTCTATTCTAACCTTGTGAATAGGCATATTTGCTGCTACTGCTAATTATTTTTTTCAAGGTGGGTCTCTTGTTCGGTTTTGATTTGAGGTGATTCGGCCAAGGCCACATTGCATGTGGTCCTTTGAGGTTAGGACTTAGGAAATGCCATTTTGGTCTCCAAATGCTTAGTGAAGGAGACAAGCTGTTTGTTGTATCATTCTGTAAAGAGAGACAATTACTTTGTAATGATTTTATCATTTTATTGTGAAATACATGGTGCACTTGTAATGATTTTGTACGAGGTTATACACTGTTGGGAAAAGATAACAAATATTAACAATAAGCAAAAGCAAATTGGATCACGTTTTCCTCCTGTGCAATTAACAATAAGTTCTGAAAATTTTTCAGGTAACAAATAATAATTTTAGGCAAATAATAGGATGCACAGATCAAAAAAATAAAATCAATAGGCACTAGATTTTTAACGTGGGAAAACTCTTAATGTGAAGGAAAAACTCACGGGACCTAGTCTAGTAAAAATTTTTTCACTAATAAAATTAATGGGTACACCACAAGTCTTCCTGAAATCACCAAGGATTAACAGAAAATTAATTTTCACCAATAAGGTAGATAACAACACAATAAACCCACCAATGGGTATCTAGCCAGACAAGAGAGAGAACTAAAAATAGAGAGATATTAAAACCAAAAATAAAGCTCACACTACCAGGATCAACATATCAAAAATATCTGATAGAAGAGTACAAATTATCTCCACCTTATTTTCTTCTCCGCTGCCACACGTTGTTCTCGTCCTTTTTCCACTCTTGAATTCTCTCTCTCTCGGCTTTTTTACCACAGGCACACACACACCAATATCTCAAACAAATGGGTCTTTTAGGCCTATGTCAATGTGACCTTTTTTTTTTTTTAAGTCAGCGTGGGCTCACTTTTTGGTGACCTACCTGACAATTTCCCCCCTCACCAATCAAGTGGGGCTATAGTCAACCAAACTCGCTTTCTCTTTGCAAGTAGCAAATTTTCCTGTGGGTAAAGTCTTTGTCATCATATCTGAACCATTCTCATCAGTATGGATTTTCTCTAATGATAATTGCTTCATCTCCAGCGCATCCCGTATCCAGTGATGCCGAACCTCAATATGCTTAGACCTTGAATGAAAGGTCGAGTTCTTGCTGAGATGGATTGCACTTTGACTATCACAGTACAAAATATATTTTTCTTGTGAAAGACCTAACTCTTGTAGGAATTTTTGGATCCATAAAAGTTCCTTAGCAGCTGCTGTAATGGCAATATATTCTGCCTCTGTAGAGGATAGAGCGACATATTTCTACAACCTGGACCGCCATGACACTGCTCCACCTGCAAAAGTCATCATATACCCAGAAGTAGACTTCCTGGAATCCACATCATCAACCATATTTACATCTGTGTAACCATTCAACACAGGCTTACCACTTCCAAAGCATAAACAGACTTCAAAAGTACCTCTAAGATACCTGAGTATCCATTTCACAGCTTGCCAGTGCTCTTTACCAGGATTGGAGAGGAAACGACTAACAACGCTAACAGCATGAGCAATATCCGGTCTTATACATACCATCGCATACATCAAGCTACCAACTGCAGATGCATACGGAATCTTTTGCGTTTATTCTTTATCTTTCTCACTTGTAGGACATTGCGCAAGGCTCAACTTGAAGTGACCTACAAGTGGAGTACTAACAGATTTGGAATTGCTCATATTAAATCTCTCCAATACCTTTTTAATATACTTTTGTTGTGATAACCACAATTTACTATTCTTCCTATCACGAACAATTTTCATGCCAATGATTTGCCTTGCAGGGCCCAAATCCTTCATTGCAAGGACTTGTTCAGCTCTCTTTTAAGATTTTGAATTTCTTTAATGTCATGGCCAACAATCAGCATGTCATCCACGTAAAGTAAGAGAATAATAAAATTTTCATTAGGAAATTTCTTCACAAACATACAGTGATCAGAAGAAGTTTTACTGTACCCGTGATCCATCATGAAGGAATCAAATTTCTTATACCACTGTCTTGGAGCTTGTTTGAGCCCATACAAGCTCTTCTTTAATCTGCAGACAAGCTTCTCTTTGTCTTTGACTGCAAAACCTTCAGGTTGCTCCATGTAAATTTCTTCTTTCAGGTCACCATGGAGGAAAGCTGTCTTCACATCAAGTTGCTCAACCTCTAAATTCAAATTAGCTGCTAAACCAAGCACAACTCGTATTGAAGACATCTTGACCACAGGTGAAAATATTTCTTCAAAATCAACTCGTTTCTTCTGACTGAAGCCTTTCACAACCAACCTTGCCTTGTACCTTGGCTGTGAGCAATCCTCTCTGATTTTAGCTTGAACACCCATTTATTCCTAAGTGCTCTATTGCCCTGGGGTAGTTTCACTAACTCAAACGTATGGTTCTCATGTAAGGATTTCATCTCCTCTTGCATGGCTTTATACTACTTGTCCTTCTCCTTATGTGACATAGCTTCTTCATAGTTCTCTGGCTCTCCCCCATCAGTCAACAACACATACTCATGTGGAGGATATCTCTGTGAAGGATGATGCTCTCTTGCAGATCTTCTCACCTGAGGCTCTAAAGGTGGTTCTTGTGGAATTGACTCAATTGGTTCATTGACTTGAGGCTCAGGCACATCAACTGTGTTATCCACATCTGCATTTACATCTCCCCCATTATCAGTGACCCTGGTAGGAGGTTATGGCTCAACATCAATGTACCCATGAACAACCTGTTTTGGCTTATCCTTCTTATCAATATCTTCAATAGTCTGGTCTTCAAGAAAGACAACATCTCGGCTTCTGATAACTTTCTTATCAATCGGATCCCAAAACTTGTAACCAAAATCATCACGACCATAACCCTACACTGTTTAGACTTACCATTAAGCTTGGACATTTCATCTCTGGGAATGTGAACAAATGCCTTGCAGCCAAACACACGCAAATGATTATAGGAAACATCTTTCCCCGTCCATACCCTCTCATGAACATCACCATTAAGAGGAACAGAAGGAGAAAGGTTGATTAAGTCTACTGCAGTTCTCATTGCTTCACCCCAGAAGGCTTTAGACAATTTGGCATGAAAGAGCATGCATCTGATTCTATCATTAATTGTGCGGTTCATTCTCTCTGCAACCCCATTGTGTTGTGGGGTCTTTGGAACTGTCTTCTCAAGCTTGATTCCATGGTCCTTACAATACTGCTCAAATGGACTCCTGTATTCACCACCATTATCTGCTCTAACACATTTCAACAATTTACCTGTTTCTCTTTCCACACTTGCATGAAAGTGTTTGAAGACGTCAAGTACCTGGTCTTTGGATTTCAAAACAAAAGTCCATACTTTTCTAGAATGGTCATCAATAAATGTAACAAAATAAGAGTAACCACTAAGAGATTTAACATCCATAGTGAAAACATCAGGGTGAACTAAATCCAAGATATGTGGCCTCCTATGTGGAGGATAAGTACGGAAAGAAACTCTATGTTGCTTACCAATAAGACAATGAGAGCAAGTTTTAAGAGATGTACCTCTAACAGGAAGTAACTTTTGCCTTGCAAGAGTGTCAAGGTCATTCTCACTCAAATGACCCATGCGTTTATGCCATAGCTCTGTAGAACAATCCTCAATTGCATTCACCTGAGGTGTAGACAACTTTGCTGATGTCCAATAAAGAGTATTCCGCTTTACTCCTTTTGCTACCACCAAAGTCCCTTTGGTGCACTTCCATTTACCATCACCAAAAGCATTATGATAGTCATCTTCGTCAAGTACATGTACTGAAATCAAGCTGAGGCGCATGTCAGGAATGTGCCTAACATCTTTCAAGTGCAGCTTGCATCCGGCATTTGTCTCTAGCCATATTTCTCCAATGCCAGCAACCTTGCTTACCCCTTGATTTCCCATCTTCACTTGCCTAAAATTCCCAACAGTGTAGGATATACTCACGATGAGGTATAACATGGAATGAGACAGCAGAATCAACAACACATTCATAGTCTTGGCATGTGAGATTAATGGAGTCATCATCATAAACAATGATAACTTCACCATCAGATACAAATGCAGCAATGTCTTTGTCTTTGTCTTCTCTTTTATTATTGCCTCTAGTCCTTAATTTTTCCCGCTTAAGGAACCTGCATTCTTTAATCATGTGTCCTATTTTATTGCAATGGAAGCACTTGATGTCTTTTCTGTTCTTTGACCTTCCTCTTGACTTGTTGCGGTCTTCAGATCTCTGAAAATTTCTATGTTGGCTTCTTCCCCGTGACTCCACAACCAAAGCTTCATTCTGAGTCGAAGAGCTAGCCATACCATGTCCCTTCCTCCTTGTTTCTTCATTCAAGAGACTATCTTTCACTATATTAAAAGTCAACTTTCCATTAGGAGCAGAGTTACTCAGAGATACCACCAGTGTTTCCCAGCTGTTTGGTAATAAGCTAAGCAACAACAGTGCAAGCAGTTCATCATCTAACACAACCTCCATAGTATTCAACTGATTCATAACATTCTGAAAACTACTCATATGCTCAGCCACCGAGGGCCCATCCCTGTATTTCAAGTTTACCAACTTCCGAATCAAGAATGCCTTGTTCTGTGCATTTTTAGACTCAAACAAGTCGCTCAATTTCTTCCACAAGCTGTGGGCACTAGTCTCACTGGATACATAGTGATAAATGCTTTGGTCAATCCATTGCCTGATCATGCCAATAGTCTTCCTGTTTATTCTCTTCCATTCTTCATCAGATTTATCTGCTGGTTTAGTACTATCACCATCAATGGGATCATACAGGTCTTTGCAAAATAGCAAGTCTTCCATTCGGGATTTCCATATTTAGTAATTGGTAGAATCCAATTTAATCATAGTACTAGCAACATCGCCTTCTCCCATTTTAAGAGCACAAACCAGAGCCCCAACCAAGGAGCGCTCTAATACCAGTTGTTGGGAAAAGATAACAAATATAACAACAAGCAGAAGCAAACTGGATCACTTTTTTCTCCTGTGCAATTAACAATAGGCTCTGGAAATTTCTCAGGCAACAAATAATAATTTTAGGCAAATAATAAGATGCACAGACCAAAAAAATAAAATCAATACGCATCAGATTTTTAACGTGGAAAAACTCCCAATGTGAAGGAAAACCCACGGGACCTAGTCCAGTAAAAAATTTTTCACTAATAAAATTAATGGGTACACCACAAGTCCTCCTGAAACCACCAGAGATCAACAGAAAATTAATCTTCACCAATAAGGTAGATAACAACACAATAAACTCACCAATGGATATCTAGCCAGACAATAGAGAGAACAAAAAATAGAGAGATATTAAAATAAAAAATAAAACTCACACTACCAAAATCAACATATCAAAAACATCTTATAGAAGAACACAAATTATCTCCATCTTATTTTCTTCTCCGTTGCCACATGTTATTCTCGTCCTTTTTCCACTCTCGAATTCTCTCTCTCTCGGCTTTTTCACCCGAGGCACACACACTAATATATCAAATAAATGGGTCTTTTAGACCAATGTCAATGTGACTTTTTTTTTTTTAAAGTTAGCATGGGCTCACTTTTTGGTGACCCACCTGACACACACGTACACAGAGTGGTTTATATAGATTTGATATACCGTTACGAATTTTAGCGTATACAGTCTCTGTATGTTTCCCTTCAGAAGTTAAAATGAGGAAGTTTCTAGAGACTGCACTTGCATGGTTTAACATCATCACGGTGATCACTGACCACATTGGTTAAAGTTCAGATCTTCATAATCAATTGAACTGAAACAAATCCTCATACTATATGATACCAGCTCATTCTCGAGACAACTGACAAGTGTTGGGGATCTTGTAAGCGAAGCTCTTGAAACCTTTTGACTATGTAAGGTGTGGGGGAATAGGGACTAAATGATTCTCTTGGAACTTGATAGTTGATGCCAATCCGTGATGGCCATAAGTGTCTGCGGGTGGCGTAAATTCCTCTGAAAGGTTGAAGGTGATTCTTATGAGAAGTGTAAAGAATATAACCTATTTATAAACATGGAAGAGATGATTACTGTGAGAAGTGTAAGGAATTTAAGCTGTTTAAAGTTTAAGTGGAGCTCAATTATTACTGAGTGGATAATAGAGAAAAAAAATGTGATTAGAGTCTCTTATAAAAGAAGGTATTTGAAGCAAATTATTGATCACGGAAACTGTTTAAAAGAGGATAAAAAAAATTCAAGTCTATAATTTTTAATTCACTTCAATATTATATCCTCTTTCTTACCAACTGCTTACATGTTTGTAATTTTTTAATCCAGTAAATTATTGAAGTGAATTATTTTGCAACAAAAAAAAATCCACTATATTTATGTCCCTTCGAAAATATTGAAGTGAATTTAGAAAGCGATAGTGATTTTTTAATGGTCTGAATGGCTCTGACGTAGAAGCGAAATTTACTATATTAGTTTGAATTCTTAATATTCAACGATTTTCTGTCATTGGAAGCTTTTCATTTACATTTGTCAGCATATACAAATGTTGTAGCAAGAAATGTGAAGGTGACCTTATCACGTTATATTTTTTTTGTTCCATAAAATGATACCATTATTGGCTGCTGCCAAAGAATAGCACATATATCAGAAAGAATAGCACATATATCAGGGAAGCCTAAATTGCAAGAACTTAGTCAACTTCAAATTTTTGGGGGAAAAAAATGAAAAAACCTTAGTAAGGCAAACTCTTGGAACTTGTGCTGATAACCAATGACTTCAGTTTAGAAGACTCCCCAGCTGCATTTGCCCTCTGGGTTATTATTTCCATATTCCTATGCAAGCTTTGTTTCACCAAATTCTTCATCAATTTCTTCCCTTCTTTTGCATCTCTTTGATTTGCAGGTGAACCCATTGCAAATCTTCGTGTTTGTGGACCTGAATGTGGCCCCATCTTTATTTGCCTTTCATCCTTAAACCATTGCAATAGTTTCAGTGCTCTCTTTTGAGCTAAGGGGCTCCCCAATAGAGCCACTTCAAGAAGTACAGGAACAATCCCAGCCAGTGCCATTTTCTCTCTTTGTGATGAGCTTTGATGCGCTAGAATCATCAAAATATAAACTGACAACTCTTGGCATGTGGGTTTATCTTCCCATGACAAGATCTCAATAAAGCTTTCTGGCACCATTGAGCTGTTCTCTATTGCTTTCTTTCCCATCAAAGTCACCAACAAGTTCCCTAGAGTGGCAAGTGCTTTATCTGAAATTTCTTTCATTGAGGACAGTTCCAAGAGGATAGGCACAACCCCACTAGAAACCAAAGGGCCTGCATTCTCTAACACGGTTGAGAGGCTGTATAAGGCACCCAAACACGATCGTTTGGAATCAAAACTTGAGCCTGACTCAAGAATGCCTCTAACTAATGGGAGAAAGTCTAAAGAAGCAAGAGGGAATTGGGTGTTTGCTAGAGATGACAATGATAAGAGCAACTCTGCAAATTCACTTATTGTTGGTTCATCTACAAGGTCAATTGTCTTTGGCAGCTTGGACAATATTCCTGCCTCCACTATCAAAGCCTTGTTCCTGAAGAAAGAACAGACAAGTCAGGAAAAGAAGGAAAAACATGTTTCAACGCAGTCAAAGTTAGGTTAGAAACAAATATTTGATATATTCTCCAAGTTAGCATAAACTAGTCAAGAACTCAACCCTCCACTAACATCATCCCACCTACTTCAATCCATTTTTTCTGAATAATTCTTAATCCTCTTATGCAATCTTCCTAATATTTCTCTAATTTATTAAATAAAAAAATATTAAATATTTTTTATATTTTTAAGACATTAAATATTCTTATTTTTTTATTTAATACTTTTTTTATTAAGTATTAAAAAATTATTAAGAGAATATTTTAAGAAAATATAGTTTTTTCTTCTTTTGATGGGAATGATGCAATTAGTTTATATAAACAATAAGAAGACCAAACCAACTAAATTAAAAATATCATTTATAGCATTGTGAAGTCAACGAGAATCTGAAATTAATATTTGTGTTGGAAAATGAAGGTCAATAAAATACATAAAATTGTTCTAAAGATCATAAAGGAATCTGATCAACTACCCTATATTTTATATTCTGTAATTTATAAATTTTAAGACAAAAATGTCGCTTCAATATGAACTTTGTCTCCTTGTAGCTCATCCTACAACCCAGCAACTCAGTTGACAACTTGACACTCATTGCACATTTTGGTGATTTAATTTTATGTTTCTTCCAACTAATATGCTGGCATAGCACATTACAGCATCGTGGTGACAGTGGGATTTGGGCAAATTTGATCCGAAAATATTGTTTAAATTCCATTCTCAAATTTAATGTCATGAATGCAAGTTTAATTAATTTGATAACTTTATATTTCTACAGCCTGTAGGGGAGAAACATAACTCTAAATGCAAGGCACTGCACCCGCCATCATTCCCTTTGTCTCCATTTGAAATGTTCATTTCTTTTTCTTTTCTTTTTTTCTTTTTTTTTTCCTGTGCGAATTTATAGAAGAACATTTTGGACTTTGGCTGTGGTTACTGGTTACTGTGGAGTCATGAACCATTCCCACCAAGGCTAACAGCCACTTTGTATTCATCAATCTTGTCTTTACTCCCCAAAAGTCAAAATGGGCGGTTACAGGTTATTCATAATGGCTCCACTCTCACCAATTTCTTGTAAAAAATATGATTACATATTTGTCCATATCAAACAATATGGAAAATGAAAAGACAATAAAGTATGTGAAGAAATGTTTTTAGTAATTAGTACTAAGTGCACCTTTAGATATCAGTTGGCCAATTTAAACACACGTTAAGAGTCTTTGAAAGATGTAAAATCATGTTTGACTTATTTTCATTTCTGTTTGCTTCAACTAAATTTTAGACTAAATGTACATTGGTTTCAAATTAAGAAAATGTTGCTTTTGTATCGAAGTTGTTATCCTAACTAATTTTTGAAACAAAAATTTTCAAACATAAATTACGTTACTGCAAACTCATTTTTAATCAAACTTATGTTTATAAACACACTTTCAATTAAACTTAAATTTATCAATTCTAATCTAAACACACACTAATTCGTGCACCTTCTCCATGATTTGAAGTTGGTGGACCTTAACACATGTACAAATTAAGTTCTAATTTCTTATCATATCTTCTCTCACGATATGTCAACCTAAAAATCAATACCTCAGTTTTAAGTTTTAACCATTCATTTTATCTTGTTTATGTGCCAATGGATGGACGTCTAATCTGAGCATGAATTATTGGTAGCAACACCCAACAATTTAGAATCTTCTTAAACTCATCTCATGAAGAATCAGTTCAACCAATAACATCTAAAGAACTTATTAAATCAACCACAAGGATTCAATCACTCAAATTTGAATTAAACACAGTTTCAAATTAAGTTAATAAAATAGATTTTTATGTTGAGCTGCTAACTTCTTATTTTTTTTTAAAAAAAAAAAATCAAACAACAAGATTAAGATTATCAAACACTAAAAAACAGTAGTTTTAGGTAGCAAGCATTCATAAAGTGGTGCATAGCAAAAACTAAAAGACACGAAGAAAGAACATAGGAATTCCAAAACGTACGTGTAAGTTCCATCAGCTAGGTGGATCAACGCCGTCAACCCTGCTCGCCGGCGGGTAGCCACCTCCGACGCCACCATAGATACCAACACGGGCACCACCCCAAGTTCTGTCATCAACTTTCTAACCTTAACATCTTCTTTAGCTAACCTTTGAATCTCCTTTGCTGCCACCTCTTTCTCTTCCCAGCTCCCAAAGTGAAGCATCTTCACAGTCCTCTGCAACACGATTGCAGACTCCTCCTCCTCCACATGCTTCTTCATAACTTGAACTGTTTCAAGGTTCTCAACCTTGTTTTTGTGTTCAGCTCTGCTTTTTACTTTGTCAAATTGATCAGAGGGATCGCAGCGCTTTCGGGTTGCTTTGGATTGAAGAAACCTTCTGATACGGCCAAAGAATTGAAGCTTTATGATAGACAATACCCAAATAAAAGAAGAAGAAGAAGAAGATGATGATGATGATGATGAAGAAGAAGAAGGAGTAGACATGTTTGGCTCGTGAGCGGGAGGAGACAACAAAGCGAGATATTGAAGAAGTGTTTGGAGTTTGGTTCTTTTATAATTTTGTTTCTGTTTCTGTTTCTATCTTTGGAGACAGAGAGAGAACAGAGGGAGAAGGGAGAGAAAGCGAATGAATGAGACTATTAGAAGAGCACTGTACTTAAAATGCAGGGGAAGCACAGAGCACGTGCAGAGGAACAGTGCTGTCCCATTTTAATGTAATGGTAGATATTATGATATAAGATCTCAAATTATTCATTTATTAATTAATGGAATTTATGCATCATTTGGGTTAAGGTGTTAATTAATTTAATTGATAAAATCTTTTGTTGTACGTATAAAGATTTCTGTACCTGAACTTGATAAAATAAAAACTGCATATTTAATTATTTAGGCAGTTGTGACTATATTTGAACTAAAGTATTAGTATGTAAGTAGCATTATTTGTAGAATTTTAGTTAAAACTCCATGGTCTCTATTGACATTCTTTTAGATATAATATTTGGCACAATATCACTAACATTGAGTCTTTCTCTTCCTGTGTTACACAATCTCAACCAAATTAGTTTATAAATTAGTGGAGATGAAATATTGGGACCCAGTCATCCGTCTTCACCAAACTCAATTTTAGGGGGAAGGGGACCTTCTTGGATGGGTAAAAAATGGGGAACTCTTTGGTCACTGGTCCCAAGTAGACTGAGTAATATGACTTGGCATTTTCTTCATTAAAACAGACAACAACTAACTAAATTGAGACTTTGGTTTTGTTGTAAACCCACATCTATTGCACGTGAGAGTCAGGGAGACCCAGCCTTTATGTTCCCCCATGAAACCATAAAATTTGGGGCAGTGCACACGATGTCAACATTAATGGACACTTAATATATCTTTTCATAATTCTTCATTGGCTACAAAATCTGATCTGGATCGGTGGCTGTGATATTCTCACGTGCATTAGTGATTGATCATGTCAATTGTCAAGTTTCCCCTGCATGAAGGGTGAGGCCAGGTCACCAGTCATTCATTAATTTCGTCGATTACATTTTTTATTATGCTCCTCAGAAAGGAAGTTAAATATAAGCCCTCAGTTTAAAATGCATTTAAAACCAAGCAGTTTATAGATGTGTGTCATAGAGATTTGAGCTAGGAGTTCTCAGAATGAATAAAATTAAGGAATAATTAAATTTAATTTGATTTAAATTAATTTGATTTTATTTAAAAATTAAATTTTGTGTTTAAAATTTAAAAAAAAAAATTAAATTTTATATTTAAAATTTATTAAATTTCCCAAGCATGAAGGGTAAGGCCAGAGCACCTAGGAATACAATTTTACTAGGAATACTCCGGATATAAATTAATTTTACTCATTTAATAAATCGGAGCGGCTGCACATGAATTTAATTTAATTTAATTAGAATACAATTTTACCAAGTGAGGCTGGCATTTGTGTAATACCATTAATTTCTCCCGGATATAATTTTATTATTTTATATTTTAACCCTTATAAAAAATAGTTAGAAATATTTATTAAAGATAAAATAATTTATTTATTTCAAATCAAATCAAATTATAATTAATTTTATCAAATTTGGTAAAATTTTTTCACAATAAAAAATTTTGTTCCTCATAAAATTCATAAAATTTTAAAAATAAAATTATTTCTTATTTTTTAACATTTTAAACATAATATTTAATTAAATTTAATTTATAAATTAAATCATTTTTTTATTTTTTTTTACATTATAAACACACTCAAAAGAAAAATGTGGCTACGATGGAATTTCTCAAGAAATATAATCTTGAACTGAACAAGGCAGATAGATAGTCAGCAATGCATTAAAGAGCATCCTCATTATCAATATATATATATATATATATATATATA
This sequence comes from Ormosia emarginata, assembly GCA_029884605.1. Lineage (NCBI taxonomy): Eukaryota > Viridiplantae > Streptophyta > Magnoliopsida > Fabales > Fabaceae > Ormosia > Ormosia emarginata. Next base: position 10,057,269 of record JAQQTP010000054.1, on the reverse strand, counting down.
TATATATATATATATATATATATATATATATTTTTTTAGCTGCATGTCGGCATGAAGGTATTTTGTGTGAATGAAAAATTTCAATTTAATTAGTTAAACAATAATTATGGTTAAACAAGCAGTAAGTTCCGTTTTTTACAAGGATTTTCCAGGAAAAGTGCCTTATATCTAAGTGCACCATTCGCATGCAAATAAGTCATCACCGATTTTGACCCAGAGAACATAGCTATTAAGTTAACAGAAACAAATTTTGTTACAACTTTAAAATTGGGGGAGGGGGGTGGATATATTTGATTATTTGAAACTTTGACGGACGGCATTTTCATTTTGGAGTCCACTACAAAATTTTTGTCCATCTGTGAATTGCTGGCACTGAAGTTCACCCTCATTCATCATTAGCAATAACATTTTCGTTTTGATTTTGGCTTTGTGTGTGTTTGTGTGTGACAGGGAACTGCTGGCGGCTGGTGCAAATATGATGTGTGCCACTTTCAGACCTTGCGTATCACCAACAACATTTGTTTCTTACTGCCATGAACTGTTGAATAATGTCTGATCGAACAATTTGGTTACAGTTCCACATGGAAACGTTTAAAATCATATGTAACAATGTGTGCATGTGATTTACTTGTAAAAGTGAAATTGCGTCAATAACATTATTATTTAAAATGGTTTTCACAATAAATTGTGTTTTCATGCAAATCCTTCATAATAAGTAAAATGCAAACTATCACATGAAAAAAAAAAAATTGCTGACTTTTGAATAATATATGAATAGGAGATCTTATAAATGGGGCCGCACATACGTTTTGTGAAGTTGAATAAAATTCCAACATTTCAATATGTATCCACTTGTAGTATGGAGGCACTTCGAGACGTATGTAATATATACAGTGACCGAGATGCATATAATTTTCTCAATGGAACATAGTCTTCGATGATTGTAGGTGTTCTGAAGTAAATTGAGAGGGGTACTTGAGATAGGTACGTTACGGTAGATTCTTCCGTAGCACGATAGCGGCAACGGTGGTGCAAGGGGGTAGGTACCTGCAAAAAGCACTCCGACGCTCAAGTTAGACCATACACAATGGGAACAGTCTGTATATCAGAGGAGATGCATACCTTTGACGTTTGACATGGTATTTATAGGAGCGTATGCAGAATCCTAAGGGGATTCCTTTTAGATGCAGGTAATTTAGGATTGATATCTTGATGATAATCACCTTTCCATTATTGTAGGATATATCCCTATAAATCCAGGATTAAAATAAGGAAAGTATCTAGCCATTAAAGATATCTATAAATCCTATAATATCGTAAGCTGACGATTCACAGTTGCGCATATCTAGGGTTTTATCCTCTGCGCGGATCAATCAGCCACGATGTCATATAGTAACACCGCTCAGGTGTCTTGATCCGTGGTCCGAAGCACGTCGTGAGTCTTCCTCCACGAGGGATAGGGGAAGTCCGGTAATGCGCACGTCGGGTTGATCCCATGGGTCGGGATCCCGGATCTCGGTCCAGAACAGTTGCCCCCAGCTTGGCTTTTGGATGAGACAGACCAGAGCCAAGTTTAGAATGGATCAACCACCACATGACTGACGTAGCAATTTATCAGATATGTGTTAGACCCCAAGTTATTACCGACGTCCTTGTTTTACTTAATTATGAGCAAAAACTATTGCTCTCCAGTACGAAGTCTTGGAGACATATTCAACGTGAATCCCGAATGTGATCTCTGGTGACTTCAGCTTGCGATTCTCTGGGAAACCGATACTTGGACTTTATTGGGAAATAATGATTCTTGGGAAATAACGATTCTTTTAAAGAAAACGTTAGTTTCATAAGGATTTTCTTAACTCGCTCCTTATCTTTGTGACCAACCGAGAGATCTGAACATTTATTTTGGCGACTTCATGGGATCATGTCACCTTTTACGCGACCAATCAGAATCCTTTATGCACGCTATAAGTACAGAACACTTCTTCATGAGCTTGCATTCTCTTCTTCTTCACTATCGCGTAGAGATGATTTTTCCCAAGGGGATGAGTGTAGTTCTTTTTTCTTTCTCCTTCTTTGTGAAGAGAGCTTTATCTTCTACAAAAATCATATTTTTATTTTTCCCAAAGTCCTTGAAGAGATTTGATCTTCTCCGTGCGTTTTTTTCTTTCCGACAGAGGCCTTTCTATCTTGGCGTAAAACTGGGTTGCTATGCATTTAGGGAGGTGGAAGCCTTTCTATCCTGGCGTACATGGGGGTGTCCGATCCTACGTGTTGTTAGGATGGAATCATGCTTCCGTTCTCCGTTGCATGGGGACCCGGTGGAGCACACTGTTCCTCTCTCTATCTTCTCGGCTGGTTACTTGAAAGCATCTGGCCGATCTTTCTCGTAGTAACGACTGGAAATGCAAGGATGCCTAATCAAAGGAGTGTGAACCCCCTTGGAGCAACTTGGGGTGGTCTGCTTTCTTTGACTTGCTTTCAAGGAAGTAGCGGGTATCCGCTTCTGCCGCTATCCGTTGAGAAGGTGGGAGAAGGACGAGTGAGCGCAGGATTTCTACTCCGGAGTGGCTTCAGTCTGTTCCGGGGTGGAAAACTCGCTGTAGCTGCTCCATGACTTGAGGCAACATGGAATGGCTGACACCGACAGAGGATTCTTCTGCTAGAGAGGTCGTACCCCTTCCAACGAGCGCAAGAAGATCTCGGCCTTTAATTGCATCGCGGAGAGGTTGTGCAAAGAGCATTGACGTTCTCTCCGGGGTCGTGATCCCGATTTGTCAATGTTTTGCAAAACCTATCCACTTTTTCAAGAGACCGAGGTTTGGAGATGTGGACGGGGTACGAGCCAGGTGGCCGGAGATATTTGTCCCCTTTCCCCGGATTTTCTTATACATTCCATGTCTCAAGATTTTCCTTTTCGTCTTATCCAATTGTATGCCGATGTATGGAATGAAAATGATTCAATAGACCTTTTCCTTTTCTGAATTTGTTCTGTATTTCCATTTCATTTTTCCACCGAAGTAACTCTGCCGAGATGAGTTCAATGCTTATCCCGGTAAAAACTAAGTAAAGACATTGCCGGGGTTGGTCCGATGCCGACCCAGAGTAATGGCCATAAACACAACTCGGAATTAGCACGTCGTGTATAATGTCAATGGTTAATTGGGCCTGGAATCCGTGGTACCAACCCGGGTTCTCATCCAACATTCGTACGACGCTTTAGATTACTGCGTAACCGTCCTTTCAACTGCTATTACAGCTGCGTGGGCCACGTGTTGCAATTTTGTTGGAGGGACGTGCCTAGAGCTCCGCGAGCCATGATGAACACCTTTTGAATTTGCATTGGAGAGGACAGGAATGCCCCCTAACCGTTCAACCCTTGACAGACCCTTTATAAATAAGGGTCAGAGGTTTGTCTTCCTTACCCTATCGTTTTTAGCCTCCTTCACCGTGTGTTGAAAGCTTTGGCTTCCTGCAACTTCTCCATTGTTCTAGCGCAGCTTCTCTGCTTTCTGCTTTTACACAGTAAGTTGCTTTCTTTCAGTCTTTTTGTCATTTACGCTTTTCAAAAAGTAGAGTAGCTACGCGTTTCTGATTTTGCTTGTCTTCAAATAAGGCTTAGCAATTTAGGTAGATACAGTCGCCTCCCTGAAACACCAACTTCGCCGTGCCACGCGCGGTGGAGGTGTTCCCCTGAATGCTTTATTTCTGGTGGGACAGGAGGTCGGTAGGGGAGGTTAGGATTACCTCGCTCTCCCTGTGTCTGAATCTATGAAACTATTGATTCTGACAGTTTCTTACCGACTTCTTTGGATGTTCTCAGGATTTCCATGGCCAAAGGGAAAAAAACTAGGGTTCACCCCCCATCTCACGACGTCCGTGATCCGGCGGAAGACGAGCTGGTTCGAGTGCGGCGGGGCCCTGGGTTGGTATGTGTGTGGGTAATGGAAGACGTGTGGGATCGTCAATCCAGGTTTTCAAGTGAAGCCGTACTCCGAGAGTCCCTCTTCGCCTTGGAGTTAACCGTGAACAAGGCCCGAGATGACGAGTTCGAAGTCGTTTGTCCGAACTGGAACGAGAGGGTATGTTCCTACCGAGAATAGGGTTCGCATTTCATGTTCCTGTACGAGCCGCTTTTCCTTAAGTTAGGACTAAGGATGCCGTTTTCTGACTTCCAAATGGACATACTCCGTACTCTCCAAGTGGCCCATTCACAGATCCATCCTAACGGTTGGGGCTACATCATATCGTTCGAGAGGTTTTGTCGGTTGATGGGCCTCAAGTGTTCGGCGAATACCTTTTTTTTATTTTTATACAAGAATAAACACCCAGAGGACGGTAAGGCAGACGAGCTGGCTTGTCATCCGATCTCGGCTCGGTCGTAAGTCCTTTGATGTTTTCGAAGAAAGCTTCAAAGGGTTTAAGACTGTGTTTTTCAAGATAAAAGCCAAGGAGAGATGTCATCCCTTTTTTCTCAAGCCGGACGGGGAGCCAGAGTTTCCTCTTTATTGGACGCAGAGGTGCTGGGACGTGCCTCTCGACATGATTGAGAAAGAAGAGGGAGATCTCGACCCCGAAGAATCTAGGACCGCGAAATTAATAACCCGATACGCTGAGAAGCATGGGAACATCAACATTAGAGATGTCCTATGTGTCCCTGGTGATGATCTTCTTTACACTTTGTTAGGTAGGATTTAGGGCGTTTATACCTCTAGTGTGTCCCTAGGAGTTTGCTTTGTCTTCATATATCAATGTTCCGAGATGTATAGTGTAACACCCTCTCTAGGGCATCACATTTTCCGACTCCCGACTCATAATCTGAAAAGAAGTTTACACAAGTTTGAATTATAAAAATATGGTTTTTTTTTAAAAAAATTCTTTCTTTACTGACACGTAAATTTACTGAAAATATTAGGTAATCATATTTCAATTACTCATTAATCAATATTGACACACAATTTAAAGAGAAATATAAATTGACAGACTCTTTTGTTCTTTCTTTTTTCCACAGTAGCAAACCCATTACGATTCCTACTTAATAGCACGGTGTAACACTAACGATGAAAACTTAACATACTTGTTCCTTCTCCTGTATCAAACTTGATACATCAGAACTCTACTCCTTGTCAACACTGCTCCCCAACAAGTCATGAATGTCCACTCCTTATTGTTGTCCCTAATGTCGAATGTTCATCGGAATGTCCATCTTGAAGCATCAGACATTTATTCTATGTCCGTTCCTTGTCCTCAAACATCTTTTCGTTTCAACACCGTCTGCAAGGTCATTCTCGATGTTGTCTCCAAACGTAGAGGTATTTGTCACCCGTATGTCTAAGACAACTCGTTCCTTCTCTTGTATAATTTTAATAATACGAGACATAGCAAAAACAACATAACAAAGAGGTGAGATCACCTACACCAAGTCTGCAACATGGCGGCCGAGAGATAACACAAACAACAATATCATACAGTTATCATAATTACAATCGTGCCATCATCATTATGGTTATTACACAGATACAATATTAAAATCATGCCATCAACATCAATCAACTATCATCATCCAATCAAATATCAATTCAATTATCATAAACAACAATTATGATAATGCTTTTAACATTATCATCATCATCATCCAAGTATTCAAAACAATTGTCATACCAATATTCCTTAATTAATATATATCACACGATATAAATGTTCGGTTTATGCATGTACACAAGACTCAATTTCCTACTCCATGGAGCTAAACTCGGTCGGAGAAATGATCGAAAAGAATCGTCGGTACCACGTGCCTCGGACCACGTGCTATAATCCTCATTTTGATTTTTGCACATCTAGCATATACACGACGGCTTTATCGATCTTGATTAAGAATAGTGTCTCGGTCGGGATCATCGGTGTGTCGCGTCGGTCTAACCTACGGTTCTGATGAAGCGACTCACTTGTCCATTGTAGGCAACCCGCACCCCGATGCCCCCAGGTCAACCAGGTGACCTACACTACGCATATCGCACCCGCTCAAGAGGTGTGTTTCTCCTGAGCAATCAGCCATATCTAGTCCTCATCGGACCATTCCAATGCATGTATAATGCACCAAATACCAATCACGGTATAATACCAATCACAGGCTTTAACAAGTAATCATCTTGTATTTTCAAAACAAAAATCATGTTATCACATTTTCATAGTTATAAAACACTTTCGTCGTGTTTTTCACAAAATGCGCAACATTTCCGTCACATTTTTCAAAACATTTTTGTTATGTTTTCAAAATATCGTAACACTTCACATTACGTTTTCAAAATCTGAAACATTTACGCTATATTTTCTCAATACCGTAACACTTCATTCGTTTTTTTAAATCTTTATGAACTCTTCACATTTGCACTTTTTTTAAATCACGTCTAATTTTTAACATTTTTCTCAATCGCGTAAAAACATACGTTTCTCAAATCGCATAGTATTTTTCCACTTTGTTTCAAAATCGCGTAATTTAAAAATCATTCTTTTACGTCCACGTAAATCATTTTCTATCATTCTCAAAATACTTTCTAAATCTCATAACAATTTTCTATCATTTTCACAATCACGTAAAAATATTACTGTCACTATTCAAATCACGTAGTGATTTTTCAACAATATTTCATCGCGTAAAATATTTAAACGCTTTCCAAATCGTGTAGAAATATTTAAACATTTTTCAAATCGCGTAGAAATATTTTACTTGTATTTCAAATTGTTTTTAAGATACGTAAAATATTTTTCAACATTTTTCAATCACATAAAATATTCCTCAATATTCCAAACATTATTTTGGACTTAAATAAATCAATATCATTTTTAACACATTGTTCAAAATTAAGCGTAGAAACAAAAATCACGTTTTTAAGATATTAAAACATTTTTCATCACAATTTCATTCTGAGAAAATACTTCTTAACCTTCAAAAATTCCTCTTCAACTTTTCTCAAAATAATATAACTTTATATTTCATTTAATATATTTTCTTACTCAAGAAAATATTTTTTCCACAGATTCTTTCTCAAAAATTCTTTTTCAAAATATACTTCACAAAAATCACTTTTCCATTGATGTAAATCAACGTTTCAAAACTTAACATTTTTCTAACGTATTTCAAAACTTGAAAATAAGTTATACGTTAGTAAATTTTCAAAACACCATTATATTCTCCATTTTTCCCAAATAATTTCCAAACACAACCTTCTTCAAAATAAATTGAAGTTGAAAATATTTTCGTTTACAAAAACTTGATTTTCTCAGTGATAAACGATCCGATTCTTTTTCCAAAATCCTTGTATTAAATCGATTCACGTTTCCACTTTGAAATTCACTTTGTTCATAAAAATCAAGGCATTACTGGCCTTCAAAAACGCGATAGACATATTATTGAAATCATCAAAACATTTTTTTTCTTCTAAATCAATATGGTGTTACACAAACAAAACCATTAAAGCCATCAAATACTTTTCCTTTTAAATTGATATGATTTTACACAAACAAAATCATTAAAATTTTGTTTTTCAAAACCGAAATATCAATGGTTATAAAACCAAACCCATTTGTTCAAATTCATTTTTACTTTCTTTACAAATTCTTTTTCACTTTCTTTGCAAATCCTTAAAATCAACGTTTGCCCGTTTTCATTCAAAACTCATGTTTAGAAAAACACTTAGCATCTTTTTACACAAAATAAATCAATAAAAATTCTTCCAAAAATCATATTCTTGTTCTCTTGAAAAACAAATCCTTTGTTTATTTTCCATACTCTTCAAATTAATCCAATTTCATCTTTCATGAAAACATTAATTTGTGAACACCTATTTTGAGGTGTCTTGTTCAAATTCACCATGTTTCTAAAATCTTCAAAAATCAATTCTTTTGTTCTTGAAAATTTTCAACATGAACCCTAATCAAAGGCATCAAAACCGTAGCTTCTTCCTTGGCTATTGGAGCCAAAAATCAATTTCCTTTCCACCATCAGTCATGGCATATACATATATATTTCATCATAAATAATATAAGCATACCATTAAAGCCATAAAAGCATGTATAGCATATCAAGCATATCATCAAAGCTATAAAATCATGCAAAGCATATCAAGCATAGAAAATTAATCAAAGCTCATAAACACCCACAAATTAATTACATGACCATGGATATGAATCCTCACATGGATTCCACATCCATCAAATAAAATACCATCTCTCACCACCATGCTTGGTTGGTGAGATGGATCTCCCTCTTACCTCTTGAAGATCCTCCAAAGGTTCTTGATTTGCTTCTTTTTCCAAGTCCTTCACCACCAAAGGCTTCTCAAATACAAAATAAAACACACAAATAATTAATATACAAGACTTAAATAAGAAAACCATGGATTAGAATCATGGTTAGAACCTTGAAAATCAAAAGAAAAGTGAAGAGTACCAAATTTCACCATTAAAGCTTCAATCTTTAGCTTGAAGAACAAGGTTGAAGATGAATGATTTAGAGAAAATCTCCAACATGAAAGTTGCTTAGAATATCATGGAGATTCAAGATCTAAGGTTGGATGAAATTAAAAGAGCTTGGATGGTGATTTTAGGTAGTATGACCGAATGGTGTATTTTGAAGAACAAAGATGAAATTTTTGATTTTTGATAGAAACTTAAAGCTTGAATTTGAAGATCAAGATGAATGATTTTGGAAAAACTCATAACTAGAGATGTTCTTAGAATGATGTTTAGGTTTAGAAAATCAAGTTGGATGAAATTTTGAGTGATGGAAGGTGCTCTTGGAGGGCTTGGCCAAAATCTAGAGAAGAAAGGAGATGGAGAGAAAATTTTCTAAGTTTCCTTCTTGAAAATGAATCAATGAAGACCAAGGAAGACAATAATGACTAAAGCATGCAATTATGGTCTTCCAAACTCCTTCATGCAGCACCAAATTCGTAGTCCCCCTTCTTGCATTCTTCTTGAGTGCAAAAAATCAAAAAGTAGCCATTATGATGTCTAACTTGACCAAGACATCTGAAAAATGACATAAAGCATTGTCTCTTTGTCTTCTAAACACTCCAAAACCATCACTTTCTCTTCATAATGCATTCAATAAAGTTGTCTTCATTATTTGCCACCATTTGAAGCATTTCTAGCCATTGATTAATTCAATGGTTAGGATTTAGGTAGATTTAGGTAGGTTAGAAGACTTAATCTAAAGCCATTGGATTTTTCTCCTTTAAATTCTAACCATTAGATGTGTCTCCAAAATTAATGGTCAAGATTGCTTCTTCAAACTTTAAATCCAGGGTTCTAATTAGTCTTTCTACTTTAGAAGACCAAATTTCCACCATTGATTAATTAACTTCATCTAATGGTCATAAATGGTCTTTGTTACTTTTTAAGATTAAATCTCCACCCTTGATTTAATCTAAATCCAATGGTTATAAATGGTGCTGTCATTTTTCAAGACCAATTCTACACCTTTGATTACATCTATGGTTGATATCAAAGCCTTCCTAACTAAGCATTCTCACACCATTGATTAAATCAATGGTTATTATCCAAGCTTTCTTTATTAAGTTTGTTTCTTAACCTTTGATTAAATCAATGGTTAATATTCAAACTAAGTATTCTCATCCAAGGGTATAAATCAAGTCAAACTCTCTTTGTTGACTACACGCAGATAATATTTATTCTTGTATCCTACAAATAATATTTTCTTTGTATTTTTATCATCCGATAATTAAATACGATCTAAAACACAAAGACAATAAAATTTTCTAAAAGCTGTTTCCGGATTCGGGTTTAGTAAGATCCCCTGTCTCCGTTTAAACAGTCCAATTTTTTCTATGCGTAGAAAAATTTTCATTTTGTGGGACCCACCTGGGCCCACGTATGGCCACCTGGGCCCACATACCTCTTGCGGGACCCACAGACAGAAAAAATTTCAAAATCATCCATAAAATCACAAAAATTATAAAATGCACAAATATCAAATCAGATTACGTAAAATAATTACCTAACGGTAAAAATTAAATTACGTAATGTTTCCCCCGGCCCAAAAATTTTTATTTTCCTGACACGGAGTAAATCACTCAAAACGATCAAATACGCTGACGGAATAATCAAATTAATTTTACAAAGACTCGAAAATCACTAAACAATGAAATTGCATTATCGTCAAATTACTTGTTTAAGAGATTGAAAATTTTGGGGTGTTACAATACTCCCCTAAAAAGAAATTTCGTCCTCGAAATTTGATGAACGTGATTTTACATCTAAGGATGTGAACATTACTCTTTTAGCTTTTCTCCAGTCTTCGTATTGCATCTTCCTTAACGTCTTTACATACTATTCTAGCCAACAAAACTTTTTTTTTTTTTTTTTTGCTTGACGTTTAACTTCTCCTGTTCAAATGGATATCTCAAATTCTTAGTTACTGAAGATGTTGAATTTTACTCCAAAAAGAAAGTAGTTTCCATATTTCGATACCAATACAATGTTATCAATCTTCATTCATGCCAGAATAGTTTTTCTTAGATAATTTCCAACTAATGTAATGTCTTACTTAAAATTTTCTTATTCTCGTATCACTATATATATTCTAGATTTTGCTTGTAACAGGAAATGTCTCTCTAGTGAATTCTCCTTTCAACCAACTAATTCTTAATCCAACAAATCTGCATACCAACTAATGTAACCAACTAATGTAACGCACTAATATAACGCATCACAACTATGATCTTATGGATTTCGTTCTTGTTTTTTTTTTTTTTTTCCTTGAAGAAATAGTTTCAACTTTCGAAGAATCCACCACGCTTCCGCACCATTTTGATACTGCGACATGGTTATAGATCGGAATATCCTTTCTTGCAATATATTCCTTCTTTCTTTTCTGTCTTACAATTGCAATACATGAAAGGAAATTACGGAGGTTCGAAAAGAAAAGGTAGCGAAATTATCTCGATATGTTACTAGACATATCCAATAAGAATTTGATTTTTCCTGATATGAGTTTTTCTGGAATACTAGCATTTTACTGAGATAATCTCATAGGATATGGTTGGAAAATAACCAATCCATTTTCAAAGGTCACATCTATTTATGAAAGAGGTAAACAGATCAAACTCACACAAATATTTGACCCGCAACAACAATTTGAATAATTTTGAATAGCTCGATCAGCTAAGAATAGGTACATAAGTAATCAAATCAGAGGTTTACGAATAACTCTAACATATAATTGATCTACTCAATCATATGCCATAAAGATTAGGTTATTCATAGAAATATTCAGTATGGTCTATAGAATTAGCTCCAATAACAAAATCTCCCTTGTTTAAATCCTTCGTTCAGAACATTCCCGTTCCATTCAACGTCTCAATTCTCTCTACTATCCGAGATTTTACTAACAGAAAATTCTATTTTTAATGGAATACAATTTATGGAAATGTGTCCAAACTTTCCACACTTAAAACAAAGTGTTTCCTTGAACATCCAATCTTTCATTAAGTGCCCCTTTCCACTACACTTCTTGGTTCTGGTTTCTCAATGGTTGTAATTTCATTTCCCATTGAAATCAATTACTTTCCCAATATCCCTAAGAAAAATACCAGGTTCCAAAATTACAAAATCTAATATTTCAAGATTGATTCTCTTCCATCAGATCTTGAACTTCAATTTCTAGTTTTTCTCACTTAACAACGGTTCTTTGTTCGTGCAGTCGTCTTTCCACATTGTTCTCATTGCTCCCATAGCTCCTGCAACTACATTACGCTCCCTTAGTTCCTGCAGTTGCAGCTGCATTACTAGTAACATGTTCCACTTCCACATAAGTATAACTACCCTGAGTCATTCCTCTGTTCCTGCTGTACTTGTCACTTCAGTTGTCCTTCGCATTGTTTCTATAGCTGTAACCACATTATTATATCACATTCTGCTTCCACACACGTACATCTACTACGAGATTGTTGTTGTTGTTGGCTTCCTGGAGATTGCAAGTACGTTTTCTGCTGGAATCGCTTGACCTTACAATTTCCCCTTTTTCGTAACCAAAAAGGTCCAACGTTATAGGGTCTCTTATTCTGAGATTGATTCAACTCTAACAAAATCTTAGCTTCACTATCAATTCTTGTTGTTGTTGAACAATCTTACGAGTTCTTTGTATAATTGCTTCACCCTTTGTTTGTGTTACTTCCAAAGTTGCAGTCATATCACCACCATTGCTTTTCGCTTCCAGGCAGCGTACATCTATCATCACGAGTCATTGTCCTTCCTTCAACGATGAACGAATCAAAATAAAATGGATCGATATCCATTTTATACAACCTATTTTGTTTCCTTTCTTGAAACGAATAAATCAAACTAAAATGGATCTGATATCCATTTTATACAATTTTATTTTGTTTTCCTTTCGAGAAAACAAAAGGAAAACAAACACACAGAGAACACAACACAAGCAAAACAGACCTAACCACAAACCCCAAAAGACTCAAACCGTGCTCTGACACTTAAACCTTAAGCTCTGATACCAACTAATGTAACACCCTCTCTAGGGCATCACATTTTCCGACTCCCGACTCATAATCTGAAAAGAAGTTTACACAAGTTTGAATTATAAAAATATGGTTTTAAAAAAAAAATTCTTTCTTTACTGACACGTAAATTTACTGAAAATATTAGGTAATCATATTTCAATTACTCATTATTCAATATTGACACACAATTTAAAGAGAAATATAAATTGACAGACTCTTTTGTTCTTTCTTTTTCCACAGTAGCAAAACCCATTACGATTCCTACTTAATAGCGGTGTAACACTAACGATGAAAACTTAACATACTTGTTCCTTCTCCTGTATCAAACTTGATACATCGTGAACTCTACTCCTTGTCAACACTCTTGCTCCCAACAAGTCATGAATGTCCACTCCTTATTGTTGTCCCTAATGTCGAGAATGTTCATCGGAATGTCCATCTTGAAGCATCGACATTTATTCTATGTCTGTTCCTTGTCCTCAAACATCTTTTCCATTCAACACCGTCTGCGCAAGGTCATTCTCGATGTTGTCTCCAAACGTAGAGGTATTTGTCACCGTATGTCTAAGACAACTCGTTCCTTCTCTTGTATAATTTTAATAATACGAGACATAGCAAAAACAACATAACAAAGAGGTGAGATCACCTACACCAAAGTCTGCAACATGGCGTACAGAGAGATAACACAAACAACAATATCATACAGTTATCATAATTACAATCGTGCCATCATCATTATGGTTATTACACAGATACAATATTAAAATCATGCCATCAACATCAATCAACTATCATCATCCAATCAAATATCAATTCAATTATCATAAACAACAATTATGATAATGCTTTTAGCATTATCATCATCATCATCCAAGTATTCAAAACAATTGTCATAGCCAATATTCCTTAATTAATATATATCACACAGATATAAATGTTCAGTTTATGCATGTACACAAGACTCAATTTCCTACTCCATGGAGCTAAACTCAGGTCGGAGAAATGATCGAAAAGAATCTGTCGGTACCACATGCCTCAGACCACGTGCTATAATCCTCATTTTGATTTTTGCACATCTAGCATATACACGACAGTCTTTATCAGATCTTGATTAAGAATAGTGTCTCGGTCAGGATCATCGGTGTGTCGCGTCGGTCTAACCTACGGTTCTGATGAGAGCGACTCACTTTGTCCATTGTAGGCAACCCGCACCCGATGCCCCCAAGGTCAACCAGGTGACCTACACTACGCATATCGCACCCGCTTCGAGGTGTGTTTCTCCTGAGGCAATCAGTATATCTAGTCCTCATCGGACCATTCCAATGCATGTATAATGCACCAAATACCAATCACGGGTATAATACCAATCACAGGCTTTAACATAATCATCTTTTGTATTTTCAATGACAAAAATCATGTTATCACATTTTCATAGTTATAAAACACTTTCGTCGTGTTTTTCACAAAATGCGCAACATTTCCGTCACATTTTTTCAAAACATTTTTGTTATGTTTTCAAAATATCGTAACACTTCATTACGTTTTCAAAATCTGAAACATTTCTGCTATATTTTCTCAATACCGTAACACTTCACATTACGTTTTTTTAAATCTTTAACTCTTCACATTTGCACTTTTAAATCACGTCTAATTTTTAACATTTTTCTCAATCAGCGTAAAAACATACGTTTCTCAAATCGCATAGTATTTTCCACTTGTTTCAAAATCGCGTAATTTAAAAATCATTCTTTTACGTCACGTAAATCATTTTCTATCATTCTCAAAATACTTTCTAAATCTCATAACAATTTTCTATCATTTTCACAATCACGTAAAAATATTACTCACTATTCAAATCACGTAGTGATTTTTCAACAATATTTCAAATCGCGTAAAATATTTAAACGCTTTCCAAATCGTGTAGAAATATTTAAACATTTTTCAAATCGCGTAGAAATATTTTCTTGTATTTCAAATTGTTTTTAAGATCGTAAAATATTTTTCAACATTTTTCAATCACATAAAATATTCCTCAATATTCCAAACATTATTTTGGACTTAAATAAATCAATATCATTTTTAACACATTGTTCAAAATTGCGTAGCTTAAAAATCACGTTTTTAAGATACGTAAAACATTTTTCATCACAATTTCATTCGAAAATACTTCTTAACCTTCAAAAATTCCTCTTCAACTTTTCTCAAAATAATATAACTTTATATTTCATTTAATATATTTTCTTACTCAAGAAAATATTTTTTCCACGATTCTTTACTCAAGAAATTCTTTTTCAAAATATACTTCACAAAAATCACTTTTCCATTGATGTAAATCAACGTTTAAAACTTAACATTTTTCTAACGTATTTCAAAACTTGAAAATAAGTTATACGTTAGTAAATTTTCAAAACACCATTATATTCTCCATTTTTCCCAAATAATTTCCAAACACAACCTTCTTCAAAATAAATTGAAGTTGAAAATATTTTCGTTTACAAAAACTTGATTTTCTCAAGTGATAAACGATCGATTCTTTTTCCAAAATCCTTGTATTAAATCCATTCACGTTTCCACTTTGAAATTCACTTTGTTCATAAAAATCAAGGCATTACAAGCGTTCTTCAAAAGTGACATGACTATTGAAATCATCAAAACATTTTTTTCTTCTAAATCAATATGGTGTTACACAAACAAAACCATTAAAGCCATCAAATACTTTTCCTTTTAAATTGATATGATTTTACACAAACAAAATCATTAAAATTTTGTTTTTCAAAACCGAAATATCAATGGTTATAAAACCAAACCCATTTGTTCAAATTCATTTTTACTTTCTTTACAAATTCTTTTTCACTTTCTTTGCAAATCCTTAAAATCAACGTTTGCCGTTTTATTCAAAACTCATGTTTAGAAAAACACTTAGCATCTTTTTACACAAAATAAATCAATAAAAATTCTTCCAAAAATCATATTCTTGTTCTCTTGAAAAACAAATCCTTTGTTTATTTTCCATACTCTTCAAATTAATCCAATTTCATCTTTCATGAAAACATTAATTTGTGAACACCTATTTTGAGGTGTCTTGTTGAAATTCACCATGTTCTAAGTACTCAAAAATCAATTCTTTTGTTCTTGAAAATTTTCAACATGAACCCTAATCAAAGGCATCAAAACCGTAGCTCTTCCTTGGCTATTGGAGCCAAAAATCAATTTCCTTTCCACCATCAAGTCATGGCATATACATATATATTTCATCATAAATAATATAAGCATACCATTAAAGCCATAAAAGCATGTATAGCATATCAAGCATATCATCAAAGCTATAAAATCATGCAAAGCATATCAAGCATAGAAAATTAATCAAAGCTCATAAACACCCACAAATTAATTACATGACCATGGATATGAATCCTCACATGGATTCCACATCCATCAAATAAAATACCATCTCTCACCACCATGCTTGGTTGGTGAGATGGATCTCCCTCTTACCTCTTGAAGATCCTCCAAAGGTTCTTGATTTGCTTCTTTTTCCAAGTCCTTCACCACCAAAGGCTTCTCAAATACAAAATAAAACACACAAATAATTAATATACAAGACTTAAATAAGAAAACCATGGATTAGAATCATGGTTAGAACCTTGAAAATCAAAAGAAAAGTGAAGAGTACCAAATTTCACCATTAAAGCTTCAATCTTTAGCTTGAAGAACAAGGTTGAAGATGAATGATTTAGAGAAAATCTCCAACATGAAAGTTGCTTAGAATATCATGGAGATTCAAGATCTAAGGTTGGATGAAATTAAAAGAGCTTGGATGGTGATTTTAGGTAGTATGACCGAATGGTGTATTTTGAAGAACAAAGATGAAATTTTTGATTTTTGATAGAAACTTAAAGCTTGAATTTGAAGATCAAGATGAATGATTTTGGAAAAACTCATAACTAGAGATGTTCTTAGAATGATGTTTAGGTTTAGAAAATCAAGTTGGATGAAATTTTGAGTGATGGAAGGTGCTCTTGGAGGGCTTGGCCAAAATCTAGAGAAGAAAGGAGATGGAGAGAAAATTTTAAGTTTCCTTCTTGAAAATGAATCAATGAAGGCAAGGAAGACAATAATGACTAAAAGCGTGCAATTATGGTCTTCCAAACTCCTTCATGCAGCACCAAATTCGTAGTCCCCCTTCTTGCATTCTTCTTGAGTGCAAAAAATCAAAAGTAAGCCATTATGATGTCTAACTTGACCAAGACATGCAAAAATGACATAAAGCTTGTCTCTTTGTCTTCTAAACACTCCAAAACCATCACTTTCTCTTCATAATGCATTCAATAAAGTTGTCTTCATTATTTGCCACCATTTGAAGCATTTCTAGCCATTGATTAATTCAATGGTTAGGATTTAGGTAGATTTAGGTAGGTTAGAAGACTTAATCTAGGCCATTGGATTTTTCTCCTTTAAATTCTAACCATTAGATGTGTCTCCAAAATTAATGGTCAAGATTGCTTCTTCAAACTTTAAATCCAAGGGTTCTAATTAGTCTTTGCTACTTTAGAAGACCAAATTTCCACCATTGATTAATTCTTCATCTAATGGTCATAAATGGTCTTTGTTACTTTTTAAGATTAAATCTCCACCCTTGATTTAATCTAAATCCAATGGTTATAAATGGTGCTTTGTCATTTTTCAAGACCAATTCTACACCTTTGATTACATCTATGGTTGATATCAAAGCCTTCCTAACTAAGCTTATTCTCACACCATTGATTAAATCAATGGTTATTATCCAAGAACTTCTTTATTAAGTTTGTTTCTTAACCTTTGATTAAATCAATGGTTAATATTCAAACTAAAGTATTCTCATCCAAGGGTATAAATCAAGTCAAACTCTCTTTGTTGACTACGCAGTATAATATTTATTCTTGTATCCTACAAATAATATTTTCTTGTATTTTTATCATCCGATAATTAAATACGATGTACAAAACACAAAGACAATAAAATTTTCTAAAAGCTGTTTCCTGATTCGGGTTTAGTAAGATCCTGTCTCGTTTAAAAGATCAAAATTTTTCTATGCGTAGAAAAATTTTCATTTTGTGGGACCCACCTGGGCCCACGTATGGCCACCTGGGCCCACATACCTCTTGCAGGACCCACAGACAGAAAAAATTTCAAAATCATCCATAAAATCACAAAAATTATAAAATGCACAAATATCAAATCAGATTACGTAAAATAATTACCTAACGGTAAAAATTAAATTACGTAACGTTTTCCCTGGCCCGAAAATTTTTATTTTCCTGACACGGAGTAAATCACTCAAAACGATCAAATACACTGACGGAATAATCAAATTAATTTTACAGCACTCAGAAATCACTAAACAGTGAAATTCTGTTAACTGTCAAAATTACTGTTTAAGAGATTGAAAATTTTGGGGTGTTACATATTGACTGTATTTGTTTTTGCTTCTTTTCAGTTAGCAACATGACATCTGGATCTTCCATGGTTGCACTGCGGTCTTCAAGAAACCAGAGGAAAGGGAAGAAAACCGCGGCTTCTTCCTCCACAGCCATTTCGGACTCATCCGACCGAGGTGTTGCCATTGGAGAGCAAGATGAGCCGGAATCCCCTGCTCCCCTTCTCAAAGGGAGAAAAAAGGGAGCTGTCGAAGAGCCTTCTGAGCATGATGGACGGTCGTCGGAGGGCGGCGAGAAGGAAATGGCAGACTTTTTGCCAATCATCACGGAGAACTCTGAGCCCGGGCCCTTCATAGATGGGCGACTTTTGAGTGGCAAGGTGAGGCAACATATTGCCGAACAGGGCTTGGGCCAGACCTTAGCCGCGCTCCAGAGGCAAGCACTCCGGGCGGCAGCCGAGATCCGTGTCATCGAGGTTACTATCGAGAAGGCTGATCGTCAGGCGTCGGCATAGCTGAGGTCCTTGAAGAAAGAAAAGGAGGAGATCGACCAGCAGTTGGCTGCGTCCCTAAAAGCCAATGAGGATAATAGGATGAGAGCCGTCGAACTGGAAAAGAAAGTCACTGAGGCTGGAAAAGGCGTTGGCGGACTCTGAGGCTGCTAGGAAGGTCGAGAAGCTTGAAGCCGACAGAAGCATTGGTGCTCTGAGGGCCGAGGTGGCGGAGCTTGAAAAGGAAGTGGAGGAGCTGGATGGAGTAGCTGGAAATGTTGGGGAGGAGCAGTTCCAAAATGTTGTGAAGCAAATCCAAGTACTTCAATCCGGGGTCGACCTTATCTTGGAGGGTGTGACCTCCGAGAAGATGTTCATGACGGCCAGCTTGTAGCTGTCGAGGAAGTGGGCGCGAAAGCTCCTGGTGGCAACCCGGCTCCTGGTGGCAACCCGGAGGTTATTCAGATCCCGGAAGAGGAAGGGGCCGGCATTTAATATTTTTTTTTGCCCCCTGCGTGGGGTTTTACTGTTTGTATGGACAATTGCCCCGTGTTTGGGGTTTTATAACTAATTACTTTGTTTAGTCGTTTGTTTTCGTTTTTCATGGTCCGACCTGGGTCCAACGCCCATTTTCGTAGTTGTTATGCCGGACTTAGAAAACTGTGTTGTGAAAACCATGGTCCGGGATCCTTCACTCATGTCATTAATTGAGTGGCATTCCCTTGGACTTAGGCAAGAAAAGGCCTTGGTCTTTATTCTAACGCTTATAATAATGAAACGTTAAGAAATTTTAGACTTAGGCGGGGGAAGACCTCAATCCGTATTCCAGTGCTTGCTGTGGGAAGCGCTTGGAATTGCAGACATAGGTAAGAGTAGCGCCTGGTTAGGAAATTTTATGCGAAGACCCTTTTGCCCAAGGCGCCAGCATTGCTTTTAACCTTGCCCGGGATAAGTATCCTAATAATCGTACAGATTTTAGGATCCCTTCTTGGCTTAGGTGTAAGGAAGGAGTGTGTGCATATGATCCGTACTGTCTCCTATCGACTTTTTAGAGCAACGCGTTGGATCAAACCTGGTTTTCTGAATAATAACTTTATTCTTGAACATGGGAGAACAAGAGTCCGTACATAGCGTACTTATTTAAAACAAGAACGGATCAAAGATAATTCTACTGAAAGGCTAAGCCGCTATGGGCATTTAGCTATAGTATTTCCTTAGTTTGTCCGTATTCTAGTAATTCTTGACCGGGGTCCCAGATAACGTTTCCAATGTGTGGGCTCCCTTGCCCGTACTGGTGACGACACGATAGGGGCCTTCCCAGTTAGGGGCCAGTTTTCCTTGGGAGGTATTTTTCCCTCCTATGTCGGCTCTTCTGAGGACTAGATCGCCGGGCTGGAATTTTCTCGGGACTACCTTCTTGTTGTACCTGGCCGCTGTCTTCTGCTTGAGGGCGGCATCCCGTATGTGGGCTACGTTTCTTCTTTCTTCGAGCAAGTCCAGGTCCTCTCTGATTAGGCCGGGGTTGCTGTCGGATGAGAACTGTTGGTAGCGCCAGCTAGGCTCCCCTATCTCCACCGGGATCATGGCTTCGCAGCCATAAGTCAGCTTGAAAGGGGTCTCTCCCGTCGTGGAATGGGGGGTGGTCCGGTATGCCCAGAGAACATGGTCAAGTTGCTCGACCCAGTTCCCTTTGGCTTCGTCTAACCTCTTTTTCAAGCCTCGCATGATGATTCTATTGGCGGCCTCGGCTTGTCCGTTCATTCTGGGGTTCTCGACGGAGTTGCAGTGGTGCTTTATTTTCAGTCCTGCTAGTAGCTCCTCAAAAGCTTTGTCTTTGAACTGGGCTCCGTTGTCTGTGACTACAGATTCCGGTATGCCGAACCTGGTGATGATATGGCGCCAAGTAAACTTCTGAATTCGAGCCGAGGTGATGGTGATCAGGGGTTCGGCCTCGATCCATTTAGTAAAATAGTCTACTGCTACCACCAAGTATTTAAACTGCCCTGGGGCTTGGGAGAACGGACCTAAGATGTCCATATCCCACCGGTAAAAGGGCCAAGGAACCGACGTCGTGAACAGCTCTTCAGAAGGGGCTTGAAAATGATCTACATGACGCTGACACTTGTCGCAAGTTTGAACATGTGCACGAGAGTCAGCTTCCATTGTCGGCCAATAGAATCCTGCCCTTAATACTTTTTGGGCTAGGGCTTTGGCTCCTAAGTGGTGGCCGCAGCACCCTTCATGAACTTCAGCTAGGGCGTATTCTGCTTCTTTGGGGGTTAAGCACTTTAGAAGAGGGGAAGAGAAACCACGCCGGTATAGTCGACCGTTGTAAATGGTGTATCTGACCAACGTCTTTACTACTCTGGAAGCCCCCTTCGGGTCTGTTGGGAGCTTTCCATGCTGCAGATAGCCCAGTATAGGAGTAATCTAAGATGGTTGATGATCCTCCACTTGGGATATGCTATGATCCGTGATGGAGGGTTGGGAAAGAGTTTCTTAGATTACAGACCGGTTGTTGCTAGGGCTTTTTGTGCTGGCCAGTTTAGATAAGAGGTCAGCTCTGGAGTTCTGTTCCCTTGGGATGTGCTCTATCCTGACTTCTTCAAAATCTTTTAAAAGTTCTTGGACCTTGTTCAAGTATTTCTGTAGGAGGGGCTCTTTAGCTTGATAGTCACCTCGGATTTGAGAGGTTACTAGCTGGGAGTCACTGCAGAGTGTGATCCGCGTTGCCTCTAAATCCTTTGCCATTAGCAACACGGCAATGCAGGCCTCGTACTCGGCCTGATTGTTTGAAGTTGGGAATTCAAACTTCAGGGAGTGCTCCAAAGTCAAGCCTTCTAAATTTTTGACTATCACCCCAGCCCCACTTCCTTTGGGGTTCGACGATCAGTCGACAAAAATGGTTTAGAAAGCTTTTTTTGGGTCGCCGTTGTCTGTTGTGAGTTCTGCCAGAAAGTCGGACAACGCCTGGGCTTTTATTGCAAGTCGTGGTTCGTATATAATCCCAAATTCTGAGAGTTCAATTGACCACGCAATCATTCGCCCAGCCAGATCTGGTTTGTGTAGTACCTGTCGGATAGGTTGGTCGGTTCTTACCACCACAGGGTGACATTGGAAGTATTGCCGAAGTCTTCTTACGGTGATGATGAGCGCAAAGGCGACTTTCTCAACCTTTTGGTATCGGAGCTCAGGTCCCTGGAGGACCTTACTCACGAAGTAGACAGAAGCTTCGTCCTCGTCGGTTTCTCCCGATCAAACCGAGCTTACGGCCGTCGTGGACGAGATAAGTACAAGTAAAGTGTTTCCCCGATGTCCGACCTTGTCAAGATAGGGGGAGGACAAAAGGTTTTTCAACAATGTGAAGGCGTCCTCGCACTCTTGAGTCCATTCAAAACTTCTTCCCTTCTTGAGCAATTTGAAGAGGGGGAGAAACTTGTGAGCGGCTTTGGCTAAGAACCTTGTGAGGGCCGCTATGCGCCCCGTGAGCTGTTGTACTTCTTTGACATTCCGGGGACTCCTCATGTTGAGGACGGCCTGACATTTATCCGGATTAGCTTCAATTCCTCTATGCGTTAGCATGAACCCGAAAAATTTACCGGCCTGGACCCCGAAAACGCATTTCTCAGGGTTTAACCTCATATTGTATTTCCGGATTTGTGCAAATACTTCTTCAAGATTCGCCGTGTGAGATCCGGCGTGTGGGGTCTTGACTATCATGTCGTCTATATAGACTTCTAGCATTTTTCTCACTTGGTTTTCAAAAACCTTGTTCATCATCCTCTGGTAGGTGGCTCCTGCATTCTTTAGGCCGAAAGGCATGACCTTGTAGCAGTAGCTCGCCCTATCAGTAATGAAGGCGGTTTTATCTTCATCCCCAGTGTACATGGGAATCTGGTTGTATCCAGAATACGCATCCATGAATGAGAGCCACCTGAACCCGGAGGATCCGTCCACTAATTTATCCACATTGGGGAGTGGATATGGATCCTTGGGATAAGCTTTATTCAGGTCGGTATAATCTACGCACATCCTCCATTTTCCGTTGGACTTTTTTACCAGGACCACGTTGGAGAGCCATGTGGTATAGGAAATTTCTCTGATGAAGTTGCCATTTAGCAGTTCTTTAACTTGGTCTTCGACGACTTGCTACCTCTCGGGTCCGACCTTCCTCTTTTTTTGCGCAACCGGTTTGGCGCCTTCTTTAATCGACAGCCGGTGGCAAATAAAGCTGGGATCGAGTCCGGGAATGTTGGAGGAAGTCCAAGCGAAAAGGTCTTTGTTTTTCAACAAGAGTTCTGAGAGCTGTTGTTTTTCTCCTCCACCCAGACGAGCTCCGATTTTAGTTACCTGTCTAGGATTGTTCCCGAGTTGAAGGGACTTCAGTTCGCCTTCGGGTTGTGGTCGGGTGTCCCGGATTTCTTCTCTGACGTCCAGCTCGGTCATCGAATGTTAACTGGTCGATAATGCGGGGTAGAGACGAGCGGCTTGACGTGCGGGGTATTTTACAAATCTTCAAGCTCTCGTTATAGCATTTTCTCGGCATGCACCTAGTCGCTTTTAATAGTGACGACGTCATTGTTCTTATTGAGGAACTTCATCACGAGGTGAGTGGTGGATATTACTGCCCCGAGAGCGTTCAGAGACGGACGGCCCAGGATAATGTTATAGGCCGAGGGGCAGTCCACGACTAGGAATTTTACCTTCACGGTCCTGAAGAGTGTAGATGATCCAAGAGTTAAGTGAGTTTCGTAATATCCTACTAGAGTGATCTTCTCACCGGTGAAACCCGTTAATTCTCCAACATGGGGAGTCAAGTCGGATTGCAGAAGTTCCAATTTTTGGTAAAGGTCTAGGAACATAATGTCGGCTGAACTCCCTTGATCGACGAAAATTCGGCGGACTTCGGCATTGGAAATTACTCCGGAGATGACGAGTGGGTCGTCGTGATCCGGGATTATTCTGTTGTAGTCTTCGTCTGAGAAGGTGATAAGAGGCGTTTTCCTCTTTTTCGCTTGTGTTTTTAATCCTGAGTGGGCCACACTAAAAACTGCCATTCTGAGGGCTTTCTTTCGAGCTCCATTGGAGGATCCTCCTCCCAAGAAAACCACCGGCAATGGTATGGATCGTCCTATTGGGCTCGGCGCGGTGATCATCGTTACGGCGGGGGAGTGTTTCTATCCCGGCCTTGTCGGTCGCTGTTATTACGTTGAGGCGGAGTCTGGGATCTTCTCCTCGGGCTCCTTGTCCTTCTTCTGCGCGGAGGGAATGGACTCTGACGTTTGCTGTCTGTTATCCCCTTTGTTGTTTTGCGTGCGGAGGATATACTGCTGCAGGCGCCCGGCCTTGATTAGAAATTCAATGGCATCGCGCAGCTGGTAGCAATCCTCTGTATCGTGGCCATAGGCTTTGTGCCATGTGCAATGTTTGGAGTGATCCTTCTGCCTCTGCCTCTTGATAGGAGGCGGTCTCGGGATGTTCTGAAACTCCGTGTTCATCACTTCCCTCAAGATCGTTTCTCGGGGTGTGTTCAAAGGAGTATAGTCTGCATAGTTTCTCCGGGGTGGGCTACCCTTTGGGGGTCGTGACCTTGAGAAATTTTGGCTGGGCTTTGGTGAGAAGGTTCACTTTTGTCCCACCTCCTGTGGTCTTCTGTTGCCTCTTTCAGGTAGACGTACTTCTCGGAACGTTTTTGGAAGTCGGTCAGATTGTCTGGCTTCTTTTTTGCCAGGGACTTGAAGAAGTCGGAGCCTATCCGGAGACCGCCTCTGGCGTAATGCAAGGCTATTCTGTCTTCAAAGTTTTCTACGTTGGTGCGGTGCACCATGAAACGTCTGACATAGTCCCGGAGGCTTTCATCCTTTCCCTGGCGAATCTTGGCCAAGGATTCAATGGATTTAGGTTGTTCCTTGCTCGTGGTGTACTGCAGCAAGAAACGCTGCTTGAGGTCGGACCAATCCACTATAGTTCCCCGTAGTTGGCTGGTGAACCATTTGAGGGCCCTTTTTTTGAGGGAGAGAGGGAAGGCTTGGCACAACAGTTCCATGGATCCGCCATAGAAGCATAGGGACTGCTCGTAGGCATTGATGTGTTCCTGGGGGTCCGTGGTCCCGTCGTAAACTTCAAGGTTTAGAGGAAACTTGAAATTTCTCGGAACCCAGAATTCCATGAGCTGGTCGGAAAAAGGCTGTTCCACGGTTCCTTGGTTCCGATTGTTGTCCCCGGTATGAGGAATTCCCTCATCAAAATGGGCCCTTGACCTATTATTTTCCATGTCGGTCCGTTTGTCAGGTCGGCGTGGCTCTGGTTGACCTTCATGTATGGCGCGCCGCATGTCTTCCAGTCTTCTAAACTGGTCATTGAGCAGATCCATATGTTGTTGCAACATATCCTGGAATTGGTGTTGAGAAGCCCGAGATTGATGTGTGTGTTCAGAACGTGATGCACGATCGTCGAACTCGTTGCTCGGGTTTCCCAAGCATTGATGTACAGGAATTCTACGTTCTTGAAGGTTCTGGCCGCCCTTCTGGGTTGGGAATTCAAGTCTATCACGACGATGTAAATCTGCGTGATGGGTTAGGAGGCTCCTCAGAAAAAGAGGTGGAGTGCCCATCACGTCGGCTTCCTGGTCGGGGCGCCTGATTTCTCACAGCAGAGGTTTGAGCCACAAGTGGAGACAATGGTGGTGGTGGGCGTTGCATGTCAAGATCTTGTCTCTGGTTGACAGAGGCTTGAGCAGCGTCTCTTCTGGAGTTTTGCCTCGTATTCACCATGATTGGGTGGGATTAGAATTTTACGGTTTCCCCACAGTCGGCGCCAATGTTCTGAAGTAAATTCAGAGGGGTACCTGAGATAGGCACGTTACGGTGGATTCCTCCGTAGCACAGCAGCGGCAACGGTGGTGCGAGGGGGTGGGTACCTGCAAAAGGCACTCCGACGCTCAAGTTAGACCGTGCACAATGGGAACAGTCTGTATATCAGAGGAGATGCATACCTTTGACGCTTGACATGGTATTTATAGGAGCGTACGCAGAATCCTAAGGGGATTCCTCTTAGATGCAGGTAATTTAGGATTGATATCTTGATGATAATCACCTTTCCATTATTGTAGGATATATCCCTATAAATCCGGGATTAAAATAAGGAAAGTATCTAGCCATCAAAGATATCTATAAATCCTATAATATCGTAAGCTGACGATTGACAGTTGCGCATATCTAGGGTTTTATCCTCTGCGCGGATCAATCAGCCACGATGTCATATAGTAACACCGCTCAGGTGTCTTGATCCGTGGTCCGAAGCACGTCGTGAGTCTTCCTCCACGACGGATAGGGGAAGTCCGGTAATGCGCACGTCGGGTTGATCCCATGGGTCGGGATCCCGGATCTCGGTCCAGAACAGTAGGCAATACTTTCCGCAGACAGACCAAAATGGACTAAAGTTTCCATGGCATAAACAATAGAAGGAGAGGAACTCATGTCACACATTCACTTATTTTAAACTTGTTTGATTTTAAGGACTATCAGACCGTGAAGGTGGGTGATTTTCCACTTTTTATAGTTACCTTTTTTCCCCCAAGATTAAGTAGGGATTACATGAAAAGCATATTTGAAATTTTGGAGAGAATTGAATGGAGTAATTCATAAAACGAGAAAGATAAAAGTATTTTGTGTTACTGAGATTTTAAAAGAAAGAATGGCCTGATTATACATTTTGAAATATTAAAATAAATTTTTAATTATTTTCTTGCCAACTCCATTACAAAACCCATCATAAAATATGGATCCTCTGAAATTCTATTGCAGCGTAGGCTTTGACAAATCATGAGGGAATTACAAATGGTTTACCAATAGAGATCGCTATATTTGAATTTTAAGTCATGCATTTATCATTTATTAGTTTACCAATAGAGATCGCTATATTTAAATTCAAGTCATGCATTTATCATTTGTGAAACATTAATAATATAAACTAACCCTATTGACCTCAACTCACCAAATCCACGAATTAAGCGAGTTTGGTGCGGATTAACCCGTTAAGTTTTTTTTTTGGTTACTATTAGCACATGGGTGGGCTGGCTTGCTGGGTTGAGTATGGCTTTTGTTGGGCGGGTCATAATTCAGGTTAGGATGTCTTACATTTTAGGTAGAGTTTCCTTCATTTCTTTCCACCCTCTCTGAACTCTCTTTCTCACACCCAACACTCTCATCTCTCTTACACTCTCACTCTCCTCTTAGCTCCCATTGCCGCCCTCTATTAACTATCACTGACGCTTCGCATATGTTTCTGTGTCTTGCTCGTTCTCGCCGCGCTCAACGCACTCAACTCCCTCACTTTTCTCACTATCTGTCTTGCTTTCTCTCCCACTCCCTCGTTGTGTCTCAGGCGATCGGTCACGACGAGGTTAGATACTCAAGTACTCATCTTTCACCCTTTCATTTTCTCCTATTTTTTTAGACAAATTGACCTGTCAACCCTTCATTTTCTCCTCTCTTTTTTTCCTCCTTTAAGCCGACAGGCCAACCCGCTAACCCGCCCCTCCTCTGACCCATTTCCTGAAATAGACCAACCCACCCCGTCCCACGACGAATCAGAACAGGTCAAGACGGGTCAATCAATTTGCTAACTCTATTGACAGTACTGTCTCTCTATGAATGAATGTAATAAAAGTGAGGTTTTTTTTTAAAGAAAGTTCAGTTAATTTTAAATTAAGAGAAAATCCATTTATATTAATTTTTCTCCCACTACAAATTGATGCTAAATTTTCAGATATATTAATTCCAAAATTTATGACATATCAAAATATATGAGTTTTAGGGTTACCTTGAAAATGTGTCGATGGGGATTTCATGGTTAAAACCTCTAAAACCAATCTAGATGAGTGAGATATATTATTCATATCCTACAGTAGTCATACATGTGTCAGTATAATTGGGGCAACTGTATGCATTAGAGTGGTTAGAAATAAGGGTCTCTCCCTGTATATATAAAATAACTAAAATAAGTTAAACCTACAAACGATGACAAACTCATATATAGGACTTATAAATAAAACTCACATATGAGCAGTATTTTAACAACAACAAGTCCAAAAATAATATTGATCACAATTTAGATTAAATAAAATGCTCTAATAATTTAGACATCTAATTAATATGAGTTTTATAAAATTATAATATGATTTATGTTAGTTCATGAAAAAATTATAACAATTGAATCCAAGGTATTGAAGTCGTAAAGATGGGTTTGAATTCGTCCTAATTAGTAAACAATCACCGACATGTGGTGGTTCGAATGAAAATAGTTTGACTTTCTTAAAGATGTAGCTTTGAATTTGATATTAGAATTTAAGTGTATGAAAATAATATAATTAAGAGGAGTCTCTACATAGATGTTTGATCATATTCTATGATCTTAATCTCTTATCTATTGAGTGAGGAAATATTCTAAAACACCAAAAAAAAATAGTAACCAATCTTTGTAAAAAAAAAAAAAAAAAGAAGAGGTAGTAACCAACATGCCCCGTCACCCAAAAATCCAGGAAAGATGTATTTACCACCAAAACCACGTTACTCCATTACCTTTATTTATTTTGTTCCACTTTAAAGCACAT
This sequence comes from Ormosia emarginata, assembly GCA_029884605.1. Classification (NCBI taxonomy): domain Eukaryota; kingdom Viridiplantae; phylum Streptophyta; class Magnoliopsida; order Fabales; family Fabaceae; genus Ormosia; species Ormosia emarginata. Next base: position 10,029,213 of record JAQQTP010000054.1, on the reverse strand, counting down.
GGCTCTCTAACATAGTATAAAATTTTAATAATGTCATTTATCTTTCATTTTTATTACATCATTTTTACATTTTTTAATAGAGCAAGAAGAATATACAGTTCTCTTAAACTTTAACTTTTTTACAAATTATCAGCATGAACGTTAAAATTTTTCTAATTAGTTCTTAAACTTTAATTAATGTCTTAATAGATTCTTCTATTTAATGTGAATATGTTAATTCATTAACAATGATATTATATAACAACACCTTATTTATTTTGTAAAGAGAAAATATATTTAAAATTAATTTTTAATAGACAAATTAATAAACAGATTCTTAATTAATGTTAATACAAATAAAATAATATTATGCAGTATTATTGTTATTAATTAATAGATCCAAATTAAATATAATATTTTATTAAAACGTTAATTAAAATTTAAAGACTAATTGAGAATATTTTAAAATTCATGGAAGTGATTTGTAAAAGAATCAAAGTTTAATGAGTTTATATACTATTTTCTCTTTTTAATAAAATAAGAGAGACATATTTCTATGTATTCTCTCTATGCTTTTTTTCTTAATTTTTTCCAAATAAGAATGTGTAATGATTGGTATAAAAAAAATTTGCAAGAAATATTTTTCTAAAATCTCAATCCTGATCCCACACTTTTGCCGATTGCCACTTAAATTGTTTTTTAATGGCCATAGTTCATTTTTAAATCTATAAGATTAAATTTCCATCTTACATTGTACTTCAAAGAAAAAACGTAAATTTATCAAAGACTAATTTAAAATTTTAAAAGGATGAGAATCATTTTATTTTATAAAAATTAAATTATTGATTTTTCTAAAATAACTCTTTGTGCACTCTCTGAAATATACTTTGTGATCAGTTTATTAAAAAAAAGAAAGGAAAGAAAAAAAGAAAGAAATAAACCCTGTGATCCAGTCTTAAGCGACAATTAGATTATTTTCTTCATTACGAGCAATACTGTTCCTAAATAGATCAGACTAAGAGAGACCCAAAAAGAAATAGCATAAAGTTAAATTAAGGATTATCTACACAAATATGTGACTACATTCTTCTTTAACCCAAAAAAGTTCAGAAAATGGGAACAAGTGAGAAGCTCTTTTCTTACATAAAATCAGAATGCTGATATGTTACATTCCTTTTGTAAGCTGATTTACACGGTACATTCTGGGCATATCTATTACTTGCACACCATTTCATTGGTTAATGCAACACCCATACGAATCACATAAAGCTAAATCAAGGTTCAAGGATTATAAATATGTGGCTACTAGTCCTCCCTAATTCCATTATAGCGCCATATGGGTTATATCCTGGCAAAACCTGAACAGTGATATGTCCTCACACGTGGGATAAAGTAGAATGTGGGACTCAAAATGGGCATTCCACTAATGAATTTTCATTAGTTTAAAAAGGTGGAAGGTTAGCAGTGCAAGCGACAATTTCCACAATCTAACACTAACTGCAGTGCCACTAAAGCGATAAGAAGTTGATAGGCTGATGACATGTATGGGTCTTGGTTGCAATTTTATCCAATGATGGCTCTTGAGACTAACAAAGATGAAGAGTGTAAAAGACGCACTAGGGCAAGTGGTGCGTGCCTATCCTTTTCTGCGAAACTTGGAGGTAGCAGGCTTTTCAGAATAATCTAAAGTCCTAATTAAAACCTCCATAATTCGGCACCTTTTCATGGTTTCTGACCCCAATACATGACGCTTCGTATATTTAACCTGTAGGGTTAGTTTGAACTTTTCAAGTATGTAGGGTACCCGTGGCCCTGGCTTTTATCGTGAGCCCTTGAATTTGGCTACATGCATGAACCCCTAAAAATACTTATTATAGAAAGTTATATTAATTTATTTATGATTGAATCTTATTATTATTAATATTTTCAATTTAGTCCTCGATTAATTTTAACTTTCACTTTCATCGTCTCTTCCAACCCCTCAACTACCCATCTTCAATGCCTTCCGAACATCTCCTCCCCTATCACCTCCACACCGTGCAGATTCCCTACATCTTTAGATCCAGTGATCCACGACCTCTCTGTTAAGAGTTTTATATCACATATCTTAATATTTTAGATATGAGTCATTTTACTTAATATTAATAAATTTTAAGTTAAAATCTCACATGGTATAAGAGTTAATATTTCATTTTTATCATCTATTTTGCTTGACTTACCTGTTTCGTCTTGACATATGTAAAAGAGAATATTAAAAATTTTATATTGTCTATCTCAATATTTCAAATATAATTTGTTAAATTTATTTTTATTTATTTTATTAGATTTATATATTTTATCTTAATATATATAAAAAAATGTATTAAAAATCTCATATTATTTATTTTAATATTTTAAATATAATTTATATATTTATTATGTCAATTTACTTAATATTAATTGATTATAAATTAAAATATACGCTTTTAAAGTACCAAATCTAAGAAAAAGCATTTTCAACCAAAAATCAATTATTGAATACCATAAATGTATTTGAAGGAAAAGGTAGGATTCATTGTTTGATTTCAGTGGAGGCTAACAACTTTTGCTGGTGTCGAAGAATATAGTCTAGCATGATTCCAAGTTTGAGGTACCTAAGACCAACAATTTGACTTTCATTTTTAAGAAGACAAAGGTCATGCCATCTCTGTTTGTTTCAAACCAGAAAACAAAAACCAATTTCAAGTTTAATGGAGTTATATGTCAAACCAATCAGTTAAATCGACGAAAACGAACCGTTAGGGACATCGATAGTGAAGGCCGAGTCGATTCCTCTGTACGATGGTGGCAGACGCGTCGCTAATGGCCAAGGTGGTGTCGGAATCGAGAACATGGGTTGTGGTCCTTTTTGCTCCATAGGCAAAGATGGTCTCCTGCGTGCACCTGGTTTCAAGACAGGCAGGCGTCGCTACTTGGCTTGGAGGTGGGGGTCCGGTGAGGAGGTGGGGATCCGGTGATGGTGGTACAGGGACTTTTTTACAATTTTTTTTTTTCACAAAATAACTCTTTTCATGTATCATTTTGCAAAATCAAACTCTTTTAAAACTATCCTATTACCTGATAAGTAAGTGGTGATAGATCCACACCATCTATTTAATTTATTATTAGTCCAATGCATATTATTAACGCTGTGTTTGTTTTGAGAGAAAATGAGAGGAGAGAAAAGGAGAGGAGAGAAAATGAGAACAAGATTCTATTTTCTCTTGTTTGGCACAGCAGAGAAAATGGAGAAGATAGAAAAAAAATTGGTGGGACCCACATGAATTTTTTTCTCTCCGAAGATGAGTAGAAAATGAGAGAGTATGTGTGGTAGCACATGAAATTACCATTATACCCCAAATGAATATTAGAATATGCATCTGACTCCTCCTCTTTCTTCCTGGGTTCTTGTTCGTACGGCGCGACGGGCTCCGCGACGGGCGGCGAGACGGGCGCAGCCGATTGGCACAAAGGCGCGCACGGTTGCGGGATGAGGCGCGCGCGGTTATCGTGGTCGTGGACCGGCCGAAGGATTCGCCGGCAATAAACCACAGGACAGAGCGGGAGAGGCTCCGGCGAGGGACGAAGAAGGAGTAGGGGGTGGGGTGGGGACTCTGCAAGGACGCAGAGGGGTTGGGGACGCAATAGGTGGTGGGGTGGGGTGGGGTGGGGACTCGGCCAGCAGAGGGGTTGGGTGGGGTGGGGACTCCACCCAGGCAGGGGTGAGGGTGGGGACGCGGCGGCGGCGCGGATTCGGAGGCGGCAGGGGGTGGGGGTGGGGGTAGGGGTGGAGGTGGAGGTGGAGGTTTTTAATTTTTTTTTTTTTGTTTAACATAAAATATTTTTTTAATATATTAAATTAAATTTATATACTAATATTATGTAATTATAAAAAAATAATTATGATTTTTTATTAAATCAAATTTTAAATCAAATTTGTAAGTGAATTTTTTCTGAGACTATATAATTAATATTTATTATAAATTATAAATTAATTTAGGTAATTTATTAAAAAAAACTAGTTACAGATATAAAATAAAAATAATATATATTTGTATTTTATTATAATAAGGGTATATATGTAATTTTATATAATTATAATTTTTTATTTTATTTTATTCTCTTAACTTTTATTTTTTTTCTTTTCATTTTCTCTTCAACCAAACAATACGAGAAAATGTATTTTTCTCTTTATTTTCTCTCTTCATTTTCTCTCTTCCCATTTTCTATTCGCAAAGTAAAGGTCCATTACATGGGCCCCTTCTTGAGGGCTCATTTTAAAGAAAAATAATGTTTTTATATTATTTTTTAATAATTATAATTAAATGAAAAATATATAATTAATAATATAAAAAATAATATAAAAAATGATATGAAAAAATAATAATAAAAGAAATCATAATTAACATTTTAAACGCATCCTGTCCAAAAAGTGAAAAAAGGGTATGTAGTCTACCACGTGTTTCGAGGAAAATAGAAGGTTGATCTGCTCTATATCTTTTTCAAGTGCATGATGGTTAATGCAACGGTCAACTAATCCGCGGGTCATTCAAGCAATTAAGGAAATTTCCTCCTCCCTTCTTTTTTATTCTTATTCCTTTTTATGTTTTTGATATTCGTGTTTAATTTGGCTGCAGCCAACTTATGCCTAATCTTCACAGAAAATAATAGTATATCCTTGAAACTTGAAAGATTTGTTTTAGCTGGTTTGTCACTAGAAAACAGATGACTGTCAAATAAAACAATAGCGGCATGATACGTACTTGAAGGATCAAACAAGTAAATATATATATTAATTAATTGAAGGAGCAAAATATGCAAACATTAATGCACCAGCCGGGAATCGAACCCGGGTCTGTACCGTGGCAGGGTACTATTCTACCACTAGACCACTGGTGCTTGAATGGTTGTAATTTGAAAAAGGAAACAAACTTATTAAACCAAATAGACATCCAACCAACCACATAACAGATTCACAATCTTAATTAATTGGGTTATATACAGTCTTTAATAATTGCAGACGTGAAATAATAACTAAAAAAAATGTAATAGTAATATCTTCTAAGCAAATTGCACTTTAAATTATAAAAGTTAGGAAAAACTAAGATCCATTCTTTAATTAATAATTTGAATTGCTGTATACAGATAAAAGTGAATAATACAATTGCCACTGTAAAAAAAAAAAATTTGTCTTTTGTTTTACACAACCAAATGTCGTTCATTTGGCAAAGTCATATTTGAATAAAATAAAAATACCCAAATAATTGAGATTTCCAGAAAAACAATTTATGATTCGCTTGTTGGTAATTTATTTACTATTTTAAGTTGATAACATGCTGCATACATTTTTAATGACAGAGTAATTAACCCCAGAACGAATGATAATGAGAAATGGCATGAGGAAGAGCTATGCTGAGGTGATCGTGTGTGAATAGTGGCTCAAACTTGAGGGAAGACTTTCGATACGCATGAGTAATAATATCCCAACTTAATGAAAGTAAAGAAGCAAATACCAAAGAGGCTATAACCAATAAAAACAAGGACGTTAAGAGGCTTGTGAACATGAACTGACTAGAAAAGTTTATCAACCTTTAAACTGCGAGTAGTTTCCAATACATATATTTATGTTCCAATATCCCAATACTATTAGTTATTATTCTATAAATAACTGGATTATTCCACACCTGTTACATGTCCAGCACAAAACAAACCCAGGACTTCAGTGTATGTGTCACACTCAGTAACAGATTTACAACTGGTCCACAGCATTTCTGTAACCACAGATTAAATCAACAGAGCATACTAGCAATAGCGGCAACGGCAACGGCAACGGCAACGGCAACATGAACCGTTTTTTTTTAATTGAGTAAAGTTATATTTTGCCCGCAGTATTAAAAAAAAAACAACAAAAATCCAACTTTCCACACAATCAAGTGCAAACAGACAAATATGGAACATACTATAACACAGCAAATTGTTGGCTTCATCATGAACAAGATTCATGGTCGCATGAGGAAGTAGATGTTTCAATAAAGCAAAGTCTTCGCCGCTTGTTTGGATGTGATGGTCTTAGCGAGTACTCCAGTGAGCTAGAAGCCTTTTCCAGTACAGAACTTAGTGCCTGGTGAACAGTACTTGCAAGAAGTTGGCACGCCTCAATATTTATAATGTCCCCTTTGCAGCATGTATAGACAAATACATTCTTCACCCTGTCTCCCAAAGTTGATAGTTCTGCCCTCACCAATTGTAGTTGAAGGGCATCAAGAGTTTGTCTTAAGTCAGATAGTAGCTCAGGTCGGTAATCACAGCAGACAGATGCCCTGTATGACATTGATCCATCTCCTCCTTCATCATCATATGGTTCAACTTTCACTTCATCGGCATCCATTGGGATTAGAAAACCTTTGCTTGCTTCCACTGCATTCTTCTTCAATTCCTTCACTTGGCTAATAACTTCTGCCAGTAATGTGGCTTTATCCATCTAAGAGTAACAATTAACCCACCAAATCAAAGTCAACACAAATGTTTTCTCAAAGAATTGGGAGGATTATTTTAAATAAAAAGTTACATCAATTTTCTGGTCAGTTGCTACCATTATATACTTCTAACTACTTAAAATACACTGATATCTATTCTCAACTAAGGCAGTAGCATTATGAGTTAATTACCGTCACTAGTATTCCAAGTAATGCCTCATCTAGCTATCATCTTAATTTCAACTAAATGCTTGCCATGGTGATTACTAAAGTTGATTGATACTTTAAGAATGGTGACTGGAATCATTTCAAATTTTCAATAACTTCATGATAGCAAACACTGAACCCAGCAATTGAGATTAAACTTTTTAATGTAGTTAATTATACTATGGGAATACTGAAGAATAAGTAAGACAGAACATGGAATTAAAGTCTAACCAATTTTGATTATTCAATGCTTAAAACGTAAATATATAATGGTTTTCCTTGTCCCAAATCACTTTTCTCAGTTAGCCAAGAAACAGAAGATGCTTGTAGATACAAAATAAGACTAAACATGCAAGCCACCTACAAGAAACCGACTCCGTCATCAGTCATGGCACCCAGAAGAACAGCTGGCACTATGCACTAATATCCAGCCTTCATCAGTTGTAACTACTTCCAAGCTTATTATGATCCACATCAACTATAAGACTTGATAGCAAATATCTTAATCAATCTGATCCCTAGTGGAAAAAAAAATTGCATTTTTTTATTGACAAAAGACCATCAAATTAAAATACCAAGTCAAAATTGATATTATACACGCTTAATGATTTATAATTTGATTCATGACTCAAGTAAGGATAAAAGAAAAAAGTAATATGCGGCGTATAATTAAGTGCATTGGCTGCTTCTTTTGTTGTTCTAGTAAATAAATTATTAATAATAGTAGAACTGCAGAAACTATTTGGATAGCCTGCTGTTGACAACTAAAATCAGAGATATAAACAGCCAGAATAATTTGTCTAGGGCCAGTAATATTCAGCTAGTGATGTAGAAACATCTGATGTACATTTATATATCATATTGAATAATAAATGACAGATTTCCGGTTTGGGATCATAGAAGACTAAACCACAAAAAGTCAAAAAAAAAAAAATGTTATCACCATGAACTATATAACCTATGAGGTTGTATGCCATGCAAATAAATAATTCTACATTATTCATCGAAAAAGAAATAATTCTACATTACATAATATAGTGATCCCCACTTAGCTGACTTTAGTAACTCCCATACCCAGTTGACCATTCAAGGACGAAAACGATGCAGTCAGAAACCCTTAATTTAATCACAATAATGTGCTTCAAATCTCAGAATGTTGTGGTGATAATAGTTTACAACAGACTCTGCGCTCCACCTTCCTTTCAAAAGTAAGACAACGAAATTATCATACAGCATGAAAGGGCAACATACAGTCACAGCCAAGAGCATTAAGACATAACTGTAAGAGTGAAAATAAAATCATGGGGTCAGTTTGGAGTTCAATTGATCATGGTGTAAATCTGGATAGCTCTGTCAGATTCAGATATCAGAAAAGCAGCATTGGCTGATATCTTTAATTCCAGTAAAAACCCAAAATTGACCAAAAAAAAAAATATGCGTTTTATAGAAACAATGAAACATTGACATGGCTCGTATGCAAGAACTAGCCAGACTACAAAAGTTATAAATGTTATCTCAGTAAATCCATTTTGGTCACAATCACAATCTTTCAGTCAGAACAATTATATCAAAATCATATCTTGATGGAACATGCTTAAACGCTTATAAAATCAAAGTGTAATAATATAATTCAAAAGCGAAAGAATTTAATGCTCTTACAAATCATGATGACCTAAACAGCAAACCAAAAGCTTTTCCAATCGACAGAAAATGTTTTTTTTAAAAAAAGAAAAACCTTTGCAGTGGTGGGCACAAGTCCACGGAGTGTTGCAAGATGACCATTAATTCTCTCCCTTCTCCTCCTCTCTGCTTCGCTATGGTTCTTCAAAGCCGCTAAAGCTTTGGCCTCAGAAATCTCTTTCTTCCCCATCCTTGAAGAAGACTTCACTAGCACTCCCTTCTCAGTATCCAAAACCAATGAATGCGATGATGATGCCAACCCATCTCTCGAAACCCAATTTGAAGCACCAATGGAATCCGAAGTTGGATTGAAAGATGAAGAAGTCGAGTTATAAGAGTGGTAAACCATGGTGTTGAACTTTCAACTTCCAGTGATGCTAGTTGAGAAACAGTAGGTGGAAAGCGGGTGAACAAGTAGTGGGGGAGAAACAAAAAGAGAGCTTGTGAAGAGGGAAGCTTTGGGAAAGTGCTATATTGATTGATTTGTTGATGGTGTTGGACATAACTTCCATTACGCAAGTAAGAGGACAAGGTAGGGGAGGGTTGAAGAGGATGATCAGTAATAGAACATCCACATTTTCTTCTTCATGGTTTTGAACTGCAGCATTTCTTTCTTTCTTTCTTTCTTTCTTTCAAGGTGGGAAAAGGCCAAAAGGAGTTTTTGGGAACTGAAGACTTTGAAAACTGTTGTCTCGGATTTCTATGAAAGCAAAGAAAAAGGACAAGAACGTGAAATCCCTTAAAAGGTTGTGAACAACTTATGGAAGAACTTGGACACGGCTTCAGAAGACAGACACAGCTCACCGCTTAGTACCAAAGAAAATAAAGCTCACCGCTGTTGCTGAGCTGATGATATGGACCAGGAACAAGGGTGTGTGGTGCTGTTTCTCAGTACGTGTTTTAGATAATTATAAAAATTTAATTATTTTAATAATTAAATTATAAAAAATTGATTATTTTAATAATTAATGTTAATTAAAAAATAATTTTAAATTAATTTATTTTATTTAAATAATATAAAAAATTAATTTTATGTATTAAATTATTAAAATAAATATAAAATAATTTAAAAATTATTTAATTGATTAAAATAATTATTTAATTAAAAATAAAAAATATTTATATTTTAAAATATAAAAAATAATATATAATTTAAAATTATAAACTAAAATTTTAATATTATAAAAAAACTTTTAAAATAAATTAAATTTCGTATAAAAATTAAAATTAAATTTAATAAATATAATTAAATATTGTTACAATAATTTTTTTTAAAAAATAAGAATAATCTTTCCAAATTTCTCGGTATATATGGTTTTAAGATTCTTGAGTTAACTTTTAAAATTTTAGGTGTTTATAATTTTAAGATACAAGAATGAGTTAATTCATATGTAAATATTTTTTTGGGTGAAAGTTATACGAATATAAGTAAATTCTAATAAAATTTATAAATCCTTTCAACTAAAACAGCATACTCACATTGTTTTACCTTCAAAAAGTACAATTTCGGTCATCTTTGTTCCGTACTTGAGTTAACTTGCTCTTATTCTTCAAAATTTTAATATAAAATTACTTACAAAATGATTTATAAATGAATTAATTAATTTGAGACATTAATTTATTATTAAAATAAATTTATAAATTAGATTAAAAATTATTTTTTTATAAATTTTAATTAATAACACTTTGTATAAAAATTTATTTAAATTAATTTTTTTACAAATAAATATAAATATAAGACACTTATATATTTTAACTAAAATTTTTTTATATATTTAGATTTATATATAAATATTATTAAATAAAAAAAAAAAAGTCATCTATAAACCCATAATTGTTGAGTTCATAATAAACTCTTCCCTTAGTCTTGTTATATAATATGTATTAAATTTATGAAATTAATTTTATATTTTTATTATTATTTTGTTCTATTTTATTAAATTACAAAATAATATAAAGACAGAATTAGGTAAAGTATAACAGTGTAGTTAAGTATTGAATTATGTTTTACATTATTTTTTTTATTTGCTTTGATACAAAATTTGAATGTTTAATATTAATTATTTATATTAATTTAATTATATTCTGTTATTAAATATATGCTTTTAAATAATATTTTTAAAATATATAAAAATTTATAAATTGAATTTATTAGAATTCTACAAATTTACTTAAACTCTCAAAATTGACAACTTAAGATAAATAACTCATGTAACTCTCACTATGTAATTAATAATTTTTGGGTTGAGTTGAAAGCAATAAAAGTATCTTATTAAAAAAATTTACTTTTATATAAAATAGTAAATCTCTGTGCAAATAGTTATGTATATATATGATTTCTCTCATTAATTATAGATACTATTATATTCTTTAAAGGAAAAGAGAAAATCTAAATATGTAATTAGTTCAAAAATTATTCAGAGTTTGGAAGGCGCAAGCAAGGCTCAATATTTTTTTTTCCTTTGCTTCTTCCTTAGGTGTTTATGGCGTGCAAGGTTTAAATTATCAATGGGATTATTCGGAATGAAAATAAATTTCTAGCTTTGTCTATTCTTTTGCTGACATTATTATTGGATGATTGAAGTCCCGCAGCTCTCTAGCTTTGGACTTCCTTTATGCGGTAACCTTTTCATAAGTGAAACATATATCATATTTATATTGTATATTAATATAAAAAATATTAAATTATTATATATATGATTATAGTATTTTTATAAAATATAAAATAAATTAAAATAAATTAAAAAAAATTATATAAAAAGATTAGATGAATAATAAAATTGAAATGAAATATATTTTTTTAACTGCACGGATTTAGTCTAAAAAGTTACTTGTACGTATTTAGATTGATTAGTTTTAGATACATTAATTAAATACTAATTTTAAAATTAATTAGGGTTTATGAAAAGTAATTAAACATTACTTTTAAAACTAGGCATTGTGCGGCGCCTCTATAATATTATTTATAGTTAATTTTTAAATATAGTTTATGAATATTTTTATACTAATACGTGTGTGTTTACATATTAATATTTCTAATTAATTATTTTGTTGTCAATAGAATTTATGAATTTTTTTGTAATGATGGGTTAGTTTATAAATTGAATATGTAGACAATAATTTTCATTTGTTACTTTAGCAGGAAATTACTTTTATACTTTATTTTCATATCTTTCATGTTGTGCGCCCTTGAATGCTTTTAAATTGTGATTTTGTACTATAAATTATCCTTCTATAATTATACCGAGCTCAACTTAAGAATAAGACAATCAATAAATAGTTTATGTCATCACTTACTTTTTTTATAAGTATAAATAGAGAAATTATATCATGCTATTGAAGTTGCAATAAATGCATGCTTTTAGATAATTTTTAATATTGATTTAAGTTAATTTTCTTAAAATTTGTGTATATATTTAAAATTAATGGTGAATATCTTCTTTAGTTTAACTTTCATCTAAGGATACATTTATTGTTACTATAAAATATGTAATAATTTATCTTAAATGAGTGCATCAACTATTGTTAAAGATGGATATGCGGGTTAACTTAATTCACGATGAACCACAATTAAATAGATTGATATTGGTTGACCCGTAAATTAAATGGGACAACATTTTGTTGGCCCGCATCCTCACTACGTTGGATTGCTGGCCCACAATCTTCTTTTTATTTTTACCTTTTAAAATTAAAATTAATCTACTATTTTTTAACTTTTTCTTTCATTTTTTTTAATTTTTGTTATTTAATTTTTTATTTTAATTTTAAGTTTTTCTTTCGGGCCAGAAAAGAAAATGAAAGTAGTTGGGCCTAATTGCCCAAATCCAAACATAAATTTTTTTAAAAAAATAATATTGATTTAAGTAGACTCATAGGTTGGTTTACAAACCTACAAGCCAAAATCTGTTTAATCGTGGGTTAAAACAAATTGAGCTTGTAAGCCTGCATTTAAATGAACTTACATTTTACCTGATCCTAACCTATGTTGGCCGCAAGTTATTCGCAGACCACGACCTGTATACCTAACTCTAGTTGTAACATTAAAAATGTAATTAAAATAAAATATTGTAGTCTCATGTTAGTAACTCAATTAGTAAGAGTTTGGGACATACATGAAGAGTAGCGGGCGCTCAACCTCCACAAATGTTCTAATCTATCCCAATTTCCCTTTTCTTATCCTCACTAATTGACTCATAGAATCGACCTTCTCAAAAACCAATCAAATTGGTCATGAACCCATAATAAACCAATTCTAATCGATTTTATTTAAAAAATAATAAACTCATTTTTTTGTGTCAACACATTTTTAATTCATTTAAAAACAATTTTTGAACAAAATAGAAGCATAAGAAGATTTGTCTCCCTCTTAACTTTTATATAAGTTGTATCCTTGAATATTTCTCCTATTATATAATGTGAAACTTTAAAATATTAAATAACATAATATAAAATATTAATATATTACTTTATTATTTAATATATTATATAATATTAAAAAAATTAAGTATCACTAGTTTGACAACAATTCAACCACGATTGGACCAATAAATTATAAATCAATCTCTTGAATGATAAATTCAATTTTAAAAACATTGATCCCTACTCCTCCCATAAGCTCCATTAAGGGCCATTTATGAGCCTTACTGGGGGTCATTTCACCAGACTCGCAAAATGGGTGTTAAACCTTATCAAAGAAAAAAAAAACGTAAAAGACTGTGGTGGGCCAAACAGTTAATGTGAAACACATTTAGCGTATGTTTAGATTGCAGTTGTAATCTTCAAATATATGTTTGTTTTGCCTCGAACAATGTATTTTTTGTTTGGCAATTGTAATTTACATTTGCTTCAACAGAAATTTGGTTTTCAATGTACTTTCACATAAAAGTAAGATTTTCTTGTTTTTGTGTTGAAGTTTGAGATAAAAATTTGATCCAACTCACTTTTTAAACAAAAGTTTCCAAACATAAATTACGTTACTATAAACTTATTTTTAACCAAACTTAAATTTGTAAATACATTTTCAATTAAACTTAAATTTATTAACTATAATTCAAATACTCACTTAATGTCACATAAGAATCTCTCCTTTAATATAGTGTATATCGATATCCAATATGTACTTGAGATTTAATTTAAATGTGTAATTATGAAAAATAACTAAATATGACTTTAATGAAGGTGTCACATGGAAACAAAAAGAGAGATTTTTTTGTTAAAGGGTGTATTTTTTTTTCTTTTTTTCTTATTTTAAAAGATGTTCAAGACGATAATAGAGGTATGCGTCACTTTTTTGTCATATTTTTCCCCCTTTTTTCATTCTGGTGTGTGGATAAAAAAGATTAATTCTGCAAAACTATTTGTGTAAGATTCCATCCCCATTTAATTCTGCAATCAAACATTGTAAAACAACTGATACCAGTTAAGAAACAGTTCTTGGATACCATTAGGTTTGTAAAACATTCCTTGGTACATTTATCAAAATAAAAATTCTTAAATACTAGTACTAGCTCAAGATTCAATTCCGTTTAGTTTTGTTTTCATCTATCTAACTTGTTCTTAGCCATTTGTTTTTCATTTTCTTTTTTGCGCTCTTGCTTTATCTTCATATATATTTTTCATTCAATTTTTTTAACTTGAAATATGCTCTTATTAAACAATAGTGCAATGACCTTTTTTCATAGTAACGATATTTGCACAAATTTTATCTTCAAAACCCTTCACAAACATTCATGTAAGCCATTATATAATATTTTGGTTCTACTGTAATTTTTTTTTAAAAAAAGTTATCCAAATAAGTTCACTTTAAAAACAATGAAGAATTTGTGAGGATAAGTATATATGTATCATTTTCCTTCTTAAATAATTTCGCATAATAGATTCAAATCATGATTCGATTTTTTAATACGTCTGAAAAAAATTATTCTGATACTTATAACAATTTTTAAAGAGAAGCAACATTTTTTTAAATATAAGTAAACCAATTTTGGTTGGGGACACTTTTAAATCAAATGAAGAGTTGACGGTTAGATAAATATAATGTTTTTATATTTTTATTTTTACCAAAATTGCAACGATCAAGAAGTAGGCCATAACAATTTCAGCTATTCTTAACAAGAGTAGGTGCAAATATTGGCATGAAATTACGTATACATATAAGTACATCAAATGTCAATGTTTGAAGTCAAGCTATAAATATTTTTAGAAACTTTTGTTAGTTGACATCTTAATTTTTCAAATACTTAAATATTTATTTATAAGATATTTGAGTAAGAGTTATATAAAAATTAAGATTTTCATGTTTGATATGTGAAAATCAACTTAAGAATTAAAAAAATAAAAATTTCAAATTATTTGTCAATACATTAATAAATGATAAATAATGTAGTAAATACTTGAAAAATGAACGTTGTTTTCTTATTATGAAACGAAATCGTTCACGAATTATGGGAACCATACAATTATTTTGTCTTTTCTGTTTAATAAAATGATAATGCTAAATGTTATGAATCTGAATTCATAAACGTCACACGAATAGATAATTTCGACCTAATTATTAGTGCATTTTATGAATAAGATATTTCATTAATTTCTTTTTTTAATTTAATTTTATCTTAAATGTAATTTACTTTTCATAAAAGCTCAGATCGTGCTAAATAACACATTTGTTAACAAAAATTAAAAAGGAGAAAATACCATTCAACTGTTGTTAACCATTCATAAATGGTTTCGTAAACTTTCTTTCGCGACATTCAACATTTCTGATAGTACGACTGATCATATTTGATCCAGGAGGCTTTTAAGTCTTAAATATAGAGCCCAAAATATATATTGGCGTGTGGGTAACATCTCAAATGTGAATTAGAGAATCACAATCGTGCCTCGCAATGCCAACCCAGGCATGCTTTAAAATCATTTGTTGCTTATGTAAGATGTAATTTCTTAGTTAATTTTAATTTAATATAGTGCTCTTCTTAAATTCTTTTTTTTTTTCATTCGCACTTCTTCTTCTATGTAATCACTTAAATGTAAGTTTCAAAATTAGCAGCGCCAAGAAGAAGAGAGAGAAAAAAAATGGAAAAAATGTTTGTTGGTTGCACGTCTTAATTTCTTTTTATATATTTTCGTTAAGATAAAAAGAGAAGCCAAAACATAAAAAATATGATTCCGTACATTACATGCAGGGCAGCATGTTTATGATTACAAATAGGGGAAGATTCGAAGAAGGCCCTGTTCCGACATGTACCTAATCTTATGAATACCAGTAATAGTTTTCGATGTTGCTCGAGAATTATTTAGTATGTCGCTTTCCCTGCTAAGTAGAAATATATAAAAAAAAAAAGATTTTCGGTTCTTATTTTCTTACGCTAAAAAACAGTTCACACAAATACGGCAGGTTGTTAATTAACAAATGTAAAGTGATTCGTGTTAGTATATTACGTTCTAGCATTCCATGCTACATTGCTAGTGAAATATGATGAGATCTTGTTCAAATTGCTCGTTAAGCATAGAGCGATGACGATGAGGTAAACTATATATGTCAATTTTATAAGAAAGAGAAATAATTATTTTATATTATTTTAATATTATTTTTTATTTTTAGTTAATAATGTATAAATTTATAATTAATTATGTGTATTAGTTGATTAATAAATAAATTTATAGTTTATGGTTAAAATTTTAATTTATTTATTAACTAACTAATATATATGATTAATTATAAATTTATATATAATTAATTAAATATAAAAAGTGGTGTTAAAAAATAATATAAAAATATAAAAGTTGTATAAGAAATTTCATGTAAACCTCTACAATGGTAATATGAAATCTTACTCGTTCACAGTTATCTTAATCATATCTTCATAACCTATAAAAATTTGGAGCTAGAGAAGCTGGCAGCTAAGTATTCTCCTTGACATAAAGAGGGAGAAGTGACTTTCTATATTTATAACTTCATCTTATATATTTCATGTGTAGTTAATTTGCAGAACGCCACAATATATTAAGGGGGTTTAATAATGTAATTATTCCAACTTACAAGATAAACATCAATATGATTAACTTGAAAAAGCCGCCGTAAAAGAAGTGCAGTCTCTAGTTTCATAATCTTTGGGTTGTTTCTCTTATCTCAAGCAAAGTGTCCTTTTTTTAATTAACTGAAGATGATCATGAATGGACATTTTGACTATTTTAGATGTTATTTTCCAAGGTTCATAAAGTAATACACGTTGATGAATTATGATGGGAGGTAAGTTGCATGCGGTAACAAATTTTATATACATTTTACAAAACGACTGCTATTTAATAGTTTTCTTTTGATCTGAACTCTTGGTTGGGATTTTTCAGGAATAAACATAAATTTCTTTGACCCATGTTACAACGCAGATTGATTTGGACGTCTCACCCAATCCTTGTAGTTTTACATTTTTATTGGATTGGAGTCTAACTAATTGAATAGTTTAATTGACATCAACACCCGTGGCCCAGCAGCTTACTTCAATTCAATGGCCAGAAATGAAAAGGACATTGAAATGAAATTGGTAAAAGAAGGAATAACATGTAAAGAAAAGAGTAATGGCTCTTTCACATCACTTTGCTGATTTAGAAATGGTTATACAGAGTTTGTTTTTAAGTAATTGTTATTGTAGTGTTCCTTCTCATTACATATACTCCTTTTTTTTTTTCCGAACAAACATATACTCCTTTTTTTATGTTTTCGGGCAAACTGATTCCACTTGGGCCACATCCTATTTAGGAACAATTAGGCCCAATCAATTTTTCCAATTGGGTTCCGTGCTTTTTGTGTTAAATTAGATGATTAGGCTGAATCCTATTAAGCAATTAATGGGCCCAACCAATCACCCATTCTGCTTTAATCACTTCACCAGTTGCACAGACTGCCTATAAATTTCGTAGAAACTGACCGAGGAAAAGGAAAGAAAAATCTAGGTATTTGAGATGGTTCAATTATATATTTAATGTTAATGTTTGGCTTGATGTGCATTTCCTTTTGATTTCGATTCTCATTATGCATATCTATCTTCAATCTTGATGTATGTCTGTTCTGTCGTACTGGATTATTTATTTATGTTGTTAGCTTAGTGTTGCATGTTTGGTTGGCTGCATCTGCACATAACCTGCTTGAGGAAAAGACTGAGTTACAAGTGTTTATGTTTGATTGAGGCGTTCGATAATTTGGAGGTTTCATCTTTTCTTGTTTCTACGGATAGACCTCATGGTCATGAGTTGAATTGTCTTCCCATGGTTGGTTACTTGATGCTTTGTTTTAAAATTTAAATGGTAAAACTGGATAGCAATTAGCACCAGTAGTGAGAGTAAATTTATGTCACGAAATCGTTGTATGTTAGATTGGTGGAGATCGTTTGGCATAGGCATGAACATATGGCTGGCTGGTTTATTGCTTGCAAATTGAGCTACCAAATTACAGTATTGTGGGTGGGCCCAAAGATTATGTGGCAAAGATTCAGTTAAGTGTTAGTGAGAGAAAGAGTGTGTGTGTGTAAGAAGGGTAGTGTGCTAATGGAGGATGAATTCAGATATGATGTCTAGTTAGTGCCTGGTGGGTGTTAGGATAGGAGTATTGGACCTCAAAGCACCCCACCTTTCATTCACTCATATAAGCATCATATTCTATTGCAGAATTGTAATTCTGGTCAAAGCAAACATACATGTTGCAGAGAAGTTGATTTCTCATAAACATCACAATCACAGCTTTTTTATTGTCTTTTGTGACAATTACCATGCACCGAGTGCTAACAAAGATTGCCACTTTTCCAGCCTCTATTATTCAATTTGCATAATAATGGATCAGATTTTTGTTTTTTTTATCGAGCATGATGATTATTAGCACAAAGTACTGTTGACCAAATTTGAAGGAAAAGTCCACTTTTATTTTTGTTCCGACTGCTTTTATCTCTTTATTTTTGTTGAATCTCTTGCTTTTATCTTGGATTTTTTTGTTGGACAATTATCAGTTTTGGACATGCTAAAGTATTTCTTCTATTCTCATTTGCTTTTAAATTCACAGTGCATCATGCATAAATATCATTTGATACAAATGGCTGAACCTAGTAGCTCTGAGTTGGAAACCACAACAAAACCTCAACTTATATACCGGTGTAAGAAATGCAGAAGAATTGTTGCTTCAGAGGAAAATATAGTTTCCCATGAGCGTGGAAAAGGAGAAACAAGCTTCAAGTGGAAAAAGAGAAGCAGTGACCCGTCGGAAATTGAAAAGCAACCAGCTGACTGCACCTCAATATTTGTTGAACCAATGAAGTGGATGCAAGCAGGTACTTGTAAATCTCCCTCATATATCTTATAGTTGCCATAAGATCACTCTTCAATCTTCGTACTAACACATTTATGGATGCTGATTGGCTTGGAAGTACAAGAAGGTCATGTGGAGGAGAAACTTCTCTGTCTGGGCTGTAATGCTCGTTTGGGTTACTTCAACTGGGCTGGTATGCAGTGCAATTGCGGAGCCTGGGTTAACCCTGCATTTCAGCTGCATAAAAGCAGATTAGATGAGTGCCACATGTAAACCATTCACCTTCCAGCTTTCCCAACAACCAGAGCTTGAAAAAATATGTTATCTTTTTTATGAACAAAACATATGGCATCTTGGCTTGGAAGATTGTCTTGTACCAGATTGCTTCTTCAAAGTAGATTTAGGTTGCTAGATGGTAGCATTGTAAGTTCCTTTTAGCTTGTTTTTTTCCTTCTTCCTTCTTATTTTCACCATTAAAATTTTCATTTTCCTCTCTAATGTTGCATCTTATGTTTAGGTGGACTAACTGTCATGCCACAAGTGAAAACAAGCTATATGCAATTTGTGTCATGATAGAGGTTAAGAATTTTTACAATGGGAACTGTTTGGACTTACCTTAGCACCGTTCACAAATTGCCAACTTCTAGCATAACCACGAAATTCTTGGGTGCTTGGTTGTAGAAATTTCTAATTGCCGTATTCCTTCCCTAAACTTAAATACATGTTGAGTCAATCTTTGAAGTAGTTTATAGGGAAAAGAGTATACAACCTCATAAACTTTAATCTTTTTGTAAATTAACACTATGAACTTTAAAATCTTCTCAATTAATTCTTGAATTTCGATCTTTTTGTAAATTATTATTGTGAATTTTAAAATCTTAATTAATTCTTGAATTTCAATTTTTTTCCAAATCACCATCACAAATTTTAAAACTTTCTTAATTAATTCATAAACTTTAATTAATACTTCAATACATCCTTCTATTTAATTTGAATATGTTAATTACTAATGATATATTGTATAATAACATCTTATTTGTTTTAATATTAATTCTAGACTATTTATTAATTTATTTATTAAAATTTGATTATAAATACATTTTATTATTACAAAATAATTAAAAACAAATTTTGTTTTAAAATAAATTTATTTTTTATGTACTTTGTAGTGAATAAAATATATTTAAAATTAAATTTTAATAAATAAATTAATAAATAATTTAGAATTAATGTTAAAGCGGATAAAATGTTGTTCACAATATCATCATTAATGAATTAACATATCTAACTTAAACAGAAGAATCTATTGAGACATTAGTTAAAATGTAAGAACTAATTGAGAAAGTTTTTAAGTTTGTGGTGGTTATTTGTAAAAGGGTCGAAGTTCAAGGATTAATTGGGAAGATTTTAAAGTTCGTAATAACAATTTACAAAAAGGTCGAAGTTCAGAGACTAATTGAAAAGATTTTAAAATTCATGGTGTTAATTTACAAAATACTCAAAGTTTAGAGTGACTGTATACTCTTTTCCATAATTTATATATTAGCTTTGGAAGGAAGATTTATGACTTGTTTTTCAATTGCTGCTCATACTCTGGATATTTGAGAAAACATAAACGGTAATGTCGTAATGGTAGCGCTATTCGTCTACAAAAAGTATTCTAATTTTTTTTAATCCACTCACAAATTCATTTTGTATCTCGTAAAAATATTACAGTTATATATAGTCTGATTTAACATCTCTCTCAGATAAATCTACGTTATAAATATAAATTTTAAGTGTACGAATAATATTATCCAATTCCGTAATGCTAAATAAATTAACACTTTACATACAGAAAAACTTGCTTTATTATTGTATTATTTGATTTACTTCTGGATATGTGCAATATTACATCTAAACTTTTCTATATTAATTCACATGCAATCCAATGGCTCTACACTTTTTTGTCTACGTAAGTGTTGTTTATATAATATGAGAGAGAGAGAGAGAGAATAACGAGTCAATCTAAAAATGTCGGGCCATTAAAACAATTTGAAGGATTCTAAACAATTTGCTATAGTATCTCAAGATTTCTTAGGGATTGTAGGTAAGCTCTTTCCTTTTTTCTTTTTCTTTTTTGCCGAATGAGTATAATAAACACTACTGTATTCAAGCTTCCTACCTTGGACATGGATCTTCTAATATAAAATTTTCATACAATAAAGTCATATAAAGAAGGAGATAAACACAACGATCCTAAATAGTGGAATCTTTTTAAAACTTATTGCACTATGATATAGTTTGTGTGTCTTAAAATTGCATATGAGAACATCCACTTCCCCTACCTCTCGACTCTTCTTTTCTAGCTGGCATACGTACTGTTCTATATCATCTTAATTTACGAACAGTGTGTATTGAAGTCACTTTGAGTGAGTACTTGTCTTTAGCCGTTTGAATCTTGTTTTTTCATAATTTGTTTTGACTTGTTTTCATGGTCAATGTTCTGCATAACTCTGCTTTTGCTTTCTTTGGTTAGTAATACTAGTTGGGAATTTAGCGGTCTGACAATATTGATCTGTATGGCTAACGGAAATTAGTTTATCTTGTCGATTTTCTCCTCACGCAACGGTATGATTTGGACTCAAATTTAAGAGTCTTTCATTAGTTGGTCTTGAAATGGAGAAATTTTCCTTTTACCCTAAACTTAACAATATTTTTAAAAAATCAGGCCATATATGAATTCAAATGTATCACTCTCACAAAAAAAAAAAAAAGTTATCATTCTCAATATTCGGCCACGCAACTGTAACCATTAATGCCCCATATTCGGCTGTTTCAACTTACAACAAACTGAACATCCAAAGCATTTTAATTTTGTACGTAAGGTCAGGTTGTTTAATGCATTCCTCACAAAACAATACCATATAATAATTAATGTTATCCTCAGATTAAAAAAAAATGGCATCCACCTTTTTTTTTCCATGAGTGAAATATTTTATCGTAACTAATAATAACTAACATACTATATTCACTATAGTTTTCATAACTAGACTAGAAAAATCAGGAGTCGGTCCGGTCCTCTACTTGGTCCCATCAATCCTTAAAAATTGAATTTTTAAAAATTGATAAATAATCAAAAAAATCTTTACTAAACCAATTGATTCATGTGAATTGATCACGGTTCATACAGTTGAATTAGTCTTTTTTTTAATTTTATTAATTATTTAATTCTTAATTTATAACCAAAATTAAGTATTTCTCTTCTTAATTATGTTAGAAATGTATTTAAATAATTTTTTTTGGTTATATTTATATACTTAACATATGTATATTGTATTTTTCTTATAATTTGTTATATATTTATATAATATAAATGTGTATGTTGATACCAATTTTGTCCATAAAATTTTTGTTGCTTGGATCATTCAAACATTTTAAAGAACAAAAAAGAGAGAAAAGATGAATGAAAATCCAAAAGAAAAAAGAAAAAAATGGAAGGAAAAAGAAGAAATTTGAAATCACAAAGTCCCACATTGGAGAAGTCATGCTCCTTCCCCCTCCCCTCCTCCTATATAAAGAGGTGGTTCTCAATGATTTTGGGCATCAACAAAATTTTACACTCTTTGACTTAATACTAAGTATAAGAGTTAGAGGAAATTATACTTTCTTGGGCTTAATACTAAGTATAAGAAATGAGGACTTTAGTAAAAAAATTTTCTTGCAAGTGAGTTGTTTTTCAAGGTTTGATTCAAGAAAACGTGTGGGAATTTGTTATGAACTTTTTGGTGATATCATTTTTATACACCTTAGAGGTAAGTTTGCTTATTTTTTTTTTGTCTTGTGTTATTATCTTTTATTATATATATGTGTTATTCATTTTAGCTTTTCATTTATTAGTTTGGTTTATTTATTTATTTATTATTATTATTATTTTGTAAACTTTTTCGCTTAAAATTAACTCAATAATAAATTAGGATTAAAGTTGTGTACTTGTTAATCCTATAACTTTTATAATCATCCTGAGTTGTGACAACTTGATGATTTAAGTTTTAAACAAAAAAATCAATCAATAAAAATGGAATTAAATGAGTTGTACAAATTGTTAATTAGTAACCTTTTTTAGAATTATCCGAGTTGTGACATTAAATTGATGATTCGCCTTTTAAAATAAAATAA
This sequence comes from Ormosia emarginata, assembly GCA_029884605.1. Lineage (NCBI taxonomy): Eukaryota > Viridiplantae > Streptophyta > Magnoliopsida > Fabales > Fabaceae > Ormosia > Ormosia emarginata. Next base: position 10,006,404 of record JAQQTP010000054.1, on the reverse strand, counting down.
AATAAAGATAGTTTTTTATAAAAATTAAAAATATAAAATAATAACCAACTCACAATTATTTTCTAAAGAACTACGTGACTTTGAGTTCCTCATTGCACCCGAGGATACGTAGGAGCGAAATTCCAATTACAAAAAAAAAATAAATTTTCATAATTTAGTTGTTTCATTTCTTTTTTAAAAGGGTAAAATAAATACATTTGAGATTATTAATAAATTTGCACAATTAACTTAAGGTACCGTTTCTTGTAACGGGCAAATTGTAAGTGCTAATACCTTCCCTACCTGTAATTGACTCCCGAACTCAAACTCATTTTTCAAAAGATCAGTTTTGCCTATTTTAAGGGTTTTTCTAATGTTTTCCCAACTAAAATAAACATTGGTGGCGACTACATTGATTTTAAAAATCTTAATCTTTTTCGGTCGTCCCATCGCGATCTCGGTTGCTGACAAATGATAAACTCACCTGGGACATTAGAGAGTCGTGCCTATTATTGTTAGTTGTGCAAATTATTAATAACTTTATTTATTTGTTTTATCCTTTCTTTTTTTGTTTTTATTTTCTTATTTGGCTAAATAGTTTTTTTTTATTATTTTGATTTTTTTATGATTTTATCTTGTGTTAATTTTATCTTCTTGTAGATATTTTGCCGCCTCAATATTTTGTGCTTAACTGTTGAAACCTTAGGATAGAAAATTATTAGCTGGCTGTTGTATATATGTTCTATTTGACTGTTATTTTGGAGGGTGATGTTAATTCTTCTGATTATGGAGGTTTGTATGTTCCCTACACCCACTCCACCTACACGTTTATCACACACATTCAAGTGGGGCCCTATACCCGGGTCTGAGTGAAGCTTAAGTTAGGTAGAGGTTGCGTAGTGATAGCCATTTTGGATGTACATCTTGTTTGGTTATTGCGAAAACCTCATCTAGAGTGTGCTCTTTTCATGAATGTCCCACACTTAGTGGTTTACCCACTGTTTGTGGTCAACATTCTGAAAAGGGACTTAGCTCTAGAGGCCTTTAGAATAGTAGAGCCACCCAATGAAAGTTTTCACGAATCAGAAGGACCCATAAATCCTTAGGATAAAACTCCTCAAATTTAAGGAATTTCCTTAGGGCACAAATGGAGCATCCTTTTGTTTATTTATCTTTTTCTCATGACATTCATTCATACATCCTTTTTTATGACTTGTATTTTTCTGTCATTCATAGCATTTTTAGAAATAAAAAAATAAATAAAAATAATCATTTTGTATTTTCATTCATTCTTGCAGTAGTTCTAAAAATCATCATCTTGCATTACATGACATTCATAACCTTTTTTTAAAAAAAATCATATTATGGCATTCATAGCATTTTAAAAAAAATAAAAAAAATAATAAAAAATAATAAAAAAAATTCAGCTGCATCAGTAGTCAATACTTCGCATACATGCATGTTGTTCAGTCCATATTGATAATTACATACTCATATCATGTTTTCCCCAAGCAGAAGGGTAGACACTGGTAGAAAGGCAGCTTCTGCGACACCCTTACAAGACTTGTTCCCAAGTTAGGATCATGGACGAAAGAGAACAAACTCAAGAGCTGAGGAATGAGGTGAATCTGCTCAAAGATCAAATGTCTAAGATGATGAAAATGCTACAATCCATGGAAGGTATAAGGAGCACAGATGGGAATCCCTCAGTGGAGAATGAAGGACATCCGGCCGCACCTCTTCGCCCTCCTGGTTTCTCTCCAACCTCTATGCAATATCAAGGCTTTAATCCTCAAGGAGTTGTGATGCCGCTCATTGTTTATCCGAACAACACAACTCAATCCTCAGTCACCAGTTCTCAGGAAGCTCAGATGTCAAGCTTCCTACCATATGGCCTCCCTTCCGGCTTTGTACCGCCGCAGGCTATTAATTCCCCTGACAGCAATAGACCTGCTTTCAATCCATTGAGCACAACTCAGCCACATGCTCATTACTTTGGTATCAGTGGAACCCCACCATTGCAACATTTTGTCCCCACTTTCATGTCACAATACCCTTTGAATTCTTCTGCTGAAAACTCTCAGTCCAAAGAGAAGTTGAAAATCCTAGAAGAGAGATTACGAGTCATTGAAGGAGCATGTTGTTATGGTATCAGGGATGCTACTGAGCTCTGCCTTGTTCCAGGCGTGGTGATTCCTCCGAAGTTTAAAATCCCAGATTTCGACAAATATAGTGGGACCACTTGCCCAAAGAACCATTTGACCATGTACATCCGCAAAATGGCTTCCCATGCTCATGATGACAAGCTGCTAATCCACTTCTTCCAAGACAGTTTAACTGGGGCAGCTTTGAATTGGTATACGCGTCTCGAGCGTGCCCATATAAGGAGTTTCAAGGATTTAGCTGATGCCTTTGTAAGGCAGTATAAATACAACATTGACTTGGCACCAGGTAGAATGAAACTACAAAGCATGTCTAAGAAGGATGCTGAGACCTTCAAAGAATATGCTCAAAGGTGGAGGGAAATAGCTGCACAAGTGGAACCCCCTTTGTCAGAGAAAGAGATGGTTGATATGTTCACTGATACACTTCACGTGCCATTCTATGATCATATGATTGGGAATGCGTCATCGAATTTTTCAGATATCGTGATAATCGGTGAAAGGATTGAGAGCGGAATGAAAAAGGGAAAATTACATCAAATGGATGATGAAGAAGCAAGTTGAACTGGTTAAGGGTGGACTTCAAGCAGAATGGATCAATGGGTTTTCAGGAAAACTCATGGATGACAACGGCTACCTAAGCAGTAGTCCAGTAAGCAGTGTCAGATGTTTCTAGGTATGCTCATCTGTGATAGGAGCAAATGTTTGGAGTGGTCAATCAGGGGCAACCTTAGAAAGTTCATCTTAGTGGTGATTCATTCTGGTTTTGAATTTATGTAAACTTTCTTGAAGCATTAATGTAATGGATTTGCATGGATCTCTCAGCATACCTTGTTTCCTTTTCCTGTGTTCTTGGCACTCATGTTTTTGTCATGTCTTTCTTGTCTTTCTTTCCTTTGCTTACTTTCTTTTGGTTCGAATCCCATGAGGCTCTTGTGCTAGAAAATTTGGTAGTCATGAAGCCCACATGTGCAGGTGTTCCTTGCAAAAACAAAAAAAAAGACAAAAAAAAAGACAAAAAAAAGGGACAAAAGGAGAAGTGAAAAAAAAAAGAAAAATAAAAAGAGCAAATAAGTAATCACTTGGTGTGTGTTTTCCTTTTGTCTCTAAATTAGATTTTTTGAAAATGAACATTCAAGATTTGAAATGAAGATTGGCTATCTTTCACTATCCTTCATAAGAATTCATCTTTTCTTTTCATTATCTCTCGTTGTCCCATTTTGAGCTTGAAAGTTTTTTCAATAAACCCTGGACAAGGATCACCCTTACATTAGGGGACGACACAAGACAAAGGTTGATTGTCATGGTTACTATTTTGAAGCATAATGAAAAAGAGAAAATGAAGAAAATTGAAAGGAATAGAAAGTAAAATGGAGAACAGTAAGAAAAAAAACTATTTGAAAGCGCAAAGGCAATTAACAAAGCTTAAAGTTTGAATAAGGATCCTTGGTCCCATTTAACCTTTAAACACTTGTTTGAGCCTTTTATCTTTCATTTCATGACCACTAGCCTGGGCCACATTACAATCCTTAAAAAGTCCATTCTGATCAATGAATGATTGCTCTCATTTTCACAAGTTTTAATTTTGGGACAAAAGGATTGTACTCATACAAGTATCTAGTGCATTGCTCCTAAAAAATCTTGACAGACTGAAAACCTACAAGGGCGGTCTAAAAAAAAAAAAAGAAAGAAAAAGAAAAAAAGAAAAAAAGGACTTACACTAGTGCAAGTTTTCACCTTGTTCAAGTTGACCATACACTGGGACAATTTCTCTAGCTCGATTTGACCTACACTGGGGCAAATCTTTTGATTCAATCTTGCTCTGCATTGGGACAAGTCTCTATCTTTTTCAATTCAGCTCTAACTGGGGCAATTTTTCTAGTTTGATTTGGCTTCACATTGGGGCAAAACCAAAAAATCTCAAGTTTCCCACATTGGGACAATTTTTGTTGTCAAGCGGCCTACACTGGGGCAGTTTTGTTCTCAAATAGTTTATCCTAGGTTAATTTCTTTTGTCGATACCTTACACTGGGGCAGATCTTTATAGATACCTGATAAAAGAATGGTCGTGATGTCCAGTTGTCAAGTAAAGATCAATCATATCCAAACTGGGGCAAAAAACCCTTTCGGCATTCGTACTATTCCATTTCTTGTGTCATTATCCTTTGTAAATGCCTTTTGTGTAGTCATACTCTCAAAATCGGTCAAGAAATTACTCAGTTAATAAATTCATTTCCCGTTCCATTTTTGAATCCATGCATATCTAGTACATGATGCTTCAAGTTCGGTGAACATGAGGGCAATGGTACAGCTTAACCATCAGATGGTAGTCTCCTGTTGAACAACTCAAGCCAAAAGAGCTCCAAAATTTTAATCAATGAAGGAAATGACATCCTCAATGGATAATTCAGCTTGAAGTGTGTTCGGTGGAATAGGAATCCTTGGAGGAAGAAAGTCATAAGCTTTTATTCAAGCCACATCTAATGAAGAGAAATTTGAAGAAGATGAGATTGGCAATGATCCCCTTTTTCTAAGAAGCGTTTGGGCTCATGGCTCATTGCACAAAGTTCTTGGGCTCAAGGCCCACTGCATAAAGTTTTCTGGCTCAAGGTCCTTTAAGAGCACTGATGAGAAAATAAAGAATAACCAGGCAAATCAAAAACCAAATTTTTGTTACTGTTCAACCTTGATCCTGTTATGGGAAGAAGTGCTCAAGGGTGTTGTGGAACCAAGAACGATCTCGCTAAAGCTATGATGTGTCAATTCTTGTCTACCCAATCTGTTTATGAGAATCTCTACAGTAGGACATCCATTGCACCGTGCATCATCTCAGACATCACATGCATTGTCCTCAGACATCACATCCATTGCATCATCATACATCCGTTGCATCATGCCTCATCTCAAGCATCACCTGCATTTACAAGCTCAAACACCATTTCTTTTTGGTTCTCAGGGCCTTATGCCCATTACCTTTAATTTCTGGGTCCCATAACCCATTGCTTTTAGCTTTCACGGCAAGTCAGGGCCTTATGCTCATTTCCTTTTTCCTTTGTGGGTCCTTGCACCCATTGTCTTTAAGTTTTTTTCCAAGTTTCGGCGGATACCCGACTCCGCAAGCTTTTTCCCTTTTGCTTTAAGTTTCTGTCAAGCTTCGGCGAATACTTGACCAAGAAGCTTTTTCCTTTTGCTTTAAGTTTACTGTCACAGCTTCGGCGGATAATTGACTCGCAAGTTTTTTTCTCTTTTTTTAAGTTTTGGTCAAGCTTCGGCGGATACCCGACTCATGCTTTTTTCTCTTTCCTCTGCTTTAAGTTTTGGTCAAGCTTCGGCGGATATCCGACTCATGCAAGCTTTTTTCCCTTTCTGCTTTAAGTTTTTTTCCAAGCTTCATGCGGATAACTGACTCATGTAGTTTTTTTTTCCTTTCTAGTTTTAAGTTTTTGCCAAGCTTCGGCGGATAACTGACTTCATAAGTTTTTTCCTTTCTAGTTTTAAGTTTTTGCCAAGCTTCGGCGGATAACTGACCAAGTTTTTTCCCTTTCTTTTTTTAAGCTTCGGCGGATAATCTGACTCATGAAGCTTTTTCCCTTTCTTGCTTTTAAGCTTTATTCTGACCAAGAAACTTTTTTCCTTTCTTGCTTTAAGCTTCGGCGGATATCCGACTCAAGTAGCTTTTTCTCTCTCTGCTTTAAGTTTTGGTCAAGCTTCGGCGGATAATCTGACTCATGTTTTTCTCTTTCCCGCTTTAAGTTTTGGTCAAGCTTCGGTGGATAAGACCCGCATGCTTTTTCCTTTCTCCGTTTTAAGTTTTTCCAAGCTTTGTAGATAATCTAACTCCGCAAGCTTTTTCCTTTCTTGCTTTAAGCTTTGGCGGATAATCTGACTACGCAAGCTTTTTCCTTTCTTGCTTTAAGTTTCATTCAAGCTTCGGCGGATAACTGACTCATGTTTTTCTCTTTCCCGCTTTAAGTTTTGGTCAAGCTTCGGCGGATAACTGACTCATGAAGCTTTTTCCCTTTCCCGCTTTAAGTTTTTTTTTTCAAGCTACGGCGGATACTCAACTCCGCAGCTTTTTCCTTTCTTGCTTTAAGCTTCGGATAACTGACTCCACAAGCTTTTTCCCTTTCTTGCTTTAAGCTTCATGGTGGATGCAGACTCAGTAGTTTTTTCCCTTTTGCTTTAAGTTTTCATTCATTCCATGGATAACTGACCATTTTTTTCCTTTCTTGCTTTAAGTTTTGGTCAAGCTTCAATGGATACTGACTCATGCAGCTTTTTTCCCTTTGCTTTAAGTTTTTTCCAAGCTTCGGCGGATAACTGACCATGGCTTTTCCTTTCTAGTTTTAAGTTTTTGCCAAGCTTCAAGGATAACCCGACTCATAGTTTTTCTCTTCCCGCTTTAAGTTTTGGTCAAGCTTCGGCGGATACTGACTCCATTTTTTTTCCTTTCCCGCTTTAAGTTTTTTTCAAGCTACGGCGGATACTCAACTCCGCAAGCTTTTTTCCTTTCTTGCTTTAAGCTTCGGCGGATACCCGACTCCACAAGCTTTTTCCTTTCTTGCTTTAAGCTTCGGTGGATATCCGACTCAAGTTTTTCCCTTTCTTTTAAGTTTTTTTCCAAGCTTCAGGCGGATAACCGACTCCACAAGCTTTTTTTTTCCTTTCTAGTTTTAAGTTTTTGCCAAGCTTCGGCGGATACCCGACTCCGCAAGCTTTTCCTTTCTAGTTTTAAGTTTTTGCCAAGCTTCGGCGGATACCCGACTCTGCAAGCTTTTTTCCCTTTCTTGCTTTAAGCTTCGGCGGATACCTAACTCCGCAAGCTTTTTCCCTTTCTTGCTTTAAGCTTCGGCGGATACCCGACTCCGCAAGCTTTTTTCCCTTTCTTGCTTTAAGCTTCGGCGGATATCCGACTCCGCAAGCTTTTTCCCTTTCCTGCTTTAAGTTTTTTTCAAGCTTCGGCGGATAATTGACCATGTGTTTTTTTCCTTTCTAGTTTTAAGTTTTTGCCAAGCTTCGGCGGATACCCGACTCAGCAAGTTTTTTTCCTTTCTAGTTTTAAGTTTTTGCCAAGCTTTGGCGGATACCCGACTCCGCAATCTTTTTCCTTTCTAGTTTTAAGTTTTTGCCAAGTCTCGGCAGATACCCAACTCCGCAAGCTTTTTTCCCTTTCTTGCTTTAAGCTTCGGCGGATACCCGACCATGAAGCTTTTTCTCTTTTCTGCTTTAAGTTTTGCCAAGCTTCAAAGATATCCCGACTTCGCATAGCTTTTTCCCTTTCCCGCTTTAAGTTTTGGTCAAGCTTCAGTGGATGGATACTGACCCGCAGTAGCTTTTTCTCTTCCTGCTTTAAGTTTTGGTCAAGCTTCGGCGGATACCCGACCAAGTTTTTTTTCCCTTTCATGCTTTAAGTTTTTTTCAAGCTTCAAGTGGATACTAACTCCGCATGCTTTTTCCCTTTCTTGCTTTAAGCTTCGGCGGATAACTGACTCATAAGCTTTTTCCCTTTCTTGCTTTAAGCTTCGGCGGATACCGACTCCGCATAGCTTTTTTCCCTTTCCCGCTTTAAGTTTTTCCCAAGCTTCATGGATACCCAATTCCGCAAGCTTTTCCCTTTCTTGCTTTAAGCTTCAAGGGTGCACCTCCATAAACTTTTTTCCCTTTCTTGCTTTAAGCTTCTAGAGATAACTGACTCATAGCTTTTTCCCTTTCTTGCTTTAAGCTTCGGCGGATACCCGACTTCGCAAGCTTTTTTCCTTTTTAGTTTTAAGTTTTCTGTCAAGCTTCGACGGGCATCCTACCCTGCAAGCTTTTTGTCTTTCTGTCAAGCTTCGACGAGCACCCTACCCCGCAAGTTTTTACCTTTCTGTCCAATTTTGGCTGGCCCCCTGTCCCGCAAGTTTTTTTTTCTTTCTCACCCTTCTGTTCAGCTTTGACGGATACCCGACTCCGCAAGCTTTTTATCTCATTTCAATGACCACTGTTTTTGCGTTAATCTGCTTTCTAAAAAAAAAGAAAAAAGAGAAAAAGAAAAAAAAAGAAAAAAAAGAAGAAAAAGAAAAGGAAATGAAAATTTTCATGGACAAAATTGAATCAATTCATTTGCTTCCCATTTAATTTAAATGGAAAGCAAAAGGGGGCAGCTGTTGATACCCAATTTTGTCCATAAAATTTTTGTTGCTTGGATCATTCAAACATTTTAAAGAACAAAAAAGAGAGAAAAGATGAATGAAAATCCAAAAGAAAAAAGAAAAAAATGGAAGGAAAAAGAAGAAATTTGAAATCACAAAGTCCCACATTGGAGAAGTCATGCTCCTTCCCCCTCCCCTCCTCCTATATAAAGAGGTGGTTCTCAATGGTTTTAAACATCAACAAAATTTTACACTCTTTGGCTTAATACTAAGTATAAGAGCTAGAGGAAATTATACTCTTGGGCTTAATACTAAGTATAAGAGCTAGAGGACTTTAGTAAAAAAAATTTCTTGCAAGTGAGTTGTTTTTCAAGGTTTGATTCGAAGAGAACGTGTGGGCTTTGTCACCAACTTCTTTGAGCATATCATTTTTATACACCTTAGAGGTAAGTTTGCTTATTTTTTTTTTTGTCTTGTGTTATTATCTTTTATTATATATATATGTGTTATTCATTTTAGCTTATTCATTTATTAGTTTGGTTTATTTATTTATTTTTTATTATTATTATTTTGTAAACTTTTTCTTTTAAAATTAACTCAATAATAAATTAGGATTAGTTGAGTTGTGACGAATTTGTTAATCCTATGACTTTTATAATCATCCTCGAGTTGTGACAACTTGATGATTTAAGTTTTAAACAAAAAAATCAATCAATAAAAATGGAATTAAATGAGTTATGCGACAAATTTGTTAATTCAGTAACCTTTTTTAGAATTATCTCGAGTTGTGACGAACATGATTCGTCTTTCTAAAATAAAATAAAATAAAGATAGTTTTTTATAAAAATTAAAAATATAAAATAATAACCAACTCACAATTATTTTCTAAAGAACTACGTGACTTTGAGTTCTCTCATTTACTTAGGATACGTAAGAGCGAATTCCATTCATCAAGCCAAAAAAATAAATTTTCATAATTTAATTGTTTCATTTCTTTTTAAAAGGGTAAAATAAATACATTTGAGATTATTAAAATTTGCACAATTAACTTAAGGTACATGTATCTTTAATCTTGCAAGCGGTTAGAGTAATACCTTCCCTACACCGTAATCGACTCTAACTCAAACTCATTTTTCAAAAGATCAGTTTTGCCTATTTTAAGGGTTTTTCTAATGTTTTTCTAACTAAAATAAACATTGGTGGCGACTCCATTGATTTTAAAAATCTTAATCTTTTTCGGTCGTCCCATCGCGATCTCGGTTGCGACAGTGTATACATAAAACCTTAGTTCGATCACCGTCCAATCCTAGTTGAATTTCAAAATCTTAAACCCTTGAGCTTTTTATTGGTTCAATAACTGATTTGGTTTTGAAAACATCGATGTTAACATTATTGTCATTTGTATTTAAGCTTGATTGAAAATAAAACCTTTATTTTAGTTAGGTCTCGATCTTAATATTAACAGTGGTTTAATTACATCTTTTTTTTTAATGTATCTTATACTCCTTCAATTCCTTTTTATTTGTTTTTTTTTTTTAAAAAAAATTATTCTATATTAGATGTCGTTTTAAAATTCTAACACAAAAATAATTATTTTGTACCAATTTTATCCTTATTTTTTCTTATTCTATTAATTATTAATTCTTACAATTTCTCAATATTTGCTCATCCAACTTCTATCTCTCTCTATCACCTATTTTATTGGTTAATCATATCTTTTTTAATGAGTCAAAAGGTAATATTATCTTTTACACTTATTTTTTTTCTTAAAATCAAGACTATTAAATTATTTTCTTAATACTAGTGTCATTTTCTTAAATGACAGATAAAAAGGAGTAGAGAGAGTATTATTTTATTTTTTAGTCGCATTAAAAGCTATAATAATAAAACGCATATTACCTTCCTTTTTATTTATTTTTAGTATATTAATCAAAGGTCCAAGTATTTAGGTTGAGAATAATTGAAGCCGATACCAATTAAATTAAAAGTTTGTTGGCATATTACTTTTTTTAAATGTCACTTTTAGGCTTGAATGGACAAAAATCACACTCATTAATGGCCATTAATTAAGATTAAGTACATTGTTTTTTCGCACCAAGTTTAATAATTCAAAACGTAAATGTGGCTGTCCTCCAAAAAAAAAAATTGTAAATGTGGCAAGTTGCAAAATCAATACATCTGCAATTGCTTGAGCTGACGCTACATGTTAGGGTTGTTCATCATGCTATTCGCCATTCACTTACTATAAATACGTGAAACGGATATACTAGGAATGCAGATCAAACATTTGACTTACTCAATCAATCATTTGAATAAATGATGACTTCCCATACCTCAAAGCTGTTTCTTCTTTCCTTCATATGCACTACATTCATATGTCTCTCTTCTTGTATCCCAACCCAGTACTCCATATATTGGGCACTAACCTGGACAAGCTTCCTTCACAGGATGAAGCCATCCAACTATTCCAACTATGGAAGAAAGAGCATGGACGGGTCTACAAAGACCTAGAAGAGATGGGAAAGAGATTTGAAACTTTCCTATCCAATTTGAAATATATCACGGAGTCTAATGCAAAGAGAAGGTCTCCTTCTGGCTACCTTATTGGTCTGAACAAGTTTGCTGATTGGATCCCCAAGGAGTTCCAAGAAATCTACTTACACGACCTTGACATGTCCAAGGACAGTGCCATGAAGCAAAATGACTTATCTTGTACTGCACCTTCATCCTTAGATTGGAGAGCAAAAGGAGTTGTAACTGCAGTTAAGGATCAAGGGAAATGTGGTGAGTTTGTTGCGTTTGTAAGATTTCTGATAGAGTAATGCTACTGTGACTACAAAAAATATTACAAAAGATCTTAATTAATTGACACTACATGCTATAAACAGTCAACCTTATATTGCTTCCAATGTAATGTTTGCTGTTACAGTATAATTATTCTTTCTAATAAACACGCAGTTTATTTCAATTTTAATTTGGGTGAAGACGTTGCAGATGCAAGATTAGCAGTTCTGGAAAATCTGAGAGTCTTCTCATTAGATGCTAGTCCTAACATTAGCTATCTTGTGTGTGCTTATGCTGTTTGTATTTATTTTGGTTTTTGTGTAATAAAATTATTAAAAAATTTATTGATGATCTAACTAATGTTAGATATATATAGTTTTTTCATGATTAATTTATTTTAAAATATGAAGTATTGGGATTGTACTAAAACAACTATTTATTTATAATTAATTATGGCAGTTGTTTTTCTGTTTCTTATGGTTTAGTGTGACAAATGCATTTTGACTGTGAAATTTAGATACTGTTAAAATTTATAATTGGTTTTAAAAATTGTCGATAATTTTTTCTTTTGTTGATCATAAAACCAGAAAATTTTAACGGTAGCTGCTTTAAGATAAAAATTATGATAATTGTACAAGCTATATGAGAAAAAATAAACATAAATGAAATCACTTCAAATAAGTACACGTACACGTATTCAAGTATGAATTGTTAAACAGGAAATGCAAAATACTGTTGATGTTTTCAAATAATTTGTTGTTATTAGGAAGCTGCTGGACATTCTCAGCCGCAGGTGCCATTGAAGGAATAAATGCAATAACCACAGGGGAGCTTATTACCCTTTCCGAGCAAGAGATTTTGGATTGTGACCCTGTAAGCCGTGGTTGTGACAGTGGATGGGTGAATAAAGCATTTGATTGGGTTTTAAGCAATGGTGGGATTGCTTTGGGAGTTGACTATCCACATTATGAAGTTAAAGCAGGGTACCTGCCAAGCCTACAAGGTCTCGTTTTTGTCAGTTGCTTCCATCATTGGGTTTGTTTTTTACTTCTTTTTGTTCAAATTTTGAGTTTGTTTTCCCCCATTTTCTTGAAGCAGATTCCAAACAGTGCAACCATTGATGGCTATGAACATGCAGCACGATCAGACAACGGACTCTTGTGTGCTACTGCTAATCAGCCTATTAGTGTGTGTTTGAATGCAACCACCTTTCAATTTTACCATTCTGTAAGTCTTTTATATTATCGATGTTGATGTTAATGTTAATTTATCTACATGATTCGAAATTGAAGACTAGAACATTAATTTTTTTTTTGGGGGGTATTTGGCCCCATAATCAGTGAATCTATGATGGTCACAACTGCACAAGAAATTCTGTGTATACAAATCACTGCGTGTTAATTGTGGGTTATGATTCAACAGATGGTGATGATTTTTGGATCGTGAAGAATTCGTGGGGCAAATACTGGGGATCATTGGATAGTTATATATGGATCAAAAGGAACACTGGTTTACCATATGGGGTGTGTGGAATCAATGCCTGGGCTTATAAACCAAACAAAAAGAAGCATTCAACATCATGGAAGCCAAGTATTAGTTTAATGTGATCACAACACTTTGAAATAATTATAAGCGCCTCGAAAGTGTGTATCTAGCCAGGTACTCCGTACTCAGTAGTGCTGTTTTGAACACGTAAGTTCACCACAGTAGACAGTTGTCTTAGTCATAAATATAAATTCTTACTTAAATATGATAAATTCAATTAGATGTATTACGTTAATCAAAATTTAATAATTTATAAAATATTATAAAATTAATTGTAAGACAAAAATCTATAAAAATATTAAATTTTTATTAACTTAATATACTTTAACTATAATACATTATATTTAAGTAAGAATTTTTATACAAAAATATGAAATTTCTCCTCAAGGATGTAAGATATATTAAGCGGTTGTTGCAGTATGTGTATTGTAAAATAATTAATGTATGATATTTCCTCAATTTGCATTTACATCTTCATGCGTGCGTTGCTCCAACACAATAATACTTTCAAACTAAATGTTTTGACTCTGAATTTTACATGATAACAGAGAGAGAGAGAGAGAGAGAGAGAGAGAGAGAGAGAGAGAGAGAGAGAGAGAGAGAGAGAGAGAGAGAGAGAGAGAGAGAGAGAGAGAGAGAGAGAGAGAGAGAGAGAGAGAGAGAGAGAGAGAGAGAGAGAGAGAGAGAGAGAGAGAGAGAGGCAAATGTAGATCGCGCTTTCCCTTATTTATTTATTTTTTCAAGACTTTTGACCAAAGTGCCATTTCTTAAAAACAAATTATCAAAATATCAATTTTTCTAAACAATTATCAAATGCCACCGTTTCACCAGGCCGCAATTTTTTTTTGTGTATACGTGAAATATGCTTGAGGAGATGCGTGTTAATTGTGGGTTATGATGATGCAATAGAAAAAAAATTAAAAAATATATTGGTGGCATCGTGCAAGATGACGTATCATGTAAAAATTGTCATGTAAAATGATGTATTTACGCCATATGGACAAAAAAAAACACTAAAAAAATACCACATTAGGTGTCTTCAGAACTTAACAATTTCACGTGGATCTCGACTCCATCCCAAAGGTATATACATTTCACATGTCATTTGAGAGTCATCATAACCTTGGAAGACATCAATATTTATAGGCCAAATGTTTGTTTACGATCCTAAAGTAGTCGATGTGAGACTTTGGTATTAGCAGGTAAAACAACTAAGTAAGCGCCTTTTATTCGATGTGGGACTTTGGTAAATGAAACAAACATCATTTCTTCATTTCTTATATGCACTTCACTACATACATTTCTTACTAGAAACTTTACGTAAAGCGAGCCCATTTAAACTATCTGAGTGATACTATAGTGAAGTGCATATAAGAAATGAAGAAATGATGTTTGTTTCATTTACCAAAGTCCGTCGAATAAAAGTTCACATTTACTTAGTTGTTTTACTGGTCTTACCAAAGTCCCATATCGACTACTTTAGGATCGAAATAAACACTCTACTTATAAATATTGATGTCTTCCAGGTTATGATGCACTCTCAAATATGTGAAATGTATGTACCTTTGGGAGGAGTCGATGTAGATCTACGCGAAATGTTAAGTGTCCTGAGTATGTGTATTTTAAAATTTTTTTGTCCACGTATAGATACGTCATCTTACATGGCAATTTTTATATGGATATGTCATCTTCACATGCCACGTAATGCTTTTTAATTTTTTCCACGTGACATCCAATAATACTTCACGTGTGGCGTATCCACGCAGATATGGCGTATCCTACGTGATACGCTCTGCTTCTTGAAGTATTTCACGCTACGGGCCCAAAAAATAAAAAATATCATAGATAACAACGAGAGATATTTTGATAATTAGTTTGAGAAAAATGATATTTTGATAATTTATTTTGCTAGAAATGACACTTTAGCCAAAAAGCCATTTTTTCAGTAAAAGTAATAACTGATGAACTTCTAACACAAAAGAAAAAGTAGGGACTTCTGAAAGTAAACAAGATATGAAGCTTGTGATAAAATATTAAAATTAAATAATAAAATACTAGTGCATTGTACTGGCATTTTAAATGTTTTAGTACGTCTTAAAAATAGATTTTGTAAATTAATCTTGGATGAATTTAATTTACAAATAAATAAGTTAATTTATTTTTGAAAATTTTATTGTTAAAGGGACTTCTCCTTTAACAGAACTAGAAATTAACACCCCTGCTATGCACGAAATTATTAAAAACATAAAGTATTAATAATAATATATAATGATTTATTTTTATATGATAATGGCTTATAGTATAAATAATTATGCAAGTTTTATATAAGAGAATGACTTATAACACTAATAGAATTAGTCTTACACCTAAGGCTATATTTAGATTGGTGAGATTGAGTGAAATGAAGGGGAATTAAATGGAATAGAAATAAGTTTCATTGTTTAGTTATGTTAAAAAAAGATGGAATGTGATGAAAGTTTGTGAAATGAATTTCATCATATCCTATAAAAAATTATTAATTTTCTTTCACCCAATTTGAGGGGTATGAGATGGCATAGAATGATAACTTTTTTTCCTACTAAAAATAAAGTTATAACTCTTACCATTCTATCCACTTCCTAAATAATGAAATGATAACTTTACTTCATTTCATCTTAAAATATGCAAACAATAGAATAATATTTTTATCTTATTCCATTTCATCTCATCCCATCACATCTCATCTCATTTCATTATATTCTATCAATTACTAAATATTCAAACATATCCAAAAGGTTATGAGGATTTCTGAGTGAGGTTTTTTTTTTTTTTTTTAAAAAAAAGAATTTTATGTATGTTATTATTGTAACTTGTTCGATTGTTGCATCTCCTTTTAGCATTTCATTATATTTTAAAGTATATACTTGTTAGCGTTTTAGCTTGCTTCAGCTTCATATTCTTGTAGCATTTCATTTTTAATTTTTACTATCTCTTTATATTATTATTATTATTATATTTTGGTTTTTATTTTTATCTTTTGAACGTGTTGGTTTTATGTTTATGATGAACGGATATTTTTTATCATTAATTAAATAAATATAATACTTTAAAAATATAGACCAATATTATAAATTTTATATTTAACATATATTAACAAAACTTTTGAGATGTTAAATTTGAAATTATTTTTTGACATATATTAATTAATATATGTATATATTAAATTCTTCGATAGATTATGATATTTTTGTTATTATTATAGCTTACAAAATAACATTATTCATGTTTATTATTTCTTAGTATTATGTTTTAAAATTTGTTTCATTTAATCATTGTTTGGAGGAACTTGAAATAATTTAAATTTTAATTGTTGTTATTAATGGGTAAGAAATAAAGTTTACAATACAAAATTATTTTAAATCACATTAATTATTTTACAATTATTAATGGTGAAATGTATTTTCACCCAACATTCATATGCTCCAATGAAACTTACATATGTTGTTATTTCAGCTTGTGACATGAGTGTATATTGTTTCAATATTTCGTAATTGATCATATAAATTAGATGTAACTAATTATTTCTTCTTATTATAATAAGAATTGTTTATTTTCAAAGATATATTAAATATATTTTTAGAATCTTACAACTTTTTAGATATAACATGCCTCTCCTTTGTACTTGTATATTTTTATTATTAGAATTAGAATTGTTAAGATATATTTTTAAAATATATTTTATGGAAGTGTAGCACAGATATATTTTAAGAATATCTTATGGAATTATTAAATATTTATACACTAGGCATAATTTTGTCGACATGAACAAATATTCACCACATCCCAGAGAAATAGGAGATTAATTATAAGGAATAACAGTTTTTAAAATTTCAGGCAACAACATTCAATGCACACTGAATAGTCAGATTCTTCACACATTTAAACTCTCATATATATATTGCAGCAAAGGAAAAAATGTATGACTTAATTCACAATAAACACAATACTCTCTTGGCACATATACTAACTTAAGGGTCAGAGTGCCTTTTGCAGATATTTACTCTCTCGCTTATTGCTGTTGCGGTTGCGCCTAAGGGTGGAAATAGGTCAGGCTGCCTGTTAGTGGCCTACGACCTGGCCTGATCTGTTTACTAAACAAGTTAAGTTAAGATTTTTTAAAAAATCTGTTTAACTAAAAAGGTCAAGCTTAGGCCATCTAATAGGCCTTTTAAGCCTGATAGGTTGGCCTAACCTACCTTAACTATATATTATAATATATATAATATAATATATTAATATATTTTTTAATTAGATTTTAATAAAAGTCAATAACTACAAGTTAGTAAGTTACAATAGAAATAACACATTTATTAGTATATTTCATGTAATATATTTATTAGAATGAAAATAATAAGTTAACATACATCACATATTTTTATAAATGCTCACTACTTTATTGCTATGGTCTTTAGTCGATGTGAGATTTTGAGATATACTAAGTTATAAAATTATTGGAGGTATATAGTTGCAAAACATGAAGATATAACCTACGTTATTTTTGAATTTATTGTTTATATATTTGTTAATAACATATGTAAGGTTATTATTTTAATTTTCATATGGTTAAATCGTGCAATCGTTTTGTCTCTAGTTGTAGGAACTTGACGAAAAGTAACCAAAGTTATTGGACTATGTTTCATGTCTAACTCATTTAACTGTTTGTGAAATTCTTGGGATAATATGCTAACATCACCAATTATTGATATTATAATATTATATTTATTGTCAATTCATTATAGAACATGCAGTTATTATCATGATGTTAATTTATTATAATTTTAGTCTTTCTTGCATTCATGTTGTAATTAGAGAAGCGTATGTTCGATCTTCATGTTTTGCAACTATATGCCTCTAATAATTTTGTAACTTGGTATATTTGCAAGTCTCACATCGACCAAAGATTAGAGTAAAAAAGTAACGAACATCTATAAAATTCGAAGGTGAATGTTAAGTTATAACAAATGCCTATTGACCTTAAGTAAACTTTAAAGGCTTAGGTCTGTTAGTCTAGGTAAAGATATTTTAATCTATTTAAAGGTATGTATGTTAGTCTATATTAAAACATGTTAGCTTATTTAAAAGTAGGTTTGTTATCCTATATAAAGGTCAGTTGACCTATTTAAATGTAGGTCTATTAGCCTATTTAAAGGTTTCATTGCAAAGTAGACCTTAAAAATCGGTATATTACAGGTTCATAGGCTAGACTCAGGCCTTATAATTAGAATACATATCAAATCTGTTTAAGACAAAGTCTGATCTAGCTAGTTTCTACTCCTAATTGCATTACAGAAGAATCCACCATTTCTAACTTTTCAGATAACCATCATAACACACTTCTGAACAAAAGTATTTCTTAATATTGGTAAGGAGTCAAAATATATCACCAGTAAAACAAATAAAAGAGGTTTAATTACCAAAAAAATATGTTTACCAATATTTTTAAATAAAAGTATACAACTATTTGAATAAATAAAAGAAGAGCATACCAAAAGATTCGGTTAAACTCATCTAAAGTTTGGTTAGATTATTCATTAAATAAGAAAAATGAATACAAAAGATAAAATATAAGATAAAAAGATAAATCTAACTAAAAATAATAAGAGATAAAATTAAAAACTAAATTAAAACTAAATTCTAGATAAATTAAAACTAAATCTTAGTATAAGATAATTACTTTATAAAAAAAAACTATGCCTAGAATTTAATTCCAATTCCAAACTATTTTCACCATTAGAGTAAGAGATTTCATTAAAATTCATGTTTTTTTCTTCAATTTGTTATTGTTCCATTGTTAAATTCATCTAAAAGTAACAATTTTGCTGATGATAAAAGAAATGATAAAAAAAAACGATAGGTCTTACGGAGAAGAAAATAAATGATGAAAATTTAAAAGAGTGCATAAACTATAGGTAAAAATAATGAAAATTAATTGGGATTGTGTTAGTAGTATCAATAGCCTCACTTAGAAAGTAAATACATTTGTGTTATATTTAACATAAGATTTACGTATATAGACAACCTTTGATTCATCCATTTAATAGATAGTCCTAAAAAAAACATTCTTGTAGGTTTTTTTTTTTCTAAGGGATTATTAGAAGTTTTATCTTTTTCAATCTCGTATTAGGGTGCTCATGGCTTAACCTAGATCAATAATCCGATTCGACCTAAAGCTAATTTGCTAGGGTTGAATTCTTAAAATCAAATTTAATGAAATTTTTTAATCGAGTTAAAACCACATGTAAAGTTAGTACAACTCGGTTTTGTTCTGGACCGTGGTACGGGATCCTGTCTTGAAAGATCGACCCGACACATGAATCACCAAACTCTGCCAACTACGCCCCCACTTCGGCCTCGCGACCTTGGATCGTAGCAGTCATCTCCTATTCTCAGTAATGGGGACCACGACAGCCTGCGTACAAGGATTGGCCATTAAAGGAAAGACAGCCCCAGCAGAACAGAGATGAACCTCAACGATCGTGGAACAGTCCGGACAATGTCAGAAGCGGACCTCAACGATCGTGGAACAGTCCCGACAATGTCAGAGACAGACCTCAACGATCATGGGCTGAATTCCCGCCATGACACGATCCTAAGGTACCTCTCGTCTGCGTGGAGTGCATGAGGATTCAAATCACGCTCTCAATATATACCAGGGCTAAGTTACCTTGAGAGGGGATCGGAACCTTACTACTATTCCATTAGCTTTAACCTTCGGTGCAATTTTATATTTCGACTTGAGCGTTGGAGTCCCATTGCAGGCACCCACCCCCCTGGACTTCGTGCTCCTGGCTGCAGCTGCACAAGGAAGGAACCACCGTGTACGTACCGACTACAGGTACCTTCTGAATCCACTTCAGAACATTGGCACCGTCTGTGGGAATCTGATAAATTTCCATTCCCGCAACAACCATGGTGAGCACGAGACACAACCAAAAAAGA
The DNA here is from genome assembly GCA_029884605.1 of Ormosia emarginata. Taxonomy (NCBI): domain Eukaryota; kingdom Viridiplantae; phylum Streptophyta; class Magnoliopsida; order Fabales; family Fabaceae; genus Ormosia; species Ormosia emarginata. Next base: position 9,986,825 of record JAQQTP010000054.1, on the reverse strand, counting down.
GGGAGCGCTGCGCACGCATCCCATGGCCGGTACGGGACCCGGCGGACAAATAAGTAACCCCCCTTCAGTCACATCACTAGAAACCTCCGCCGCCAGAAACAGGCCTGCCATGGTGGAAACCCTTAACGATGGGCACGAGACTTCAGTTTCCGCCGAAAGCCCTGACCCATCTCGAAGGGTCTCAATCAGGAACAGGCTCACCTTCTTCACCACGGGAGACCAACAACATAAACTACGGAGTAACCCGCGAAGGAAACAATGTAGCTAGGATCCCTGTCCACGCTCGTTTGGGAGCCTCCCACGACAACGGGGACCACGCGTCTCAGTACGAAGACAATGTCCAATCCGAGATTACGAGAAATGGCCTCTGAGAGTTGTTGCGTCAACAAACAACTCTCATCGAGGATCAACGGCACCAGCTAGAGGAACAGAGACGCCGTCTAGAGAACCTCGAGAGATCAGCATGGGCGGAAAATGACAACGGAGGACACGACGAGGCTCGCAACGGGCATGCAGATCAAGGCGCTGGCGCCGGATTATTGGAAACGACCCGGCCCCGGCCGCCACAACAATTCTCGGACGCCCTAATGTCATACAGGGTCCCGAGGAGTTTCAAACCTCCGAGCAACTTGGAAGCTTATGACGGAACAACGGATCCCCAGGAGCACTTAGACGCCTACACGCAGTCCATGTAGCTCTACGGATACACTCCGGAACTTTTATGCCGGGCCTTCCCCCTATTCCTGAAGAAGGACGCCCTCTGATGGTTCGTCACCTTGTGAACAAGGATCACAGGATGGGAAGACTTGACGCAAAGGTTCTTGCAACAATACACCACGGCCAAGGAGCGCCCGAAGTCGATTGATTCCCTCTCCGGGATTCGCCAGGGAAGTTCAGAATCCTTGCGCGAATATGTCAGAAGGTTTAACCAAGCCTGTGTAGGCATAGAAAACCTAGACGACAGGATAGCCCTCCACTACTCCAGGAACGAGCTCCAGACCAACTCAAGCTTCTTCGCGTCTCTAGCAAAAAAGAAACCAGAAAGCCTAGAAGAGTTTCACCAACGGGCGGACAAATACGTTGAGCTTGAGGAAGTCACCAGGGCGAAGGAGAGCCTGGAGAAAGGTGAAGCACACCAAAAGAAGAACCAAAACTCCAATCAACCCCGTGACCCCTCAAAAAGTGAGCGATACCGGCCCAAATATTTTGAGTACACTCCTTTGAACACCCCTCGAGAGACAATCTTGAAGGAGGTCCTTCAAACCGAGTTCCAGAATATTAAGAGACCACCGCCCATAAAGAAGCAGTTCCAGAGGGATCAGTCAAAACACTGCAGGTGACATAACAGCTATGGCCACGAAACAGAGGATTGCAACCAACTCCGGGACGTTATCGAGTCCCTGATCAAAGAAGGGCGCTTGCAAAAATATATCAGCGGGTTTCGGGAAAACGGAAACCATGGAAGGCGCAGAAACCGGAGGCAAAGCTGCAGCCCCCAGCGAAGTCCGAACCAGCGCCCAAGGAGAAGCAAAAGCCCTGCCAGGAGATCCCGGACCCCTCCGCGCCACAACGATGAGAACAGGCAAGACCGGGAACGGGATACTCAAGACAGGGGCCACAAGAAGAAAACTCTGGAAAGAGGCAACACTCTCCAATAACGCATAGGAGAAGAAAGAACCATTTCTCTGAGATAAGTCATCTCAAAACAAAGATGCAAAGAGGAATGCCATGATCAAACGCAAAAACCCTCTATTTATAGAGAAAACGGAACGCTTTGATTAGTCCTTTGCGTTGAAGAACCTGTCAAACCATAAATCCGCATTCAATGCCCCTCATTCCCCATTGGTCGCAAGAGCGCGGACGGTTGTAAGAATCGCACGGCCGACGCTCCCCATTAAAGACTCGCTTATTCTCAAGGAGGTCAAAGCGGCGTTTCCCAAGGGATCCAACGATTCAAGATCAATGAAGAACGCCGCGGCAAGTCAAAAGACCCCGAGAACTACGTCCGGGGCAGTGAAGGAAAACCACGAGACTACGGGGTGGCGACATAGGTAAGGACCCACCTCGGCCTCCGAACCACATCCCAACCGCCGAGTCGTCTCATGTTCGAGAGATCACGGCCCCGCCAACGTGAAAGACCACGGCTTGGCCTCGAAAGTCGGGGATACCGCCCACTTTGAGCACGATGGTACCTTGACACTTGGGCCTTGTCCAAGCGCTGCTGGGGCAACTGTGAATCGTTTCCTGACCGTGGTACGGATCCCGTCTTGAAAGATCGACCCCGCACATAACCACCAAACTCGCCAACTACGCCCCACTTTGGCCTCGCGACCTTGGATCGTAGCTAGTCATCTCCCTATTCTCGCAATGGGACCATGACACCGCGTACAAGGATTGACGGCCATTAAAGGAAAATTCCCCAACAGAACATTTAGATGAACCTCAACGATCGTGGAACACTTTCCCGACAATGTCGAAGCCGGACCTCCACGATCGTGGAATTCAGCCCCGACAATGTCGAGACGGACCTCAACGATCATGGGCCGAATTCCCCGCCATGACACGATCCTAAGGTACCTCTCGTCTGCGTGGAGTACATGAGAGATTCAAATCACGTCTCAATATATACTGCGCTGCTTACTGCGAGAAGGGATCGGAACCTTACTACTATTCCATTAGCTTTAACCTTCTCGCACCGCTCGACTAACGTTGGAGTTTGTCGTTGCAGTACCCACCCCTGACTTTGGTTATTCTGATTGCATGATTAATGGCTGCGAAGAAACCACCGCAGTACCGACTTGGTTTATGTCTAAATCCACTTCAAAACAGTTTGATGTTATATAATATATTAAAATTTATAATTTTATAAAAATTTTATAACAAATTATAAGATTTGTTAATTTAAATTAATATTTTTTATATTGATATTTTTTTTTAAATATATATTATAAAAACTATTCCATAATTTTTGTTTTATATTTTTAAAATTTTATTATTAATTATACATAATATTTAAATTTATAAAATTTATCTAAATGTCGATTGATTCGATCTCGACCTGATCACTAATTGTGTTATGATCAAGTTGAATTTAGATCTAAAAATTTGATCTAATAAAAATATTAAATCAGATTCGGATTAAATTAAACCTAACCAAACCCACCTCATAAGTATCCCTACTTGTAGCTACTTTGATGTCCATATCATTCTTAGGATCAAATTATAATAAGCTTTAAAAATATATAATTTGATCAAGGTCATAACACGATGACTTTAGGCCTCACATACGGGAGTAAAATAAATACTCTAGGTACATATTAATTCCTTGCAATATCATGATTATATTATTTTTTCTTTTATTAGATATTTTTTAAAATGTTTTTAAACTTATTAATTTAATATTTAATAAGTATTTTATGTTAAAGATGAAATAAAAATAAAAAAAAAATAAAGAGTAAAAGAATATTTAAAAAATTCAAAATATATTCTATAAATATAATTATAATTTATTAAATAATAATAATATATAAATTATTATTATTATATATTATATATTATTATTATTATTATAAGATTACAATTTTATTGTAACTATATATATACATGTATAATATATTCAAACACTTATATTTATGAACTTTTAATATCTTAAGCTTGATTTATTATTATAACTGATAGAGTTTAAATTTAAATTTAAATTTATTTGTTTAATTATATAAATAAATTTAATTAAATATTTAATAAGTTAAATTCGAATATTTTAAAAATAACTCAATTTATTTGCAATATCAATCACTCATACTAATCACTAATATATCTTATTAGCAAAGGAATTTCATTAAATTTTAATTATTTTAAAAACCAATGATACTATATAATTCATTATCAATAAATTAAGATTAAATTAAAAATTGTATTTACATGAAAAATAAGTAATATTTTGATAATATTGAAAAATTCTTAATATTTTGATAATTCATTATTTAGGTTTAGAGTTTAGACCAGTGGCGTCGTTGGTCCATCTTCTTCCATTCCCCAAACAATGACGGAGCGCACAGAGTAAGCTTCGAAACTCTGATTGGAGGCGTACCCAATTTCTTCAATCTGTGAAGCCGACACGCAAGTTTTCGACTTGAACAGTGAAGATAAAGATTAAAGAGTTTGCTCAACTCAAACCAACATACATTCCTAAATGAATCCCTAATTTCACGCCACCTTCATGTCGAGCTCTCGTCCCTGCAGCAACTGCAGCAAAACCTCTTTTGTCCGCGACGATGACTCTGGAGATTTGGTGTGTTCCTCTTGCGGTGTCATTCAACAATTCGACCAATTCGACGCCCAAATCGGCGGCATCAGCGGTACTCAAGGCACCTTCGTCAATGTCGGAACCGCCGGTTCAGGTACCGTTTACACTTACAGAGAAAGGAAATTATTTGGGGCACAAAATTCCATCGATGAATTAACATATAGGTTAGGTTTAGCATCGAAAAGTGTCGAAATTAAAACTATGATATCTACTATCACGGAGGGTGAGTTTGGGCAAGGTAATTGGTTTCAGGTGTTGATTGGGGCGTGTGCTTATGTCGTTATGCGAAAAGACGATCGCCCTTTGCCCATGGCCGAAGTTGCTTCCGCAGTCGGATGTGATGTGTATGAGCTGGGTAAGATGATTCTGCGTGTTATTGATTTTTTGGATTTGAAAAGACCGGATTTTCCTGAGTTTGACATAGTGCATTCGTTGGAACGGACCCTTAAAAATTCTCCTAGTTTTGCCGCGGTGGAAGGGAGTACACTGGACAGAATGCGAAAGCAGGGGATATTTTTGATACAGTGTGCTGTGAAGTGGTTTTTGAGTACTGGCCGCAGGCCGCTTCCCTTGGTGGTTGCGGTTTTGGTTTTGGTGGCAGAATTGAATCAAGTTGAAGTTCGGATGGATGATTTAGCTAAGGAGGTTCATGCCATGGTTTCCACTTGTAGAGCAAGGTACAAGGAGCTCTTGGAGACACTTGTAAAAGTTGCACAAGTGTTGCCTTGGGGAAAGGATATTACTACTAAAAACATAGTTAAGAATGCGCCGTTTGTGATTCAGTATATGGAGAAGAAGTCTATGTTGAAACCTTGTGAGAAGAGGAAGGACCTCGATCAACCTGGGTTAGATTTGGCAGATGTGGTTAGTGAATGCTTAAGACAAGATGGTGAGTATGATGAGTATGGGACTGATGGCATAACTTCCCGAAAAGATTCTCAGTATTTTTTATTTGAAAGTAATGCTGATAGAACAGGCATACAGGATGTGGACAGGCTGCAGATTTCACCTGAATGTTTATCCATGGTGTATGACAATTTTTTAAAAGATATTCGTTGTGCAAAGTCCTCAAGAAGGAGTGTAAAAGCTCAGAAAAGGAAAAAGTTAGGACTTGATCTTCAGGAATGTACGGAGTGGTGGAATGGAAAATCAGAACTGAGCAAAAAGCTTCTACTCAAACATTTACTAGAGAAGGATGTTGGATTGCATACCATGCCACCATCTTTTGTCGCTGGTCAATTGAAATGTAAAATGAGGCGAGAGAGGATCGATGCTGCTAAGGTGCGGATTAAAAGAATTATGCATCCGTTAGATGCTGATCTGGGTGATACAACGAATCTTGGCCTTCTAGATGGCTCTTATCCTAAGAGAAAAAGGAAGAAGAGAAGAGGAACAATAGTTGATGATGTTGATTGGGAAGACTTAATTATTGAGACCCTTATTCTTCATCAAGTAAAGGAGGAGGAAATTGAGAAGGGGCATTACAATACCTTACTGGATCTGCATGTGTTTAACTCAGGCGTTGTATGAGAGAGGTTTTCAGATATACAGGCAGCATTGTATGAGAAGTTTCAGATATATGGCATATGATAGAGCAGATATGCAAGTTTTATACTAGAATTTTTTTATATATTTATTGATAATGGCAGGGTTTTTTTTTGTTTGCTTTTTACAAATTCTGGCAGCTTAATGTATACATGGTATCAAGACATTGTGATCTATTGATTTTATACAGTTATATATACCTGTTATTTTGGTGCAGGTTTCAAGAGATTGCAGTTCAAATTACAGGCAGCTTATGTTTCCCCTCTTATTTGGCTATTGAGTTTATGCACATGTTGAGAGTCAGTACCAGTTAAATTCTCTCCTGATAGAGTTTTGTTTATACAGCTACATGTCAGTATTATTAGTGTTGTGAATCTGAGATATTGATGAACAGTGCTGTTATATGGGATGCTTAAGCCTGGGCACTAGGACTAGGTTCTAAGCACAGGAGCAAACCTAGTTGAAGCAAAGAGTAGAGCTTTGACAAAAATGTAAGCTATGATTAATATGATAATAAGTATTCAGTTACCGAGTGTCTTCATTTCAATTAGTCAGTTCTATTAATTGAAGTTTAAATGGGCTGGTGACTTTCACTTTCCTTTATAATTTATTTTTTGCCCGTTGTTTAGTGCTTATGCATTGATTCATGAAATGGTAACTCTAAAGCACTACTATTCAATTAGTATGACATTTATGAGCAGACTGGCAGGCACAACATATGCAATGGATGTTACTAACAATGATAAGTGTGTTTTCCTTTTTTTTTTCTTTTTTCTTTTTCTTTTTTTCATTTCCATTCTTAGTCTTTTATCGAGTTCGTAGTTCTTTCTTCGTGATCACGTTGGGATGCATCACTTTGGGATGCAAGCAGGTGGTTGACACTCCACTTTTCTCCCAAAAATCTTGGATATGATTTGAGCATAATTTTTTACTTGCTTCATTTCATTGTGTCCATGTGTCCGTTAATCTCTCCTACTCTGGAGAATTTCTCTTTGGTTTTACTAGGTACTATGAATGTTTCATTGTAGTGTACACTTTCTATTCTTTAGATCCTTGACTATGCTTTTTGTGTTCTTTTATTATTTCCAGTTTGTAGTTCATCATAGTAGGAGTTAAGCCTCAATGAGGTTTGTGGTTTCATGGTATGCATTGGCCTTGGAATGAAGTAGCTTCATTCCCCCCAAACTGGTAATTACCAAAAAAAAATTGAGCATTTTTGTTTCTGGTTGCTGACAGCATAGTACGACGAATAGACAAGACTGAAATTATTCCTATCTGTCACCTTTTCAGAAAGTAGAGGGTTTATAAGTGGACTCGAGTTGTTAATTTTTTGGGCTACAAGCATTTTAGTTTTGCTTCGTTTAATAATTTTTATTTAAATTTTGAATTCCGCTTCAGACATATGACTGGTTTCCATGCTGATAATGAGATGATATGTAGATGATACACAAATATAGCTGATAAGAGTGAGGCTTATTGACAATGATTTACTAGTTGCTATTGTGCATTTTGGCTTGCCTTCTCCTTTAAGTGCAAGGTCTTGGAATGTTAGGAGTGTTAGTGAGTTAGGTTGTACTACTTTTGTACTTGACCTAAAATATTAATATAAATAGTAGTAGTTTAGTGTTTAACATCACAACTTCACAATCCTAGTAGTTAAATATGTTCTCTTTTTTCTCTTTTGGATGCAATCCCTAAATTTAAACATAAGGTATGCCCCAAAAGTGTGACAATTATGTGTTGTAGTTTTATTAGCAGGGACACAGATTCATGAACTTTTATATCAGGATTTCTCTTGGATTGATAATGACTCTCTTTTGAATTGTTGGGCTTTCAAGGAAATAGAAGTATAAAACTTCGTGACCTGCTAATGTAGAATCACCCAGAAATCTTTAACTAGGACATTAAGCTAGGGGAATTTGATAGAGCCTTTCCTTGGGTCATATATGTGCCGAGCTGCTATAGTCTAGTACCTAATTATATATAATATTCAAATTTGTAAAATTTATTTAAATATCGAATTAGCATGATCTTGACATGGTCACTAATCATGCTACGATCAAGTTGAATTTGAACTTAAAAAATTAATCTAATAAAAATATTAAATCAGATTCGGATCAAATTAAATCTAACTTAACCCAACTCATAAGTAGCTCTATTTGTAGCTACTTTGATGGCCATATCAGTCGTAGGATCAAATTATATTAAGCTTTAAAAATATTTAAAAGAATTTATTATTAATATTTTTCTATATTATTTGATAGTGAATTTTGTCACCACATGATTGGTAAGTAGTACCCGACATAGGTGGGTAAAAGTTAGAGTAATAATTTTTGTATATTATTATTTTTACAACATTTTTATATTTTTTTATGTCATTTTTTCTTGCAATATCCTTTCGTCTAAAAGGGGCGGGACTAAAATACCGCGATGCTATTAGCTTTAAGGAGGGTGATCACTCTCAACTGTATTTTTTTTCATACACATGAATTAAAAATAGAACTCCTAACTACATGTTTAAGATGTCTAAGAATGTGTTTGGTTTGTAGTTGGAGGATTTTAAAAATAAGTTTGGAGTATTGAAAGATGTGCCAATATGTTTGATAAATTTTTTTATTAACAAAATTCAGTTAACTTCAACGGAATATGGTCCCTAAACTCTAGTTGGAGTGAAAGCAAGAATTTCTTGCTTTTCCATTGGACAAAAGTCCATTGGAGAGCATTTTCCCTTTCTATCTTACTTCAAAAGTGATTTTAATATTTAATCCAAACAACATTCATTTTCTCAAACTCATTTTTGAGATGAAAGTTCACAAACATAAATTACGTTACTACAAATTCACTTTTAACTAAACTTAAGTTTACAAAATAAAATTGACTTAAATTTAAGTTTACCAACTCTAATTTATTGTCATTTAAACTAACTCAAGTTGGTACAACATTTTTATATAATTTTTTTAAGCAATAAAATAAAAAAAAATATTCATTTTAACATTACTCATATAAGTAAAGTTGTAAGCATGATATAAAAAAGATTGACGTATTTCTCGTTACGCGCCCATCCCAATCCCATTCCCATTCCCATTCCCATTTCGATTCCCGTCCATCAACCTTACCCAACTCTCACACACCACGCTATTCATTTCATTCAGAATCTTGATCTTGTTTGACCCATTGGCGCAGCCCCTGATTTTTCCGTAGCTATTAGCTAGCCTATCTATCTATCATAAAGCCACAGGAATGCTATGTACGCCTCTTCTTTCTCTTTTCCTAACTAACACTGTCGTTTACTGCACACTCACATATCAAAATCATAATCATCTTATTCGTCCCACAAATGGGGGATAGAATCCGCCATTAAATTGCATTGCACCTCACTCACTCACTCACTCAAACTTCACACTTTGCTTTGCTTTGCTTCAAAGGATTTGGGAAACGTTCTCTTTGCATTGCCATTGGTATTATTATACTATTATTATATAGACACATACACCGATAGACATAGAGACGAAAATATTTCTATGTACATATACATATATATGGCAACGGCCCCCTTGATTCACGCGCCTTGTGTTTACTCGCCTCGAATTGCTAATCGCAGGAATCGCTCCCTACAAGGCCCTCAAGTCTTGTCTTCCCCGTCTTGTTCTTCATCCTCCACCTCTAACTCTAACTCTAACTCTGCTTTGAGTTTCCCTTCTGGTAATTTATTTATTTATTTTTTCTTTTCCTTTTTTGGGTTACCCCGTAGTTCTGAAATCTGAATTATCAAGCTTTGAATTTGTGCAGGTACAAACAGAGGACACAGACACCAGAGCCTTGAATCTCAAGCTATGATGAGTACTACCACTCAGGGAAATTCTATTGCTACAAGCACTGGGAATCTGAACAATGATCCTGATCATCTCCTCGTTCTTGTTCATGGTATCTGGGCTAGGTATATTTATATCAACAGAATCAAAAAGTTGTTTGAATTGTTCTGTGTTCAAATTTAAGTAAAAATTAGTATGAGCTCAAGGTGCAAAGAAAAATAAATGTGCCTAATGCTTTTGTGATTATGTACTATATTAAAAGTTGATCTTAAAATAAATTATGGTTTTCATCTACCATTAACTCATTTCATTGTTCCATATTTTTATATCGTAATTCTCACTAGCAGCCTTTGTTGGTTACGGCTCTGAAAATTCTTTTTTTCACTAACTGCTCAGCATTTGTTTTATTTTCTAGAAAAATAAGTTTTTATGTAATTCTCCCATGTAGTTGAGATAAGGGTTTGAAGGGAGTATATAGATTTTCCTTGGCTAGTATTTGGTATGACCGGGTGGATGGCTATAGAAAGTAGTCTTATCACAGTCAAAGAGTATTTCTACAGTATTTAGTGGCTTCACCGGCCTTGGTGTCCTTGAAAAGCAAGTGTGTAACACAGAAACAATTTTTTTTGGCTTAATACTTCGCCATAGTGAATTTTTTTTTTCAAGTTGTGCTAAAATGGATTCACGATCGGTATCTTGATTTGTTTAGCATGTTAAAAATGAGTCGGTATGTTCCATCTTTAAATCTTTCACATCTCTATTTGAGGTGGAAACTTAATCAGTTGAGGGTCCTTATGTCTAACACTGAACTCTGAAAGAAAAGCCTCTGTTAGAACTCAGAAGCAATGGATAATCTCTCTGGCACATGGATGTTGGAAAATTTCCTTAGTCATTCATGTACATCTACTGTTTTATCTTTTGTTTTTACTACAAAATATGGGCAAGGGATGTCTAGCATCTGTTCACTTCTTTCTGTTGGTATTTGCTCTCTAATGTAGTCTCATACAAAGTTGACTGATGTTTTAACTGACACAGCCCAAGTGACTGGACTTACGCTGAAGCAGAGTTAAAAAGGCATCTTGGAAAAAACTTTTTAATTTATGGTAACTACGCCTTTTTTACTTGTGGTTTCATCCCATATATCTTGTCTTAACCACAATTTATTTTAATTTCTTTACATGAAATTGTTATTTGAGATGTGCTTGATTGGGAAAAGTCTTCATTACACAAATGACTGAAACTTATAGTTGAAGATGATAGACAATGTATGTGTGTAATATAGGAAACAAATATTCAAACCCTAACAAGAGAACAATTGAGAAAATCTTTGAATGATTGCTTGATTTACTGGTGTAAACTGACTGAGATACCTTGGCCACCTCAAAGTTGTTCTACTTTGATGTAGCTGGACACTGCTAGGTTTGAGTTGGCTTGCAAAATCATGCTATTGCTCTAGTGCTATACACACTTGTTAGCCTAAGCTGTATATGACGGCTATAGTTGTTTCTCTTGTATGTTGTGAGAAAATTTCTATTGAATTGCTTGTGTACCTCAATGTGAAATTAATGGTTAAACACTAATAGAAGTCCTTAAAAATTAATTTGATGTCTGCAGCAAGTTCATCAAATTCTTACGCTAAGACATTTACTGGGATTGATGAAGCTGGAAAGCGATTAGCTGATGAAGTGAGTCTTGAAATATGTGCAAATTTTTGTGTCTAAAGTTTGGACCTCCAAGTTTGTCTTAAATTATTTCATGTTGTATCACGACAGGCCATGCAAGTTGTAAAAAAGACAAAGAGCTTGAAAAGAATATCCTTTCTAGCCCATTCTCTAGGAGGCCTCATTGCTAGATATGCAATTGCTGTCCTTTATTCACCTGAGACCTATAATAGTGGCAAACCTGGTGATCCAGCAAACTGCTTCATGGACAATTCACAGAGAACAAACTTTTCAAAAGGAGGGATGATTGCTGGGTTGGAGCCAATGAATTTTATTACTTTGGCAACTCCACATCTTGGTGTAAGGGGGAAAAAGCAGGTCTGTTAGGGACAGTTAAATTTTGGAGCTAATGTTTTTGATCTATATGGACTTATATCTGAACCAAATATAGCACCGTTGTTTGTTTTTCTTACCTAATGTTTTCATTTTTTTGAAGCTTTACACTGATGATTCACAGCTTACATAATGATTTTGACATAATTGCTATAACTTTATTAAAATGTTCAATGATTATAACTTATTAGGATTTTGTGCTATCTGAGAATTTTTTACTTGTTATAGAAGCCCTATAATTTTCTCGTTAGTGAGCATGTTATAAATATTACTCTAATTTTTGTTTCTGAGTCTAGTCTATCTACTTCTTTCTCTTATTATTTTCTTATTCATTCGTTCCCTCCTTTTTGTTCATTACTTTAGTTTCTCTATCATTCAGTTTTACTTTAATCATATCTAAACGTTCATTTTCATATGATTGCTGACACAAGCTCCTTTGTTATCTGCATGCCCTGGCCCACTCTTTTTCCACAGAAAATCAGTTTTTCGTTCTTCTTTGATTGGTTTATGCTTGTATATATTTATATTTTGATATTTTTTTGATACGGCCTTTGAAGAAATTTTAAAAAAGAATGTAGGAAGAGTGGAAGAAGGATAGAATAGAATAGGAGAGAATGCTAATAACTCCTGTTCAATATTAGCTATGGTGTTAAGAGAAACTTACAATAAGATTTATTATTTTACTGGTCTAATCTAATTTTGCAATCATGAAACAATAATTGTAAAATAATAATAAATTTCATGTAAATCAAACAATCATGAATGAATTGAATATTCAAGCCATCCTTACTCCAACCCTTCATTTAGATGTCTCATCCTTACTGGAATCTGGCTCTTGTTATCTCATGTTTACGGAAAATACATAGGTCATCAGAGTTTTGACTTTTTAATACACATCTTTTTCAGCTTCCATTTCTATTTGGTGTCCCAATCCTAGAAAAGCTTGTTGCGCCCATAGCTCATTTTTTTGTTGGTCGGACTGGTGGTCAGCTGTTCCTTACTGATGGTAAACCCAACAAACCATCTCTTCTTTTGAGAATGGCTTCTGATTGTGAAGATAGAAAATTCATGTAAGTAACAGAAATTTCTGTGCTGACTATATATTCCTCTGTTTCAGTAAAGTAATTTAGTGCTTATAAGATTTACTGTTTTGTAGATCTGCACTTGGAGCATTTAGATGTCGTGTTGTTTATGCTAATGTATCATATGATCGTATCCATTCAGTATATTTTCCTTTAGTACAACCTACTTGGTACATCACCCACAAACTTATTGGCTCTCTCTTCCTTAATTTTTGTAATTCCTTTAACTTTATATAGATATGGTTGGGTGGCGCACATCCTCTATAAGGAGGGAAATCGAACTTGGTAAGGTGAAGAAAATAATTTCTCCTTTTGGATTATCTTTCTTTTTCTTTTTCTTTTTTCTTTTTTGGTTATTGATCTCCAATATTTAAATTTCAACATATGTAAGTTTAATATTTAGATTACAATAAATCAAACATCTAGTAGGATTATTGAAGTTAATACTTAGTAGCTGAAATCCGGACTGTGGGTTTAAGTCCTGCACTTGTAATGTAGTCTTAGGGCATATATCTTCAAAGCCAGCCTCTTATTTATCACTAACATGCTAAGTTGCACAGTCACCAATCGGACAACTTTTTTAGGTTTATGTTACTAATCAAATTGTCAAGAAAGTAATGAAAATAATGAAAGAAATAGAAGATATTATGAGTTGACTACTTCACATATTTAATATATAATAATTGTAGCTAAATCAGTTAACTCTTATCTCCCCTGCCCCAAAAATCCCTCAGGGTTATCTCCCTTGTATTATATTCCAGAGGAAATAGTTTTAAAATGAAAATTAAAGGAAATCATATAATGTGTGTAAATAAAAGATCCAGCCTCATTAATATTCATAAGGCAAAGATCCAGATATTCAAAACACCTATATAGGATCTTTATAATCTGAGAAACAAAACCATGGGCAATCAGACAAAATACATAAACATGAAACTAAGACAACAAAGTTTAAGTGAGACATTGTCACAGGAAAAAGAAAAAGGAATCTAACACTTGACAGAACTAAGGATTAAGAACCTCATCAACACATGGCTACAATGCATTAATTTTCAATTCTTCCAGAACACTTTTATACTTTCTCTTGAACTTTACCAGTGTAACAATTGATTGGGCTCTTGGCATTTTAAATCATCAGGATGGTTTTATTTTAAACTCCTTACTGCTAACTCAGTGCATTTGTAGCCTAATCTTATCTCTAATGCCCCATCATAATTATGAATTCGAAGTAGAAGTGCCTTTCACTGCAGAGCCAAAGCTTGTAGGCTTAAAATGAATAAGTTAGGGGTTGTAAATTGTATATGCATCAGTGCATCCTTGCAATGCTGTTGTTTTCAAAGATTTACAGTTGTCCTTTTGAAAAATTATTAAATAATGGATCAGAGCAATTGACACACTGCAATTAAGATGTTGTGCATGGTCTTGATGCTGGAATCCTAGTTGTTTACCGTGTGATCAACATTGCAAACTAGGAAGATAAATTATTAAATCTAGGAAAAGGGGGAAAATGCCAGCGTCCTAGATGTTTAGTCTGAGATTCTGTATTTAAAACTAGTGGGAGAAATTATTAAATGTAAGAAAAAGGAAACACTCGAATTGTAGAAGTTAAGAATGTGTATATTCTTGTTTGTAGAGTACTAACATTTTCTTTTGTATTGACAGCCTCCAAGCCAATCTTTGGATGGATACAAGCATGTTGTTGATGTGAAATACTGCCCCCCGGTTCCTTCTGATGGGCCTCAATTTCCTCCGGAGGCAGTGAAAGCAAAGGAGACAGTACAAGATGCACACAATACCCTGAATACTGTGGAATATCATGAAATTATGGAAGGTGATTATTATTACCAAAAGTAACTGAATATGTCTAATTTACATTTTGAGTCACTGTTGCCGTATCACTAAAACCACTTGACGTGTTTTTAATAGAGGAGATGATACGGGGATTACAGCAATTGGGATGGAAAAAAGTTGATGTCAGCTTCCACTCAGCAGTCTGGCCTTTTTTTGCTCATAGCAACATTCATGTACTATATCCACTAAATCTTCTATTCAGGGATGATAATATCATTGATACAGAGTTTTTAACTTGAGTACTCCTCTGATTTCAGGTGAAAAATGAACGGCTTCACAATGCTGGCGTAGGAGTAATTGCTCATGTTGCTGACAGCTTAAGACAGCAAGAAACGTCATCAAATTTGGCTGCTAGCTTTTAACTAATGTGTATAATTTCACTCTGCCTGAGACATAACTGCAGAATACAAGATGGAAAAATCATTTTTTTATTTTATTTTAATGGTCATTAATATTTTTACATCATTTTATCATGAAATTGAATTCAGAATATATGTTCATGCAAGCATATAGTGGGTAGGACATACCTTAAAGGTTATTATCATGCAACCTTACTAGAAAGATACATCATCATACCAATGAAAAGTCGAATGGTTCGTGAGTATTAACTTGCCTGTATATACAAGAAGCGCTATTGGCATTCGGAAATGGGGGAGCACACATTTGAGCTTCTGCATATTTGGTGAAAAGCTACAAAGATTTTGTTTCGTCGTTGTCATGTATTGGATTAGAACTGTCATTGACATCATGACATGGTTAATTTAGACTGATCTAGATTGAACCGTATGTTGAGCAATGAGCACTAACCATGATGCCTAGGGTGTATTGTTACTTCATTTTCTCTAAGTCCAATTTTGATGTGGGACTTTTGACTTGTAATAAGTAAGAAAAAAGGGAAAGGAAAAAACAAGAAAACAATTGTTGAAATGTGCCTCATTATCTGCTCATTTTGGATCAGCTCAAGGAATGTGCTTCGTTTTCAACTGTTGAAGCCTTGGAGGTGATGTAAAATTGTTTATAATGAGCAGGAATGCAGGATGATGGTATCTTCTTTAGTTTCTAACGGACTCAGCAGAAGCATACTCAGAGAGAAGTTAGAGTCTCAACTTACAGAACCCATTTTATAGGCTGAATCTTGAATGAGAGATAAAAATGAAGCCGCTTTTTTCTTTGATCGGATGGTTCACAAGAATTAATATCAGTCTCTACTTTGGTGCTTGTTCGATCACACTGAAAATAATTTTCAATATTAGGGAAGTGTATTCCCGGGGAAAGTAATAATTATTATCTCCATCAAATTGACTTCTGTTGTCTCTTAATACGAAATTCAATGAAAAAAGAGTATAAAGTCACCTTAAATTTTTATTTTTGTAAATTATCAATATAAACTTAAAAATCTTTTTAATTAATTCTTGAATTTTAACTAATGACTTAATAAATTATTTTGTTAATCATTTATTAAATTACTAACAAAAATATCACATAGCATCATCCTACTCATCCAAACTCATTAAATCTAAATCGTTGATTTTTTTATTAATTAAAATCTCATTTTTTTAATTATATTTTACTCTTAACAAATTATATAAAAAACTAAATTATTTTAAAACAAAAAAAACAAAATTCGCTTTACCTGCACGGTGAACAAAATTATTTAGTTTTTTTATTTAATTTATTAAGAATAAAATATAATTAAAAAATAATATTTTAATGAATAAAATATAATTAATGAGTTTGGATAAGTAGGATGATGTCACGTGACATTTTGATTAATGATTTAACAGATAGTTAATGAAATAATTTATTGGATTATTAGTTAAAGTACAAATTTCATTTTTTGTTTTAAAATAATTTATTTTTTTTATTTAATTTGTTAAAAGTGAAATATAATTAAAAAAATAAGATTTTAATGAATAAAAAAATTAATAGTCCAGATTTAATGAACTTGAATAAATAGAATAATATCACATGATATATCCGTTAATGATTTAATTTATAATTAATGGAATAATTTATTAGATCATTAATTAAAATTTAAAAATTAATTAAAAAATTTAAATTTATAATGATAATCTGTGAAAAAGTAAAAATCAAAAGTGCTTTATCCTCTTTTCCCAAAGTCAAGAGGAAAAAGTTACGCCAAACACCACTTGGAACTTCACTCACCCAAAAGGAGATAAGCCCGTGGTTTTCAGTATTATCCTTATGGTCCTCAATTGCTTGTCTATATACTATAATAATATATGTACCTTTTCATGTTCAAAATATATTATCACTTTGGTTAGGTTACACCAAATTAACTATCTTATATTGTTGATCAACTCTTGACTGAATGTCAAACACCAATCAGTTCGTCCGCCTAGACGCCTCTCCTGACCTTTTTCAACAATGCCCGTCCTACAAGGCTACAACAAAAAATTTAAGGTGGTTTCTATGAAACCCTCGGGTGTGGTACCCTTTGGTACCCTCCCTGATTGATTAATTATAAAAATAATAATAATTTTTAATGATAGTATCAGAAGTAATTGAATTAATGAATAATGAATTATAAAAAATATTAGAAGAAATAAATAAAATTTACTTTTTTAATAGAAAATATTAATAGAATTGCAATGTATACATGTGAAAGAATTAATAATGAAAAAAATAAAATAAATAATATTAGAACAACACTTGATAAAATTAATAAAAAAAACAAATAGGTGAATCAAAAAATATTTCTAAATTCGAAGAAGTCCCATATCAACCGGAAGAACTCTTAGATGAAGAAAGAAATAATAAATGCCTAACGAAAAAGGATTTAGAAGAAATATAAAAAACGCAATCAAAAGAAATAATAAAACTTGAAGAAAAAGAACAAGAACCTTCAAAGTTTCTAAAACATGTTACTTCATGGAATAATAAAAGAAGAATATACAGATTTAATAAGGAAATCAATAGATATTAAAGAAATTCAATAATTATTAGAACAATTAAAAATAATTGAAGATGAAAATAAACAAATCCAGAAAATTAAACAAGTAGAAATAAATAATAAAAATAAAGAAGTAATATTAAATTATAGTACTTTAGAAGAAAAATCGAGAATATGATAAAATATTTATGGAAAAAGGAGAAACAAGTAATACAAAAACTAAATAAAAATGGGAAGAATATTGGAGATACTTTAAAGAAACATGAGATAAATATGAACAAGAAACTATGTATAATAAAAGATATGCTCGAAAAAACAAAAAATGGACTTCTGTACCAGAAGAATTTAATCCACATTATGAAAATATAAGAACAGGAACTAGATTAAACATTGATTGTGCAACAAATAAAGAAGAAGTTCTTTTACAATGGACTAATGAAATAACATTACTAATCGTAACAGATGAAAGATTTAATGGATTAAACTTACTCGATGTTAAAAATTTAATAGTATATAAAACTGAAGGAAATGTATAAAAATTTTTAACAAGCATTGCTGACAACAAGTGGAATCAATATGCAAGAACTGTTAGCAATAACCAAGAATTTGTTCGTTTAATAATAGGACTAATTTATCAAGAATTTATAGGGTACAATATATTTGAACTATGAGATGAAGTAAATAAATTTTTACATGAAAAAGCAAAAGAACATTTAAACAAAATACAATTATGTAATATGTGTGAAGTTAAAAAATTTATTTGTGAATATCAAAAGTATTACTATCAATTAAATGTAGATACTAAACAAATATATATGGATATATTTATAGATAAACTTCCATATCTACTTAATGCAAAAATAAGAACTATTTGACAAATACAACCAAAGGAAACAACTAATACACTAGGAGGAATTATTCAAATACTCTATAATGAATTAAGAGAATAATGCCTATAAAGAGAAATAATTAGACAATTAAATAAGAGACAAACTGCAATCTATTGTGATATACCAGAAATACAAAACTCAGGAAATTATGGATGTAATCGAGAAACAAAGAAAAGAAGATATTATAAAAGAAAGTCATGACTTAGGAAAACATACGCCAAGAAAAGAGCTTACAGAAATACTAAAAGAAAATATTTTAGGAGAAAACGAAATACTCCAAGAAAATATTATCCAAAAAAAAAAAAGAAATGTGTTTCTTTGATATGCAATATTGAAGGACATTACGCTAATGAATGTCCGCAAAAAAAAGAAAAAGAATTTAAAGAAAAGTCAAAACTAATAAAACAAGTTTATAAAATATATAAGCTAGAACCAGTAGAAGACTTAAGTAATATTGAGAATAGTATATATGAATATTCAGAAAATGAATTATCTTTAGAAGAAACAGAATCTGAATAGTACTTATACTAAAATTAAAATTGAAAAAAAGTAATAAATAAACTGAAGCTTATATTGATACAAGGGCAAGTATTTGTTTAGCAACAAAAACATTATTCGATAAATGAGAAAAATTAGATAAACCATTAAAAATACAAATTACAGATGACTCTATACATCCTCTGTATCTAGTAGTAAAAAGAATTACTTTAATAATCCAAACCAAATTATTTATTGTCCCAACCATCTACCAACAAGAAACAGGACTCGATATGATACTAGGAAATAATTTCTTATGACTATATGCACCATTTTGTCAATACTTAGATTATATATCACTCAAAACACCCTATATTAGAACAAAACAATTACGTGAAATCCTTAATATCCCAATTACACACTTTTCTGACTGTATCTACTCTAAAAAGCAATCAGAGTTTAACAAGTTAAAACATGGTAAGCTAGTTGAAGTTGTATGTCGAAAACTTCTCCATGTACTAATTAACCTAGAACTTGGCCAGCCTATATTGAAGAATTATTAGAAAAAAACATGTAGTGAAAATTTTTTAGATCCAAAAATTAATAATAAAAATATGGAATTAATTGAATTAAAGTTAAAAGATCCCATGAAAGAAATAAAATGCAAACTTATGATTTATACAAAACAAGATAGAAATGAATTTGTAAAAGATATTAAAGAAATAGAAGAAAAAGAATTAATAAGACCATAAAAAAGTAAACATTTTGTACCAGCATTTTATGTTGAAAATCATAATGAAATAAAGAAAGGAAAAAGACGTATGGTAATCAATTATAAACAGATAAATGATGCAATGGAAGGAGATGCATATTATCTTCCAAAAAAAGATTTAATTATTGAACGAATAAGAAATATGCACTGGTTTAGTACTTTTGATTGTAAGTTTGGATTTTATCAAATGAGGCTTACAGAAGAATCTAAGGCCTTAACAACATTTAGTTGTCCTCAAGGACAATATGAATGGAATGTACTTCCTATGAGAATGAAGTTGTTACTAGGTGTAACACCCCTTTGGAGGATGTCACACATAAAAGAAAATAAAAGAAATAGAAATAAAATCTACCTAAGTTGTGAAACATTTGTTAAATATTATTACGGGTTGTAAAATAATTCCGATAGAGGTAGAAATATACGATAAAAGATAATGCGGAAAATACGAAATAAAAAAAAAACATCATCACTAATAATATACATAGGATTAAGTTATAAACTGTACAAATAATTTACAACTAAGACTACAAATATTTAAACAAAAACAAGAAAAGAAAGCAATAAAAGAGTTAATATATACGTACATACTGATGCCGACGCCCAAAAAAAACATCATGATTATCTAATCCTCTGATGGATCACTCTTAGCATGAAAATGATCATCAGGAGATAGATATCTGGATGTCTCGACACACGGCGATAACGGGATCGCGCGATCGATACGATGCTTATCTCACTAGGCTCAGGGTTTTCAGCACCCCAATAACGCCTAATGGATAAGGGTAACTCTAAGTGCAGAAATAACGTCGTAGTCATAATCGGATCTCCATCAAACTGATGACGTAGAATCACGGTCACACGTCCCGCATACGTCACGGAATCACGATCGCCTCGTAAAAAGTGCCAAACCGAGCACCTCCATGAAATACCAAATGAATCCCAAAAATCTGGCGTCGCCATCCTCACAATTAATCCAGAGGATATGGATGATCGGATGGTTCTTGATCGTCAAACTGATCGTCTGCTTCTTTGGTCTTCCTCCTCTTCGGGTACACGATCTCAAGGGGTACATTCCTCTTCCTCAAGTCTTTACCGCGTAAAATAAATAAACAGAAAATACATATAACAAAGAGGTAAGACAACATAAAATTATCACAACATGGCCAATAAAAAACGACAAACAATATATATATACATTCATGTAATACATAAAGCTTTAACAATTATAATAATAAATTAAAGTAAAATTCAGACATCATCACAATATGTCACATCACGAGATAAAACCTTACAGATAAAATAAGAAATATAAGAATAAACAGATAAGATATAATAACCAAATATAATAACAAGAATAACAAATAAAATAAACAAATAAAATACGAGATAAATAATAAATAGATAAGATGGAAACAAATAGACATAGAGATAAATAATATGACAAAATCCTACTCCATGGAGCTAAAGAAAAACACAAGTATCGAGAGAGGAATGATTCGCAAAACCTAATAGTACCACGGCTGCCCCACCAACTATTGCATACAACACGTTGCGTCTATAGCCCCACGACACGCGAGAATCCATCAATCCAGGCGTGGTGTAGTTCACGGTCTCACGTTGTGACACTACAGCAAATGTACTACTAGATTTCACAAATCTCGATTAAATATAGTGTACGTCGAGTACCATAGTGTCTTGTCGGTTTACTGGCCCGTGGGAGCGACCAACCGTCCACATGTGGGATCCCGTACACTAAAGCCTCCAAGTTCATTAGAACAATGAACCACACTACGTTTATCGCATCGACAACACGATGTGATTCGTCTCAATCAACAAATCCACCAAATACATGGCACACATAACGAGATAGATGGAAAGCTGTACGGGTTCACATTTTCCCGACAAAGAAATAATTCTCAAAAAACACATGCGGGTTCACATTTTCCCGACAATAAATAGATTTTCAAAAGCACATGCGGGTTCACATTTTCCCGACAAAGATATAGATTTTCAAAAGCACATGACGGGTTCACATTTTCCCGACAGCATATAATAAATATAGTAACGGTCAATCGCGTAGAAATTTTATCGCATTTTCATAATTCCGTCGTTTTTATAAACGTTTAAAAATCGGGTAAAGATATTTTTCTATTTTTAAAATAGCGTAGCATTTTTAATACGTTTTCTCAATCGCGTAGGATTTTTAAATCATTTTCTTATTCGAATGCCCTTAAAATTATTGTTTAAAGATAGAAATAGTACTTAGTATATTTAAACTACGTAGAATAATTTTTCATACCGCATACTGTCTTTAGGATATTTTTACTATCTTATAGGTTCATTTTTACTAAAAATTGACAGCATTTTGTTTATAAACTTATAATAATGATTTTTTAAATTTTCCATAAAATTTTCTATTTACCTAATTTTTAACCATATCATTTAATTCTTTTTGAAATCTCTAACATGCTTCAAAACCTAAAGTGAGCTATATGTTAGAAAATTTCTCAAAATTTCTGTATTTTACTTCCTAATGATAAAATCACTAGTTTTAATCCTTTAAACTTAATTCTACTCAATTTGTTTCTTCAAAAATCATTATAGAAAATTTCTCCTTAACTTGTATTGTCTCTTTTTAATTGAAAAAGGTTTGGAATCAAGTTTTAGAAATCATAATTACCTATAGTGGCATGTTGGCGAATTTTGTAAAACTTTTTCATTTGATTTCTAAATCATGTCAAAGGTATTATCTTATCTAAGTTCATTAAATCATGTTATAAAGTAATGATTTTAAATCAAATAAATCCTTTAGGCATGTTGGCCCAAAATTTACTAAATCTTTACCATTTGATTTCTAAATTCCTTTTCTTTGATCAAAACAATTTGAAACCTTCTTATTTCTCCTAATTAATTAAGTTGCACTTTAGGAAAAATGAAGAGAACATTTTGGTCCTCACACTTTGTCATTCATTGCCGTGAGCTAGGGAATGTGTTCTTTAGAACACTCATGCAAATTTACACATGTTATTCACATCTTATACCTTATCATACAATTCTAACACATGCATTTATATTTCTAACACATGCAAAATATTTCTAACATATAAAACCTAAATTAAAGCTTATAGACATACAATCAAAAGCTAATAGACATGCAAAATTATTACAATCATCAAACAAGAAAGCTACTAACATACAACACCTAAGCTACTAGCAACCACAAAAATTAACAAATACACATCAATAAACACACCACAACCGAATCCTTATGGATTCTACAAACAATCCATCTTCTTACCACTATCAAGGGATGATAAGAATTGTCTTCCTCTTACCTTAAATGAAGACAAAAAGCTTGCTTTCACACCTCCTATGGTTCGGTTTTCACTCCACCAAATACCTAAAAATCTCAAATAAAATCTACATGTTATTAACCATGAAAAAGAAGCTAAACCATGGAGAAATCATGGTTTAGAACTTTGAAAAAGAAGAGAGAAAAGAAAAATATGATATTTCACCTTCTAGGTCAAATCTACAAGGTTGATTTCCAAGCCCTTAATGGAAGATTTTGAAGAAACTTCCAACTAGAAAGGTTCTTAGAATAGTGTTTAGGTTAGGAAAACTTGGTTAGAAAAATTTTTGGATGGTTGTATGGTCAAGAAACAAGCTTGGCCGAATGGAAGGAGAAAAAGGAACAACAATGGTGGCTAGGTTTTCTTTGGAAGAGAGAGAGAGAGAGAATGCATGAAAATCAAAGTGAGGATTGGTCTTCTAAGACCTCTTGGCCGTAGCACTCAAGTGAGGTGCAAGGTGGGCACCTTGCTTGGCTTCATCCAAGCCATTGGATGCATGAAAGGCTAGGATTAAGTCTTGGTGAGCAAGCTTGATTCCCATTGGTTGGCTCTGGTGACTCACATTGAGTCACACAATGATAAATTCTCTCACGAAATACTAGTAGTCGACTGTTCTGGAAAGTTCTACCGCTTACGGTGATTAATTAAGCTACCGATCTAACCGTTTACTAATTGTGGGTCCCGCAAAATATTTCCGAGTCCAATCTTGACTAATAAAATAATATTATAATAATATAAAATTATTTTATTTGTGATTAAATCCTAAAAATTAAAAGATTATTTTTAGTCTCATTCGAAATCGGGTTAAGTAAGATCCCCCAATTCTAAATAATAAAATAAGATTTTCCCTGGCCCGAAAAATATTATTTTCTGGCTTCGAGCAAATCACACAAAAAGTCCATATAAAATCACGACATATTTTCGGGCATTAAATCAAGAAGAAAACAATTAAAAACAAAGAAAAAGCAAATAAAACAAGACGTTCGGGACGTAACGGTCATTTTTTTATTTTTTCCCACAACGTAGTAATCGTCCAAAACGTTCAAATAAAATATCAAAGAAGTATATATAGTTGTATATCTTTCGAGAAAAATTAATACAAGATGCTTCGAAAAAATTTTTATTTTACCGTCTCGAAGCAAACTACTACGTAAAACGATCAAATAAAATTTGAGCCTGTATTATCGTAATTGTTTTCATACGAAATTGAGAACAGAAAAATAGGGACACAAATGGTCATTCATACAAAAGCGTGAAAAACGAAAAAGCGATGCATTCGAATATTTTCTAAAATTGGGGCGTTACACTAGGTATTTTCCAAAGAAGAATGTATTCAATATTGAAAGAATTTCGAGATTTTTGTCTTATTTATATCGATGATATATTGGTTTTCACTAATAAGGATTTAGATGATCATTTCCAGACAATTGAACTCGTACTTAATAAATGCTTAGAGCATGGTGTTGTATTAAGCAAGAAAAAAGTTGTATTAGCTCAAAATAGAATTAATTATTTAGGACTAGAAATAAAAAAAGGTAAAATAATAATGCAAAAACATGTATTAGAAAAACTTTAGAATTTTCCAACAAAATTAAAAGATAAAAAGGAGTTACAAAGATTTTTGGGATTATTGACATATATTTCTAATGAAAGTTTTATCAAGAATCTTGCAGCTGAAAGAAAAACACTTCAGCAAAAGCTAAAGAATGATGCTCTTTGGTCCTAGACTGAAGATGATGAAGCAATTATTACTAAACTAAAGTACTTATGTCAGGACCTTCCTGAACTATATCATCCTTCAGATGATGACTTAATTATTATTGAAACTAACGCATCAAATGAACATTGGGGTGATGTTATGAAAGCAAAACCTCCTGGATAAAAGAAAGAATTACTATGTAGATACATGTCTGGAATCTTTTCAGACAGTGAAATTAATTACCCAACTCATGAAAAGGAAACTTTGGCACTCATTCGTATGTTGGAAAAACATCTGATTTATGTGTTAGATAAAGAATTTATTGTTAGAACTGACTCTGCTTATGTTGTAGGATTTAAGAATATTAATCATAAAAGCACCTATAAACAGGGTCGATTAATAAGATGACAAATGAAGTTATCCGAATACAATTAATCAATCTTTCACATTAAAGGAGAAAAGAATATTCTTGTAGATATACTATCAAGAGAATGGAGCAACAAAACAATGTAGACTTGGTCAAAAGACAACCGGAGCTTAAGGAAGCACTAAAGGAGCAAAAATTGAAAGAGTTAGAATTGAATGAAGCAGACATCAAAGTTCTAAAATTACAACTCAAAGCAGAATGATTTCTTGAAGAAGCATTTCAAAAACTACAACAAGAAGAAAAGAAAATTAACAAATGGTACATAATTTTCAATGGACCATTCCTAGACATATATGATGATTCGTTCAAAGCAGCACCTCATTGTCAAAATATTTCTAGAATTCTACATAAATCCTACCCAACAAAGGAAGAACTCGAAAATGCACTCAAGGAGTATCAAGCAAAAGGGAAAGAAATTTATCTTGGACTAAGAACTTTTTCTAAAGCAACAAAAAATCCACCAGCAACACAATCTTCATTCAAAATACTTGGAAAAATTCCATCCTCACTAGACAATTTTCAAATAACTTCCAGAAAAGATCATGAATTACAAGTTCAATACTTAACTGAAAATTTTTGGGAACACCTCAAAAGACTGGTTAATTGGATTGAAAAAGAAAAGGTTAACTGTTTTTACATGGTTGACTGAAAGTTTTTTGGCATCAAAGCAATTATCCTCCCAGGAGCACCATCTATACTTACGTTCAATATGTTCCAATTCAGACTTATTGATTATCTTTATTTAAGTATGAATTCAGAAGAAATTAACCTTTTTCCTTATAATTTTAAGAAAGCAGTTCAATTATTCAAGAAGAACGTAGCCAAGGAACGAAGTATTTTCCTGAAATTCTACTAAGCTTATCTAGACTTCATCATCAAGCAGCCTGCCAAGCATCTAGTGTTTGTTGGAATAAGTAATAATAATTTTCCACTGAAGGACGAGCCAACTGGTGTTATCTATGATGAAGATCAAATCACTCAAGTATTGAATAACTATCTGGCAAACATTTTTTTGTAATGTCAAAACATCGGCAAGGAATCATTCATCAAAACACTATACAAAGGACCCAACACATTGCTTTTAAGCCAGAGAAGCGGAAAAGTAATCAAAGAAAAAGACATGAACCTACTGACGAATTTTGAGTTACCTTTCTATGCACTCCAAGGACCACAGATGAAATATCATCCAGCTGTTCTTGATGGACTTTGCGCAATGATTAAAATAAGTGGAAACCACGCATGCAAAAGATGCCAAACAGAAAAAGTAATGCCTGACACCGATAAACCAAAGGACAATAAGTCAGATGAAGCAATAATGGAAGAGCGATGTAAGCCCTTACGTCAATATGTAAATTATTAAGTTTCTGATGTAAGCACTTACGATTGTAAGAATAACATTGTAAATAAACATTAGGGACTTTCATGTATAAATAAGTCCTCTTATGCTGAGGCAACATAGATTCAGAATTTCAATTCTGAAATCTCAGTTGAAAGGAAGTGCTAGTCTCTAATGAGATTAGTCTGGCACTTAAGAGTGTGTCCAATTATCTTGTACTTATAACCACTTATCAATATTGAATCTCAGTTGAGAGGAAGTGTTAGTCTCTGATGAGATTAGTCGGGCACTTGAGAGTGTGTCCACTTATCTTGTACTTATAACCACTTATCAATAAATACCTTTCTTACTCAGAATCTCACTCATTCTAGCCAACTTAAACCAAATTATTCAACTATCGCGGAAGCAGCAGTGGACCACAAAAAACTTGAAGAATTAGACTCAAACTATTTTGAGAAACTCAGTTCAGGTATGGTCATTAATCTTCTACCCAATAATTACTGTCAATATCATGTATTAGGAATTGTTAATGGAATTATTATGCCTATACTTATTGATACTGTTGCATGCTTTAGTTATGTAAGTAGTGATGTAATAAGTAATTCAAAAGAAGCTATACCAAGAAAAGTATCTACATATAAACGAAAAGAGAAAACTTTTGAAGAAAAAACAATTATAGAATTTTGTTTTAATTCTAGTACACTACTTCAAACCGAATTATATGTTGAAGATGAAACAAATATAAAATTACTATTAGGAATAGATTTTCTCGAGGCAGTAAGGCCATATGAAATAAAATCTGAAGAATTAATTACATCAATTAATAATAAACAACTACGAATTCCAAGAATAAATCTTAGTATATATGACATAAAAAATTACTTAAAGATTACACTGTAAATGGAAATAGAAAGAGCTGAAGACATAGAACATATTCAAACCACTGAAGAAGATAGAAATTATGAAGGAAATATTTTAATAAATAAATCTTTGTTTAAGAAAATACAAAAAGAAGAATTAGATCTGGCTAAAAATGCAAATATGCAAGAAAAAGAAAGACTAAGCAGAATACTAAAGAGATTTAATCAAAGAAATAACATTATTTGTTATGAAAAATTAAGTAATAAAATGTCAATTGATATAATGGATACCCAAGGAAATACTAGTATACAACTACTTAATTAAAAAAATAAATATATTTAAAGAATAATATAAAAAGGGATGAAGATAGAAGAAAAATAAAATATATACATATTGGAGCAAGATACAAGTATTATTAAAATATTCTTTTTAGGAAGAAATAAACTCACCTATAGAACTAATCTTAAAAGATGATAGAATTATTGACCCAAAAGATAAAATATTAGGAATAATAAAAGAAAATTTAGCTTATGAAAAATTAAAATTTGAAGTTCGATCAAATATTGGAATATCATTAAATACTCAAAGAATAAACCAAACACTAACCTTAGAACATAATTTTTTAAGAAGAAATTTAATGAGACCAGGAGATAAAATATTTTCAATTACTTATTGCGTTAGTTATGCATTAACAAATTCACACCATAGTATTACTTTAAAAAATAATGATAAAATAGATATACCTTATCTATTCATCGATATAGGAAAAATTCATTATCTTAAGAAAAATGAAATAATAGAGATTGAAACATTTATAAATAACCTAAAATATTTAGAGTATAAGGAAGAACAAATACCTAAATCAATAAAATTTACTTGAACCAGAAAAAACAAAGGAAGATAATGAAATAAGAAGACTAAGAATACTAAGTAAATACATTATCAAAATATATAAAATAAAAAATATGACAAATATTAATAAAATTTTAAATAAATTAAAGAAATTAGAAGGAATTCTGGTATACAAAATAAACTAGTATCGAGCTAAGTATTTATGGATAGCATAAAAATGAAAAGAGAAAATGATTTACAGACGAAACATATGATATTTGTACTTAAAGAATTAGGTGAACGATTACAATATTATATTAAAACAAAATGAGTAAACAACGAACAAAAAGACAGAGAAATAAAAAGAATAAGTCATCGTATAATAAGAATTGAAAAATTATTAGAAAAATAAAAAGAAAATAAAACAAGAATTGATGAATTATTGCGACAAGAAGACAAATATAGAGCAGAGGGTTCGGTACCCCTCAAATAGAGAGGGCTCCTTAGCAAGCACCAAAATTTAGTGCATTACCAGGAAATATGGATATTTGTATAATTTAGAATTAACTTATTTAAGTTTTTTTTAAAAAAATTAATATAAATTTTAAATACAAAATAAATCAATTCAAATATAATGAATGCATTTCACATAAAAAAACATTTAAATGTATTTGGAATATAAAAAATAGAAAATAATTTAACTTATAAATTAAATCTTGTATTTATAATGTAAAAATAATAATTATATTTTTTTAAATTTCTTGAATTTAATTACTTTGATTTTAAAAATCTTATCAAATATGATAAAATTTGTTAGAATTTAATTTAATTTTAAATAAATAAATTATTTTATTCCTTTTAAATTTTTAATTTTAATGTTGAAAAGAGTAAAAATATAAAATAATAAAATGAAATAAAAACAATTCCATTTTTAATAACTTTTAAACATAAAAATTAATTTCTAAATTATTTAAAATCCTTTTTAATAATTAGTTCTCAACATAAAATTTAATTTTTAAATCAAATATATTCAAATTAAAGTAAATCAAATCAAATTCCAAATTCATTCAAATGTAAATTCTCCGCCAACCAAAGCCCCGAAAAAACAAAACTAATAAATACAAAGCTAGAGAGAAAAAGTTTTGTATTGCTCTTGTGCCATTTCTTGAGCGAGAAAGCACCAAAAGGTTTGGAGAAAAATAGCTCATAAATCGGCCATGACATTTACTAAAGAATGTGAAAACCTCGCCTACGTTGCAATGCTCGTTGAACAAGCCGAGCATTATGAAGGTTCTTCCCTCCCCCCCTCTCTCTCTCTCTCTCTCTAACCCATTTTTGGAATTTATTTTTTTCTCATAAAGTTTCCTTATTTTTTCCCTTGGTTCCTCTATAACCTTTCCCTTTCGTTTTGTGGGAGTTGAGAGGAACATTGGACTTAGGGTTTTGAATTTTTCTTGAGAATAATTATAAATTTTTATCTATTCTTTTATTTAAATTTTCTTATCTTGAAATATTTTACGATCTTAGTACTCAATCATTTTTCCTTAGAAAGTGTTATTCCTAACTCATAATAAAGTGTTATTCTCGACTGTCATGCCAATTACACATATCAAGCATAATAAAAATCATGTTAGTCACTCAAAACAAAAAGGAGAAGTGTTTCCCTCGTATTTTTGTGAATATATTCTTCTGTGGATTATAAAACTGTTTTGATTTCTTCTTCTTTAGTACAAACTCTTTTATTATTTATAATCCATACAAGAGAAAATACATGTTATTTCAAAAGAAAAAAAAAACTATGTGAGGTTATTGGGAAAAGAAAAAAAAATACACACACACATTTTAAAATCATTAGATTTTGAAGGGAGCTGCAATCAACTAGCAATCATGATAATAATAATGATTAGGAAATCATCAACACATGGGCTTCCACTGGTTAGCTACCCGAGCAAATGCCTCATAACTAGTGCCACCACTCTCCAACTTTTTTAATGAACTTTGTTTGAGCTCTTTGGCCTTACCTCTAATGCCTTCCCTTCCTCACCTTCCATTGCTGTCTCTATCTCCTTCCTTTTGATCACCATTTTCTCTGACTCCGCTGCTAGCTTGATGGCCACACTTATCTCCTCTGCCATCATGGTTGCATTCACCATTTGGTCAACATAAAGAGGCCACATTATTATAGCATGCCATGAGTCACACTCTCCAACATCGAGTTCCACCCACACTGAGTCAGAAATGCCCCCGTGGAGTGGTGTCGTAGCACCAACACCTGCGGGGCCTATGACAGCATCACCAACCCTAACTCTCGAGTTCTCTCTAGAAGGGTTGATGATGCTAATATGCACCCTATTAACTTATGGTGCATCAAACACCCAAAAAATACCTGTAATTACAGGTTATCATGTTTCTTCAGTCAGTCACCAGAGTTCCATCGTATGCAATGCCTCCACTGCGGACTTTGCTATCAACGAGGCTCCCCTCCTCCCATCCCATCGTTCTTGTGATAGCATGGGTTGGTCCGGGTAGGTCAGTTATGGTTGTTCTAGATCTGACTAGAGGACCGGCTCGCAGTGGCATGGGTTGCTCCGGTGGCTAGGATGAACACCGTTCCCGTCGACCCAAAACCACTATGAAATCAACACCAAACAAGAGGGTTTTTTACCAAACTGTCATTTATGGAAAAACTATTTACCAAAATGTTACTACTTTGAAATTATTTATCAAAATGTCATTCTTTTGAAACTATATACCTAACTGCTACCTTTTTGTCAAGTGTGACATTTTTTTAATTTTTTTTGTTCACATGGAAAATGCTAAAGAGGGTGGTACATCCACATAGAAAATGCCAAACCGTTTGGAGTTTTCCAAGTGGATAAGACACCTTATTTGACGTTTTTTACGTGGATACGTCATTCACTATGGTGTTTTCAATGTAAAAATGTCAAACTGTTTGGAGTTTTTAACATAGATGTGTCATTCTCTTTGGCGTTTTTCACGTTGATTAAAAAAATAAAAAATGTGACGTTACGTGTGCTTCTAGGACACTTAACTCATTCTAAGTGTATCTCGCACTTATTGATTATTGTGTTGGTTGATGACGTCCGAAGACACATACATTTTACATACCTACTGGAGAGTGTACCATAACATTAGAAGACATTAGTATCATATCGAGTCTTCTTATTGACGGTGTTGCTGTTACTGGCCTTACCTATCAGTATCATATTCTGGTAAGTATGTGTACTTGATGTTCCTTCTATTGTTTGGGGACTTTGCTGTTATTGGGATATACAGTTGGGGGTTTACAGTCTTGGCATACTCGTATAAAGAGCTTTGTAAAACTACAGACTACAAAGTGCGTGAGATCGGAGGGACTTACATCAGTATTGGGTATGCATGGTACAAATTTGCCTGACTTGCCCTTACACTGGCTGACAATGTTGGACCCGATGTGTTCTATGATGCTGATCGTGGTCAGTTACGTCTATTTGGATGACAATAAGTTTCTAAATATATTATTTCTTTATATTGTGAGTGATACTGTGACCGACGTATTTGACTATTGTTGCTAGTTCTTTGATCAACTGAAGAATGATGAGGTATGTGTTATTTTACATTCATTTTTTTTAATTTTTTTGGTCCACGTGAAAAACGCTAAAGAAGGTAGCACATCTACGTTTAAAACTTCAAATAGTTTGACGTTTTTACTTTGACATATCAGAAAGAGGTGACACATCCACATGGAAAACTCTAAACAGTTTGGCGTTTTCCATGTGAATGCGACACCTTCTTTGGCGTTTTCCACATCCCAAAAAAAATAAAAAAAAATGTCACACTGGACAAAAGGGTAACAATTTGGTATATAATTTTAAAAGAGTGACATTTTGATAAATAATTTCAAAATAATGACGTTTTGATAAATAATTTTGTCATCAATAATAGTTTGGTAAAAAAGTCTCAAACAAGAACCAAACACCAGCAACGATCATTGTGTCACGCATCAACTGTCGGCCAAGAGCACCAAACTAAAATCTCCGTGAATAGAGCCTCTGCCGCAGCCTAGCCTTCAAGCCACGCGTAGCAATGGTGGGGTCAAAGAGGTGGAAGAAGGTGGTGATGGTGGGGTGAAGAGGTGGAGGGAGGAAGGGGATGGTGGTGGTAGGATAGGGTTAGGGTTGTGATAGTGGTAGTGAGGAAACTGGTTCTATAAGTTTAAGGTCATCAAATTTGATCCTTGATATATTTAAAGTATAAATTTATGACTCTCATATAAGGTGCATGAAACACCTTTCATAGTGGGGTGCATATTAGAAGCGACTGTTGACATTGTCATGAAGCACATGATTGTTCCTTTGTGGCTATTGTGACTTGCAGAAACCTTTTTTTGATGTTTTGTTTAGTTATTTGGATAAGAGTATATGTGTTGATAACTATTCCTTTCTCGGTTTAGATAAGGTGGTTCTGGGTGGCCCTAGTCTGGTCATAAGCTCCACAGTCGGCCAAATGTAGATGCACAGGAAGGAGACACTCCAAGTCTAACTCACAAACTAATAAAAAAAAAAGAAAATAGGTAAATATTTAGACTAGAAAATAGGTTCGATCCAATAGCACACTAGTTTCAGATTGGTCTTGCTTCTTTCTGTCTGTGTGCTATTGTTAAAACATAGCAGTATCAATACCAAAAAATAAAAAACCGTAGCGGTATAAATTGTCTTACTAACTAGAAAGAGATTCCAACTTGATTAGTGTCAGAGCAAGGTCCAAAGCAATATATATGGTAATACGTCTTACAGAACTAGATCTTGTTTTGTTTTCATGGAACATTCCTCATTTGCAAATAATGGAAAAGCTAGAAGCCCATGTTGATTGTCAAAATTCCACAATATTTAAGAAAAGCCTAGGCCTAACAACTTTGGATTAAAACATAAGGGTCACAACAACCTGCTAGCTAGAAGATCTTAAAAATGACAGCTCTACCAAATGCCCAATTTCTTCATCGCTCTTGTAATCTTGAGCCAACCAAATCAGTAGACCAAGAACGAACTTAAAGGTGTCCGATCCAATCTCACTGTTTTTTTTTCTTTCTTCACCTATCGAAACTATCTGATAGAAATGTGATAATGATAATAATGAGAAATATTAATGTGACTCAATTAGGTGATTGGGGGCTATATAATTTATCTTTAGTTAAGGGTTTATTGTAGATTTGGATTTAGCTTGGAGGCCGATACCCATGCAATTCATTTATGCAACTATGTGTATCACTGAAGAAGTAATCTTTGATCTAGTTATGAGATCATAAGCTTTGTGTGCTCAGAAGTTAGAACTCTCATGTCGTGCTTATTAAAAAAACTTCAGAAAATATATTGTATTGCTTGAATGTATTTGATATATGAGTCTACTCCTTATTTGTACAAATCAAGACCTAGAAAATAAGCTAATCAAGTCCTAAAAAATAAATAAGTACTATAAAATAAGCTAGTAAAGTCTTAGAAAATAAGCTAGAATTAAAGCTCTAAAATCAAGGCCTATGGATACATGACTAAAACATGATACATGACACACGTGATATACATGACTAAAATCACGTTAACCTCCCCTCATGTATCAAACACACTTCAAGCAATACAATATATTTTCTAAAGCTTTTCTAATATGGTATTAGAGTATAGGGGTGCACACGGGTCCGACTCGACCCGTGAACCCGACCAACCCGACTTGACCCGATTTAATATATCTGGATCGGGTCGGGTCATCAGGTTAGTTCAAGTCGAACCCGATTAACCCGATTTTTAATTGGTTCAGGTGACGGATTGAGTAATTTAACCTGATGACCCGACCCGATGACCCGAATACGACGTCGTTTTGAGTAATTTCTATTAGGAAATGTTCACAACTCGACCAACCCGACTACCCAACCCGACCAACCCGACTACCCAACCCGACCAACCCGACCACCCAAAAAATAGAAAAAAAAAGTTTTTGTTTGAAATTCGCTCAACCTGATTACCTGACCCGAACCAACCCGATTGCCATTGGGTCGGGTTATAAAAAAAAATTCCCTTAAACCGACCTAAACCGACCCGACTTCGTTTAATTGGTTTGGACATTTTTTCCTTTTATTAGAGTAGGTCCTTGGCCTGCTCCCGCTGTGCACTATTATGTCTCCTGTTGACTTATATTCTTATATCAGTTTTGGTTCCTTTTTCTTTTGTCTATGTTATAGAAATTCTATTCCCTCTGTTTTCTACATTTCCATTATTTTTTTATCCATTGTCCCTCTTTTCATGCTGCAATCAATTCCTCCTGCCATTCTAGTCTACAACTAAGGAAAAAGTTGAAATTTATCAACCCATAGGGACCATTCTCGATAGTTCAAACTATAGCCTGTAGACTCAAAGCATGAAAAGTTTGCTGATTAGTAAAAAGCTTTGATGCATTGTCACTAGAGATATCACCACACCAGTTAGTGAAGAAAATGAAGCTACCACCAAGTTCACGGAACGACTTGAAGATTGGAACAACAAAACCATCAAATTATTACCTGGTTTCGCAATACTTCGGTACCATCTATTCATATTCAATTTGTGAATTTGATACAACAAAAGAAATTTGGGATTTCTTAGCTAATAAGTACAAGATGACTGATCTTACTCATTACTACCAACTGTGGAGCACTCTTAATAGTATCAAGCAAGAAACTAGTCAATCAATTAATGATTTTCTTGCAAAAATACAACTAATTTGCCATCATCAGTTATCTCAAGCCAAAATCAGTGATGATAATTTTCATCTTATTTAGGTTCTCATGGCTCTTCACTCTGATTATGAGCTTGTCCGAGCCTCTTTTTTGCATCATCATCCTCTAGATGATGCTGTGAAAAAATTAAATTTTTAAAGAAACTCAACTTGGCTTAGTAAAACCTCATATATCATATATTGCTTGTGCCACTCATCAATCTCAACCACTGATGAACAAACAAGAAGGATCCAATTTTTGTAGGTATTGCCAACAACATGTATATGTTCTTTCAAAACTACTTCATCTGTTTTTAGCCTCAATGATCTTGAATCCCTTCTCAAACGGTTTATATATATATATATATATATATATATATATATATATTCAAATAGCTTTCATTCTACTGCCTTGTCTGTCATTCCAGGTAACTCCTCTTGGTTATTTGATCGAGCATGGTGTAATCATATGATCCTCTAACCCTCCATTATGTCATCAAAATTACCATGTCATTCTCTTCCCATCATTCATACTGCAAATGGATCCCAAATGAAAGCTACTCATGTTGGTTATGCCTCTTTTAGTAATGCCAGCCTTCCAAATACGTATTTTGTCCCTCATTTAACCTTGAACCTCATTTCTATTTGACAATTATGTGATCTTAGACTTACTATAACTTTTTCCTCTAATAGTAGTCAAGTACAAAATCCAAATATGGGACATATTTTTGGGACAAGGCGTAAAGTTAGATAATTGTTTGAACTCACTTCCCTTCATATACCTTCTCAACAACTCATTTATGCAACCACAACAGAGTTTTTTGATTGTTTAGATTGCTTTGCCTTTTAATGATAGTACTTCCGCTTCTAATACTGCTTTTGGATTAATACATTTTGATATTTAGAGTCTAGTTCCACATTCTACTTTAGGTAGTGCTAGATATTTTGTTGTGTTTATTGATGATTATTCATGATTTACTTGGATCTATTTCCTCAAACACAAATCAAAATTACACCAAATTTACATTAATTTTGCTACAAGTGTCACATACTTATTTCTTATGCGTATATAACATTTTCCAAAATATTTAGTAATAATGATATTAAATTACTGATAAAAAGTATCTCACAAACGTTACAACATTTCATCACAACTATTTACTTCTTTTTTTTTTTTGAACTTTTTCCTCACATCAATGAGCTATGCTTCTTTTGTGAGTGTGTACAATGTTTTTTTTTTTGCGCAAGAATAATTTAAAAAATAGTAATATCATTCTTACATTTGAATTTTCATGCATTCTTTTTACATTTATTTTTTATAAAAAAAAGAGGGGAAACAAGTAAATTATTCTTTTTTAGGAAGCTTGGTGACGACAAACAGTACCTTCGGACGGTTAATTGAGAGAGAATAAGAGTAAAAAGCGGGTCAAAACAAGAAATTGAACCATAAACAAAACAAGGGAGAAATGAGAACCTCACAGAATAAATAGACACCGCAAAATTAACGTGACCCATTTCTGATATAAAACACAATCTTATCTTCGTTGCACACAGTCGATCCTCCTCTGAATCAAAAAACAACAATATATCAAGCAAGCAGGATTCACAATGGCAAAGTCTACCATCATCCTTGTCTCGGCCCTTTGCTTCTTATCCTTCTTTGGTACAACTTATTGCCAGGACCGCTTCTTTGTGGAGGGCTTAGTTTACTGTGACACATGTCGCATCCAGTTCATCACCAGGTTAACCGAGTTCATGGAAGGTACATGGGTATACTTTGCACATAAATCATTGCTATATTAATAATATTAACTGCACACTATATGATTTAGAATGTGAATTTAAAATATAATAATGAAGGTGCAACCATACGCGTGGAGTGCAAAGAAATTGATGGCGGGAATGTGACATTCAGCAAAGAGGCTGTGACAGATGCTTCGGGGTCATACAGAGTGGAGGTGGACGGAGACCATGAAGAGGAGGTTTGCGAGGTTAAGCTTGTCAAAAGCCCCAGACCTGACTGCTCAGAGATTGACAACGAGTTTTACCTTGAACAAGCTGCTAGGATCAGCATCACAAACAACAATGGAATTGTATCCAATGTCCGTAACGCCAACCCTCTTGGTTTCCTTAAGAAGGACCGTCTTCCTGGCTGCGCTGCTGTCCTCAAGGATCTTGGAATTCAAGAAGATGGCACCCCCATATAATTAAATATAAACTAAACCCATTCAAGAGATATACGAATCCCTTTTACCAATTTAATTTAAGAATAATAAAATAAAGCCCTTTCCCCTTAAATATTAGGATCAGAATGTGAGAGTTAATAATATAAGCTTGTATATTAGGGGGAGTTTTTCTAGATTTAAGGTATCTGAAAGGATCCTTTTTGGCTAGTACTCCTCTTTCACTTTTTTAGTTGGTGGTGTTCAGATGACTCATCTCTATCTGTTTCGTCCCCTCTGCATCATGTCTTCAACTTATTTCAGCTAAAAAGAAAAAAGAAGAAGAATTAAGGGATTCAGATATTCCAATTTAGTATGATTATTACTGTTGGTAATCTTCATTCGTAAGTATATTCACTCATTACGGTGTGCCTTACCTCTTACCTTAATTGTTGGTGATGTTATAACATTTCTGTAGCGTCATTCAAAGCATATAAAGTAGAAAGAAAAGAGAAAGGAAAAGAAATTAGCAATAGAATATGATTATCACGTCATAGATGAAATTGGAGAGCTTCAATTCTACAATGTAACAAGTTTTTCATTTTAAGAAATTCTTACTTAAACATGGTGTATTACAGTTGAGTACAATAAGCTAATTAGGACTTGATATTTTTATAAATCTTTGTATCTCACAATTAATTTTATGATACTCTATAAAAATATTAAGTCTTGAGTAACTTAGTGCACCCAAATGAGTACATCATATTTAAATAAGAATTTCTCTTTCATTTTAATACAAATATAGTTTTTTCTTTTCTTTCATTAGGTAGCAGATCTTCAGGAAACCTCGTAGATTTCAATTGATAATTAACTCACATGCTCAAATTCACAACATACACCAACATACATGCTACACCGGCCCGGTGAGGAGGAGGCCACATTGACCTTTGACATTCAACTTCACAAATCTGAACTACTTAACACCTTCATAATTTCTATTTTTTTTTGTCATAACATAATTAAAAAACTATGATTCATGTCATTTATCTACATGATCTATTTATAAGTGTAAATCAAGAGACATTGTGATCAATATGTCACTAAAATTGATAATAGAAATGCAGTAATTTATTTCTTATCCACAATTATATGTTAATAGAAATTTTAATAATATATTGGAAAAATAAATAAATTCTCGATTAAAAAATTAAAATAAATTGTATCAATGTAAAACTAAAAAGGACAATTATACATAAATTAAATAGTTCAAAGAGATATTTTATAATTTCTCCAAAAAGAAGGAAAAAAGAGAGAGAGTAATGCTATTAACACAAATTTACATGCACATCATCTCACGCGTGTATAATTTCTTTCATTTGATTAAAGTTAATCCTATCTCATTTTTTTTTACACACTTACACTTTGATTCTATTACATATATTTGATGTGAGATAATTTGCAAGCATAAGATGTGTATCAAACATTATTAAATCATTTCAAATAAGAATGAAGTTATGCAGATGCATTAATCATACATATGTTTCTCTTATTCCGAAAGTAAAAAGATCCGAACATACAAAAGATTATCATCCTATTTCTCTGTGTAACGTCATCTTTAAATTTGTTACTAAGAACTTTGCAAATAGCATGAAAGTTATTTTGCCTAATATTTTGGAAGAGAATCAAAGTGCCTTTGTTCGAGTAGATATTCACAATGCCTAAAATAATTATGATATTTTCCATTTTGTGAGAAAGAGAAAGCAAGGTGAAAGTTGTGGCTTTGTGGGTATGAAATTGGATATGTTAAAAGCCTATGATTGTATTGAGTGGAATTTTCTATACTCCGTTTTGAGGCAAATGAGTTTCCCAATAAATTTTCAAGATGTTATCTTGATATCTATAACCTCTTTATCTTTCTCTTTGCTTATAAATGGTGACCCTAAAGAGGTGTTTAAATCCCAGTGGGGACTTTGACAAGGTGAACTACTTTCTTCCTATTTGTTCATTCTTTGTGCTGAGGTCTTTTCTCCTCTTATTATAAAGGAACAATCTTGCGTTAATTTACATGGCATTCAAATTGCAAGAGGGACACTTGAGATATCTTATTTATTCTTTGCGGATGACAATATTATTTTCTGTAGATCTTCTATACTTGAAATTGATTGTTTTTTATCTATTCTTAATGTTTACCAACATGCCTATCGTCAACATGTAAATTTTGAAAACTCTTTTAGCCAAAATGTGTTAGATGACACGAGAAATATTATCCTAGTTGGATTGAGAATTACGACAGTTAAGAGCCACTCCAAATATATTGGGATTATCCCAAAAACAAGTTTTTTAGTTTGTACAGGAGCGGGTTTGGAAAAAAACTTAAAGGATGGGAAGAAAGGTACTTGTCTCAAGCACGAGAGTTGATTCTTATCAAAGTAGTGGTGCAAGCCATTCCCACCTACATAATGGGTTATTTCCTATTATCAAAATCAGAATGTGACAATATTATTGAATAAATGAATAAATGGTCAATAATTTTTGGTGGACGAACAAGACAACGTTTTCAATACTCCTATATGACTTGTGAACATGGATGTTCCATTGAAATTACCTTGTATCACCTGTTTATTTGACTTTTTTTCCAGTTTTAAATATTTACTAAAAGTCCTTTTTATTATTTATTTTCAATCCCCTATTTCTTCTTCTTTTTCATTTTAGACCACATATCTCATCTTTGTTTCTCTCCACTCTCTCATCTGATCAGACGACGGCGGGTGGCGATGTCGCGGTTAGGTGGTGGTTCGGTGGCCAGTAGGTTTCAGGCAACATAGCAGAGGTTGTGGCAAGTTGCAAAGCTAGGTTGCTGAGCTTGTTTCAATGGGATGGTGTAGGCGGTGACTAGTTCGTGGAGGAGAACGCAGTGCTGTCCTTGTCGAAGAGGGTAAAGGCCTCATTGAACTCGATGCTTCATTGCTGCCCCGCCTCGATTGCAGCCACGAGGCAGTGGCGCTGCTGGGGATCGGAGGCAGACAAGAGCAACGTCTAGCAGCCGGAGGTGGCGAGGGAATTACCCAAAGGTGTGAAGACCATGAGGAAGAAAAGGAAACGAGGCCGAAGCATGCAGTGGAGACGAGGTCAAGAACCACCATTGATGTGAGTTGATGTTGCTGCTACGCTTTGAAGCTGGCAGGTTCACATGACCCATTTGGAACCAAGGTGGATCTGATCAAATGAGCATTTGGGTTTTGGGTTTCAGTGCATTCAAGGATTAAAAATCAATGCTTTTTGATGAATTCGTCAGGGGTTATTTTGGTGAGTGAGATGTGGATTTATGAGAAGATGAAAGATCTAAGATTCTCTATTACTGTGGTTTTTGTGTGCAAGTGATGACGATGACGGTGGCTAAGCTCCGGAATACTATGGTGATGAGGAAGATGACTGTGAGGTTGCTATGGTGGCTCTGGCCAGTGGTGGAGCTCCGGCATGTGTTAGGGTTTGAGATGGGTGTCCATGGAGTGAGTTGCAGCAATGGGGCTTTGCAAATAATTTGCCTCAAGATTGTGGGTTGAGTTTGTAAATAATTTTTTTTATCCACTAAACTTGTTTAACAATTAATTAGTTGGTAATGATTCTCAACCATTGATGTATTTATCAACAATATCAATGAAAATCAATAACAAAAAAGCATGGGCATTTATGCTCAAAACTTGGTTTGGAGCATTATAAAAGGTTCCAGCGAACAAAGATAAAAGAGAAAAAAATTATTGGATTAGATGGAATAAATTATGTGGCTATGAACTTTAGAAGTTTTCATGTTTTGAATATGACTTTATTGTCTAAGCAAATTTGGAGAATTTTGCAGAACTCAAATTCTTCTATGGCAAGAGTAATTGCAACTAAATATTTCCTATATAAAAAAAATTCTCTGTACAAAATTTCCTCAAAATCCTACCTACACTTGAGGGAGTAGTGCAAAGCTAATAACTGATAAAGGTTGCTTTTGGAGAGTGGCTAGTGGAGATTCAATGCACATATGGAAAGATGGTTGGCTTCATAAGCAGCCATGCCACAAACTTTTGGAGTCCAGTAACTTCTTTAGATGAAGGTTCAGTTCTCTTGGATTTGTTTGATGAAATTGGAATTGCCTGGAACAAACCTCTAATTGACTCCATTTTCTTACCTTTTGAGGAGGCTCAAGTTGTCAATATTCCCATCCCCGTTTTCAAACAACCAGATCATATAATTTGGGGTGAACGGAGGGATGGAATCTTCACTGTCAAGACGACATATCACCTAGTAAAGAGTATGAATTTTGTGGGGGATGGGTCTAGTGGTCCGAATCATCTCATGGTGAATATATGGAATAGGTTGTGAGGTCCTGTTATATCCCACCAAGAGTTAAAAACTTTGTTTGGAGATTGATGCATAATGGGATTGCAGTTCGTGCAAATCTTGTTCATAGAGGTTAAATTGCCCAAGCCAATGGCCAAGATGTACTGATGAAGAGGCTGAGACCGCAGAGTATACTTTCTGGGAGTGTGACTGGGTAAAAAAAATTGTGGCTCAAATCTGATCGTGTCACCAAAATAAATATCAAATCTAAAAAATTTTGAATTAACAGTTTTCAATTATATCAGTTAAACAAACCTTTATTTATTGATCATATTAGTTTGAAGCTTAATTAATTAGTATATGTCTAATGTCTCCCATCACATATGACGTGACAAAAGAAAAAAAAAATGGAGGATTCGTTGTAATAATATGTTGAGTGAACCTAAAACAACATCATATTCCGTTTTAAACAGTTTATCATATCAATAATCGTCCGTCCTTATTTGAGGAAAGGAATTTGATTTCAGAAACAAATGGAAGAAACAAGTTATTTAAGTAAGTATATGCTTTCTAAAATAATTAAGAATAAACCAAAAAGAACAAGCCTATATAACAGAAATTAATTAATCTCTAAGATGTCAATACTATAGGTATGCTTATAGTTTATACAAATATATTTTAGAAAAACAAATGGTTGTCGAAAATTAAAAATAACAAATTCAACCACATCTATTATTATAATTATAAAGCATAAAAATGGAATCTTTGTTTTATTTTACTGAATTTCAAATTCTTTCTTTAAAATTGATTAGGTACTGTAAACTAATTAGCCGGCCTCTAGAACCACGCTAGCTGTGCTCAAGAGAAGACTTGGGTCGACACCTTATTTGTTAAAACAGTGAGAAAAAAGGAATAAGTTAAACACTTATTTAAACTACAATTTGCACTCAAATCTTCGTGTTTTAGT
This sequence comes from Ormosia emarginata, assembly GCA_029884605.1. Classification (NCBI taxonomy): domain Eukaryota; kingdom Viridiplantae; phylum Streptophyta; class Magnoliopsida; order Fabales; family Fabaceae; genus Ormosia; species Ormosia emarginata. The sequence goes on along the minus strand of JAQQTP010000054.1, from coordinate 9,944,419 downwards.
GTTTTACTATTGCAATCTTGTCTCTTTTCTTTGTCCATTGACCATTTCATCTATATCTGTATCCATCAACTGGTGTAGCTTTTGTGGAACGCAACCAAAACATGTCACAGCTAATGAGTAATCCACTTGAATTAATTATCTGTAATCCAGTCTTGCCTTAAAAGCTGTATATGAATTTGACCATCAAGGCAAGAACTAATCTGAACCGTCACGTTTCCACATAGTTGATCATGATCGATTGATTTGCTGCGGCACTTTTTCTCGCTGTTCACACGTTAATACATCAGATACGTCCGTCGTTGTTCAAGCCTTTCTCTCGTTTTCATATATATAATTCCAAATTTTGCGCTTTCGTAGACGATAATGAAGGGTTTATTGACCTTGATGCTGAGCTGCAGAAACAAACAATTCTTTTAAGATATTTTGGACTACGCGATAAATATAAATATGAATATATATATGCCCAAGATTGACCATTCAAAACTCAATTGCAGATAAAAAAAATCCAATAATTGGTAGTTGAAAAGTATATGAATAAAGTGCCTTGCATAATAACTTAAGCAATTCTCTTTATTTGAACTAACTTTTAGAGTGAAATTAAATTTAATTATTCTAATATGATATATGATATATAATATTAAAGCATAACACAATCCTAATGTTGGAAAATGTTGAGTCATATGCATATGCCCAATCCTAAACAATCAATAATAACTTTAGCTGATTTTTAATACTTGGCGCTATAGGTTGTAATCTTTCTATTGTCATTGTATAAAAAAAAATTACTTGATAGCATATTATTCATCACTTTAGCAAAATTATTTAGAATGAATCAAATTAATTAGTTTTTTTTTTGTTTTAGTTTCAAAATTTCCTCTACTTTGATTCTCATATATATTGATTTCAAATATACTTTGAGTTATATATTTTTGTTTTTTCCTTTAAATTTTTTATAAGTATGAAATAGATGAAACTTATTAAAGGATTACGAATTTTTTTCTGTTTAAGTTTTATCGAGGATACGAGATATGAGATAAAAGAAGATTTCAATAAACAAAAAAGAGAAAAGGTTAAAAAAAAACAAAAAAAAAAGAAGTTTCTCCTCTTCTTTTCCATCCATATATTTTCTCATATACAGAAAAGAACAAGAGCGAAAGCATAACAAGGTTAACCACCTGATGCCGTCCTCCGCCGCTTGGCTGGAAAAATCTGCCGGAAATCATTTTGAGGTATGGTAACGTGCCACTCTTCCAAAACCAACCCCTGCTCCAACCCAAACTTTCGGACATCATCGGAAGTTTCATAGAGGCAACCGTCCGGGAATCCACCGGCACCACGACACGGAAGCTTGGCCTTACGCCGGCCGGCACCGACGGGCACGTTGCGGAGGGCCCCACCGGCCGTCCAGTACCTCTGACAGCCCTTGCAGAAATGCCTTGGCTGATTAACGTTGTAGTTATTGAAGTAACAGAATTTGGTTTCCATGCTCTTGCATCTCGGGCAGGGTATGATCTTCTCTGGCCTCTTCTCCACCGTCTGATCTTCACTGCCTTTTTTGCCCTCTTTTATTTCCCCACCATGCAATGTAATCGTTGCGCCAAAGAGCTTAATCCCTTGACTGTCTTGGCCTATTTGCACTTCGGCCATTTCAGAGAGAGAGAGAGAGAGAGAGAGAGAGATTATTCTTAAGGGAGAAGGTTTTGGCTGGGTTGAGGAGGAAATATTATGGTAGTGCTTTTATATATATATATACAGGGCGATAAAGCTAAAAGTGCTTATTAGTTAGTATAATCATAAACCATGGCATAAAATTCATGTGGTACACGCCAAGGCGGTTCTTAGTATCTATCTTATTGAATTAGGGTATATCATATACCACTTAAAAATATTTGTTATTACAAATTATTTCATTTTTTTAGATTTTTAGGTTATTTCATATTTTCCCCAACATCTACCCAATGCTAGAGGTTGCAACTCGTTGACGGAGCTACAACGTAGATTGGTGATGGCGGTGGTCTGTACAAATTAGATGTGGTAAAACGGGTTTAACTCGTTAGGTTAACTCGTCAACTCGTTATTTTTTGGTGAGTTAGGTTTAAGATTTCAACCCACTTTTATTTTTCAACCTGCATAACCCGTCCCGCATAATCAGTAGGTTAAGCGAAGCGGGGCGGGTTGACCCGTTGGATTGAATTTTTTAAAAAAAAAAGTGTTATAAATGAGTCTTTTTATTTGTATTTATGATATTTTTATGAGTATGATCTTAATTTTATTTTATTTTTTTTAGTCTCTATAAATTATAATTTTTTATTTTTTTTTAAATTTTTATGGTTTTTTTTTTTTGTATACATTTTGTTTTTTATTTTTTAAGCGGGTTGACTCGCCAACCTGCCTACTTTTTCTTATTTTCTCCTTTAGGCGGGTCGACCCTCCAACTCATCCTAAAGCGGAGTGGGTTGACTCTTCCAACTCATTTTTCAAAACGGGTTAACCCGTCCCGCCCTGTATTTTGGCGGGTTGAAAGCGAGGCAGGTCTAGGGGGACGGATTGACTCGTTTTGCCACCTTTAGTACAGATCCACAACTAGGGGGCCTAATGATGGAGCTGCGACATGGAGCGAACAGATGTGTTCGAATATGGCGCATCTGCATTCGTCTGGTGCTTGATCTGGTTTCGAGGCAGTCCAATTTGGATGGATCTAGTGCTACTAGCTCGGAACCACGCTGAGACCTCAGCCTTCGCGCCCTCAGCCATTGCGACCTCAACCTCCATTCCAACCAGCATGCGACCCGCGAGTCAAGCCTGGAATCACCGCCCTGTTTCACGCCCAGCCACCCCGTACCTCTGTCTCGATGGTGAAGTTGTTTTGGGTATGTGTGGCTGTTCGTGGTGATTCGATGGTGAAGTTGTCAGCGATGAATCTGTGTGGTTTTGGGTTTGGATGGATCTGTGGCTTGATGTTGGGTTTAGGTCTCAGTGGTTTGGTTTTGGGTCTCAGTGGCTATGGTGGCTCGCGGATCTAGCGACGCGACTCATAGGTGGCAGATCTAGCGGTTCGTGGTTTTGGTTGCGCATGGTGGTTATGGTGGCTGGGTTCTGGTGGCGATGTTGGGTTCTGATCGCGTATGATGGTTCTGGTTCTAGTCGCACATGGTGATTTTGGTGGCTGGGTTTTGGCCTGGATGACAACTAGCATGATTGAGGCTGACAACGGAGTTCATGGTAGTTCTGGGGTGGTAGACAAAGCTCATGGTGGTTCCGAGAAGTTTTATGTTAGCTGAAACTTATTATACAAGTAAAAGGTTATTAAATTTAATTATTAATATATTTTAATCATATACTAATAACTATATTTTTAATCTAAATGGTACATCCTTCTTTAAAAGGTATATATTGAACACCCTAAACGTAGGTGGAGTATAAAGTGCCTTGCCATAACTAAAGAAAAAAAAAAAGGGAAAGGACAAAAGTGAAAAATGTTTGAGGGGTACTTGTGCAGTGGGAAACCTAGGGATGAGGTTTTTGTACTCATCACAGTAGTCTAAAATGTCTACAACGTGGACCCAATGCAGATAGGTCACTTGCAAAGTGTCAAAAGGAGGTGGAAAGGGAATGCATGTACTTGCATAATATATGTATAAAAGAAAGAAGAAGCTTGATCTAATGAAATTCTACTTGTATTCTAATTTCAAAAGTAAAGTAGCTCAAAGATCTTACTAGCTAAAAGGTATGGCTTTTTCTCTTTCCTATTAGTTTCCTTATAAAAAAAAAAAAAAACATTGAAGAACAAGATTAAAGGCATGTGGGTATATTAAGTTTGCTCTGAGACGTCAATGGCTTAATGCAATGGTGCATTCTCTTTTCTGTATACGGTGCCACATGTATACACAAAGGTCCAGAAGGAAAGGAATTGTATCGGTGAAGTTTTGAAGAAACGAATGTTCGCAGAAAATTAATAGCTAAGAAGATACTCATAAAATTAAGGAACAAATTGGTTCTTTGTTTAAATTAGTTATATAAGTATTCTATGTGCTATGCTATTTGGATCTGCCCATTGGTTGGTTCTCCTAGCTCACTCTTTGTATTCAAATGTTAGCCATAACTGATTGATATTACTTTATCTAGAATTTCAATACCCAAGCGGTTGGTTAACTTATTCCTAAAGCCTAGGTGTTATTCTTTCCTTTCTTATATGAGAAATAATCAATCTGAGAATCAGCTTATCTGTTTTGTTTAAAAGGGAAAAGGAAAAGAAAGATACTTAATAGTACGAATAGAGCTAAATTAGTGGAAAATTGTAAGAATTGAACTACTTAGTATGATATTAAATTAAATTCAGTTAATTTATTCGGTTGAAATTTACAAAATCTGATTAAATCATTCTGGTTTACAATTATTGAAAATTTTAAGCAGTTAATACGCCGTCAAAGAAAAGTTTACATCCAAGACTTAAAAAAGAAAAAAGAAAAAATAAAAGGAGATGTTCCTATGTAGGCAGTTAATACGCCGTCAAAGAAAAGTTTCACTAATGTTCCTATGTAGATGTAAAAATAACTCACTCTAAATAAGATTGAGGAGGAGTATTTACTTATTGGTCTAACTTAAAGGAGAATATGTACCTTTTTCCCAAGTTTTGCGGTTTGAATGTTTGGTAAGTAGAGAGAAAATGAAATTTTACGATTTTTCACATGCCTTGATTTGGTTTGTTGCAATCAGATAGAGATATATATTGTGCATCACTCGTGAGTTGGGATGCCTCCAAATAAGTGATATACGCTTGGCTTTTAGTAACTTTTAGAAAGGTAGAAGAGTACATAGGTGGGTCACAAATCATATTAAGCATTGTGCAATTTTCAGTGAATATTGATCGTTATAGTTGCATGCTCCTAATGGCATTTGGTATTACACTTACTTTTCGCACCAAAGCCAACTTTCCAGGTTCCGATGGATTTGATGCTAAACTTTGTTGCTGCCTTTTCCATTAAATAAAATTTTAGGCTGTGGGTCTGGTTCCCTTTACGCAACACTTCTAATATTTTGTTATGCCATTTCTTTACTAAAGGTATCTTTATATTATTAATTGAAAAGTGATCTCATTTCCAACTCATTACTCTTTTTGAATTTTAGAGTATTTCTATATAATATGTGAGAGGCTAATATTTTAAAATACAATCACATGCTTAAGTGAGAATCTTTTTTAACATTATTATTTTTATACACATAAATTTCAAGACCAAATATAAGACCACATGCTTAAAGAACTCGATCCTCATTCATTTGAACGAACATACATTGATTCTATCTTGTTACTCTATTTTATAATGTAGACAAAGAAGCATCAGTTTGCTTTATTTTATTGTAAAAGGACACACTTTATCTTTCGGGCGCTTTCAAAGTTTGTCTGTATTTTTTTTTCTAAAGTAAAAGTTTGCCTTGAATTTTAAGACTTAAGACAACTTAGAGCTTAATTACATATGTGTTCTGGACCAGATTTTGGGTTAGCAGTCAAGAGCAACTCGGTCTACTAAAATAATATTTAGATATTACTATACGTTATCTTGATGAACATATCTGCCTATTTGTTAGACATAAATCTCTTAAGTATCCTTGATGAATATGAAAACTAATTACATCTCACATAAATAGAAAAATTAATTAAAAGAGATCACAATCCCTAACGGATACTAATTTTAAATAATAACATTTAATACAGATTGCACTCATGCTAAAACGCTCTTATAAATGTTATGTCAAGTCTCAAAGGTATGCATCTCCTTTGATATACAGATTGTCTTTATTGTGTACAGTCTAACTTGAGCGTTGAAAATGCCTTTTGCATGTACTTATCCCCTCGCACCACCGCTGCCGCTGTTGTGCTACGAAAGAGTCAACCTTCAACCACTGTGACGTGCCTATCTCAGGTACCCATCTGAATCCACTTCAGAACATTAGCATTGTCTGCGAGAAATTGATAAACTTCTATTCTCACTTCAACCATGGTGAGCACAAGACAACATCCAAGGAAAGAAAGCGATGCGCACGCTACCCCTAATCAAGGACAGGGCCTCCATCTGTTCCACCACCAGTGCACACAGAAACCTCCGCCGCTAGGAGTCGGGCAGTTCTCGTCGAGACTCTCAATGAGGGGCATGAGACTTTGGTTTTAACCGAAAGTCTGAACCCCTGATGAAGGTCTCTGTTCGAGATAGACTTGTTTTTCTTAGAGAAGGAACCAACAATGCTTATCAAGGGCCTAGGATTCCTGTACATGCTCGCCTGGGGCCTTGAACAACGATGTGGATCACGAGTCCCACTATGAGGACAATGTCCAGTCTGAAATGACGAGGAACAACCTTCGAGAACTATTGCACCAACAAACAACGCTGATTAATGTCCATCAACGTTAGTTAAATGAACAACATTGTTGATTAGAAGATCTCGAAAGATCTTGATGGCAAGGAAGAAATGTTCCACGAAGAACTATAACTCTAATAACAAGTGACATCTAAACTAAAGTTGTTGACAGTATGAGGATTTGATGATGCAAATATTTTAATATATATAGTCAGTGAATGCTCAAATCCAATATAAAGATCTAAAGCTTGGAATTGAACGTATGCATTTAATTGGAATTTTCTTTTAGTTCAAATTTCTATACAGGAGAAGATGTCTAATAGAAATAGGAAAACAATGACATATGGAATTTTTTTTTTAACAAAGATCCTCTATGTTTAATTTCTTATTGGGATCCCAAGTGATAAGGAAAACATGTGATTCATTCAAAGGATAAGTTTCAATGATGAAAGATTGGTTTTCTTGAAGTTCAAGAGCTAGAAAAAGTGAGCTTTAGTTGGAATAATGAAGAACAAATAGCACTTGCAAGGACTTAGTTACTATTAATCTCTTTTCAAAATGCTTTTCTAAATCTGTTTTGAATCTTTTAGTCTTTTCAATATGCTTTAAATGTTGAAAATTGATATGGTCATCCATGGTATATTTTTGGCATGTTATCCTGATCATAGCATTTTACATCTTAATATACATTTAGAATTATATTATGTTATCTTTTCTATTATGACTATTTTTACTTACATTTTTGTATGAGTTTTGGACTATCTTTACATTACATTTAACCTTTTTGATGCTGAAAGGGAAAAAAGATAGGTTTATCAATTTGGAGAATGAACTTAGGGGGAGTTCACCTAAAAGCAAGTTCATGGATTAAGGGAGAGCATAGCAAGCTTCCAAGGATTAAGGGAGAGCTCATGAATTAAGAATGAGCCTTTTCTAAACTCTCTCTCTTTAATATATTTGACTTCTATATTATTATTGTCAACTCTGATTATTATTAAACAAGTGATGTATGAAATGATTATTCATTTCTACATTCCTTTGTCATGCTCAAATTGTTGATTATGTTTCATAATATGACCATCATAAAAAAGAGGGAGAATATTGGGTTTTTAAGTTTTGATGATAATATATAAAGTAAGTTATTTGAGCATTTGTTAATTTGATTTATTCAAACCCCCTTATTAGTTGAGATTTATTTATTTAAATCTCTTAATGTAGGTTAAATATTAAAGATGGTGTTTAGCATGTGCCTTATATTTGAATTTCAAACTTGAAGTATAGAAGGAAAGTTTTCAAATTTGATTCTCCTATAAAACATTTCCTTACTCATAATTTGATTTCTATTATTGTTAGATACAAGCCATTTTTTATACCACTTTATGATTGGATCAAGCTCTTTTAAGTGTAAATGCATGCTCAAGCATTCAAAAATATGAATGATATGTTGTCATACATAAACTAGAGAAAATAAGCGACTATTAGAGTGACTACTGGGTAAAGTAGCAACTACCAAAACAAAAAGAGCAACTATGTATTTTTTTACATAGAATTAATTCACACGAATTAAAGGCTGATTTTTTCTAATTTTCTCTATCTCCAATGGCTAGAAAACATAAGAAAGATTTCTATTATAAATAGGATGCCTTTGAGAAGATCGTGACACACCATTTGCTCAAATAAAAAAATAAGGAATTGTTAAATTTGTTATCTCTATTTTTCTCCTCCTAGTTAGTTATAGATTTGTGTATCCATTCTATAGAGAGAGTTTTATGTTTGGGATTCATTGTAACTCATCTTATAAGAGTATAAAAATGAGAGTAAATTTTTTTTTCTAGTAAAATTACTTACTCTTCTTTGGGTAGAAGCTGAGGGAGGTTTGGTGATATCTTTGGTAAAAGAAACAATTGTAACTCTGCTTTGAGGTTAAGGTAGAGGAAGGTTCGTTTGAGTCATTATTAGACTTTACTGAGTTGAGAGAAATAGATAACGTAATTTCTCATTACTGAAGGGTGGTATATATATCACTAATTTACATAACGAAAAGTAACTAACATCAACTAACTATAACAATAACTAATGGTTAACTAACTCTAACAACTAACGGATTTTAACTATCTCATAATTTACATATTGTGTGATACTCCCCCTAAAGGTGGGAAGTATATATCTAATATTCCCAACTTGGATAGAAGATGATGAAACTGTGTAGTAGAGACATGTTTTGTTAGTAAATCAGTAACTTGATGTTGGTGACTTCCCATGAATTAACTTGATCAAACCATTGTTCACTTTCTCTCTAATAAAATGGCAATCAATTCCAACATACTTAGATCTCTCATGAAATATTAGATTGGTTGCAATGTGAATGATTGCTTGGTTATCACAAAACACCATGGTTACATCTGTTGTGATTTCAAAATCCTTAAGTAGGGTTGTGAGTCAAGTTATCTCACTGGTTACACTTGCTAAAGCCCGATATTCAACTTCAACAAAGGATTGAGATACAGTATGCTATTTTTTTAATTTCCAAGCAATCAATGAGTCTCCCAAAAAGACACAAAATCTAGTAGTGGACCTTCTTGTATCTAGACAACTCCCCCAATTAGAATATGCAAAAGCCTTGATGCTGAATGTAGAAGAAGCAGAAAATAAAAGGCCTTGACTAGGGGAATTTTTTAAGTATCTTAAGAGATGATGCAGAGCTTGTAAATGAGGACCTCTTGGTGAGCTTATGTACTGACTAAGTTTATGTACAACATAGCAAATATTTGGTCTCGAGATAGTCAAGTACATTAGCCTTCCAATAAGCCTTATGTACATAGAAGCATCTACAAGCAAGTTTCCATCAAAATTGTTAAGCTTGATATTGGATTCCATAGGCAAGGATACTGGTTTACAGTCCAAATAACATGTATCTTCAAGTAAAGAAATGATATATTTCTTTTGTGACAAATAGATTCCCTTGGCAGATTAATTTCCAATCCAAGAAAATACCTCAAATCACCTAACACCTTTAGTTTGAATAAATTCTGAAGTAAATTCTAGACATATTGTATTTGAGATGAAGTTGCACTAGCAATGATTATGTCATCTACATATACTAGTAGAATGACTAAGGAATTACCTGAACCTTTGGAAAAAAGAGAATAATCACTTTTAGATTAAACAAAACCATTAGTGACCAGTGTTGTGGAAAATTTTTGAAACCATTGTCTTGAAGCTTGTCTAAGGCCATAGATGGATTTGTTTAATTTGCAAACTAGGTTATCTCCCTGACTATGGTAACCTAATGGTAGATCCATGTAGACTTTTTCATAAAGCTCTCCATTTAGAAAAACATTGTTTATATCTAGTTGCAATAACTTCCAGCCCTTGATAACAACAACTGATAACAATACACAGACAGTTGTAAGTTTTGCAACTAGGGAAAAGGTGTCTAGGAAGTCAACCCCTGCTTGTTCTGTGTTGCCTTTTGCTACTAAGAGAGCTTTATGTCTTTCTATAGTACCATCTGATTTGTATTTAACTTTGTAGATCCATCGGCAACCAATGATGTGTTTTCTTGCTGATAAGGGAACTACATCTCATATGTGATTGTCTTTCATGGCTTGCAACTCAAGATTCATGGCCTCTTTCCATTCAGGGTACTTAATGGCTTGATGATAAAATGTTGGTTCAAAAACTGAGTCTACATTCATAACAAATTGTCTATAGGGCAAGTTGAGATTAGCGTATGTCATATGTGTTGTGATATGATATAAGGATGAAGTCAGATTATACTGATATTGTTGTAAATATGAAGGAGGTCTGGTAGGTCTGGTTGTTCTTCTTTAGACAAGTAAATTTAGTTGTGATGAAGGTGTAGGTAAATTTGGCTGTGATGAAATATTTGGATGAGGTAAAGGTGAATGAATATTTGTTTGAGGAATATCTGTTTGAGGCAAAGGTAGAACTAAATCAATGAATAGGTCACTGTGAAAATCAGTAGAAGGTAAAGTATGAAATGGAAAAGTGGATTCATGAAACTTAACATCTCTGGAAATGAAAAATTGTTTAGTTTCCAAATTATACAATTTATACCCTTTGTAGCCAAGAGGATAGCCCATAAACACACATGGAATTGCTCAAGGACAGAACTTGGTTCTGTTGGATGATAGAGTCGCAGCAAAGCATAAACAACCAAAAGTTCCCAATGCTTGGTAATTAGGCTCTATGTTGTATAACAGCTGAAAAGGAGTTTTGAACTTCAATAATGGTGCAAGAGTTCCATTGATAAAAAAAAGTGGCAACTTGTAAGCATTCTCCCCAAAAAGTAATAGGAACCTTAAATTGAAAGTAAAGAGATCGTGCCACATTGAGTAGGTGCTGATGTTTTCTTTCCACAACTGAATTTTGTTGAGGTCTTTGTACACATGAAAATTGATGTATGACTCCCTTACTTTGCAAAAAAACTAGTCAGTGCCAGCTCCTTGGCACTGTCTGGCCTCAACTGTTTTATGACCTTATAAATTATGTTTCTATTAATGTGAAGAACTGTTGTAACAATACAGTGGCCTCTGACTTAGCATGTATAAGATAAGTCCAGGTGAATCTCGAGTAAACATCTACTAGAGTCATGAAGTACTTCTTACCATCATAGGTTGGGATATGATATAGACCCCAAATATCACAATGGACCAAGTCAAAAGGTGCAGCAGAAACATGATTATTGGAAATAAAGGATAGTCATCTAAATTTAGCTAAAGGACAAATAGAACAAATAACATACTCTTGAGATTCAGGTAATGAAAAAGAAATTTTATCATTGAGTTTATATAAAATTTTAGTTGACACATGACCAAGCCTGACATGTCAGGTATCAAAGGAAACAAAATTACTACTGCAATCAAGATGTAAGGAAGAAACAATAGAACTATGCTTATGAAAAACAGGAACAACAGAATCTTGTACATGACTAATAGATTGTGATGCATTCTTGAGTGAGGAGGAGGATTTTGGTTTGAAGACATAAAGCCCCCCAATTAGTTTACCATTTCCAATCACCTTCAAATTGTTCGGATCCTATATAGAGAAAGAAGTGTTGTTGAATGAAACAAGATATGAAAAGGAACTTAACAAAGCACTAAGGGAAATTAAATTGACATGAAATTGTGGAATGCACAAGACATTGTCAAGAATTAATTATGAATTTAATTAGACAGAACCTATGGACAGAACTGGAATTCTATCATGGTTTGGAAGAGTAACAAAAGCATTTGTTAAAGACGAATGATGAACAAAATTGTGCAAAGAACATGTAATGTGACTTGTGGCTCCAGAGTCTAAAATCCATAAACCAGAATCTAGAGAGACATGAGAATAACTGGCAGACAAAATTATACCTATAGGTAAAGAAGGATAAGAATCATGTGGCTGCACATTTGGCTTGGTGGCTTGAGAAATTTGAGTAGTGATGATTGATAACAGTTGTTGATACTGTTCTGGAGTGAAATGCATTGCACTATTGCCATCTTGAAGAGAAATAGAATCAGAAACTTGATTCACAGAAGAATTCCTATTCTTGAAACCCTTCTTGTATCCTGGTGGAAAACCATGGAGTTTGAAGCATTTGTCCTTCACATGACCATAAACACCACAGTGTGTACATAGAGGTCTATCTTTGTGATTAAATTTTTTTGTGGAATCCGACACATTTTTAGAATTCACTAACTTCACAACAAAAGTAGCCTGTGAACCTGAGATTTGAGGTTGAATAACCCCAATTTCACGTTGCATTTCTTCTTATAGAATTAAGGAAAAGACTCTATTAATTGGAGGAAGTGGTTCCATTAATAAGATTTGAGCACGAGTTTGAGAGAAAGATTCACTTAATCCCTTTAAGAAACACATTACATACTCATTCTGGAGATGATCCTGTAATGGTTTTACTCCACCACATGTGCAATGAACCAGTGGTTGATTATCACTCAACTCCTCCCAAATGATCTTGACTTTGGTGAAGTACTGTGTGACTGATAAGGAACCCTGTGAAAGGCTCAAGAGTTCTTTCCTCAACTGAAAAAGTCTTGGTCCATTGCATTGTTGAAAACGATCCTTGAGATCATTTCAAATTGCTGCTGCTGAATTTGAGTAGATTACACTTGTAGAAATCTCTTTAGATATAGAGTGCAACAACCAAGAACTCACCACATTGTTGTTCCTTTGCCAAGAAGCAAGAAAAACAGGATCAGCTCCATCAGGTTTTAGAATGGAACCATCCACAAATCCAAGTTTGTTCTTGGCACTTAAGGCTATCTTCATCGATCTGCCCCATGAATTGTAATTATCACTTATCAATGGTTGAGAAACAAGTAATAATCCTAGATTATTAGAGGGATGAAGAAGAAATGGATTGGAGAAATCATTAGCAAAATTGGAATTTGCCATGAAGATGGAAGAACGAACAAGAACAAAATTGCAAAGAAATGCAGAAATACAGAATAGAAATTGAGAAGATCATAAATGGACTCAAAAAACTTCTGATACTATATAAGAAAAAATTTGGCAAGTGAAAAAAATATCGAACTTTTGCTTGGGGACTGGATATAGGTCGTGGATTGTGGCTGAACCACTATAAAATTTGTTTGTATATTTCTCTCAACCTTTTCCTCTTTATTTTCAATTTTTTCTTGTGTTTATATCATAATTGTTGTTTAATAATTAATTTGCTATTATTGAACCCTTGAGAACTAATTCACCCCCTCTTGATTCTGTTGAGTGGTATTAAAGCGAGATCGTAGGTTCAAGTCTCTCGAGTGTCGCTAGGGTGGAGATTGTTGAATTTATGGGAGTCCAACAATCATCGTAAGACTCACATATACATATGTGCTTACATCAAGGGGACTTGACAGTTTAGTCTGTCAATACGTCATGTGTGCGTTGTGAAACCTCTCATGCCCACTTGTAACTTGTTATAGACGTAGGGTTATTCATTGTCACTATAAAAAAATAAAGTTATGTCCTGATTAACAGTTATAATTTTTGACCTAGTGATAAGCGTTTGATCCAAACACTTATTACATAATATTTTTTAGCACAAGTTTCAAGCTGTGAGAAAAATTTTCTTACAAAAAACTACATTGGGAGCAAAAATGACTAAGAAGATATATAGCACTCCAAATGAAACCGGTCAATTACAAAACGATTTCAAAGTTTTAGGAAATAAATTGAAAGCCCTTGCAAGTTGCAACGCAAAATTAACAAGGTGGCATGTTGCTTGCTGTCCTAGGTTTTCTCTATCAAGATGTTATAATTAAATTAACATAGAAATATCTGATTACCTCCGTACTTTTGCTTTTTCTGTTTCTCTTTTTTTATTTTGTCACTTTGCTTTTTTAAAAAAAAAAAATTAGATAGTAGTTTATTTGTTCTTTTTCTTAATCGGTCTATGCAAGTAGGAAGCATAGCGTTGAGAGGCCATCCTACAAATAGAGTAATATGAATTTAGATATCATCCGGACAGAATTAACCAATTCTTCCAAGAAAACACATTTTAAAAAGAAAATAAAATAGAGGAAGAAGAAACAAACAAGTAACAACAACGAAGTTGCAACAAGCCAACTTCGGAAAATTTACAAAGAAAGTTTATTTTTTCCTCGCTATAAATTGGGCCTCGTAAAAGTGAAGGGGTTAATTTCTTTCTTGTTTAAACAATTTTGCTTAATTTGCCTTTGGTCTTGTATCCAGTTTTGTTACTTTTTTTGGTCTCCTAAGAGGTGTCCATACATGTACCAAGTATCATTTGCGTATGAAACTAATTATCGTTTCGGCCTATGATAGCATGATCTTAGCCACGTATGTTTATAGTGAAATGCAAACCACTATATTGTAAATAATGTTTACCCACGAAGAGATCAGGTTGTCAACATACCTCATGGTTATTCCAATTTGTTATTTGGATGTTTTATTGTTTTATGTACCCAATTAGTTATGCTAATTCGGTTGATATTGGCATATTGCATATTTATGCTGAGAGTGGCTGGTGTTGCAGCCTTCTTTTGTAGTTCTCTGCTCCTATTTTACCATTGACAAAGGAAAAAAATGCAATTAAGGTAATCTTATACAGGAAAAAATGCAATTAAGGTAATCTTATACACTCTAATAAATATGGATCAAGATATCATAATAAATTTTTTAATTATATTGGAGCTTTTAAGAAAGGATTTTTTTTCAAAAAAAGTAGGGAAAAAATGAGAATGAGATAGGAATCAAAATATTCAAAACTATGACATTTTTTTTCTTTTTTGGCGTGCGAAACTATGACTTTAAGAAAACCACTGTAGAGAGGTGCCATATATATGAGCTATAGGTTGTTATGCTAATAATATGCTCTTTTTATGGTAATGAAAGTGCAAACACTTAGATAAGGAGATGATAAGTAGTTCAAAATATCCAACTTCATCTTTCCTATCTTAAAAACTAAGGTTGATACGAACTGAAGTATGAGCTCGTTGACACGGATAAGCATATATAGTCAACGAAATTTTGTGCCCATTTCATATTGTAGATCTACAAAGTGAAACTACAGATATATAAAAGTTAACTGCGCTGCACTTCAAATGTACATTGTAATAACTAATTTGAACAATTTTGAATGAACTAAATGAGTTACGAACAAATAATCACTAATAAGAGTAAAAAATAAAATAAAATCATTTTTCATTATATATATAGAACTAATTCCTCTACAATTTGAAAAAGAACTACACTAGGTGCAGTTTTGATCTGAAGGTTCATATTCATTGAATTATCTTTGTCATAATATTTTACTATATATTAATAGGATTTTTAAGGGTCAAGATCTCTGCCTTTCTTTTTAAAAAAGAAAAATTGCAAAGGATCTCAATATATATATATATATATATATATATATATATATATATATATATATATATATATATATATATATATATATATATATATACATATATATATAATATACATATATATATACATATACATAGGGAACATATCTAGTGAGAGGAATGGTTATTGTGAGATGGTGAGAGGAGTAAATCTTGACCATACAACCATATATATATATGGTCAAGATTAAAAGTTACTTAAAAGTCATGTGACCACTTAAAAAAGTCACATGCATTTATGTTATAATATTGATCATTCATGTAAGATCCAATAGTCAATATTTACTCTTCTCACCTCTTACAATAAACATTCCTCTCACTAGAGTAAGATCATATATATATATATATACTGAATTTACTTTATCAATTTACTTTTCTTTTTTTACTTTACTGCTGTCTACTAACTAAGTAAAAGGGTTTTCAAATCAATTTTAAATTTTTTATTTAAATATTAGAAAAAGATATAAATGTGTTTAAATGAGATCGTTCAACATCAAAAGTTATTCTAATTAATGATAAAAGTAAATAGGACTTTTTTCTCTTTCGGAAAAAGAATTTTCTTTCACTACAAATCATTTCAGCCATTCATTTCATGACAATCACACTAATTATACAAATCACATCACAATTTGTATAATATAAGATTCATCTTGTGTATATAAGAATTTTCCCTTGTTCATATCTTCCTTGAACCCTGATGTGGCGAACTCATCTCCTCCTCACTTTCACTGGCAGTTTAACATTTTTTTTTTTAAAATCACCCCCTAAGTCTGGGTTGAACCAAATCGATTCAGCATTGAGGTTCTACGTTCTACGTTATACATTTTACATTCTACCTTACTAAATAAAAGTAGAGTGAAATTAATTGCAGTAAGAAAAGTTCTAGAGAGACCAATTGAGGTTGAACTCAGAATTTCGTGCAGAAAGCTTTGTGTATGATTTAATCAAGGGTTCAGCCACTTGGCCGGGGTCCAAATCATCCCTAACAACTCAAAATACCGATCACACTGCATAACTATTATACATTTTCATGTTCAACTTGAAGATTTATCACCTTTCCATTTTCATCATATAGAGCAAAAACTCATTCCATGTATCAATAGGGCCTGGCATGCACCAGTGAACGCAGTCATTGACACTCACATTTTTATCCAACGAACGCGCACCATATTTATAGGGATGTCCATCAGGTCTCACCAGCATTGTATCAGTAATATCTATCAAACCAAAGTGCAGACCCTTCTTTCTCGCTTCTTTTTCTGCTGCTGTAAATTCCTCCACTTGTATCTGATGTAATGTCTCCAAACCATACGGATGCACCTGCGTTTTTTCTTCCTTGGTGAAGGGCTTTGTTCTATTACAACCCCCACCTTTATTCCACTCCCCATTCTCAAAGTGGTTTGGAGAGTGAGTCACCAAAAATGTCAACCCCTTGAACCCTTTAAGATTTCTGATAGTTCTTAAAGCTGTTCTGAATGCATTCCTGTATCCATAGAAGTTGAGCTCTGTCATGTTCTCCTGGCATTTTTGACATCCAACAACTTGACCATTTTCGTAGAATGTCAATGGTCGGAAGAACCACTGTCCGCCTGAGAAAATCACATAGTCAAAATTTTCAATTTGACTAGCCCAAGCTTTATCTGCCTCATCTAGATAAAGTTTCTCGGCGTTGTAGAAAGAACTATCGTTGAGATAAGTTTTACTGGATTTCACTAGAAAGGGGGACCACAACATTGTAAGGGTAAAATTGTAATCAGCATAGAACCACCATTTGAAATATATGTCGTCCTTCGATGTATATCTAGCTGTAATATCCTCAGGATGAGCAACCTGAAAGAGTAATCAGAAAAATTCTTGATAGTATGTTTGGAAACCAGTTACAAAATTCGTTTGAGCTTCAACGTACTTTTCAATTCTTGAACGAAGTAAATTTTTTGTTTGGCTATTTGTGAAATTTTACTGTTTCAACACACTTTTAACATCAAACGTACGTTTGATCAAAAGCATGAATTTTATCAGTTGGAATTTATTTTTCACTATCATTCATTTTATCAAACTCATTTTGAAAAAAGTCATTGGGTCCCAAAATATTTAGAAGTAAATACACTTTCAACTAAACTTAAGTTTACCAACTGTAATTCAAACACACACTGAAAGATCATCCATTGGGAAAAATCATTGGGTCCCAAAATATTTAGATATATATTGGCAGCATAATTAAATGATCTTTTACTAACAAAAGCTGTAGATTTTATTCTGTAATAACAGGTCATGAATGCACCGCCTTATAATAATTAATCCTATATGTATAAGCTGTGTACTTTCAGTGAAGTAAAGTAGTAGTAGTGGTCATCCCACCAGGTGAGAAAGGTGAGGCATTAGCCTACAAAATTGAGAGTGCGTGCCGTTTGTGTGAGGTGTCCTAAAGAGTCTAGCCTTCCACCTCCAGGATTTATACAGGGATTGCTAGGGGACGGTTTGGAGGAATTTCAAGAAGTAATCAAGTCAAGGAGCATTGTTTCTGGGGAGACATTTTCTACACAAGATACAGTTCAGGACTGTTCAATAAACTCAACGCTTAAAATTATAACGTGTGCTAGACTTGCTTAGAGTCATATCTCAACAAACAAATTGAGGCTGTCAAGGAAAAGAAGAGATACCGATGTCTAAACTATACCTCAAGTTCGATATATGAAAAAAGATAATTATACATTATTTTTAATAGTATATGTATTATTTATATCTTTTTTAAAAGATATAATTGAATAAGAAAAAATAAAAAAAAATATGTATAATAAATAATATTAGATAAAATATATAAAAAAATATATATACATTATTTGATATAAAAATATAAGACTTATGTAATATATTTTTGCCTAAAAGATGTGAAAGTTAAAAATAATCGAGTTAGCAGAAACGAGAACATTTTAAGCCCGTCGATACAGTGTCTGATGATTTACGGCAATTATACGTGGAGAAAAATAGTTACCAAAAGCCGAAGAAAAATGTAGATAATATTCTACTGAAGTTAGGGGATCGAGAATTGCCACGATCAGGGCTAAGTAGCATTCATCTTTCAAGATCAGAGAAAAAGCATCTAAAGAAGTGGCTCACAGGTTCTTGTATTAAGTTAATGTACTCAAATTAGGTGCTAATAAAATATTAATACATTATTAGTTTTATTAAATAAATATATTTATTAATATATTAATAATATATTAATACTTAACTTTCCTAATTTTTTGTCATAAATAATTCTAATTTTTTTTATAGATTTTAACTAATAAATGACAACTAATAATGTCGATGTGAGCCAACTCTATTGACTAAAGTTAAAATAGAATAATATTTAATAAATTTATTATATTATATAAAAAATATTATATTTATGTCTAATTAATAAATTATGTAAGTATTATAAATTTTTAATTATATATTTAAATAATAAATAAATAAACCAATCAAATAAGTTAAATAAATATTTTTAAAGGCCTAACACTTAGTTAAATACGCTTTAAAACACTCAAAGCCTAACTTATTTAATTTAATATAAAATCTAAATACTGCTTGATGAATAAAATGACTTTTTACAAATAATACTGTAAAGTGTTATTTGTTTCAACAAATATTAGGCTCGTTTGGTGGTCAGGATAGGATAAGAAGCGAGATAGGATAAGAGAAGCGAGGATATGAATATGATAGGATATTAGCAAGATAAAATTTGTTATCTTATCGGCGTTTAGTGTCCATGAGATAACCAAACAGATAATATTATAATTTTAGTATGATTTTAAAATTTTTCTTTTTTATTTGGAATGTTTTCATATTTTATTTTATTTTATTTTTTTATAATTTTAATTTTTTTTAAATTATATAAAAAGACAAATTTATCTTTATGATAAAATTACATATAATTTTTAAAATTTTAAAAATATTGTTTAACTTAAATTAATTTTTTATAATTTTAAATATTTATTTTTAGTTTTTACTTTACATATAGTTAAATTATTAGAATAATTTTATATTTTTCAGTTTTTAAAATAATATAAATAACAAAATTAGCCTTGAGATAAAATAAAAATAATTTTTAAAATTAATTATTAGTATTTTATTATTTTAAATATTTTATATTTATTATATATTTTTTTGATAACCACGTTATATTTTATTATACTTTAATTATTTTATATTTAAAATATTTTTTATATCATACTTTAAATCACCTTATCCTATCCTGTTGAGTTAACTCACTTTCTCTCCTCAGGATAAATTTGAACTAAATAGTCAGGATAGGATAAGTGACAAGATTAATTTATCATATCCTACTGGCTCACTAAACAATAGTTTCAGATAGAATATGATAATTTATCCTATCTTGTCTCTCTTATCCTGACCACCAAACAAACCCTAAAGTGTAGAGTAACCTACGATAAACCTGCGTATAGGCCTTAGCTGTGTGGGCTTGTAGTGAAAGGAGCAGTTGTCAGCCCACCACAGAAAATGGTAGCATTGAGTGACACATAGAGGTGGCAAAATGGGCTACTGCATACATGCATACATGCACTTCATTCATTAATTTACGAAAAATGGGTTGGAAGAAATTGCTTGCTTTTAGTGCGGGTTGACGGGTTAGCGGGTTAATAAAAAAAAAAAAAAGTAAGTTTGATCACAAAAAATAAAACAAAATGTATAAAAAATAAAAAAAATCATAAAAATTAAAAAATAGAAAAATTATAATTTATAGAGGTCTAAAATAAATAAAATAAATTTAGTATCATCTTAAAAAAATCATAAACACTAATAAGTGTTTATAGTAACCTACGATAAACCTGCGTATAGGCCTTAGCTGTGTGGGCTTGTAGTGAAAGGAGCAGTTGTCAGCCCACCACAGAAAATGGTAGCATTGAGTGACACAGGTGAGTTAGCCGGTTGACCCAAAAAAATGTGCGTAAGTGCGTGAGGTGTCCTAGAGTCTTCAAGTCTTCATCATATGTGGGAGTGAATGGATCAAATCAAAGAGTGTGACATTATTATTCTTTTCGTTATTTCTTATTTATCTTTTAAAGTTTGTATATAAAAATTAAGAATATTATTAAATAATTTTAAATTAAATAAAATATACGTTAGTACAATTAAATTATTTTTGATTTTTTAAAAAATTATAAAAATTATTTAATATATATAATTATTAAATTTAAAAAAATAAAATAAAAAATTTAATTAATATATTTTTAAAACTTTTAAATAATAACTAAAATAAAATAAAATAAAATATTTTAAAAAGATAAATAAAAAATAATGGATGGAGTATAGTGTTGCCATTGCTAGCCACAACCAAAGGTCAATTTTTTCGATCACTGTAGCCGACTTAAATTCTTGAAGTAAGTAAACCACATGCATGTGTCATTTGTGAAAAGAATTAGGTAAACAAAAAAATAATAACTGAGCTGGGGAATGGAGTCAAGGTCGTAAAGATTTTAAATTCGATTATACTTCAAACCAGAAAAGCAAATAGGTGTTATTGATGAATTACTTACAGTGTTCAAGAGGCACAACAATGACTCCATCTGATTTCTCCCAATTGAGTCCCCAACAAAGGCCATAGACTTTCCCCAGACAAGCTTCAAGAATAGAGTTGCATCAAATAGCGGAAGCTCACACTCATCTGGTTTCCATCTCCATTTGAGGAACTCTCTGTCAGGTCTACCTTGCATCAAGCAATTTTGCTTGTCCTGCATGAAAGGGCAGGTTTCATTACTGTAGTAAGGTCCTTTGGGATAAGGAGCCCAATTTCCAGAGAATATATTGCATCTCCTTGTTTCTTTGGTTTCCAAACTGCTGGCATGTAGCTTATAAGATGATTGATTTAAACTTCTGATCAGAGGAAAGAGGACCACGATGACAAGCAGAGTCAATGGTAATGGGAAGACACCTTTGGGAATGTTTATTGCTCCGCACTTGCGTTTGAAAATCTCAATAACCTCAAACTTCATGGCTTTGATAAGGCCTGAATTTATAAAGAATCCGCTGTGCTGTATAGCTGATACGTATATATATGGAAATTACTTATCTGCTTGAAGCTGTTTATTGTGGCAATTATCGTTCAGATCTCTTGTCCTTGTTTCTTAAACTATACTGCAATGGAAGCTCCAACTGACACAAATAATAATTAATGAAGAAGTTAATATATTAATAAATTGGGTTTTGTAGTCGTTAAAAATTCAAAAAATAGACATTTTTAATAAAAATTAAAGTATTTAATATATTAAAAATTAAAAAATTTATGAAAAAAATTTACTTTTAAATTTCTTAATAGATGTTCTTAGAGCATTTATTAACAAAATTTTACTATGATTTTGACGTGTTAGTTGGACCCTTAGACTTCCTAGGTAATTACAGTGCAGTCCTCTGTTCTTAGCTGCTTAAGCACTGAATATAATAATATATTTGGAGGAAATCGAGGGTCTTGATTGTATTTTTCCTGTTTTTTCCTCGGTGCTTGATTAGTCGATTTTGTTGATTAGGTACTCGTTCATACTCAATTTTATTGAAGTTTGACAATTCAGCCAAAAAAAAAGAAAAGCTGACAGCATTTATATTACTTAGGTTTGTTTTAAAAAAACTTACTTATCTGCTTGAAGCTGTTGATTGTGGCAATTATTATAGTTCAGATCTCTGGTCCTTGTTTCTTAAACTATGCTGCAATGGAAGCTCCAACTGACACAAATAATAATTAATGAAAAAGTTAACATATTACTCAATTGGGTTTTGTAGTTGTTAAAAATTCAAAACAAATTTTTTTTAATAAAAATTAAAGTATTTAATATATTAAAAATTAAAAAAAATTATGAAATTTTTTACTTTTAAATTTCTTAATAAATGTTCTTAGAGCATTTATTAACAAAATTTTACTAAGATTTTGACGTGTTAGCTGGACCCTTAGACTTCTTTGGTAATTACAGTGCAGCCCTCTGTTCTTAGCTGCTTAAGCACTGAATATAATAATATATTTGGAGGAAATCGAGGGTCTTGATTGTATTTTTCTTTTTCTTTTTTTACGGTGCTTGATTAGTTGATTTTATTGATTAGGTACTCGTTCATACTCAATTTTATTAAACTTTGACAATTCAGCCAAAAAAAGGAAAAGCTGACAGCATTTATATTACTTATGTTTCTTGAAAAATTCTAATATACATTTAAGAGGTTTGTAGATGGATTATTAATATTTTGACTATTAATTTATTATTAAAATAAATTAATAATTTAAATTAAAAGTTAAATTTTTATAAATTTTAATTAGTAATATTTAAATTAGTATAAAAATTTAATTGAATTAATTTTTTTACAAATAATTATATATATAAATAACTTATAGATTTTAATTTTTTTATACACATAAATTTATTTATAAATATTATCAAATTAAAAAAAAAGTGATTTATTCATAAACCCAAACTTATTGGGTTCATGATAGATTCCTCCATGTTTCTTTCTATTTGTTTTTTCAAATAAATTATTTTGTCTCAATTTATTTATTATTTGAGAATTTTAATGATATATTAAATATTTTTTTAATTTTATCTTTTAACTATTTTTTTAATATTTTTGCACAGAAATAAAAGACACTATTAAATAATTTTAAATTAAATAAAATATAGATTAACATGATTAAATTACTTTTTTCACTTCATTAAATATGTGCAAGAAATTATAGTAGTTATTTAATCATATAATATATAAAAAAATATATATATTTTCAAATTAGGACATGTGTCACTCTAACGTACAATACATGTATAAAATGTTATCATATGACATATCATGCTACAATTTAAATGAAAAGTGTAAATGTGTTACTACATTAGAAAAATCATGTCACACTAAAAAAAAATAGAAACATGAAATAGTAACGAAATGAAAAAGATTCATTGAAAGGAAATTTAAAGACCTACCAATATCATTTTTGATTGAGCTTCTGACATCGAATTTGAAGTTTATATCCACAAAAGTTTATCTCGTTAAAATATTATAGTACAATGGTTACCATCTAGATCTATGTTTCCTTCACCATTTTCGGTTGATGGGTCTTCATCCCTTAAAATAATTAAGCTTATGTGTACGACGACATCGAGATTCCCGTTTCATTCATCATTTTTGGTTTATGGGTCTTCATTCTTAAAAATGATTAAGCTCCTGGGTATGATAGCATTGGTGGGTCTTCATCTTCTCAAAGTTCACCTTTTGCCTCTAAATCATAGAAAGAACAAGCGATGAGATCTTCAACATATACTTAAAGTTTATCTCGGATTACTACTCTCTTTCATACTTATGGTTCATCTTCACATTCACCTTCACATTTATCCTTTAGAAGAACTGCTTCTAGCCAACTCGCTGAAACATCATATTTGGACAGTCTACCACATCATTCGCCTGAACTTTTTCCCAGTTGTCATGTTGCCGAAAAAATGGTTGTTCAGTTAAACCCCAGCAAAACTTGCAACTTGTTCATGACAAATCTAGAACGAACGAATGAGAAAGAGGTAATTAATTTATTTTCTAAAAATGCTTACAAATTAGTTAATTAATGGATTGCATTTGAGGTTCAATTTTTTTTTCTAAAATTTAATTTTGATTGATTCCATTTTTACTTTGATCAATTATGATACTTTTAATATGAAAAATAATAATCACTTATTTATTTTTCAATCACAATATTGCTGCTAATTAAATTTGGAAATTTTTCAATCACTTATTTTAATTTTGAATTGATTTTCATCTATTCAAATATGGAAATATATTAATTATGCAGTGATTCTGAGTCAAATATGAAAAGTTTTGGTTAACTATTCCAGTTAAATAATTATGGTAATTATCCAAATTGATTTGAAATTTATTTTGCCTGATTAGTAAACTCTATAATCAAATATTATGTTGCTAATTTAATTACTATACTCAAATTATTACTTAATACAAAATTATAATTGTAATTGTAATTTCTAATAAAAAGAGACCATTTGAGACATTTGTCATGCCTTTTCTTTTTATTTATTCTGTTTAGTGAAAATATTTTTTCTTTTAGTTTTACTTAATTCTAGTAATTATTGTCAAATTTTTAATATGAAGCATTACCTTCATTTTCATATTTATACGGCTATAGTCTTAAAAATTACAACAATTAATACATAATGTCACCCAATTTAATTGTAGAGTTTGAATTTTTGTTATTATAAATTTTTTATATTTATTTCATGTTTTTAAAGGGAGAAAAAAAAAGAGACGTAAAGAATACAAAAGTAAATATAATCTATCTCATCTCTCTTATTAATTTTTTTAAGTATGATTGACATTGGACCTCATCATAAATTACATTCTTTTTTGTATTGTGCAATATTAGAAAGTTTCTTACATAAGAATAAATTATATTAATTAAAAATATTATTATTGAATTAGCATTTATATCAAATTTGGTATTTATTGTGCACAGTCAAGTATTTTCTTTGTAGGTAATTTAATATTTATTATATATATGGTCAAATTCTTTCTTTGTACCTAATATCCTTTTGCACATAATAATTAGTTTTATTTATTTGAAT
Source organism: Ormosia emarginata (assembly GCA_029884605.1). Lineage (NCBI taxonomy): Eukaryota > Viridiplantae > Streptophyta > Magnoliopsida > Fabales > Fabaceae > Ormosia > Ormosia emarginata. Next base: position 9,919,566 of record JAQQTP010000054.1, on the reverse strand, counting down.
CATTATTATTGCTTTGATATTTAATGAATAATAATATTTTTTGAATCATATTGTTTTACATGTGATATCATTAAAATGTCTCTACAAAGTTTGATGACAGTTTCTTATATGTTATTTGCTTTATGATTTTCTTTCTTTTTATGTTTTAAAGTGAATTCGCCTCATAGTTTCTAAAAATTTTCGTATGATTTTTGTTTTATTTTTCAAATCTCTTTCTAGTTTGCACTTCTACTATCTCTTATTTTAGTTAATATTTATTTGTTTTCATGTCTATATTGTAAGGGGAAGACATGCTATCATTATTAAATTGTTCAACTATTTTTTTTTAGTAATATGTATCATTATTGCATCTTTTTAATTTGATATTCAATTTGTGAAATTTCACCAAGTGACAATATTAATGTTGAACACATGTTTTTTAGCAAATTCTGACTCATTCTACCGTATGTGTGACCATGAAGAATAAATTAATGTTAAACACATGTCTTTCACCACATGTATTTCATTTGTTTTCTTGTTTTGATTTTTTTTTATTTATTATTTATTGTAATATATAAAAGTGATTGGTTCGCAAAGATATTTTTTATTGCTATTTAGTTTTATTTTATTTTTTGAAAAACTTCAAAAAAACTCTTTGTACTATATATGATGTGCATTTTAGTCATGTTACTTTTAAAATATGCAAAATTGACTTGTTTCTTTACAAATTATGCATGGTGCTACAAAATGGTAACAAACGCTAGTTTTTGGATGGAAATGGCATATGCAACGCATGTGCACGTCTTAAGCTTTGAGTGCAAGACATTGTCTTCTTCTTCCTCTCATCTAATTTTTGTTGAGGGTAATTTGGGGATGAAATGTTGAAAAATTGCGGGTTCCAATTTCCGTTGTCCACTCTCAGGATTTAAGGCTTGAAAAATCCCAATTCTTAAATCAAATAATAATAATTTGATTCGGTTGCAAAAGTTGGGGTTCAAATGAATTTCACACTAGTGTATTTTCAAACTAGTGTTTTTCGAACTGATAAGAACATATAGAACAGAGGTTTCAATTTTGCAATGATGTTGGATCTGCCCTGTTTTGGGTTAAAATTGCACACAAACCAAGGACGAAAGGGTTTGATCGTTGTGGAGCTTGTTCATCCGCCATTAAATGGCAAATTTACCTCTCTCGAGTTGTTGCAAATTGACATGGAAGTGACAGGTTTTTTTTCCTCGAACCATCGTGGGTTTCATCTATTCTTGTTGCTAGTTCGTTTTCGCGTGAAATCCGGCAAGATTTGTGGTTGTTTCAACGATTGCAATCGAAATCCACAATGTGTTTCCTCCATGGCTGAGTTGCAGCGTCGCGAGGAAGAAGAAGGAGCTCGTCTCCTTATTTGTGCACTGCAGATCGTGATGGAGGTATCGATCAGATCTACACATGTTTTCTGGTGAGGACAATGATGCTGCTTTGCTCAAGCAGTTCAGATATGAAGTTTTACGATTTAGAATTGGGTAAGAGGAAGAAGAAGATAACATTTGACACTCAAAGCTTGAGACGTGCACATGCATTGCACATGCACATTTCTATCCAAAAACTAACGTGTGTTATTATTTTGTAGCATCGTGCACAATTCGTAAAGTAACGAGTTCATTTTGTACATTTTTAAAGTAACATTATCAAAGTACACATCGCATATAGTACAAGAAAGTTTTTTGAAGTTTTTTCTTTATTTTTTATCAATTTTTTCTAAGGATATGAAACAAAAATATCAACCATATTATTATCTATTTGTAGAGTGAAGTGACCAGAAACAATTTTAATGAAGACTTCTTATATGATCTTTGTTTTCATATTTTGCTTTATTTTTATTTTATCTATTATTTATTATAATATATAAATTGATTTTTTTATTACGTAAATTGTCTTATATCTTAATTTCATTACATATTAATTTTTTCATACAGTCGATTATCCATAAAATTGTACAATACAAAGTGTAGTTGTATATTATTATGTTTCTACTATAATTATAATTATATTTATAGATTTATATAATTATAATGCATATATCTTATTTAATATTATTACTTTTATTTATAATTATATTTATTTTTTATTTAATTAATTATGCATCCTGTGTATTGTATGAATACAAAATTTAATATGTGAAATTATTAAATTTAATAGAGATAATAAATAATAGAGTAAAATTAAAAAAATTAATTAATACATCTTTAAAATTCTTAAATAATAAATAAATTAAAATAAAACAAGTTTTTTAAGAAGACAATAAAAAAGAATTGAAAGAGTAAAAAATACTTATCTCGCTTGAGTTAACTAAACTATGGCTAGAGACAACTAATGTGAGAGGAGTCAAACAAAATTCACAAGGAGCTAACCAATCCATTATTGGTTTAGCAGAGTTCTTTTATATGATTATAAATTTAAATCTTCTCAATTTTTGGTTTACCAGAGTTCTTCTATATGATTATGGATAAACACAGAAAATTACTAATAAGACTCAATTACAATATATTAAAAAAATTTATAACCTTTATATCTTTTTCATCTATTTAATCACTTAAAACAAATTAAAAGAATCTAAATCCATACTACTGTATATCAACCATAACTAGGGCCAATTCCTCCATGACGTGACAAGGTAGTTGTTGAGTGTGGGACACTACAAAAGGACGTAAAAGGTCGGAATCAGCCCACTGATACACTTGACGCTATGTTTAGATTAAAAACTAAAATAAACTTATATTTAATTTCATTTAACTTTATTTAGAAACTAAATCTATTCAAATCTATTTGATTTATTTAAAATTTAAATTCAACAAAATTTTAACAGATTTCTTCTTTTTATTTTTTGGTAAATGATTTAAGCATATTTTTATATGTACAAAAACTAAAATTAAAAGAATTTTAAAATTAAATTCATTCTTGTTTTATAAGTTTCTTAAAATAAATTTATTTCAAAATGATATCAATTCTTGTTTCAAAATTTTCAAACAAAAGATTTCACTTAGAAATAAAGTCAAATTAATTTTCAAATTTTGTAATTTCATACATTGCATACGTTATGATAACCGAGTAAAATCAATCAATTACAAGAAGAAATTTTTTGATTTTTTTATATATATATATATATATATAATAATTTAAGGTAACAGAAAGATCTCTTCATTTCAATATCAAGATAAATTATCAATTTTATTAAAAATTTATAATATAATTACAGATCATCTATTAATAAAAAAAATTTCAAAAGTCAAACACAAATCATATTATTATCATAAGTAAAAAGTCGATTAAATAAGTCAATCTTATTGACAAGAATTTCTTTGATTTGACCAATATTAAAAATACTCTAAATTCCCCCTCCTTACCAAAAAGAAAAAAATACACTCTAAATTTGTGTTTCTTGCTCTGATTTTCTCCCACTAACCAATTCCATACAAAGTATATAGAGGCAACGAAACTTGTATATAGCTGCTAAATTAATTATCTTAAAGCCTTTTGAAGGAGAAATGACTCAAATTAGCAAAAACCTTAACGTACTTTCTACTCCAAGAAACATATACAATACTTTTGAAAAAAAAGTTAACAATAAATTCGCATAAAAAATGGAGAAATTTTTTCCAACTTCTAAATACAAGGACCACTGCGTCTTGGGTCAACGGCCAAAGTAAAGGAGGCAAACAACCGTAGGAGAGGAGCAAAATACACCCCCAAAGAGATGATAATTAATCATTCACGATTTTTAAGATCTTCAAATTTTTTTCCTTCATTAGTTCTCAACGCTCAAGATTTTAATTCAAGGTTCATTAATGCAGTTCATATTTGTAAAAGAGGAAACCAATCTTCTAGAGTTTATTTTAGAAGATTGGGATGGTGTGGAGCCACCAAGCTCCTAAAAATGTGTGAGGAAACCATCTTATGACAAGTAGAATATAATAAAATCAATTATGCAATTGAATTAAAAATTTCCTCTAAACGGATTTTAGTGCAGGTTTTCGAAATCTAAAAACTTGTGTAAAGGCCTAGCACCTAATTAACAGCTGTTCAAATCATCCCCAACAATTCAAAATTGTGAATAGTTATTAGGGTGTTCAAACTTCAAATCATCTCCAACAATTCAAAATACAGATCATATTATGTAACTGAAATACTTTTCATGTTAAATTGTGAGACTTCTCACCTTCCAGTTTCATCATATAGAGCAAAAACTCATTCCATGTGTCAACAGGACCTGGCAAGCACCAGTGAACGCAGTCGTTGACCCTCACATTTTTATCAACCACATGCCCATATCTACTGGGATGTCCATCAGGTCTTATTGTCATTGCATCAGTTATATCAATCAAACCAAAGTGCAAACCCTTCTTTCTGGCTTCCCTTTCTGCTACCGTAAATTCCTCCACTTGTATCTGATATAATGCCTTTAGAATATCCCCATATTTATATCCATGCCTTTCTTCTTTGGTAAAGGGCTTTGTTCTGTCACAAGCCCCACCTTCATTCCACTCTCCATTCTCAAAGTGTTTTGGAGAGTGAGTCACCAAAAATGTCAACCCCTTGAACCCCTTAAGATTTCTGAGAGTTGTGAAAGCTGTTCGGAATGCTTTCCTGTATCCATAGAAGTTAAGCCCTGTCATGTTCTTCTCGCTTCCTTTTTGACATCCAACAACTTGACCATTTTCGTAGAATATCAATGGTCGGAAGAACCACTGTCCGGTTGAGATAATCACATAGTCAAAATTTTCAATTTTACTGGCCCAAGCTTTATCTGCCTCATCTAGATAAAGGTTCATGGCGCTGTTGAAAGAAAAACCATTAAGATCAGCATCAATGGATTTGACTAGAAAGGGGGACCACAATATTGTAGCAGTAAAATTGTAATCAGCACTGAACCACCATCTGAAAAATCTGTCGTCCATTGATGTATATTTGGCTGTAACATCCTTAGGATGAGCAACCTGAAAGAGTAATGCTGAAGAAATTATCACATCTAATGAAACTTAAAAAAAAAAAAAGGGGTCAATTTTTTTTGTCAGTGTAGCCACTTTAACTCTTCAAGTCCAATATTTTTTAAGAGAAAGTTAAACAATTTTTTTAAGTACAGACAACACATAAACAGAGGGAGGGTGAACCGTTGATGGTTTAAGAAAAAAAGGGTGAAAGACAAACATATAAAAGATTGAATGAGAATTTGATGTATACGAGGTTTGTGTAGAAAAGTATATAACATTTTTCTACATTTAATAAGATAATCATGCTCCGCAATTCGTTTGTGCAAAAAAGAGAACTAATTGCAATTCGAAGGATGGAGTCAAGTTAGAGATTTTAAATTAAATTTATCCTATAAACCAGAAAAGCAAAAAGGCATTATTGACTAATTACTTACACTATTTATAAGGCACAGCAACGACTCCATCTGATTTCTCCCCATTGAGTCCCCAACAAAGGCCAACGACTTTCCCCGGACAAGCTTCATGAACTGAGTTGCATCAAACAGCGGAAGCTCACATTCATCAGGTTTCCACCTCAATTTGATGAACTCTCTGTCAGGTCTCCCAGACGTGATGCAATTTAGCTGGTCTAGTATGAAAGGGCAGGTTTCATTATTGTAGTAAGTTTCTTTAGGATAAGGAGCCCAATGTCCAGAAAATATGTTGCATCTCCTCGTTTCTGTGGTTTCCAAACTGCCGGCATATATCTTAGAAGATGGTTGACTTAAGTTTCTGATCAGAGGGAGGAGTACCACGATGACAAGCAGAGTGAATGGTAATAGGAACACAACTTTGGGAATGTTTCTTGATGCGTACTTGCAGTTGAACATCTCCATGGCCTCAAACTTCATGGCTGAGCTAAAGCCTGAATTAATCAGAAAGCACTGTGCTGAATAGCTGCTACATATACGGAATATACTGATCTACTCTGAAGCTGTTTATAGTGATGATTATGGTGCAGATCTCAGTTTTAAGTGTCTTAAGCAATGCTGCAATTAATGGTAGCTCCAACTTGCACAAATAACAATTAATTAAAGAGGAAGGATCAGACATCAAATAGAGTTGATTTTCTCTATCAGATTCAATCTAATTGCTAAATAATAATCTCAAAATTAGATGAAAGTAATATATGAAAATGATTAAGAAAAAAAACTTTTACCTTAATCTTAATTAAAAGAGATAATATATCAGATAAAAAATAATAATAAAAGAGATAATATATGGATTTTTGTTAATGTATCTCATATGTTAAGAAATAAAAAATAAGTATTTAATATTTTAAAAATCTCAAAGTATTTAATATTTTTTAAATAATTAATAAAAAATAATAAATGTTAATTTTATTTTTTAACATATAACTAAAAGTATATGTTAACAAAACTTATAATATATTAATAATAATTTTGTTAACAAGTAGGATATTTATTAAAGAAATCAAAATAACAAATTTTAAATAAAAAAATAATTTTTAAAAAAATTTATTATATTAAATATTTTATTTTTATTAAAATTTAATATTTTGAATTTCTTATCAGATACTAGTTAGCAGAATTCAATTAATAATATGCCTCGGTAAGTACAACGCATCCCGATTCCCTCTATATTGTATGAAATATATACTGATCTACTCTGCAGCTGTTTATAGTGGTGATTATTGTGCAGATCTCTGTTTTGAGTGTCTTAACTTAAACAATGCTGCAATAGAAGTTCCAAGTTGCACAAATTAACAACTAATTTAAAGATAATATATTAATAAAATTTTGTAGACGTTAGCTGGACTTGCCTTGTTGACTACAGAGCGAGGAATTCTTTTATGGTCCTGAGAAAGAAATTTTCTTCGAGCATATCAACCATTAAATGTGTGAGACTTTTGTTGGCTACGTGGGTCCTATATTCATATCCAAGGGTGGTTATGCTTGTGGCCATGAGCACAAAAGAAATTTTCGTACAGAGCAGCACTCTGCTAACTGCTTAAGCAGTGTTAACTACAACTTCTGTCGAATAATAGTTGATTAGGAAAGAACTTTTTTTTTTTTTCTGCTGAGCAGGAGAGAAAGAATATAATTATATATTTATCACATGTTAGATAAAGAAAATGTGTTTAGAATAATTGTAAAAAATTAATTATTTTAATAATTAATTATTATATAATTTTTTATTATAATCTATTATAATAAAATTAATTTTATATTTATATATATTAACTGAAAATTGATATTAAATTAATTTATTTCGTTTGGATAATATAAAAAAATTATTTTTATGTGTTAAATTATTAAAATAGATATAAAATAATTTAAAAATTTATTTAATTAAAGATAAAATGTTATTTGATTCTCAAAATGTAAGTAATAATCTAAAATCTAGAATTATAAATTAAAATTTTAGTATTAAATTTTTTTTATAATACATTGAGTTTCATGTAAAAATTAAAACTGATTTTGTTAAATATGTGAGAATATTGTTATAATAACTTTTTCTCCAAAAAAAACTATTTGGTTAGAAAATAACTCCAACCAAACATGCTTGAAATCATACGTCAAATAAAAAAATAATTTTTATATTCTTACATCAAATGGTACATATATTTATTTTTCACACTTCATCTAATATTATTTATTATACATATTTTTTTTATCACTTTCTTTCACTCAATCATATCTCTTAAAAAGAGTGTGAATAATAATATACCTTAAAAATAGACATAAGACTAACATTTTCCATTAAAAAAAAGATGGAGGATATCAAGGGTCTTGGTTGCATTGGATTAGGTACTCGGTTGTTCATACCCAAATCAATTAAACTTAATGTAATAACTAATGAAAAATACTTGTCTCACTTAACGTTAAATAAATTAATATGGTTAGTGACAACTAAGGTGTGAGAGCAGTGTGCCTCAAGACCATACTCTTTAAACAAAACTCCAAGGACCTGAAATAAAAATCCATCCTAGCTATAGCGTAGTAGGAGCTTTTCCACCGAGTTTCTTTAATATGAATCTCAAAATATATAGTCTATTGATAGACTAACAACAATAAATTATTAATTTATTAATTAAAAATTAATAGTTAAGATTAATTACTTGAAATTCTATAAAATTTAATTAGTAATATTTAGATTTGTATATAAATTTAGTTAAATCATTTTTTTATAAATAATTGTACATAAAAAATATTAAAAAAAAAAATTTTGCTAAATGTTCTTAAAGTATCATGTAACAATTAAATTTATAATTCTAATTTTCTCACCATATTTTTTTCTCACATTATTTTTTCCATTATTACTCATATTATTGATCACATTATTTTTTTTATCACTTTCTCTTATTTAATTACAATTATTAAAAAATATAATAAAAAGTAATGTGAGATAAAAAATGATGTAAAAATATTATTTTCCTTAAATTTATATGTGAAACTTCAAAGGTAGTATTTGTAAACCCTTCAAGAAATTAGGTTAAAGTGCCAAAATGACTCAATACAATGCTACTTTATATATTTCGGGATCTCAATCGTGTCATTTGCATTGAAAAATTATTAGTATTAGAGTACTATAATTTTACTATCAGCCAACTATACATGATTGAGCAAAATCAGCCAACTAAATATGCCAATGAACTGGTTGACTAATATTAAAAAAGAGTTTTGTTAAATCTTTTTAAAATATCTTGTAACAATTAAATTTATATATGGAACTTCAAGTGTAGTATTTGTAAACCCTTCAAGAAATTAGGCTGAAGTGCCAAAATGACACAATACAATGCTATTTTATATATTGGGATCTCAAACGTGTCATTTGCGTTGAAAATTTATTAGTATTAGAGTACTATAATTTTACTATCGCTTTTGTAACACAAAATCTAATTAACATATAAATACGGAATATTGGGTCTGTTCACATCTTCTTTCTTTATTTGTACAAACTATGTACGGTATAGTACTGTCTCGACCAGTCAAAAATAGTTACAATTGAATTAAGTTGTTATTTAATAACTTGCATGAAAGTATGTGAAATATGTGTGAGTGTAAATTTTTGTGCAAATAGTATAATTTTTTTCAATTGTTGACATGTGTTGAAGCTTTAAAAATAATAGTAGTTGTTTAGAATTAAGAAAATAACCTTGAGATTTAGCCTATGTTTGGTTGAAGAGAAAATGAGAAGAGAGAAAATAAAATGATTTTGCATTTTTCATCTTTGATTGTGGAGAGAAAATGAAGAAGAAAGAAAAAGTGTATGTGGAATCCAAATAAACATTTTCTCTTCCCAAGTGAGAAGAAAACATTGTGAATTGATAAATTATTAGCTTAATTTGGCTCTATGCAAGCCACATGTTAGGTTAAGCTGGACCGTATGAATACTTATCAAAAAAATTTATACTATATATATTTGAGAAGTCATTGCAAGGAAAGTTTTACTAAGTGTCATTGTCGCAATCGGAATCGCAGCGGGATAATAACTTAAATTACACAAAATTAAGGAGTCACCACTAATTTTATTTTTATTAGGAAAAATTAGAAAACCTAAAAAAAAGATGGTCTACGTTCAAAGATTCAGGTTCGAGAGTCTAATTATGCTCAGAGAAGGGTGGAGATTTAACCCCACAGCACCCCTAATACATCCGCCCTAAGACGGTTACCTTAAATTAGTTATGCAAATTTTTATAACTCTTTAAAATATCTATTTTACCCATTTATTAAATGATAAACTAAACGAACAAATAAATTATGAAAATTTAATTTTGACTTGACAGAATAAAAAAAATCTTGCTCCTATGTATCCTCGAATGCAATGAGGAATTCAAAGTCACGTCGTTCTTTAGAAAAACAATTGTAGGTTAGTTATTTTTAATCTTGACAAATTTTTTTATTTGGAAAATTCATTTGATTTTTTTTTATTTTAGAAAAAGGTTTGAATCATCAAGCTGTCACAACTTAGATGATTTTAAAAGCTACATGATTAACAATTCAAGTCATAACTCGCACTTAATCTCATTTTATTCTTCTCAACAAGTTTTAATTATTATTATTTTTATATTTTTCATTTTTGTCAATTTTTTATTTTCTTTTTTTTTTTTTTTTGCCTTTTATTTTTAACTTTTCTCAACGTGGTTTAATTATTTTATTTGATTTAATTTTATATTTTTTATTCTTTTTAAATTTTCTTCATTTTTTATTTTCTTTTCTTATTTTTTTTTATTTCCATTAGTCACAAGACACGACATAAAACATACTATCTAATAAATCATATACTGCTAAACAAGAATTAATCCTAAAAAAACAACTAAACTAAAATATAAATACTTTTATTATTAAGTTATTATTCTGTTTTGTTTTCATTTTTCGTTTTTCCTAACTTTAAAGTTAGAAATGGGCTAGCAGCCCATGTATGGTCTTCAGCCTTCACAACAAAAAAAAAAGAACAAACAAACGAGACAATTAATTGAAACTAAAGAAAGGCAGAGAGTATTCTGGTTATGGGAGCAAACAATGGCAACAAGAGGGGACAAAATGGGAGAACCTGCGAGAGAGAGAGACGGCGTGGTGGCTGGTCTGAGACGGCGTCGGTCGGATCTGGTGCGATTTTCGAGCTCTATGGCGGCGCACGACTGAATGACGGCGGTCTGGACACAGGCGGCGTTGGGTCGGAGTGAGTTTGCAACACGGGTTACGACTCGAATTGGTGTGGCGAGGCGCGACGCGTGGCAAAGAAACGACGGATCTGGTGAGATTCCGGTTCTGCAGCGACGTCGACTGTAGTGTGCTGGTCACGGCGGCTTACGGAGGTGACGGGATCTGGCCTAGCATCGTGGCGGTCTGGTGCGACTCTGACCAGAATGGTGCTGACGGCTGGGTTCAACTGGTTGCTGGGGCTGCAGTTGGAGCGGCTCGGTTGGGCTCACCAGCGACTATGGTGAGTGACGGGAACGAGGTAGGCAGTTGTTTTACGAGTTTTGGTGGCGGTGGGTTGAAGTGGGTATGAGGTTGATGATGGGTATTGGGAGTTAGAAAGTGATGAAGATGGTGAAGGTGGCAAAGGTGATAAAGGTGGTGGGTGGCTGTGTATGGTGGAAGAAGAAGATTAAGTGGGAAGCTTGAATATTTTCGTTGGCTGCTCATCCCCTCCAAAAATGTTGTACGAAAAAAATCTCCCCCCCTTTGTTTCTGTTTCTGTTTCCTCTCTTGTAAGCACTTGCAGAATTGGATCCTCTGCCACCGCTAGTAAGCTTAGGCAACAGATGGGGTGGCTATTCTTTTCTAGCTCAGTTTCCTTTTTCATGTATTGTCTTCGGATTTGTGACTCCATGGGTAGTTTCCATGTCTGTAATTTGCCATTTCTGTGCTTCTCTTGAGCCTTGAGCTCTATAAGTTTGCAGAAACGTGACAAACTTGATAATGGGATAATAGGATAATGGGATGTTGGTTGCATTTCAACTACTAGTTAAACACTTAAACTTGGTTTTGTTAAAATACTTTGAATGAGTCAGATGGACCCAATAAGCAAAGAAAACATAAACGTAATTGCAAAATCCCTTTCCCCTCTTTTTTTTTCAAAAGAAATCATTTTTTTTAATTTTTATTTTATTTATTATTTTTTTATTTATATTTTTTAGTCCGGACAAAATTGGATGTTCCCAGTTGCCCTTCTTTACTTGTTTCTTGCTAGATAGTAGGAATAACCATAGTTCTTCGTATTATCATCGTAAGAAACGAGTAAAGACGTGAACTTAAATTTTGTCCGGTAATATATAAGATGGTGTGAACAGACAATGCAAAGATGCCAATTGGAAACCAGAGAGCTCAGACGTGGATTTACGAGTTGCCGCAACGTCGTTAATCCTATCAAGGTGAAGCTCAACGTAAAGCCAGAGACGTCACCGCATTGTTAATAAGCTGTCACAGCTCAATTGACGTTTATTAACTAAAAAGAGTCTCTTTTTTTTTCTTTTTTTGTTTTTTTTTCTTTTTCTTTCTCTTTTTCTTTTTTTTTTTAGAAATAATGCTGGGTGACCTCGTGACTTAGAATTGTAAAAGGCAATGTGCTTGGTCCGGAATTTAAAAGACAGTGAGATTCTGTGTCCTGAAATTTAAAATGCAGTGGGCTTTTGTGTCTTGAAATTTAAATGACAGTGGGCTTCTGTGTCCCAAAATTTAAAATGCAATAGGCTTCTGTGTCCCAAAACTTAAAATGACAGTGGACTTATGTGTCCCAAAATTTAAAATGTAATGGGCTTCTGTGTCCCAAAATTTAAATGACAGTGGGCTTCTGTATCCTGAAATTTAAAATGACAGTGGGCTTCTGTGTCCCAACATTTAAAATGCAAGTGGGCTTTTGTGTCCCAAAATTTAAAATGACAGTGGGCTTCTATGTCCCAAAATTTAAAATGCAATGGACTTTTGTGTCCTGAAATTTAAATGGCAGTGAGCTTCTGTGTTCCGAAATTTAAAATGACAGTGAGCTTCTGTGTTCCGAAATTTAAAATGACAGTGAGCTTCTGTGTCCCAAAATTTAAAATGACAGTGGACTTCTGTGTTCCAAAATTTAAAATGACAGTGAGCTTCTGTGTCCCAAAATTTAAAATGACAGTGGACTTCTGTGTCCCAAAATTTAAAATGACAGTGGGCTTCTGTGTCCCGAAATTCAAAATGCAATGGACTTTTGTGTCCCGAAATTTAAATGACAGTGGGCTTCTGTGTCCCGAAATTTAAAATGATAGTGGGTTTCTATGTCCCGAAATTTAAAATGCAAGTGAGCTTTTGTGTCCCAAAATTTAAAATGACAGTGGGCTTCTGTGTCCAGAAATTTAAAATGACAGTGGATTTTTGTGTCCCGAAATTTAAAATTACAGTGGGCTTCTGTGTCCCGAAATTTAAATGGCAGTGGGCTCATGCGTCCCAAAATTTAAAATGTAATGGGCTTTTGTGTCCCGATATATAAAAGACAATGGGCTTGGCCCAAGATTTTTTTTTTTTTTTCTTCTTTCTTTTTTTTTCTTTTTTTTTTCCTTTTTTTTAGGAAAGATCATTAGGTCATGGACCTAAATTTTGTAAAACATGGTCATCAAGTCAAGGACTTGAGATTATTATTTTTTGGTTTTTTTTAGGGAGATCATTAGATCATAAACCTATTTTTTTTTTTTGTGAAAGTTACCAAGCCAAGGACTTGGAATTTTTTTTTTTAACTTTTGTCTGTTCTTTTATGATGAAGTTTGGCGTGAAAGTCAAAGACGTCACTTTTAAAGCGGTAGCAGCTTATTATCTCATAAAAAGATGTTATACTGTTCATTCATGCAACTCAAAATCTAAAGATCTTGTCCATAGGTTGAAAACATCATATCAAAAACCTTTCACTTGTATACTTGATGCTAATTGCTTCCTCGAAAAACTTTGATCCACCAAACCCGGGTGCAAGCTCTCGCAAACTATGGCTTATCAACTTGTTTTAAATTCCTCGGGATCTTCGAACATTGAGACATTGAGTATCTTTCCTTTCAAGTTTGATTATCAGACACACAATCCCTCTCTCTTTCCTAGCTCTCTTCAAAATCTCCACTTCCATTTCTTCCTTTTTTTTTGGATACCTCTTGTTTCTGGGTCATTCCTTGAGATAACATTTTCCCTTCAGTTGGAACTTACAAGTTCTTTTCAGTCTAAATTGTTCATCAGAGAGTTACCATTAGATGGTCACATTATAGTGTTGTACTCATGTTTACCATACCTAAAGCATTACGTAACAGACAAACATGGATTTAGAGGTACAAAAGAAAAGAAATGAACAACTTCCAGATTGATTTTGAAAGTTTAACTATACAAAGGGTATTTACAAAGGATAAATATCTGGACAAAAACACAAACAATGACATGAGATTCAAATGGGTGTTGTCCCAGTATGGATTGGTTCGACCTTTATGAAAGCTAATCTTTAGTTGCCTACTAGGCATCATGGCGAATGATTTCCTTCTTCTGAGCATGTACATTAAGCCAAATTGAACCAAAGAGAAATTTGCCTCAGTGTAGGTCAAATTGAATCGAAGAGAAATTTGCCCCAGTTTAAGACTGAATTGAACAGGGCAAACATCCAAATGACCATAAGATTTGGCCTAGCATAGGTTAAATTGAACCAAGGAAAAGAAAAAAAAATTGCCCCAGTTTGGGATCGAATTGAACAGGGTGAAAACTTGTCCTAATGTAAGGTAAGGCCAAGTTGAACTAAAAATTTGTCCCATTGTAGGCTAAACTGAGCTAAAGAAAAATGCTCTAGTGTAGAGCCAGCTCGAACAGGGTAGAAAATTTCCCCTGAGTAAGGCCCATTTTTTTCTTTTTTTTAAGAAGCAATGAACTAGATACTTAGATGAGCATAACCTTTTGTCTCAAAATTAAAGCTTATGAAAACAAAAGCAATCATTCATTGATCAGAATGGACATTTTAAAGATTGTAACGTGGCCAAGGTTAGTGGCTATGAAATGAAAGATATAAGACTCAAACAAGTATTTAGGGGTTGGATGGGACCAAAGATCCTTGTTCAAAATTGAATTTTGTCAACTGTTTTTGTGTTTTCAAGCACACTTTTCTCTTATTGTTCTCCCTCTTTTCCTATTTTCTTCTCACTTCAATCGTTTGCCTTTGTCATCAATCATTTCATTTCATTTTCTTTCTTCTTTCTTTCATTTCTCTCTTTTCATTTTATTTTTTGGTTTTTCATCATTTTTTTTTATTTCATGCCCTTTTCACCTTTACTTCCCCCCTTTTTTATGCTTCAACATAATCACCATGGTGTTCAATTTTTGTTTTGTGTTATCCCCTAGTGTAGGGGTGATCCTTATCTAGGGTTTATTGAAGAAAACTTTCAAGCTCAAAGAGGGATAACGAGGGATAATGAAATTATGAATTTTTGTGAAGGAGAGAAAAAGATGGTCAATCTTCATTTTAAATCTTGATTGCTCATTTTCAAAATTTTTAATTTAGAGACAAAAAGATTGTGCACAACAAGTGATTACTTCTTTGCTCTATTTTATTTTTCTTATTGATTCATTCTTTTTCTTCTTTTTTTTTTTTGCCTTAGAAAAGGGCACCTGTAGACGTGGGCTTCATGACCACCAAAAGTTTTTCTAGAATGAGAGTCCAATGGGATCCGAACCAAAGGAAAGCAAGAAAAGGAAAGAAAAGAGTGATAAGAAAGAAATCACAAGAACATGAGTGCCAAGAATGCTGAGATCCATGCAAATCTATTACATTAATGCTTCAAGAGAGTTTACATAAGTTCAAGCAACACAAAAGGCTAAGATGGCAATCACATCAAATTAAACGCCTCAAATCTCCAATTGTTCAGAGGTTCCGAGTTACTGGAAGGCGCTTGGTGTAAACAGGATGAGTTAGGACATATGAACGCAGCGAGGGAACTTGGTATGAGGTCTGGTAAGCACTGACTTCTGGCTCTTCCTCCCTTGTCGATTCCACCATCTCAGGAAAGCTATTTTCCATATTTTCAACAAGTAACTTACCTGATCTTGCAAGGTTCTCAATCCTTTCTCCAGCCGAAATTAAGTCAGAAAAATTCCCATAGGCAACCCCTGCCATCAACCCAATAAAAGGTGCTCCTAAGGTCCCCATGAAATACGAGCTCATCTCTGACGAAGTCAATGGTGGTTGAACTTGGGCTGCCAACATTCTCCATCTTTGAGCATATTGCTTGAAAGTCTCATCACTCTTCTTTTACATTGCTCTTAGCTAATCTCGGGTAGGTGCAGTGTCGATGTTGAATTGATATTGCCCCAAGAATAGATTTGTCAAATCATCCCAACAAGAAATCCTTGAATGGTCAAGTTGCATGTACCATTCCAGAGCCGACCAGTCAGGCTTTCATGAAAGAAATTGATCAAGAATTTTTGATCCCGTGACCAAATGGCCATTTTGGTGATGTAAGTCTTCAAAAGAAACTTTGGATTGGTGTTTCCATCGTACTTTGAGAAATCTGGAATTTCAAAACCCTTAGGGATATTGACTTCAGTTTTCGGACACAGTTCATCGATTCCCATCGAGCTATACGAATTAGGGCCTTGAATGGCTCTAATTTGCTCTTGCATCTTTCCAATCAATTCATCTCTTGATTTTTCTCTTTCTGAGTTACTATTCAGGAATATCTTCACCGGCCGCTTCCTCGAGAGTGGCTTTTGTATTGTTATTCTCCCTTCAGACTTCGTTCATGGAACCATCCCCTTCATTTGCATTTGTTCCAAAGGTCTTGACAGGTTCCATTTGTTGTTCTAACGGTCTCGATTAACTGTCTCAGTAAATTCTCAATCCTTGATTGTCCTTCTGCCATTGTAGCAATTCTTTCCCTCATTTCGTCCATCTCTTGACCCAAATTTCTTTCTAAGTTTGACATCTTTTGCACCCTTAATTTGCGACCTCATCTCGTAAGTCCGAGTTTATGCGATCTGCGTTTTCCTAAGATGAGCAATGGTTCAAGTTTTTTTTTTATTTTTTTTTTAAGAAAAGAGAACATTAAATGTAACAAAAAAAAATTCTCTTTTTTTTTAAATGAACATATAAAAAAATGCATGATGAAAATTTATTTTTTTGTATTTCAAAATATAGGATGAATGCAATAGTTGGTCCTTTAATAGTGACTTGCCAACCCCCTTTTTTAAGAAAAACATTTTATATCTAAAAAAAAACTTTTCTTTAAGAGGGGTATGATTATGGCTTATCACATTTACGAATCACACTACTTATGATGTATATGTACAAAAGTAGTTACGACATGAATAAATTTGAAGATGAGAAGAAGGTATGCTCCCTTTGTACCCTAAGGGATTGCCTTAAATTTGAGGAGTTCTACTCTAAAAGATCTATGAGTTTTTCTGATTCGTGAGAACTCTCATTGGGTGGCTCTATTATTCTAAAGGCCTCTAGAGCTAAGTCTCATTTCATAATGTTGACCACAAACAGTGGGTAAACCACCAAGTGCGGGATATTTATGAAAAAGGCACACTCTAGATGAGGTTTTCACAATAACCAAACAGGATGTACATCTAAAATGGCTACCACTACGCAACCTCTACTTAACTTAGGCTTCACTCAGACCCGGGTATAGGGTCCCATTCGAATGTGTGTGATAAACGTGTAGGTGCGGTGTGTGTAAAGAGCATACAAACCTTTATAATCCTAAAAACTACCCACATTTTGCAAAACAAAGCAAACACAACACAAAATCTCAACGGTTCTCTACCCTAAGGTTTGCATAACAAATAAAAATTACAGTTAAAATAATAAAAATAAATAAATTAAATAAAAAAGAAAAACAAAACAAAAACAAAATGATAAAACAAACGTTTAAATGTCATAAAATTTGCATAACCAACTTACAAAGGCTTGACTCTCAAGTGTCCCCAGTGGAGTCGCCAACTATCGCAACTGGGATTGCGGCTGGATAACGACTTAAATTACAAAAAATTAAGAAGTCGCCACCAATTTTATTTTTATTAGGAAAAATTGGAAAACCTAAAAAAAAGATGGTCTACGTTCAAAGATTCAGGTTCGGGAGTCTAATTATGCTCAGGGAAGGGTGGAGACTTAATCCCACAGCACCCCTAATACATCCGTCCTAAGACGGTTATCTTAAATTAGTTGTGCACATTTTTATAACTCTTAAAAATATCTATTTTACCCATTTATTAAAAGATAAACTAAACGAACAAATAAATTATGAAAATTTAATTTTGACTTGACAAAATAAAAAAAATCTTGCTCCTACGTATCCTCGGATGCAATGAGGAATTCAAAGTCACGTCGTTCTTTAAAAAAATAATTGTGAGTTGGTTATTTTTAATCTTGACAAATTTTTTTATTTGGAAAATTCATTTGATTTTTTTTTATTTTAGAAAAAAGTTTGAATCATCAAGCTGTCACAACTTAGATGATTCTAAAAGCTGCAGGATTAACAAGTTCGTCATAAACCATTCATAATCCCACTTTATTCTTCTCAACAAGTTTTAATTATTATTATTTTTATATTTTTCATTTTTGTCATTTTTTATTTTCTTTTTTTGCCTTTTATTTTTAACTTTTCTCAACGTGGTTTAATTATTTTATTTGATTTAATTTTATATTTTTTTATTCTTTTTAAATTTTCTTCATTTTTTATTTTCTTTTCTTATTTTTTTTATTTCCATTAGTCACAAGACACGACATAAAACATACTATCTAATAAATCATATACTGCTAAATAAGAATTAATCCTAAAAAAATAACTAAACTAAAAAATACATACTTTTATTATTAAGTTATTATTCTGTTTTGTTTTCGTTTTTCGTTTTTTGTTTTTCCTAACTTTAAAGTTAGAAATGGGCTAGCAGCCCATGTATGATCTTCAGCCTTCACAACAAAAAAAAAAAGAACAAACAAACGAGACAATTAATTGAAACTAAAGAAAGGCAGAGAGTATTCTGGTTATGGGAGCAAACAATGGCAACAAGAGGGGACAAAATGGGAGAACCCGTGAGAGAGAGAGACGACGCGGTGGCTGGTCTGAGACGACGTCTGCCGGATCTAGTGCAATTTTCAAGCTCTATGGAGGCGCACGGCTGAACGACGGCAGTCTAGACACAGGCGGCGTTGGGTCGAAGTGAGTTCACAACACGGGTTACGGCTCGGATCAGTGCAGCGAAGCGAGGCACGGCGCGCGGTAGAGAAACGGTGGATTTGGCGGGATTCCGGTTCTGCAGCGACGTCGACGGGAGTGCGCTGGTCACGACGGCTTACGGAGGTGACGGGATCTGGCCTAGCGTCTTGGCGGTCTGGTGCGAGTCTGACCAGAACGGTGTTGACGGCTAGGTTCAACTGGTTGCTGGGGCTGCGGTTGGAGCGGCTCGGTTAGGCTCACCGACAGCTCTGGTGAGTGACGGGAACGAGGTAGGCAGCTGGTTTATGGGTTTTGGTGGCGGTGGGTTGAAGTCGGTATGAGGTTGATGATGGGTATTGGGAGTTAGAAAGTGATGAAGATGGTGAAGGTGGCAAAGGTGATAAAGGTGGTGGGTTGCTGTGTATGGTGGAAGAAGAAGATGAAGTGGGAAGCTTGAGTATTTTCGTTGGCTACTCCTCCCCTCCAAAAATGTTCTACGAAAAAAATCTCCCCCCTATGTTTCTGTTTCCTCTCTTGTAAGCATTTGTAGAATTAGATCCTCTGCCACTGCCAGTAAGCTTAGGCAGCAGATAGGGTGACTATTCTTTTCTAGCTCAGTTTTCTTTTTCATGTATTGTCTTCAGATTTGTGACTCCATGGGTAGTTTCCATGTCTGTAATTTGCCATTTCTGTGCTTCTCTTGAGCCTTGAGCTCTGTAAGTTTGCAGAAACGTGACAAACTTGATAATGGGATAATAGGATAATGGGATGCTGGTTGCATTTTAATTATTAGTTAAACACTTAAACTTGGTTTTGTTAAAATACTTTGAATGAGTCAGATGAACCCAATAAGCAAAGAAAACATAAACGTAATTGCAAAATCCCTTTCCCCCTTTTTTTCAAAAGAAATCAATTTTTTTAATTTTTATTTTATTTATTATTATTTTATTTAAGGAAATTATTTTAATTTTATTTATTTAATAAAATTAAATTAGATAAATAATTTTCAAACCATTTTTTATTAATGTTTATGTGATACGGTGTCAACCAATGTCCAATTAATTTTTTGGAAACATAATATCTGGACTCAATTAAATGCATGGTTATCAATCATTATTGCTATATATTTATTTTTTACCCAATTAAAACAAAATAAGTTGTGACAAAAAAAAAGTTGAGACAAAAAAAGAATAATAATAAAAAGAAATTTAGGAGGTCCAAGAGACGCACACAGTTTGTTCCTCTAAAAAGCTAGGTGCCTCGTATTCCTATCCTTCCACTATGGTCCTATCGAAGAAATGATTTTAGATGAAAATTGCTATATTGCTTCTTCTTGGTAATTTTCAATTCCCTCTATTCTTTGTACTGCTTGATGAGTGTTTTTTTTTAAATCATTATTATGTGCAAATTTGTTGTCTATGCAGTGAACTTTTGAGATTGATTTGATGTGCATAATATGGATTGAATTGTTATAATATTAGAAGTAGTTGCTGTTTTTTTGCATGATTCATCTTCATTGCACTCCATGTTTCATCCTTTCTAATTTATCTTCCAGATTCTGATCTCCCATTCAAATGCCCTGTTTTTGTTGAAACATTTACTTAATCTAGATTTATTTTTCTTATATACTATGAATGAAAACTATCCTCACTTATATTTGTTAATTAATTGTTATCTTTATTTTTCTATTTGAGAAATGTTTTTGAAAAAAAATCAACAAATATCAACAATAATTTTTTTATATTCATAATTTATTATAGCTATTTATCACTATTTATTTTAAGATGAATATTCAGTTGAAAAGCAGATAGTTACTATTCTTGAATGCTAGCATAATTTGTGTCCCCGTGCATTTTTCAACTACTTATTATTATCTTTTTTTAACCCCATTTTTTCATTTTATATTCTTATTCTCTTTTCTTTACTTCTATTCCCTCTTCCTTCTTCCTCGATAGTCATTCTTTCTCTTCCCTCCCGTGCGTGTCTCTGCATTTTCCTCCCTTAAACTCTGCTTCTGTGCGTCATTTTTTTAGCTAATTGATGGTGGTGGAGTTTATTTCACCAATAGTATTCGTTGTTGGTTTGGTTAGGGTTTAATGAAGGCGGCTAATTGATTGGCATCAAGCTCCAACCCTGGCTTTCTCTCTCATGTTTTTACCTATAAATTAATGTATTGTTGCTGTAATTCTTATCAGCTGCTTTAGCCTCTTTGTTTTTGCTTATAAGTTTTCGTTAATTTGATTTCTGTTTATTTAAATCATGTTTGTTTACTTGTTCCATGACTACCCGATTAGATGCATTGGAGAAAATCACTCTAGTAAGGGACTGTTGGAGGGTCAAGGTGCGGGTTGTACGTCTGTGTACCTTTCAAGTTTCAACAACAACCAAACCATTAATAGCATTGAGATGGTTTTCATAGACAAATATGTTAGTAGGTTTTTCCTTTCTTCTAATATCATTTGGGTATTTTAATTTATAATTTAGATTGGGTTGTTCATCAGTTCAAATAAGAGTAATCTATTAGTAGTTTGTCTGCTGTTTCTGAGATGATTTGTGTTTTCAAATGTAAGGATGTACCATACATGCATCAATCAGAAAAACTCTGGTATACAAGTTCAAGTCCTTGTTTTCTGAAGGGGAAGTCTATGTCATAACATACTTTGGTGTTGGTGGTAATAATAGGTATTTCCGTACTACCAGACATGAGTATCATCTCAATTTTCAACTTAGGACTACTATGAAACTTGCTAAAAGAGAAGTAATTCCTTTTTATGGTTGTAAGTTGGTTCCATTTGATGAGATATTTCAGAGTGATGAAGATTTTCCTTATTTAGTTGGCAATGTGCAAGTTCATTTTTTTAATTATGATATGTGAGTTATATTATTAATTTTGTTCATTCTAATGTTAATAGTTATGTATAAGTAATGACTTATTTGTTATTTTAGATGTTATGGGGCTTGTGACAGCTGTTGGTACTGAAAAAGAAAAATGACAAAGATGGAAAAAAAACCAAGATGATAGTGATAGAGCTGGATGTTGACATGTTTCTTTTTAATTTTTTTTGTTGTGTTAAGTTATCAATTGTATATTCTAATAGCAATCTTATATGATTTATTTAGTTATTGCAGTGGGAAATTGGAGGTGGCACTTTTTGGGGATTATGTTGATGGGATCAACAACTTTTATAGTTAATGGTGATGTTGATCAATCTGTTATTGTTATTCGATTTGCGAAAGTGAAGACATTCAAGGGTTAAGTAGTTCTATCCTTTTTCTTTGCCTTTTTTTGTTACAACACCTCTTAATTATTATGTTGGACGACTTGTTTACTTCTATATTGGAACTGAATTATCCTGATCATATGTGCAAATGTTTTATCACCACATTTAATTGATATATTTTAGATTTCCAGAACTGATACCTATACATTGTTTTTTGCTTATGGAAAATGAGATACTTTTTAGTGATTAAATTGTAATTACTTGCTATTTTGTGTGTTTGATTAATCTGCTGAATGGTTCTTGTGCAATGCTGCTTGCTTACTCAATCATATGTGTTCCTTTGTGGTAGCTTCAAATTGCTTAATATTGTCTCGTTTTAAGTAGATTAAGTTTTGTGCTTATGATTTGTTACTTAAGAAACATATTTTTTTACTGAAAAACATTTAAAGGTCCTGTACAGTGTCTCACATTCGGTTTGTTTAAAGCCTTTTTTTGTTTTTGAGCTATTGCTTTTTGTTATAATTATTTACCAAGAACTAATAATAGTATCTCATTTTGAGTATCCATTTGCTTCTATCGCATTTAAAGCATGTTCAATAACTTAAATTTATTCAAAGAACTAAGTAATTTGTCATTGTATTGGTTCAATAGTCATTTATGAGTTGTTAATTGTTACAGAAATTAAATTTGTTTTTTGTTACAGTTATTAATTCCTTTTAACCAATACTTAGTATTAATTCGTTTGTTTCTATACTTTTTCTTTGCTTTTGCTGTTACAATACATCTTAATTATTACGTTGGACCATTTTCCTTCTTCTGTTTTGGATGTGAATGATTATGAGCATATGCAAAAATTTCAACATAAAATGCTCAATGATTAAGTTTTTATAATTGAGTATTCAGTTGCTTCTATTGCATTCACAGCATGTTCAAAGAACTGAAAATCATTCAAATATCTAAAATTCAACCCCACTGTTAATTTCTAATTGTCTTTCTTCAAAAAGTTATTTTTGATTTTTTGTTTGTTAAACTAATTACATTTTTTTTAGGCTAGATAGTGGTGCAAAATATTATGTTTGGTACTAGATTGTTGTCCAATCCTGAAATTCCTAAGGTTGTTGAGTTCAAAAAATGGTAAGTAATGTGTCTAATTGATTATATTTGCAAAAAAATTCTTCCTCTCATGTATTAAGTGTTACCAAGTGGCCTCAATACTCAAGAGGGGGGTGAATTGAGTATGTAAAATATTTTCGTAAATCTTTCGCAAAACGTTTGATTAATAATTTTTGTTGAAGCTATTGGATGATTGAGGTGAATGGATAAATGAGATTGAATACTTCACTCATAAATAAACAAGCCAAGATAGAAAGTATTCAAGCAAAGCTAAATAACAAACTCAACTCAAGCAAATATAATTAAAGCACAAAGTAAAGAGATAGAGTTGAGAAGAACAAACACAAGATTTATCCTGGTTCAGCCACTAATCCACTTGTGACCTACGTCCAGTCCTCAAGCAAACCACTCGAGATTTTTCACTAAACTTTAAGTTTGAACGGGTGCTTGAAAACCTTTACATAAAAGAGCACTCAACTCCTTGGGATGCCTCACCCTTGAGCTTGAGTCTCAAACCAGGGATACCTCACCCTTTTCACTAGAGGGATACCTCACCCTCTTTACAACCTTTGAAGGATGCCTCACATTTAACAAGGGATACCTCACCCTTTACAAACTTTGAGAGATACCTCACTCTCTTTTCTCTAGAGGGATACCTCACCCCCTTTACAAAGAATCAAAGTGTTTATAAAATGAAAACTCTCACAAGAGTAGATGATACAAATTGAAGCCCTATAATGCTCTTCAAGAATATCTCAACAATATAAGCAAAAACAGAGCAAAAGTGATTTAAGGATGAATCTCGGATTATAGCAATTGATAGATGTTTCTCAAGTGTTATTCAGTCACAAAAGATGCCCCAAGATGAGTATTTATAAGTTTTTGGAACAATAGAGCTGTTGGGGGCTTTAATGGGCAACATTAAAAGCCAAATAATATAGTCGTTGGGTTTGTCAGAATGCTGGTAATCGATTACAGGGTTCTGGTAATCGATTACATGACAGTTAAAACGTGTTCTTGGCTTTCTGGGTTTGTGGTAATCGATTACAAGAATTGTGTAATCGATTACACGCCCTCTGACTTTCTGGTAATCGATTACAATATTGATGTAATCGATTACATGACCCTTTGAACGTGTTCTTAGATTTCTGGGAACATGGTAATCGATTACATGGATGCTGTAATCGATTACAAGTCCTCTGACTTGCTGGTAATCGATTACCAAGAGTGTGTAATCGATTACTTGCCACTTGGAACACATTTTTCAATCCCAATTAAGTCTCTAGGCCATTTTTATCATTTGGGCACTTGGACAAAACAAGATTTACAAATGTTTACCATAATCCAAGATTGAAATCAACATTTCTTTTAAAAATATGAACTTTGAAAACAAGTTGATTTATGAGATCTTTGAAAAACCATTTGAATATAATTGAGATACCTTGAGAGCATTTCACATTTATGTTCTAAGACCTATATCTAATATACCTCTTTTGATCTTGGTCTTCTTCTCTTTGGTTTTGATCTTTTCTTTTGATCTTGGTCTTTTCTTTTGATCTTGGTCTTCTTCTCTTGGCTTTGTTATCATCAAAAACTTATTTGATATGCTTCATGACATAAGCATTCACATTCTCCCCTTTTTTGATGATGACAAAATAAACATTGAAAATAGAGAAATATTTGCATTCATTTATCTATCAGAGATTAAGCGCAACTCTCCCCCGTAATGTATGTATGAGATAGGATAAATGATTTTCATGTAAAAGCACGAAGCTCCCCCGTACACATGCAACATATTTCACTAATCTCTCCCCTGTTGGCATTATCAAAAACAACATAAGCATTCAGCATTGTATAAACATTTCAGCCCAGCAGGATCAATATCAGAGTATGAACGGTTTAACACAACAATTTGTGATGCCAATAGCGAATGCATATGAAAAAGAAATCGAGGATAATAATTATCATTTATGCCAACAGAATTCAGAGTCATATACAAGAGCAAATGGGGTTAGATAACGATTAAGCATAAGGAAAGCATCATGAAAGGCTTGATAGCAGATAAAAAAGTATAATCCATGAATTTTTGCCTTTTAAAACCCTGTGTAATCGATTACAGTGTCTGTGTAATCGATTACGCATGTTCTGGATTCCTGGTAATCGATTACATGTGTGGTGTAATTGATTACATGCCTTCTGGAATTGTTGTAATCGATTACATTGGAGGTGTAATCGATTACCTGCTTTCTGACTTGGCTTGGAACGCTTGGCAGAGCCCTTGTAATCGATTACAAAGGTATTGTAATCGATTACCAGTTTACTAAAACTTAGATTTTACATTTTGAACAGAAAAAGATCAATTTTAAACCTTTCAAATTTGTTCCAAAGCATTCCAAATCAATTTCAAACACCATGTAGGCATATAATACAGATAGATTGTGATCTAAAACATATGATCATGCGAAAATGCTACTTTTACCAAGAATTACACCCTTTTGATGGATTGGTGAAGTTTTTGAGCTTTTTGAGGGTTTTTGTCATGATGTAGTACCTGCAACATAGCTTAGGGGGAATCTCCAACGCTCAAGTCAGTATTGGATTCAAATATGATCAAGAACCATCATGATATGCAGCAAAAATGTCATGATTATACAGCAAGGTAGCATGTTATGCAGCAATTGAGTTCATTATGCAGCAGAAATGAGATTATGCGGAAGATTGTGACTTTGTGCCATACAAGTGACAAGTTATGCATCATTTTGCAGAAAATCACAGATTATATAGCATATGACACATTATGCAGAAAATTATGCATCAAAATTGTGTTACAAGAGTTTAGATGCATGATTGATCCATTATGCCAAGTTCAAAGATGTTTTATATCAAATATGCTATTTCAAACAAGAAATGAACTTATCAAGCATATTATTACATATAAAGATATTTTCATGATATAAAGCTTAGAGAAATACAATTTTAAAACAAGTTAAAGCATAAAAACATATCTCCACTTATCCAAAGATTGCAAGTCCAAGCTTCTTGGAGACAAGGAAGAGAACTTGGAGCAATTTCTGATCTTGTGCTTGCAGCAGCCACTTTTGATATTCCAAAGTCCGTTCTTGGCCTTCAAGCACACCTACAACACACTTTAATTTCTGGCTTTTGGTACCCAAATTCTCTTGGGTCCTTGTGTGTTAGTGTTAGGCAAGGTGCCTTTGGGAACCCAAACCATTTTAGTTCCAATCTTGTTATTGATATTCTTCCTCACATTACAAGTTGATGTACAATGTCCTTTCTTGCCACAATGAAAACACTTTATAAAAGAACTTGTTGATGAACTTGAGGGAACAAAGAAATTCTTGTAAAGTTTTTGTTGATTTTTGGGATTGTACCCTAAACCAGCCTTTTGAAACACACATTTTTGATTCCCAAGCAATATGTTCAAATTATCTCTTCTAAGAGTAAATTTTGAAAGAATATTTTTCAAATCTTCAATTTCCTTTTCAAAAGTTTTACATGATGAGCAAGAAAAGGATGTAGATGCATTGTCAAGTAAAGAACATGTTAAGCATGAGGAATTTGCATCAATGAGTCCAAGAGTTTTATTTTCAATTTTAACTTCCTCAATTTCCTTGTTTAAAATAGAGATTTTGTTTTCAAAAGAGGAAATTATTTTCTTGGATGATGAAACAAGTTTTGCAAGTCTCATAGATTCATTATGCAATTCTTCAAATGCATCTTGCAATTCATCATATGAAGGAGAAGAATTTGATTCAAAATTTGAGGATGTTACCTCCATGTCATCTTCATCTTCCTCTTCTCCTCTAGCCATGAAACATAGATTGGCTTCCTCATTGTCCGAACTATCGGTTGAATCCATGTCATTATCATCCCAAGCTATGTAGGCTCTTCTTTCTTTCTTTTTCTTTGAGTACCTCTTTTCATACTTCTCCACTTTCCTTTGATAGATTGGGCACTCCATCTTCATGTGTCCCAATTCTCCACATTCATAGCATTTAGGAGTGGTTGAGGTTCCTTCCCCTTTGTGATAAGCATTCTTTGAGGGAAAGTGAGGTCTTACTTGAGCTCCATTCTTTTTGAAGAATCTTCCAAACTTCTTTACTAGTAGGCCAAGATTCTCTTCACTAATTTCTAAGCCATCTCCATCATCATCATCATCATCATTGATCAAAGAGGAGGTGGTCTTGAGAGCAATTCCCTTCTTTTCCTTCTTGTCAAGCTTCTCATTTTGATTGAGTCTATTCAGCTCCAACTCATGTTCTTGAAGCTTGCCAAAAAGTGTGGCCAATGTCATTGTTGCAAGTTTTCTTGATTCCGAAATAGCCGTCACTTTAGGTTGCCAATCCCTGCTTAAACATCTCAACACTTTGTTAATAAGATCTTCATTAGGAAAAGTCTTTCCCAATGAAGCAAGATGATTTATGATATGTGTGAAACGTTTTTGCATTTCTTGAATGCTTTCACCTTGATTCATTCTAAAAAGTTCATATTCATGAGTGAGAGTATTTATCCTTGATCTTTTCACTTCACTAGTACCCTCATGAGTTACTTGTAAGGTGTCCCACATTTCTTGGGCGGAGTTACAATTTGAGACTCTAAAGAACTCATCATACCCCAAAGCAGTGGTAATGATGTTTTTGGCTCTCAAATTATATTGGACCTTCTTTTTATCATCATCCGTCCATTCACTTCTTGATGTATTAATTCTTACACCATTTACAACTTGTGTGGGTACAAAGGGACCATTTTCAATAGCATCCCACACATCTAAGTCAATAGCTTCAATAAAAATTTTCATTCTTTCTTTCCAATAAGCATACCCATCCCCATTGAAAAAGAGAGGTCTATAAAGAGAAGAACTTTCATAAAAATCATTTGAAGAGGCCATCACTTTCTCTTGAAGCTGCTAAGCCCTTTATACAAGAGTCTAGCTCTGATACCACTTGTTACCAAGTGGCCTCAATACTCAAGAGGGGGGGTGAATTGAGTATGTAAAATATTTTTATAAATCTTTCGCAAAACGTTTGATTAATAATTTTCGTTGAAGCTATTGGATGATTGAGGTGAATGGATAAATGAGATTGAATACTTCACTCATAAATAAACAAGCCAAGATAGAAAGTATTCAAGCAAAGCTAAATAACAAACTCAACTCAAGCAAATATAATTAAAGCACAAAGTAAAGAGATAGAGTTGAGAAGAACAAACACAAGATTTATCCTGGTTCAGCCACCAATCCACTTGTGACCTACGTCCAGTCCTCAAGCAAACCACTCGAGATTTTTCACTAAACTTCAAGCTTAAACGAGTGCTTGAAAACCTTTACACAAAAGAGCACTCAACTCCTTGGGATGTCTCACCCTTGAGCTTGAGCCTCAAACCAGGGATACCTCACCCTTTTCACTAGAGGGATACCTCACCCCCTTTACAAAGAATCAAAGTGTTTATAAAATGAAAACTCTCACAAGAGTAGATGATACAAATTGAAGCCCTATAGTGCTCTTCAAGAATATCTCAACAATATAAGCAAAAACAGAGCAAAAGTGATTTAAGGATGAATCTCGGATTATAGCAATTGATAGATGTTTCTCAAGTGTTGTTCAGTCACAAAAGATGCCCCAAGATGAGTATTTATAAGTTTTTGGAACAATAAAGCCGTTGGGGGCTTTAATGGGCAACATTAAAAGCCAAATAATATAGTCGTTGGGCTTGTCAGAATGCTGGTAATCGATTACAGGGTTCTGGTAATCGATTACATGACAGTTAAAACGTGTTCTTGGCTTTCTGGGTTTGTGGTAATCGATTACAAGACTTGTGTAATCGATTACACGCCCTCGATTTTTCGTAATCGATTACAATATTGATGTAATCGATTACATGGCCCTTTGAACGTGTTCTTGGATTTCTGAGAACATGGTAATCGATTACATGGATGCTGTAATCGATTACAAGTCCTCTGACTTGCTGGTAATCGATTACTAAGATTGTGTAATCGATTACTTGCCACTTTGAACACATTTTTCAATCCCAATTAAGTCTCTAGGTCATTTTTATCATTTGGGTACTTGGACAAAACAAGATTTACAAATGTTTACCATAATCCAATATTGAAATCAACATTTCTTTTAAAAATATGAACTTTGAAAATAAGTTGATTTATGAGATCTTTGAAAAACCATTTGAATATAATTGAGATACCTTGAGAGCATTTTACATTTATGTTCTAAGACCTATATCTAATATACCTCTTTTGATCTTGGTCTTCTTCTCTTTGGTCTTGATCTTTTCTTTTGATCTTGAACTTTTCTTTTGATCTTGGTCTTTTCTTTTGATCTTGGTCTTCTTCTCTTGGCTTTGTTATCATCAAAAACTTATTTGATATGTTTCATGACATAAGCATTCACATTAAGATCATTTATTTATTTTTCTTAATTTGTGGTTTATTTCTTTTGTAGGTTGTCTACTTTAGTTAGTAAAAATTCTCAAACTATTAATGTTCTATCTAATGCTCCATACTATTCGCTTAAGGGTGACTTCCTAAAAGCAACTCCTAGGAAGTCGATTAAGGAATTGAAATACAAGTATGTGATTTCTTTATGAATTCAGTTATTAAATATTTCTTCATGTACTTATATTTTTACAATTTTATACTTAAGAATTAATTTCATCTTATTAATGTTCATTTTACGATAGGTTCTATATAGTATTTACTACTATGAAGGGTATTATCAATGGGCCAGATTGGTGGTATACAGCCTATAAGTGCAACAAAGCAGTGGCAACAGACTCTAGCATGTACTACTGTGAACGTTGTTACTCCCATGTGGTGAATGTGATACTTAGGTTAGTTTATTAATTGCAATTTGAATGTGTTATAGGTTGGTGTGTTGTTATCTGATTCTTTTTTTGTATTATTTTTCAGATATAGAATCAATATTAAGGTCATCGATGAAACTAGTAGTGCTACATTCTTGCTTTAGGATTGTGATGGCTATCTTCTTTTGAAAAAAAAAATCATGTTATTACTTGCTTGAGTGTTTTCAGAATGTAAGTATTTATTCTGTTTAATTAAATATGTTCATATTTGTCTATTATTGTTTTTTTATATTCTTACTTTCAAACAGATGGGAGGACCACTTACTCATCCACCTGAATTTGATGAATTCCTTATTGAAAAGTCCTTCCTCTTTAAGGTTGAGGTTAAGAATATGCTTACCTCTCAGTTTGAACCTTCGTTCAAGGTTATCAAGATTTGTACTGATGAATTCATCATAGCTAAGTTTAAAGAGTCTGATCCTTCATTCTTTGTTACTGAGGTTCTTAAACTTTTCATAATGCCTTATTCTATTTTTTTTATCATTAACTTATTAGTATTTCTGAAATTAAAGTTTATATGGTTTTAATAGTTTCTTTCATAAATCTTTGAATTTCTAGACATGATGGTTGGTTTATCTCTTGGTGATACTTCTCTGAGTATGGAGTCTCAAGATGTTCAATCATCTACTTATAAGGTAGCCAGCATTTTCTTGCTTTATTTATATTTATAACCACCACAAGTTCCTTAAATGTTTGTTTTACTTCTTAAATTTTAGGACTTGATGCAACAATTTTGTCATGGAGAGGTCTACCTTGGTTCTCAAGCTGAGAATTGTATTCCCAATTTCACTCCTCTGAAAAGATCTTCTGATGAAGTTGTTTCTCTGTCTGATGGTGACATGTTAACCACTAAGCTCAAAAATGTCAAGATAGAGAAAGATGACTACTTATACGATTATCTATGTGGAGACTTTTTTGTGGAGGGTGCTTTATAATTTTACTACATCAAGATTTTTTGGGAGAAATGAAGCATTTTTTTTCAATTTTAGATTTTAGTTTTCTTTTTTTGGTTTTATGAAGGTTTTGGTGTGAAGGTCTTTGTCATGACCTTTTTATCTAGAATTCGTAGGCTGTTGTTTTTATGTTTATTTCCAAGGTCTGTGATATGGTTCAGTTAGCTCTTTTGATGGATATTGTTCAGTTCGCAGTTGACTACTTTTATTGTTAACAATGAAGTTTATGTTTTGGTTTTTTGCTTCACTATGAAATGATCTTTTTATCACGGTATTCTTTTGCTTTTATGCTTTTAACTCATCCATTTAATTAGATTTTCAATAGGGAATGTTAGTTTTATAATATAAACTTCATTAAAATAAAATAAATTTATAATTATTTGACATCATGCACACTTAATAATATTTTATTAAATTGCATTTTTTGATAACTACCTATAATATGTTAAAGTTTTCCATTTGCATAAGTGAAACAATATAGTATGATAAGTTTTATTTGTTTCAAAAGCCCATATTATTGACTTTGTTTATAAATAACTGTTGGGCCTTTCTAACTCTTTGTAATGAAATATTAAACTTCAAGCCCATACTCTCTAACAAAATGTGTTTGCAATTTATTTCTTAACTCTTACTCACAATTTTTTAATTGGAGTTAGCTAAAAATGTAATGAACGCTAACTTAGTTTAAAAATTTTCCAGTCATAGCAAAAATCTTGTCTTCATATATGTTGTTAAAAATACATGATCGTAAATTTTATTTTCCCTTTCTTTGTCTCTTACTAAAAAAAGGAGATGCAATAACATGTACAAAGTGAATTAAAGAATATATGCCATCATTTATTTTTTTTAAATAATTAAATTTTCATTTCAATTGTAAGATTGTTATTAGCTAAGCTATTCCATAATTTATTTAACAATATTAACAATGTGTAATATTGCAAGCCCAATTATTTATTTTTTTGTTATGGTAAGCCCAAATCCAGATATAAAGCATAATCTTCAAACTAAGGTTTTTAGTTTTTATTTATTAATAATAAAATAATATTCTTATTACACAAAAAAAAACTTTTTCGTCAAATATTGCTTGTGATGCCAAGAGCTAGCACGGAAGAAATTGTTTTTGCAACTATAAACTCATCGAAGTTTTGGTTTCACTGTAAAGTACTCAAGTTGACAAAGAATATAAGATTAGGACCCGGTCCTAAAACAGTTTGTAGATTGGATAGTTAATCTTGGGGATGGAAATTTAGGAATGGATAATGATGGAGTAGTAAAAATTGATATTCCAGAAGGCCATTTTATTTTGCAAACAAATCAACCTCTTGTTGGTATTGTTGATTTTGCTTATCCTAATTTATTGGATAAAATGAAAAACTTTAAGTTTTTTGAAGAGAGTGCCATACTAGCTCCAATTGTTGAAGTAGTTGAAATAGTCAATGAATTTATTCTTTCTCAAATCCCTGGAGAAGAGAAAGAGTATTTGAGTTCTAACTCATATTGTTTAGCAGATGAAGATGTTGGTATAAAAGCTGAATGGTTAATCACTGAGTTCTTGAATGAAATTAAGTGTTCTGGAATTTCAAATCATAAATTGATTTTGAAAAAAGAAGTTTCAATCATGCTTCTTAGAAATATTGATCAAGCTTCATGATTGTGCAATGAAACAAGGTTAATTGTTGAAGAATTAGGACATAATGTCATAGGTTCAATTGTTGTTACAGGGAATCATATTGGTAAGAAAGTTTACATTCCTTGAATGAATTTAATACCATCAAATGCTAGAATGCCAGTAAAATTTCAAAGGCGACAATTCCCGATCACCCTTTGTTTTGCTATGACTATTAACAAGAGTCAAAGTCAATCTTTTTCTTATGTTATACTTTTTTTTTACCAAAGCCTATTTTTACTCATGGATAACTTTATGTTGCGGTCTCTAGAGTCAAATCCAAAAATGGTATGAAGATATTGATTTTGGATGAAAATTGGGATCCAACTAATGCAACAAAAAATGTTGTTTACCAAGAAGTATTTCAAAAGATTTAAATTGGAGGTAATTATCTATTTTAAATGTTTTTATTTTTTATTCAACTTCAACTTATTTGATACTTAAAAATATTTTTTTTAATTTATCAATTATTTTTTTTATAGGTCATACTTAATTCACAATTTTTTTATTTCGAAATGGTAAGATTGTATTATGATATTTCATTCTTTTTCCTCATATAGGTGTTAGAGATGAAGATTTCAATTAGATGATTTTGTTTATTACTATTATCAAAACTCAAATTTTTTTTGTTATTTATCATTTATATTTTGTTAGTTTGTATATTTGACTTCATTGTTTTTGTTAGTAAAGTCTCAATGAAGTGTTCTAATTTGAAGACGTTCTTTATATTTCAATTATCCAATATGATTAATTTTTTTTATATAAAATAGTTATTATTATATTTATGGTTCCAATTATTAGTTCTATATTGAAATACAATAGAATTATCAATTCTTGATATTTTTAAATTTACATTAATGTCTCTATTTAAATAATAAAAATTTATTATCCTGCATTGCACGAGTTCAAAATACTAATTATTCTTATATTTTAATACTTTTTTATATAATTTAAATCTTATCAAATATTAAATATTATTATTTTTATGATAAATAAATTAATTTATATTAAAAAAATAAAATATGTACATATCACATTAATTATATAATAATATCTTAATTAAAAATTAATTATTAGACTTGCAAGTCGATCGACTCATGTTTGACCAAATCGAAATTAAATCAGTCTATTTAAGGTAAATTTCAATTTTGCATCAATACTTTTAGTCTAACTCATTTATTTTATACGACTATGAGTCAATCTTTTTTGACACCCATGGAAAGAACCTTGCTTTAAGGTGAAAATAATTGTACCCTTATGACATTGTTGACTTTCCATTTTGAAATATCCAATACATGATGCATGAGGAACTATAGGGAATCACGAAGATAATGTATTCTATTATATAGTGTAGCATTGTTATAGTTTTACGCAACTATTGATTTTTATTATATATTTTCTTATGTAAGGAATATTTAAAGTTGCTAGACAAAAAAATCTACGATTGAAAATATTTTTTTAATTAAGTGTGGTGTGAAATTTTTTTATTAATATTTTTTGTAAAATTTATTTACTTTATCTAATTTATAAAATGTGGGTTAGAGTTGTCAGATGAAAAATAACAAATAACTACATTCTATTATATTATATTAAGGGTATATAAGTTATTTAATATAATTACATTTTCTTTTTTCTTTTCAATCAAACAAGGAAAAGAAATATTTCTCATTTTCATTTTCTCATTTTTCTCTTTATTTTATCTTCTCTCTATTTTCTTTCTTCCCATTTTCTCCCCTCATCAAGCAAAGGGTTAGAGACAAATGACAGTCACTTGGGTGTTTTAGCAAGTGGAGCGCCAGGTTTGGGTTTGGTTTGAGTTTGAGTTGGGTCTCGCCTGGGAACAAGTTTGAGTGAATTCGACTTTGTTATTAGTAGTGTTTTGAAAATCGGATTGATTAGTTCAATTGTGAATCAGACTATTGGTTGATTTGGTCAAGCCACTTTAACCGATAGGGACAAATCTACAGTGAGATAAGCAGATGTTGCACCCCTAGCTTTTATATAATTTTTCATGGTGCATGTTGTATTAGCATGTAAAAAAAAAAAAACTGATGTTTCTACTTTGTATTGACCTATGTAATGAATGACTAAAATAATTCTAAAAGAGTGATTATGTTTGCTTATTTGTGGACTGATCCAATTATTGAAAATGATATTTTACTCAAATAAAAATTTCAGACAAATTCAATTATTAGAAGTAATCTTTTACTCTAATAAAAAGTGTAATAAGTTAAACCAATTTTTTTTTTAAAAAAAGTGTACTAAATTTTAAAGTAAGTGATAAAAAGAAGCTTAAGCTTCTTCAATACGTATCTGACAAAAAAAACCTTCTTCAATACATTTTCACAGTAGTGATAAAAACATTTTTACATCTGCATCAATATTTTTCTCCTTTTTTTTGGAGGAAATTAGGAAAAATAAAAAGTCAACTTTGATGTTTTAGATATTAGAATAAGAAACCACATAAGTTGAAGATAAAAGATAATTTTGTAATTGTCAATAATTATTATGCCATATCACATAGTAGGATTTTTTGTTTAAATATTTTGATTCTTATCTTTTATAATCTTAGCCTCTTATTAGTTGATTCCTAGATCCATCCATGCTAACCAGTGTTCTCAAAACCAATCTATGAACCAGCGATCTAGTTGGAAATCAGTTCTGATAGTTTAAAAAATTTCTCAATTCCCATAGGTGAGACTCAAACTCAAGCCTTCTAACTAGAATAGAAGTACTCAACCCCTAAACCACATGTGCTTCTTGCTTATAATGTATGTATCAAATATCATCATTTCATTCTAATATGATCTATAATAGAAAAATGTTCAAAATATCATGGGGAGGATTTCAACTCAAGTGCAGAATTTTAAATGGCAATTGTCTAGCACCATGCCACTTGTGTTCAGGAGTTATAAGGCGTATATTATATATTATATTACATTTTAATTTCAATTATATGATATAAAACATATGGTATTTTTTATTTTATATATATTAAATTATGTTTTGATTCAATTATAATTGGATTATGGTTGAATCAATAAACTATGAATCAATACCTTAACTGATTCAATCATCAATTAGATTTTCAAAACATTGATTATTAGTGAAGGTATTTTGACGGACCAGGAGTGTACAACGTCTTTAAATTCATTTACTTTGTCTACTTGATGCACTTTCCAATTAGGCTTAATAGGAAATGGGTCCCTGCACTTTTTTTAAAAAAAAAAAACTGCAGAGAATTTTAGCCATAAAAAGAAAATATTGTTGTAATGTAAAATATTAATGAAAAGGGGTTGTTATGGTATTTACATAAAATTATAAGTATTAAAATTCATGCTGAGATGAATAAATAAAATAATAACGTATGTATTAAATAAAATAAGGTGAACTTTTTATAAATTCAATTGTAAATAAATATTTTTTAAAATAAAAATAGCAAAATGGTCCTTTTGGTTTTGTTTTGTTTTGTTTTAAAACAGTAGTAGATTAAAAACTAAACTTATCGTGGTAGCCCGAGACTTTCTATCACTCCGAGAAGTATCTTCTACATTATTATTCTTATTGTTAATTTTCTTCCCCAAAAATGACACGCTTGAACTCGTTCATTGACCACTGTTGCACACCATCAGAATCTTGCAGGAAGGGATTGTTCATCGAATTTCGAATTTGGACTTGAGCATTGGTTTACTGGACACATATTCCATCTATCTTATTGTGTGAATCCCTGACTCTGAAATTATGTGAACGTGGTGTGGGTTATAATTTTTCCGTTGCAAGTTAATTAAAAATAGATACTTATCATGTTAATTGAAAAATCAACCCCACGGGATATTGATCAAATAGGAAAATAATTATTTTATATTTTTTTTATGGGTATAAGTATTATTTATATCATTTTTAAAGGATATGATTAAATGAGAGAAAGTTATAAAAAATTTATATATATATATATATAATAAATGATATTAGATAAAATATGAAAATAAATATATATATTATTTGATGTAAAAATATAAGAATTAGATCAAATAAGACCTAATTATTGATCAAAAATATTCTTACAACTAGAATTTGTATTCATGCCATGCACGGCGTAATATTAAAAATAAAAAATTATATGATAATACAAATATAATAAAATAAAATTTAATTTTATTAAAATGCATTTTAATAATGGTAAATTAAATTATAAATAAAACATAGGTTTATTATGCACGAAAGCATTTTTTAAATATAATTTTAAATAAAAATAAATAAATACATAAAATAATAATAACAAAAAAATCTATATATCATACTTGAATTAATTAATTTAAATATAACATGACATTAATTTAGAAAAAAGCAACGAACAATTTCTTAGAAAAATGTAGAGAAAAATATTACCTAGACTTTCCATTAACAAGTATAGTAACAAGTGGATATTTCATCAAATAACTGAACAAGAGGATAAATTATTATATTCTGACTTTATTCACTAAGATAATAACAATATTTGTAAAAAAAGCAAACGAGTGATAGAAGAACATACCAATGTGAAAATAATAACACGTGCGATTCAAGAATCTTTTAAATAAGTTGTGCACATGTTTATAAAATTAATATAATACTTATTCATCATGTTCATCTAATACTCATGTCATTTGTAAGATAATATTTAATTTCATGTAAAATTAGAGGAGTCAATCCATTATTTAAGCCTTCTTAGTGTTTTATATTCAAGATTAGATATGTTATTAGCATTTACATATTAAAGTAAATTATATTTTATACTTATGGAGATTGACAATCAACTAATTATTAATGGCAAATTCAATTTCAAATTATATGATTTAAAATTAAATTTTAGATTGTATCTACATTTAAAAAAAGAATTTAATGAGATTTAGTTTTCCAATTACGTTGATTCTAAATTCTTTGAACCTATAAATCATGCAATTATCACTTGATAGCCATAATCCAAAATAAGAAAAAAAAATCAAATTTCATCTAATCAATTAAGTTAGCTAATTGATTGACTAAGTAAATAGTACTAATAGGTGATTAGGGACACCTTTTTAAAAATTGATAGTCGCAATTCAAATGTTGTAGTAAAGACTATTTTTAATTTTTTTTGTCAAATCAATTAACATTTGTGTAGACCAGTAACCAAATCAAATCTAAAAATTTAAAATTTTTTAAAAACAATTAAATTTTTCAAATCTTTATATATAAAAAAATGCAACCAAAAGACTATGAGCATAAAATTTTACCTGACAATAAGTGGCCAGCCACCCATCCGTGTTAAGTCACTACTGTCAACTCCTTCCTATGACCAAAACCCTAAACAACCGCCACAGTCTCCCTGCCCCATCCGCACATCAAATCCATGCCACCATCGGAGTCAGCATTTGGCGCACCGTCGCATACCGTCACCCATGGTTCAAGATCTTAACCTACAAATCACCCACCAAGAGTCCACACACCGATCGGCCTCTCATGTGGTATTGCCTCATGTTATACTTTACTCTTGTGGATAGTTGCTGATTGGGAGATTGGGAAAAAAATTACATAAAACTCTTCCATAAAAGGAAAAATTGTATGAAGCTCTAGTCATGGTGAGATCTCGATCAAGTAATGGTGAAGAGCAAGAAAGTAATGTTAGAAGAAGTAAAATGAAGAAATATACTGAAACCCAAAAGCCTACAAAAGAATCATGTATTATTTTTAAAGGTTAATTGGTTAAGGTTACGTTCTTCAGGCAATCATTCTCAATCCATTTTGCATATGATATTTGAGTTTTTGAGTATTATTCATTTTCCGAATGTCAATCAATCCAACTTATTTGGTTTTTTTTTTCATTTTGATATTAATCCTTTTTTATTTATTTTTAAACTTATTTGAGTGTTTGAGTCTTTTTTTTTTCATTTTCGTTCTCTATTTTGTAATATACTAATTGATATTTTTTGAATTTTATTATTTATTTATTTTTACATGTGACAATTATCACATTATATAACATGTGGATAAATTTATCACATCAATGACATCTAACATAAAAATAATTATCATAAACATCACATGTCAAAATTTTAAGAGAAATGATTTATCCTCTTACTCAATCTTTCTACTAATCTTCTTAATTACTAAATAAAAAAATATTGAATATTTTTTATGTTCCTAAAATATTAGATGCATTTACTTTTTTATTTAATATTTTTTTCATTTATATTAGGATGATTGAGTAAAAGGATATAACATTACTCAAATTTTAAATTATTGAATTGATGATTAGTTATTGATTACCCTTATTGATTGTGGCGCCCAAGTATTGATATTGCTTGCCTAAACTTGCGTTTTTGGCTACTCCTCACTTACATGATAGTAGGCGAATAATAACGGACTTGGTTAATTCACAATTGAAAGGAAACTTTTTAGAAGAGAATTATAGGATGATTATTAAGATGATTATTAAAATAATTGAATATGAAGATATAATATTACTCTGTATGTAATGGCATTATTAACAAAGGAGTGAGGTTGATTCTTTTAAGTATTTTCCGAGGCAAATCCTAGGAGGAGAAAAAACAATCCAGTGAGCTTGTTTCAGGGAAGAATAATGATTCCCTAACTTCTTTTGTTTTTGCTTTTTTTTTTTTAAAAAAAAAGTGTTATCTCTTACAAATTCTATCTCCTTAAGGATCGTTTTGCAAAATTAATTACTATAGAAAAGACACTTTACATATTAATACCACTATTTTACATGATTATTTTTTATTGATCCACATAAGTATGGGTTTTGGAACCCAAACTTATGCTTAGAATTCCATATAATTTCTCAAATGAAATGAAAAACATAATACAATAAATGTCAGCCACAAAATCAGGAACTATACCTTGTGCATTTGTTTTTATAAATGTAGAGGATCTTTATCCGGCTTAATAATAATTTTTGTTTCTTCTATTGGTTTCAGACTATCAGTTTTCACTCTTTAGTGATTTAAAGATCTAGATTCCGGAGTAGTTATTAATTACTGATTATTATGGCGCCCATATGATATGGACTTAATTTTTGGGTCAGAAATCCCATTAGCACTGAGGCCCAACAGACAGAAGTTAGAGGAAATTGGATCTGCAAAGTATAGCCTTGGCCATTTTCTATGACGGTTCCCAAATCGACAATGAGTCCATAAGTTTATGCTAAACAGTTCTTCTTGCTATGTATTCTCATTCTTTAAAAATTTGAGGAAAACTTCAGACTTTGAGTGCATTCAAAAGAAAACTAGTAAGCTAGTCCTCCTACTTCATACTCAACGGTCTAGCTAGACTTCCTAAGCTATTACCAAGTCTTTTGACATGAGAATACTCGAAAAATTTTAAATACGCAAAACGATAACATGTCAAAAATAAGAAAGATACATGGTAAGCCCAGCCAATAAATTAAACCCGTCAGAGGGCCATTGCTTCAGCAATGAGACGGTCCACACTCATTGCTATAGTTCATGAAAGGCATTTTTGTACGAGGAGAGGCAGTTTTTTTTTTCATATGAGTGTGTTTGGAATGTGAAAAATAAGAAATGATTTGATTTATAAATTAAATTTAATTAAATTTTGTATTTGAAATGTTTAAAAATAAGAAATGATTTGATTTGTAAAATCTCATGGATTTCATTCCTTTTGTTTTAGAAATTCTATCAATTTTGATAGGATTTGTTAGGATTTGATTTGATTTAAAATAAATAGATTATTTTACCTTTAGTAATTACTTCTAACAACCTTTCATAAAGGTTAAAATGTAAAATAATAAAATCAAATCAAATCAATTCTCATTTTAATGAATTTTAAACACAAAATTTGATTTCTAAATTAATTCAAATCCTATTTTTTTTTTAAAGTTCCAAATACAAAATTTAATTTTTAAATCAAATCAATTCAATTCAAATCAAATTAAATCAAATCATTTCTTTTTTTTTATTCATTCCAAACACAACCTAAATGAAATAAGATGACACAGAAATTATCCATTCTAGAAATTATTGCATCCTTCTACAATACAACATATTCAAAAATAAATCTTTATCATTAATTTTAAATTTATTACTTAAAATTTATATATTTATTTAAAATTAATGATAAATATTTTTTATAAATAATAATAATAATAATAATAATAATAATTAATGATTATTATTATTTTTAAAGTATATATTTATTATATTCCAAAAATATGTAATAATTCTTCTATTCCCTGATGCAGATATTTTTTTGAAAGACAAACCACTGCGAGATTTAAGTCACAATAAGTTTTCTGTTTTCTCTTTTCAACTTACAAACAAAAAATAGGGAGAGTAAGGCATATTATGAAAAAATTTTACCCATTGACCTTTTATGATTAGTGAGATAAGTGAATTTATTGCAACTCATAACCATCAAGTAGCCAAAACCGAAGACAAGAGGTAACCCCTACTTCAAAACCTAATTAATTAGTTGCACTAATAAGAGATTATCTTCGGCTGCTACCTCCACCACCTTGGTTTGATCACTAACTAAAATATATTCAACGAATCTGGACCTGACTAACATGTACAATGAATCTGGAGACTAAGCTAAGTTACAAGGTTAATCACATACAACATTTTGTTTGTATTCGCAGCCTCCCCACTCTTGCTCTAGGTATATCTCAGTTACACTGATTTTTCATTATTTAATTAATTTCTTTTGTTCTACAGAGGATTTAAGACGATGAGTGGTGTGCAACTGCAAAGTGCTTCCCCTGCCTTGACCTCATAAGGGTGACAGCAAAATGAAGGTTCAGTAATTATGGCAACTAGTGCAGAGTCAAAGTCAAAGAAGAAAATTCGTTGTGCTTGTCCAGACACTAAAAGCTGCGAGATGAATGCAAAGTAGAGCATGGTGAATCGACTTGTGCAAAATGGAGATTGATAATGAAGTAAAAAGAGAAAAAAGATATTGGTAGAATTACTCAATTGATTTTATGAAATCGTTAAAGATTTTGGGTCACAGTTTTCTTCTTAAATTACGTCAGGGTGATAGTTGAAATTCTGAGCAAGGAAATTTAACTCATGCCTTACTTTGAAAAAAAATGTTATCTTCAAATTACCAACGTTTTAAAATGTTATCTTCTCCATTGCAGCAACATAAATATTAAGTGAGACAAAGTTCAGAGTAACATTTGTTAGAACAAAATTTAAGGGATAAAAAACTAATTTTAAAATGTTGTTTGGTAGCATAGCAATATATCTTTTACGGTTTCACCTACCAAGCCCAAACTCTCTCCCGTGTTAGATCAGCCATGGCAGAAATTTAGAGGAGTGGTGACGCCAGCGAAAGTTAGGGCAAATGTTTGCTGTGACGGGAGGGTGGTGGCACCGGTATCGGTCTCGGTCTCGGTCTCAATATTGTGCACGAAAGAGTTCCTGAAACTATTTCACTAGTTGGATAGCTTGATCTTGATAAAACTCACGCTTTCTATGGATCCACTGCCGATGAACTCTAAGACATTTTCAGGGACATGTTTTAAACAATGATGAAAAAATGGCAAAAAAAAAAAGAAGGAAAAGGACTAAGAAGCAAAATCTAAAAATAGAATACAACAACAACCACCAAAATCTTTTCTTCTTAGGTGGAGTCCGTTACATGGATCAAATAATATTATAGTGTTTTATTATGAATTAAGTCTTTAGAAAAGTCATTAAAATTTAAATTTTTTTTAATCATATCACTTATAATCTTTTTTAATTTTTTTCTATCTTTAACTATTGAATTATTTTACACTTAATTTATTTTTTTTACATAAACTTCTAAAGATCTTTTTAAAAATAGAATGTTTAAATAAAAAAAATCAATAGCAATTATTACTACAAGTAAATTACCGACTAGGTCAAATTTTAAGTGCATCCATACTCTATACTAGTTTAAGAGCATTGTAGAATTCTCCTTATGTTTCCATCGTTGATCAAAGGTCCTCAAAATATTACGTTTTACAGCTGTACGTAACATCATCATCAGAGTTCTACGAAGTAAAACTTGAACCAAGAGGCAAGATACATTGTAATTGGAAAGTTGCCTACTTTGCGAGGAATAAAAGAGTCTAGCATATGGGCCCCAACTACATCAGAAATTTCAGCAATTAATTAAGTGGAGACAATTGAGAAGAGAGTGGGGGCCATTTCACGTGGTTATGCTCTTCTTTCTCTTGTGTTAAGAGATTTAAAAGCATTTTCCATAGACATTGTGGGTTTTTCAGGAGCGTCACCCCTGTTTTTGAGAATTTCAAATGATAAAGCAACTGATATTCAGTGCATCACGCAAATGCTAAGCTTTGCTTTTCCTTTTGAATGACTAGACTGTGCCAAATTGTCTTTAAATTAAAAGC
Source organism: Ormosia emarginata (assembly GCA_029884605.1). Classification (NCBI taxonomy): domain Eukaryota; kingdom Viridiplantae; phylum Streptophyta; class Magnoliopsida; order Fabales; family Fabaceae; genus Ormosia; species Ormosia emarginata. Next base: position 9,876,717 of record JAQQTP010000054.1, on the reverse strand, counting down.
AGCCTAACACCAACAACAACAACAAAAAAAGCAGCCTAATCGGCCAGAGATCTTTCTAAAGATGATTAAAGTCTCCAATATTGGTTTATTTTGCTTTCGAGCACGTCTTGTCTATCATTTGGCAGAACATAATTAAACTTTAAACCCTTAAAAATGTTAATAATTGAAACTTTTAAATTTTATGTAAATTATTATATATAATGCGGCTCTAGTAAATAAACTTATATTCAAGTTTTATATATAAATACTCATTTATATAATATTATTTAAATAAAAATAGTTACATTCATACAAAAAACTGACACCTCTTTTTTAGCCATAAATACCGGTGATTAATGGGAATCGACGCTCTTGTACTAAATGTTTACGGGTGAATTTAGTATGAGATAAATTTTAATAAATAAATATATTTTTATTAATTGAATGTGAGTTTAAAATTATATAATAATTTTAGTAGAAAATAAATTTGTTTAGGAAAATGATGAGAGTAATGTATAAAATGTAAAGTGTTGAGAAAGTAAATTGCGAGAAATGTAAAATTTATAGAAAGGTAAAGGTACAGAAAATTTAAATGTGCAAAAATAGTAAAGTACAGAAATGTAAAAGTGCAGTAAGTTTAAAATGCAGAAAACGTAAAACGCATGAATTTAAAGTGCAGAAAGAGTAAAGAAATTTAAAGAACAAGGCTTGAAAATAAAGAATTTAAAAGAGATTGTATTAATGTAAATTGCTGGAAATGTAAATGGAAGTCATACTTAGAATCAAATCCGTTAATCTGCTTCAGTGAGATGTTAGGATTGTATATCCAGTAAAACCATCATTTGTATATCGTGAATACTAGTATTTATAGGCAAAATATGAAAAATAACTAACTCTTAAAAACTGACCATGTTCATAGCAGTTATATCATGCTTATCTATACTAATATTTTGCTCAACTGAGAGCAGCCATGTCATCTTTCGTCAATAGCATTGGTAACTTTATTTTCGACGAAACCATCCCTTGACCTTTTGATAATTGATCACCACTTGGATCACCATCTGGCTGTTGAATTCAAGACGAATAACTAAAGGCAACTGAGATATTTCGACAAAAAATCAACATTTGACTATAACACTAGATCATCGTCTAACTGTCGAAAAAACCCCTTTGTCAAATACCTCAATGTTATCATTCGACCACAGAAAAACCATCTTCGTCGAATTATCTATCTTCGTCGAATGTCAACTGTCTGTCGAGGATATCTTTATTAAATCAAAACTTGTATTTTTATCCCCAACAAAGGCCCCCCAAAATTTTTATTTCGACATTGCTGGAAGAAACATAAATTTTAATCTTATCTTCTAGTTCCAATCCGACGTCAAGACCTTATCAAAAATATTTTTCGAAATCATTTTTTATTTGGTTTTCAAAAATCTAATAAAATCTTCCGTGGATTTTTTGAAAACCACAACTGCTACTTATCATTTCAAACATTAAATAGCCGTTTCTTCCTAATAAATAGGGATGATATTTATCCCTTTCTGAAAAAATAGTTTTTTTTACGAATATCACGCGTCCTCTTACCTTCTCTACTGTTCATCACTTCTTTAAATTTCATAGAAACACGCCACTTTTACTCCATCTTCTACTGTTCATCTTCCTCCACCTTATTTTCGCGCGTTTTTTTTGTAAAAGCTTCTTTTTCAACAATGGCTTCTCATTCTCAATCTGTCAATGAACCATCAGTAGATTTGGGCAGCCACGCCGTTGTTCAAGACCCAGTTCTAGAGAAATCTGAACTGTGGAATATTTCCAAGGTAATCCTTCCTATCAACGACCTTTCACTTTCTTTAGATTCTCCACCGCTTTCTTGGGCCCAGTTCTGCCCAAAGAACTTATCACTAAAGAAATTCAAAGCTTTTTCCCTTGCAAAAATCCAAAAGAAGAATGTATTTTGGCTTCTCTTCCTTCCATCCCCATCAGTTATTTTAACAAATCTGAAAGGCTTTTTAGAACCCCACCTGGCCAAATCAATGGGTATCTTGATTGGCTTGATAGAGTCCAAGCCTCTAAAGAAACTTCATGGAGGAAATTAGGTATATTTGACTGTATCCAACTTTTACGTTATCCCATGAAAATGGATTCATGTATGTTGGGTGCATCTTTTTTCTTTTGGAACAAAACCACCAATTCCTTTCATTTCCCTTATGGCATGATGGGACCTACGCTTTTCGACGTGGCTGCCATAACTGGTCTTCGACCAGATGGAAAAGTCATAACTCCTATTCTTCTCCCCTTGAACGTCATAGACGTTTATTCAAAAGCCTCAACTTCTTTTTCAAATTTTGTCAATTTCTATTCTTCATCAGATGGCCCTGTGTCTGACGAAGAACATGTGGCTTTTCTTCTTCTCTGGTTGTCGGCCTATGCTCTCTGTACTAAATCAGTTCAGGTGTCAAAATCTTACCTTCACCTCGCCAATCTCCTTCATGAAGGTCAAGAATTGGCTTTTGGTCAGTTCCTTCTTGCCAATCTTTACTTTGGTATTGGCGATATTGTACAAAGCATTCGGTCACAAACAAAGAAAACTAATGCCGGTAGCCCCATATGGTTGCTGCAACTCTGGCTAAATGTCATTCTTGGAGACTATCTAGTCGACACTTCTCCTTCAACAATTTCTTCTGCTACTTATGGCATTAGACTTTGCCATTTCAAACATGAAAAAATCCACAAGCATCACTCAGAGAATTTTATGCACTTTTTCAGCATTTTCCATTCTATTTCCTTCAATACTGAAGACATTTATTTTGCACCCTTCGCTGACCACTCCGTCGGTCCAGAGTGGTTTACTCGACCATTTATTTCTGACAACCCTTCTTGTCGGGATTTATCATCAGTGTCAAGCCGTCTAGCTGCATTTGTTGTCGGCTCCCCTGGAAATGATCCCATGGTAACAACACTTTTTTATCTTTCTACCATCTTTATCTTGATCAAGCATTGGTTTCTTTTCGACCACCAAACAACCTGTTTCTATGGGCTGCTCCTTAATCACTAATCCTTCAGTCATATCTCTTCTCTTTTGTACTTGTCTTAATCTCTGTAATCTCTTTTTCTTACTCTTCGACATTGGATGAACCTTTGATGGCCCTGCTTTATCTTGGCCAATCGAAGTTTTTCCTAAATTAATCCTTCCATTCTTGTAGTCTTCATTCCAAAAAGGTTGATCCCTTTGAAAATTACTCCTCCTGACAGACACATTTCGTCGAAAATACGTATGTCTATCCATTACGGAATTCTTCATCCACTTATTCACGGCAACATTAGCAGGTGGCACCCTAGTCTTAAATGGTCTGAGATGAGCTTTGTTTCCCACAAACCCCTGTGGTTCGACTAACCAACCATTCATGTTAGGCCTAGGCATGTAGACTGGCTTTGGCCTTGGAGCATGAAAAGTCTTCTGTGGTCTCCAGGTTTTTTTTTCGAGAATTTTTTCCTTACCTTGCTGGATACTTAGTTGTTCTTCAGCAGCTTTCTTTGCAGCAAGCTCATCATATACCGCATTACAACTTGGGCACAACCTTACCTTGCCCTCATCTTTCTTTCTTTCAAGAAATGTCTCAAGAGACTTACCTGGCATAGGATATATGTCGGTTGCATCCTTTGTATCCACGTTGAATTCTTGCAACCTCCTTATGTTGAGCATCCTAACATTTAAAGGAACTTGCTGATCAACACAAGATACTTCAGCCGGAAACGGATCTGTGTCAACTTTCATATCCGTTTTAAGCTTGTCGACAAACTTCAGACGCCCATCCATTATTGCTTTTTGAATTATGTCTCTGAAACGAACATATTCATTAGTAACATGACCGAAACTATTATGAAACTTACAATATTTTCGGTCTTTAATTTCATCCAACTTTAACAACCTATGACCTTCCGACAGTTTAATTTGTTTATCTTTTAGTAACAAATAAAAAATCTTGTCAGCTTTGGTTACGTCGAATGTATATGTTTTCTTATTAACGTAACTCATTTTCTCCTTATTTCTAGTAGGCTGTAACGCCTGACAAATATAAGGAGGACCGTTCTGAAGTTCAGCAATGTTAACTTCGAACTCATCATCGCTGCCTTCAAACTCATTGTCGGATTCATACAATCCGACAAATGTCACCTTTTCTCTTTTAAGAAATCTTTTTTGTTTCTGAATCTTTTTAACTTTTAGTTGTTCTATTTGCCTAACTTTTTCACCTAATTGGGCAAGATCAACTAAATGTTGATTCACTAACTTCTTCCTTATATAATAATCTAAACCACCTGCAGCTACCTTTACTATTTCGACCTCTGGTATAGGAGTAAAACATCTACTCCTCATTTGTCGAAACCTAGCCAGATAGTCATCCACGGTTTCATTATACATCCTTTTGATGCTAAAAAGATCTGTAAGTCCCACTTTCAAATCTCCTCTAAAAAATTGATCATGAAAGCTTCTTTCCAATTGAGCCCAGGAGTGGACTGAATTTGGTCTCAATGTCGAAAACCAGGAAAAAGTATTTTTTGTGAGGGAACTTGGGAAGAATCTCATTTTAAGGCCTTCAACAGTGGCCAACTCTCCCATCTCTATTGTAAACCGTACAATATGTTCGACGGTCGATTCCCCACTTTCTCCTACAAACTTGGAAAGTTTTGGAATCTTAACTCCTCTAGGCAACTCTGCCTGTTGGACCCACTCAGGAAACACTGATACAAAATATGGCTGGTTGGCATAACTAATGTTAAAACCAAATCTATTCAGCACTTGTTCCACTACTTGGTTTACATTTTGTTCAACCATTTGGTGCCCCCCAGGATTTGGTCGAAGCAATCTCATGGCTATATCATTTTTGGCCATTTGATCTTCATTTCCTCGACAGAGCACATTGACATTTCCATATTCCAAACGAGGCTGATCATTTTGACCTGATTGATCTAAGTTTTGTTGATTTTGCCCCACATTTGCTTGAGGTGCGACCATTTCTCTATTTACCCCAGGCTGGGCTCCTTGAATATTATCACTGGTCAAATCACCTACTCCCAAGGCTTGGTTTAGCCTTGCCATTTGCTGAGCCAATGCGTTGCAAACATTATTTGTATTTTAATGCGTTGCAAACATTATTTGTATTTTCTATGATTGGCGTAATTACAGCACCCATTTGTTGAGTGAACATATGCACCATGTCATGGTTACTTTCATCCATTTGTTGTCGAAAACTGGCCAAAGAATTCATAGTTGGCCCAGTTATATTCTGAGAATATCTCTTGACATATTTGGAAATACAGGTCCCAAATTCAATCTCTCCTGTCGAAAGGGAGTTGGATTACTTGAACTTGCAACTCTTATTCCTTGGCCATTAAAACTTGCTAAAGCCGAACTTATTTGTGGTTGGCCTTGTGAGGCTACTGTTTGGCCTATAGTATTAGCCAAAGTAGAGCCAAGTCCCATTTGTGCCAACATAGGAGGAACATAATTTAGTGACAAACCATATTGTGGTGCCAACCTTGAATTTGAGTTCATTACACTTTGATTACTTGGTTGATTTGGTGATGACTGAGTCACTCCAGGCACCACTTGTTCTAACACTGGGTTACTCCTAAGAGTACCGGTTGCTATTATATCAACCACTGGACCCGTTGTTAAAGGTGACGCAGTAACGGCTGTCGAAGATGGCACACTAACTTCAACTGAAAGTGCATTCGATGCCTGATTATTTGCGTTACTCATAGTTTGCGTATCTTGAGAAGGGTAAGAAAATACTAATTTTCCACTTCTTAAAAGCATAAAACCATCTTCTTATGAAGAGGTTTGTGACACTACCGAGTTACTCTGAACTCGTCCCACCGGATGTGCCAATTTGTTTATGGGTGAATTTGGTATGAGACAAATTCTAACAAACAAATATATTTTTATCAGTCGAATGTGGGTTCAGAGTTATGTGGTAATCTCGGTAGAAAATGAATTTGTTTAGGAAAATGATGAGTAACGTGCAAAATGTAAAGTGCTGAGAAAGTAAATTGCGAGAAATGTAAAATTTGCAGAAAGGTAAAGGTACAGAAAGTTTAAATGTGCAGAATAGTAAAGTGCAAAAAATGTAAAGGAAATTTAAAGAACAAGTGCAGAAAATAAATGTGCAGAAATGTAAAAGTGCAGTAAGTTTAAAGTGCAGAAAACGTAAAATGCATGAATTTAAAGTGCAGAAAGAGTAAAGAAATTTAAAGAACAAGGCTTGAAAATAAAGAATTTAAAAGACATTGCATTAATGTAAATTGCTGAAAATGTAAATGAAAGTCATACTTGGAGTCAAATCCGTTAATCTGCTTGAGTGAGATGTTAGGATTATATATCCAGTAAAACCACCATTTGTACATCGTGAATACTAGTATTTATAGGCAAAATATGAAAAATAACTAACTCCTAAAAACTGACCATGTTCATGACAGTTATATCGTGCTTATCTATACTAATATTTTGCTCAACTGAGAGCAGTCATGCCATCTTTCGTCAATAGCATTGGTAACTTTATTTTCGACGAAACCATCCCTTGACCTTTTGATAATTGATCACCACTTAGATCATCATCTGACTGTTGAATTCAAGACGAATAACTAAAGGCAACTGAGATATTTCGACAAAAAATCAACATTTGACTATAACACTAGATCATCGTCTAACTGTCGAAAAAACCTCTTTGTTAAATACCTCAATGTTATCATTCGACCACAGAAAAACCATCTTCGTCGAATTATCTATCTTCGTCGAATGTCAACTGTCTATCGAGAATATCTTTTTTAAATCAAAACTTGTATTTTTATCCCCAACACCAAATTACTAGAACTAGGTTGATTTATTTTTTTAGGCAGTCAGGTAGATTTTAAAAGAGTAATTTTTTTCATGAGTATACGTTTAGGATAAGGATAGATTTTTTTATTTTAAGATTAGGATAAATTATTAAATTTACAGTGAGATTACAGATTATCTACTAATATAAAATAATGCTAAATACGTAATATATATATATATATATAAAAGAGATTTTTTTATCTTATTATATTTCTTTAAATTTGAGCACTACATCAACAATTTCCCACAACAATTCACATGATATCTAATAAGCATGCTAATTAGTTATGTTTTTCTATCAAGCTAAAAGTTATGTGCTAGTACTATCCTTTTCCAAAACAATTTATAGCATTCTACCTTTTCTTCTATGAAGTTGTTTCTTTTTTTAATCTTAATTTCTACGCACAAACAGCATAATATTTCATAATTAAAAAGGTATTCTAGCCCTTAGTTTGCTTAGACATTTAAATGATAACCACTCATATTTCTCTTTATTTTTTTTTCAAAAATACATATATGTCAGCTAAAGTTATAGTTGTAATTGTTAGATTAATGTTAATAAGTGATCAGTGGGAATAAATAATCAAACTGAGAACAATTTCTTTTCAATATGGACCTATCACCAATTCTGCTATAATGTAATTGTATCACATTTCTCTCCTTTAGCATGCTCGCGAATTTTATATAATCCTATCCTATACGAATTTTTTTTAAAAAAAAAAATCCATTTCTGCCTGAGCATTCTATAAAAATATTCATTTTTTATTTTTCGAACGACTTCATATGCTGCGGCAGAGAAGGTAACGTTTCGAGAAGGAAAATCTTCAATTGAAAGGCACTACACCATTGCAAAGTAAAAATAAATAAATAAATTGGGAGGCAGCTGCCATCCCTCCAATGAAGCTCCGCCACTATTCATATATGTATATACAAGTCATTTATTATTATTATTTTATTAAATTAATGTCTCCTTACTTAGTAAGGATTATAAATTCTCATGATTGAGACGTGGTTGAGTTGTTTTACTTATTTCTTGATCTATTATTGAACGATCTTTTCAGGAATTGTGAAACATGTTTTTGTTTGGTTCAAGAGAAAATGCTTGTCAGAACACTTTTTAATATTTTCTCTTTGTTTGGATATGAGTCAAATGAGACAAATGGAAAATTTTGAGCTGCCGAAAAGAACACAACCTTAGTTAAAAAAAGAAAAATTAAAATAGTATACTGACCAGAAGTGCAATATTATGAGACAGCTTGAAAAGTGTAACAATTTTTAAAAGGTGGATTAAATTACGTAACATTTTCTTTAACTTTATGTTATGTATACTTTATATTATTCATTTTATTTATTTCAAATATATATTTTATAGCATCATTTAATTTGATCATCAATTTAATCAATCTTTTCTTAGTAGTAGGAGGTTTTCTTGTACCTTTAAGTGTAAAACTAACCCTTCCCACAAATAATTTAATTTTAGAACATCGAATAGAAGTTCTACGAGAGACGGAAATAAATGATATCGAAGACTTGAGTACATGCTTCTAAAATGCTAACCAGACATGCCATCAAATCTGGTGGCTTTCATTTCTTGTTCAAATGGATGTCCTTCAATTGTGTGTAATATTTTACAAATTGAATCGAAAATTGAATTAACAAGGTTTTTAAGTTATAATTTGATTAGTTTAATTAGTTAAATTTATATAATTAAATCGTGATTGAATCGTGATTGAATTGTGATTGAACTAAAAAATATTCAAATTAAAAATATAGTTAAAACATTTATTGTGTGACCTAATCTTTTCGATTCCACCATTTTTACTAGCAAATATTACATTTTCGAGGATGTAATAACCATACCTTACCCATCAAAACCTGTAGATAATAGCATAGTAGTTGATGCTAGTAGGAGGATTAAGGTCTCAATTGAACGACTTCAACCTAAAGCTTTTCCTTGATTATGTCCTTCGAAATCGACACATTCCACGAGCCATTATTTTCTCGACTTACATTTTTTATTGGATGAGGTACAGAAGAACTTTTTCTTAAATATAAAACTATGAATGAAATTTTTATAATTTAAACTTTTAAGAGTGTCGATTGTTAACATGCGTCTCTATAATCAAGTAGTTTTTTTTAAAAAAAAAAAAATTGTGGATTTGGTTGCTCTGATGGCTCTTTCCAGGTTGCATGAAGTGAAGAAGAAGCTCGAATGAGATTGTGCAGGTGTACAAACGCTAGCTGACAAACTTGTAAGGCATCATGTTATGATTCATTTTACTCTAAAGGCAAACCATGAAGACTTTTGCCATTGTTTGGTACAATGAAGACATATAAACCTGTAGTAAAAGGTTCACGGATTAACTTTGTCTACTCACAAAAGGATAATCTGATAGCACTATCATCCTATACCTACTTATGAGGTAAAAGGCTAGCTATGCCCAACAAATTGCATATGCCCAAAAATATTGCAACCGATGAACCCAAAAAAAGCAAAAACAATGCAAAAAAACGATATAACTTTCAAAAGGAACTAAAGCCGCTTCTTGTCTTGATCTTTAACGATATTTGTTAGATGTAATCTCTAATTAAGTGTTTTTAATCTCTCTATATTTAGTTTTATAATTAAGAGTTTGTTAGATGACAACTGTTTTTTTGTCATTTAATTATTCTGTATTTCGAGTCTCTTTTCTTAGTTTTGATAGTTTTGTATATATATACAGTTTGATATTCAATGAAAGTGATAAATCATTTTTACCAAATCACTACATGGTATCGGTTGAAACACTATCTTCCGCATTCTCTCTCTAAGTTTTCTCTTTCTGAGTTTTCTATCTGAAGTGCTTCTCCATCTTCTTTCTCTCGTCTTCAAAGCTACAATGGCTTCTCCAGATTCATCTGACAATTCTTTTCAGATCCCTACACCTCCTTCTTCAACAAACTCGAATCAAGATTCTTCAAGCCCTTACTACATTCATCCGAATAAGAATTCATCTCTAGTTCTTGTCTCCCCTATACTTGAAGGGCCAAATTACCATAGTTGGGCTCGCGCCATGGTCATGACTCTTGAAATGAAGGACAAGATCGTTTTTGTTGACGGATCACTCAAGAAACCTACCATAACTGACCCTATATTCCCTACTTGGAAAAGATGCAACACGCTTGTGCTTTCTTGGATCAATCATTCGGTTTCTACACAGATTTCTACCAGTATTCTATGGATCAATGAAGCCTATGATGTTTGGAAAGAACTCAAAGATCGTTTTTCTCAAGGTGATTTTATGCGCATTTCACAACTTCATCATGATATATTTTCCTTGAAGCAATCAGATATGACAGTTACATCCTATTTTACCAAGATGAAGATCTTGTAGGATGAACTTTGCAATTTTCGCCCAATTCCTATGTGTAATTCTTCTTCTGGTTGCTGTTGTGATTCTTTTAAAATGGTTCAGCAATATAGAGACAATGATTGTGTAATTTACTTTCTACAAGGGCTCAATGAAAATTATGCCAATGTTAAATCTCAGATTCTATTAATGGAACCATTGCCTCATCTCACCAAAGTCTTCTATATGGTGCTTCAGCAAGAAAGACAGCTAAGCACTGGTATTTTACCTAATCCTACAGTTCTTGTTGTTCAGTCTAATTACAATCCTTCTTAGGGTCGTGGCAGAGACAAATTTCCCCAGCAAAAGAACGGTCTTGGCAGACTGTGTACCCATTGCAACCGCACAAACCATACAGTTGAATCTTGTTTCCTTAAACATGGATATCCCCCTGGATACAAATTCAAGAAAGCTGCCAATAGTGTCTCTACTGATCAACCTAATGCTTCCCATTCTCAAGATGAACCATCTTTGCTGAGTCTCACCAAAGATCAAATCCAAGGCTTATTGGCTCTTTTGCCTCCCACACCTCCTATAGCAACCTCTCACTCCACCAATTTGGTCAGTGCTCACAACACTGTGTCTGATTCATCTAATCAAGGTAAATGCTCTACAACTTGGTTAGTTGATACAGGAGCAACTGACCATATCACTTCTTCCATTCATTTTTTTTCTTCTTACAAAGCCATAAAACTTGTTTCTATTTCCCTTCCCAATGGACAGTTTACCACAACCTTTTATAGTGGTACCATATTTCTATCACCATCACTTGTTCTCTATGATACACTTTATGTTCCCAATTTTTCTAACAATCTTATTTCAGTTTCCAAACTTACCAAAACCTTATGCTGTCAAGTCTCATTTACTTACATTTCTTGTTCTATACAGGATATCTAATCCATGAGGATGATTAGCAATGCTAAGCAGCATGGAAGATTATATACAATGGTTGTTCCGTCCCCATTTGTATCCCACTCTGTTTCTTTAGTTCATTGTATCAATAATACTAATGTTGTCATAGACATTGATCTCTGGCATCATAGACTTGGACACCCCTCGAATAAGTGCTATACTCTTGCCCAAAAACAACATTGTAATATACCAAATTCAATTCATAGAAATTGTGATACTTGTCATTTTGCCAAACAAAAGAAAAATTCATTTTTACTTCTGTTTCAAATTCCATTTTTGACATCATTCATATTGACATTTGGGGTCCCTGTTCAACCTCTTCATTTAATGGAACCAGATATTTCCTAACCATTGTAGATGATAAGTCCAAGTTTACTTGGATCAAATTAATGAAAGCCAAGTATGAAACCAGAGAACATATCATGCATTTTATTGCTCTTGTGCATACTCAATTTGGCATTTCTATTAAAACTGTCCGATCTGATAATGTGTTAGAATTTTCCATGCCAGCCTTTTATCTTTCTAAAGGCATCATCCATCAGTTGTCTTGCACTGAAACCCCCCAACAAAATAGGGTAGTTGAAAGAAAACACCAACACATTCTAAATGTTGCAAGGTCCATCATGTTCCAATCCAACTTGTCCATTCAGTTTTGGGATTTTGCTATATCCCAAGCTGTTCACATCATTAATTCTATTCCATCCACAAAGCTGAATTCCAATTCTCCTTTCTTTCTGTTATATAATAAACCGCCTGACATATCTTTACTTAGAGTATTTGGTTCCTTGTGCTATGCCACAACTGTCACAGCTCATCGAACCAAATTCCAACCTCGAGCCTGAAAGTGTATCTATCTTGGCTGTACTCAAGGTGTCAAAGGTTATCTTTTGTTTGATCTTAATAGTCATAAAATTTTCCTTTCTAGACATATTTCTTTTTATTAAAATATTTTTCCTTTCCTTACCTCTTCTTCTCAATCACACAGTCTTAATTTTCCTACTGCACCTATGCCTACCCTTCTAGACTCAACATTACTGATCTTAATATGGATCAGGCCCCTGCCTCATCATCATTGACATAATGTGATACCAACACTACTGATCTGCATACTGATCAGGCCCTCCATTTCTCTTCTGCCATTGCACATAATACTCCTATCATGCCTACTCATCCCAGAAATTCCACTCGGGTAAGGAAGCAACCTAATTACCTCAGGGATTACCATTGTAACATAGTTCACTCCTTTGCCATCGACAGCTTATCCTCAGGTATCCCTTACCCTTTATCTAATTTTGTTTCATATACCCACTTGTCTCCCACACATAAATCCTATGTTTTAGTTGTTTCCAGCACCATTGAGCCTAAGACCTATGCCCAAGCTGTCAAGCATGAATGTTGGAAAGAAGCTATGGATCAAGAGATTAAAGCCTTGGAACTAAACCATGCTTGGACCACTACTGATTTGCCTTTAGGGAAGCAGCTCATTGGATGCAAATGGGTCTACAAAATCAAACGCAAATCAGATAAGAGTATAGAGAGGTATAAGGCTAGGTTAGTGGCCAAAGGTTTCACTCAACTTGAAGGTGTGGATTACTCAGAAACCTTCTCTCCCGTGGTGAAAATTACCATTGTTCGATTGGTTCTGGCCCTTGCTGCAGCTCACCACTGGCATTTAAATCAACTTGATGTTAATAATGCCTTTCTCCATGGTGAATTGCATGAAGAGGTATATATGCGCATTCCCCAAGGCTTCAAGACTACTCAACTGAACCAAGTATGCAAGTTACAAAAATCTCTATATGCCTTAAAACAAGCCAGTAGGCAGTGGAATTCAAAACTGATCTCATTTCTGCTTTCCTTGGGTTATGCTCAATCTAAATCTGATTACTCTCTATTTGTGAAGTCCATAAATGCCAAGTTAACAATCTTATTGATCTATGTTGATGACATAGTGCTCACGGGCAATGATTTTGATGAAATCCAATTGGTGAAGCAATTACTGGATGCTCAATTCAAAATTAAAGACCTTGGCCCACTCTAATTTTTCCTTGGACTTGAAGTCGCCAGATCCTCTCAAGGCATTATTTTATCCCAAAGAAAATATGCTTTGAAACTCCTTGATGATGCTGGTCTTCTTGGCTGCAAACCGGCTTCCACTCCCATGGTTCCCGGTTTAAAGCTCACATCCACTGATGGTGCTCCTCTCACTGATGCTACCGTATACAAAAAGTTGCTTGGAAGGCTTATTTACCTCACAAACACCAGGCCAGACATATGTTTTGTTGTGCATAAGCTTAGTCAGTTTATTTCACAGCCTCTGCAGCATCATTTGTATGCTGCCTACCACATACTGAAATACATCAAAGCCTGCCCTGGGAAATGCTTATTTTTTTCTTCACAATCTGATCTGCATTTGAAGGCTTTTAGTGATTTGGATTGAGCAGCCTGCCCAAGGAGCCGCAGGTCCATCACTGGCTTTTGCATCTTCTATAGTTCTTCCCTCATCTCTTGGAAGTCCAAGAAACAAATCATCATCTCCAAATCCTCTTCTGAAATTGAATATTGTGCATTAACCATGACCACTTGTGAGATTCAGTGGTTACTTTATTTATTAAAAGATCTTCAAAGATCTTCCTCTCGTACTGGACAACCATTTCGCCATTCAGATTACCGTTCATACTTTCATGAATGAACCAAGCGACAACCAATTCGTGAGAAAGTACAAACTAGCATTATTCACTTGATGCCTATACCATATGCTGCTCAATTAGCGAAATCATACATTTCATGAATGAACAAAACACATAGAGTTAGATTGCCACTTGATTCGTGAGAAAGTACAAACTAGCATTATTCACTTGATGCCTATACCATCTAATTTCTGCTTCAATTAGGCCGATGTGCATACTAAACCTTCACCTCGACCTTCAACCCTTGGTTTCCAAGTCAAAGACCAACTCGACTACCCAACCCGACTAACCCGACCACCCAAAAATAGAAAAAAAAAAAAATTTTTGTTTGAAATTCACCTCATTATCAGCCTTGCCATTCCTTTTCCAAGTTGCACTTGATTCGACATACACAAATCCCCAAACCCAACCTGGGGGAGTATTAGATGTAATCCTTGATTAAGTGTTTTTAATTTCTCTGTATTTAATTCTATGATTAAGAGTTAGTTAGAATGTGTTAGATGACAATTGTTTTTCTCTCATTCAGTTATTCTGTATTTTGAGTCTCTTTTCTTAATTTTGATAATTTTGTATATATATATATATATATATATATATATATATATATATATATATATATATATATATATATATATATATATATATATACACACAGAGGTTGATATTCAATGAAAGTGATGAATCATTTTTACCAAATCATAACAATATTAAGAAGGAGAGAAGGAACAGCCATACGAATCAAAGAAACTGATTGCGATCTTATCTAAATTAAAGTTTAATATTTTTTAACATCCTTGTTGGGTGAAACCGTTCTTAAAATTATGATATATATTTTGTTTTATACATGATGTCCTTAGAATGATAGAACAATAAATAATGAATTAAATGTAAATATCGAAATTCACTAAAAATTAATCATAATACAATAATGATGCTTTTTTTTAAGGGAAAATATAGGAGAGGAGAAGTTGTCCTATTCTAAAATCAGGGCATACTACAAGCTTCATCAAAAACTTATAGTAATACTGAAAAGATGACTTACCAATAAATGATCGCCAACAAGATTTTGTTCAAACTCAAGACTCTTTTGCTGCCGATATTGTTTGGTCTTTCTAATGGAGCTAACATTCATTAACTTGAATAATGATGCTTTTGTTCATGCAATTTCATTGTCTACATTTTCCTTTGTTATACAAATTATAAAGTGTATGTTTAGGAAAAATTATTTTTAAAGTTAATTTTTAAAAATTATCTCAGAATCTTTTTTATTATAAACTATTTTAAACATAAAATAAACTAATTCAAATACATACAAAATTAAGAATACACAAGTACAATGAATATATTAAACCACATGCATTATAGTGATAAGGGGTGACTTTAATGGAAAACAAGTTTAAACTTAATGATTAAGAAGTTTTTATAATATCAAGATTGAAGCAAAAGCATTAATGAAAAATGACAATATGAGTAAGCGAAAATTAGTTTCACATTGAAAAGGTAATAAAATCTTATAATATAAAAAACACTCCCACACATGTACTATTCTGTCAATGATCAATATTTTTTTTTTTGGGGGTCTTAAATCAATCATAGATTAAAAGCACGATGACAAAATAATCATTTTCATTTGTTCTTATGCCCATGTGGTTGGATCTGTTATTGGGTCATTGGATCGAGCTGAAGTTCGGGCTGGGAGGAACTAATCTTAATTAAAATCACAGATCCGTGCACCATCGTCGGAACTCGAATATAGCTTGATTATATATTCAAACTGAAGATTGAAGATATATACCGGCTCAAAGTGACTCTACGTACCACCGAACTGAAATTTGTTCAAAGTTCAAATGGTTCCTAACACATCTTCTGTTACACTTCATATTAAATATGACGTAATATTTTAGAAATCTACCTTTTAATATCTTGTCGTGTATTTATATTCATGTACGTATTTCTCATGTCCTATTAATTGATATCTAATTTCTCAATACATTTATGCTAGATTTATGCCCTATTAAAATAATGTCTCTCAATTTGAGTAATTTTCTCAAAAGGAATGAAAATTGATTGCAAGGACAAAACTCCAAAAAAAAAAAGATGTAGCATAGAAGGTGAATTTTATAAACAAAAAAGTCTATAATTGTATTGGGTAATAATCTAAATGGTGAAAAATTCAAGTATAAAAAAATGTAATTGTACTTGAGTTAATTAAACAGCCAAAAATTATACCAATAAGTCGATGTCAAATTATATACAAATCTATATAGTATTTATTACACAATCATTAACAACACTAAATATATTTTTTATTTTAAAATATAACTTTTTCAAACATTTAACATTATTCATTTTAAATTTATTTTTCATTTAGTTTCCCCATTCGTCCTAGTGATTAATCTTTTGCTACCACAATAGACCTATGGGCCCTCAGCAAACGTGTGAAATGATGCAGTGCCATAAAGTCATAGGAATCGCCCCCACAAAAGATGTCCTTAATATATTGACAAAAGTGGAAACATATTTTTCTTTAATAAAATTTTATATTGTCACTTCAGTGTATAATCAATTACTTTGAAAGATTATTCATAAGATAAACGTTGATATCTCCAAGAAATGCTGATATGGTAAAACAGTATAATTTTCTTTTTATTTTTAATAATACATTCAACATATTTTATTGTTTAATGTGTTATTGGTACAATTATACTGTCCTTAAATTTTTTCTATCAGAATTAAATTCAAAATAACCTAAAGTGCCATACCATTTCTTTTTTATTTATTTTGGTAATTCATATAATTCTGTTTAAAAAGATATGTAATTGTATATGAAAAAACTTATTAAGAAATAAGAAAATAAATTTTGAATAAAATTAATCTCACATAAAAAGCATCAATTGTTTATTCTCATACACAAAACTATACATCATTTGGAATTGCTTTTGTACTCGATTGATTTTATAGTTCTCAAATTTTGTCTTTGGAAGCATGGCCACGGAGCCACGTTATTAGTATATCCGCCATAACTTTGTTGCTTATAAAAGGAACTCTCTAGCAGGTTGTGAAACGGCTGGCTAGGTATATTCGGGTCAACCATATTTTGGGTTGAGTGAGAAATGTTATAAGTTGGTAATTTTTTAAATTAATTTAATCGAATTTTATGTGGATCACAATTTAAGTTGGGTTAGTCCGTCAACTCGTATTATAATTTTTTTAATTATGAATATTTAAAAAAATTATTATTATGTTTTAATATTTTTTTATATATAATTTAAATTATATCAAACATTAAATAAAATTTTTTATGATAAAAATATTTATTTATATTAAAAAATAAAAACAAAATTTTTACACATCGTGTAAAATATATAATAATATTTTAATTAAATATTAAGTATTGAGTTTGTGAACTTAGCTAAAATCAAATCGATACACTTGACTAAATTTTAATTTTGTATCAAATTTTTTTATTTAATCCATTGATTTTATTGAGCTATTTGGCTTCGTCCATGTTCATGCCCTTACTCTCTAGCCGTTAGCAAGCTACCCTGGACCTCTCTCTCTTGAGCCCAAGACTCTTCAACTGGTGAATTTCTTTGATTTTCTGTTGTGATTTGTGAAGCTCTTAAACTCATTCTCTTAGGTATGTTTCTCAAGGTATGTTTAGATGGAAGAATTTAAATTTTTTTTTTTTAAATTAAGAGAATTATAAAATATTTATAAAAATAAATAAAAAATAATTAAAAAATTATATGGTCATTTTTTATTTTATTTTTTTATTTTATAAAAATCTCAAATATAAAAAATATTCATTAAAAATAAAAAATAAACTTTCATTTTCCTTCTTTTTCAAAATCTTTCAAAATCTGAACTCTTAAATGCATCCTTAATTTCAGCGAGCTTAGAGTGTAGATGTTGCATCAAGAATACATTTCTCCAACAAAGATAGTAATATGCCTATAAACTTAGTACACACCGTTCCAAAGTATTGATCTTTGATTAATAAAAATTGAATAGGTGTTTGCATATAAGATTCCTTTGAATAGTAGAATTAGAATTGAAATATAAAATTTTAATTTTAATATTAATTTTTTTAAAATTAAAATTGGTCTAAAATTTTAAATTTTATATTTGAGATTGTTAAAGAATTAAGATAAAAAATTATAATTTAAATTTAATTATAATTTTATTATTTAAATGTATGATCTAAAACATAAAAAAATTATTTAAAAAATTAAAATTAATAATAATATTCGTATAATAATATTTTTATAATATAATAGTCATATTTTTTTATAAAGAAAATTTTCATGATTTTTTTTTTAAATAAATAAATAACTATTATAATAATTTTTATATAAATATAAAAATAATTTTTTATATAAATATAGAATCTCAATAAATATAATTATTCATAAATAAATGTAGAGAAAGAAAGAAAGAATTTAATTTTTAAGTAATGAAATTAGCAATTTTTAAAGTATAGGTTAAGAATTGAAAATACTTAAATTAGTTATTTTTTAATTTTATAGAATTGATTTATAAATTATAATTCTAATTCTAAATGACATTCTAAACATAAAAATTAAAATTAAAAAATTTAATTTAATTCTAAACTCTAATTTTATATTCAATTTTAAGAGTCAAATAAACACAAATTCAAAATTCAAAAGATCCACTTGACAAAAGAAATATTTATTTATTTATTTATTTAAGTTAGAATGAAGTATTTCTACTATAAAGATTTTGGTTTTGGCAGAAAATTCACAGTATTAAGGTGTTAAAAGGAGAACTTGTAAATAAGATTTGAAAGAACGTACAAAGATGTACTATTAGTGACTAGACATGCCTTAAATTTTTGCTTGGTTGTCCGGAATGCTTTGATTTATTTATTTATTTGTTTTTTTTTTTACAACATGATTTATTTATTTGTTTTTGCTTTACCTAACCGAAGAGGCACAAGAGGTATTTTTAGGTGGAATTTTTTTACTATAAACATTTAAATTATATTTTAATATGTATAAAGTTATATGAATCATATTAAAAATATTTATATATCTATTAATATAACTTACATAAATAAAAAAAGTAATTTACATACTTAAAGGTGAGAAGTTATCACTTAAAAATTTCTCGGAAGCACATAGGGCAGGGGAGAAAAATGATACGGGGAAGGACACGTTTGGGTCCGACAAACGGCATTTTCTAAATTGAGAATCACCACCTTACTATGCTTTACATTCTAAGCCTTTGAAGTCTCTTTCAAAAAGTGGATTCTTTCCCTTAAATATGATAATTATTCAGTGGCTATTTCATTTCTGGTCCTCAAAACAAAAAACGTGATATCACAAAAAAAAAAATGTGATCAAAAGATGTTAGGGAAACCCAGATCATAAAAAATAAAAAAAAAATGCTAGGGAAACCTTGCATATAGTAAATAAATATATATTTCTAAAAAAGGAAAATAATCAAAGAAAAAGAACAATGTACTCAAAAAATCTCTAATACATCCTTTGATTTGCATTTTTCTTTTTCTCTTTTTTTCCTTTTTTCTAAATGAACATGCACATCTAGAATGAGGATTAGAGTTAGGGTGATCTGTTTTATTTTTTTGTATATTTTATATGACATGTTTGTGTCTGTCTTCTTCTTCTTCTTCTTCTTCTTCTTCTTCTTCTTCTTCTTCTTCTTCTTCTTTCTTCTTCTTCTTCTTCTTTCTTCTTCTTCTTCTTCTTCTTCTTCTTCTTCTTCTTCTTCTTCTTCTTCTTCTTCTTGTTGTTAATCTTGTTGTTAAAAACTTGATGAATATGTGATAGATATGTGAGATTTGATTTCAATAAGAAACTTGGAGAGCAAGTATAATTGCTTGGAGAGTAATGATTATAGGTTATAAATACTTGTATTGAGAATTATAAGGATTATGAGAACGAGAACGAGAGTGTGACAGAAATTATTTTGTAAGTCTACTTGTTTTAATAGTAAATTTGACTCTTCTCATATGTGAATATAAGTATGTTGAGCTGAACTATGTTAAATTATGCGTGATTTTATTTTTATATTTTTCTCAATTACTAATATTTATGCTTATTTATGAAGATGAAGATGTAGTATTCCCTAAGATTGAAAGAGTGTATGTGATATTCCATAAGAAGATTGAAGAAGTGGATGTGGTATTTCCCAACAAGATTGAAAAGGGGATGTAGTATTTCTCCTAATAAGAGATATTAGAGTCAGTGATTCGAGGGTTTAAGTGATGGTAGGATCCCTTTAGGCCTTCATGTCGAAAGCCTTCTTGACAGAAGGTGTTTTATATAATGGCGGTACAAACACATAGATTTTATTTGAAGATTTGTTTTGAAGATTTAAAAGATTGGGTGTTGTGAATGACGACATGTGTGTCGAAAGTCTTCTTGGCATGGAGGTTAAGTGACATGTTTCATTGATACCAGTAGATTTAAAGATTTGAAGATTTCTTGTTGATAATGCAATTTGGATCAATGGTGAAATTGCTAGGTTAGATCCAAATTACATTAAAGATTGTTATTAATAGTTTCCTATTATATAATAAAATTTGTAAAAATATGAAAGACATGTAAAGATATGATAGATTTGTAAAAGATTTGATAAATATGTGATGCACATAAGAGATTTGATTTTAATTGGAAACTTAGAGAGCAAGTGGAATTGCTTGGAGAGCAAGGGTGGTGAGTTATGAATACAAGTATTGGGAATTGTAAGGGTTATGGGAACATGAGCATGTTATAGAGATTGTTTTATAAATCTACAGGCTAGACCTGTTTTGATAGCAGAATTGACTTTTTTCATTTGTGAATGTAAACAAGTTAATTTGGCCAAATCACGTTAAATTGTGAGCAATTTTTTTATGTTTTTTCCAATTACTATAGTATTTATGCAATTTTATAAAGACAAGAATATGGTGATTCCTAAAATTAAAAGAGGTGTGATATTATCCAAAAAAATAAAAAAAATGTACTATTTTTCAAAGAAATTGAAGGGGATGCAGTATCCGTCTTAAACACCCCAATCTTATGGGAATCGAAATCTTGATGAAATTAACATTCAATAATCATAATCTTGATTTTTATGGTTTTTCACTATTTTGATGTCAAATAATAAATTTAACTATTGCTTTAAAAATGCAATATTTATGTAATTAAGAATAATATATAATATATAATTATATATGTATATGTATATTATATATATATATATATATATATATATATATATATAATTTCAAATGAGGTGAATTTGAGAATAAGTAGAACCTTTAAATTATTGGTGTATTTGAATTAGTTGTGAAAAAAAAGATTATTTCAATAATCGATTAGTTGCATATTTTTTTTATAATCAATTATAATCAAATCAATTTTATATTTAAATATATTAATTAAAAAGTGATTTTTAAGATAATTTAATTTTTTTATGTATTAAATTACTAAAAAAGTATGAAATAATTTATTTATATTATATAATATTTGATATTTTAAATTACTTTAGTAAAACATAACATAATCAACTTTCAAAGAAATAAAAATCTAACAATTTTTTATCATAATGCTCAAATGTGGAGCTTCAAAGAAAAAAACTGTTGAAAGGCTTAAAAAGCTGATTTTTCACTTTAATCAAAGGTAACATTTCCCATACTCTGCACAAAATATGAAACTCCAAACCTCTCCCAACCCTTGATTGAGTGAAAAAAGAAATGAAAATGCAACAACAAAAACTGGAAGACCCCTCCCAGCCATTGGATCTCCTGGTGTATGGAACTCTTAAGAGTATATGAAACATGATATCTTTAATCAAATTATCTAAACAAAGTTCAAATCGTGAAAAAAGTTCTTTACTAAAAAAAAATAATTCTATTGAGCCAAAATTTAAGCTGCACCAGACACATGCTATATGGGTTTATTCTCTATGGGTATGTTTAGATACTGCGAGGAGAAAGGTAAAGAATAAATTAAAGGAAATAAAGAAGAGAATGAGAGATTTTTAGAATTACACGAAATTCATCATTTTCTTCGCTCTTTTTATAAAAGTATAAAATAAGAAGAATGTTTACTTTAAATCTTCTCTTCCTTTACTTTCTCGTCATCTAAACATGTCTCTAGAGAACGGGCAGGGCAAGTAAAAATTGCCAACCCTGCATATATATTAGGCACACGCCCACTCAAACTTAAGCGAACATTGATGCCAGATCCACCCTAAATTTCAATTTATAGGCACGAGAAAAAAGCTTAAGCCTTAGGTCAAGTTGTTGGAAATACTCATTCCCCCTAACCCTTCAATTTGCCGAAATACACTAAGGGCTTCCATTTGCGCTCAAGTTACTCTTAATTTCAGAATTGAAATCTAATTAACCTTATATTTGTGTACCACACATTATAATATGTAAGTGATGAATTAGCTTTTTAACTCTTTTTCTTTTGCAGCGAATTTAATATGCGTGAGATATGTGGCTAACTCATCACATCTTATAATAATTAAAAACTGGTGACTGATAAGCAGGAGGATGTTGGTTTTAAATTCACGAATTCCCAAATACAAACTCATTTGCATAGAAAACTTTTCCATTTTTGGTTTCGTTTGTTCATTGGAAAGTACAATTTATTCCATAGGTATAAATAAGCTCATGAAGAGGCCAAAATCAGAAACCAGTACAAGAATGTAAAAGGCAGTGTCAAAACTTCAAGAACTATAATGCGTTAGGGACATCTCATGGAGTCATGGACCCATCACACAAAGATGTCTCATTAATTTGCACCAATCTTTCTTTCAGAGTCCCGTATTCCCTTTATCCTTTGATTTGAAGATATATACATGTAGAAGGATTTTCTTTTCCCCATCCTCAATCTGCAAATGTTTCTTTTTATCGTAAATGGAAACTTTCTGTATTTGATTTCAATGAATTACTATTTTTGAAACCCCATCGTATCTGAAGGTTCTCTATTATGTTACTAGTCATAGGGTGATTACCATTCTCTCAATGAATCTATTATGCGTGTGACTCAATCTTTAATTGTAGCCGCTTGACAATTCTATAGATTTGAATATGTTTGAGGCTAAGAAAATAATTACTAATCAATACACATTCCACAATCAAACTTAATTATTTAGTTTTATTATGAGATTGGAGATGATAACAATTGAATGCAAACCACTTTGGTTCTATATATGAGACATTAAGGTAGTTGCATCCTTAAAAAAGGGTTTGAATGGAGATCTATGTTCAAGTTGTAATAATTTCGTACATACAGAGGAAATAGTAAAGGAAAAACAAAGAAATTTAACGCGCATCATTTAGTTAATCAGACACAATTAAAGTGTTAAATCCTATCCTCTTTGAATGCTTTTCAGCAAAGTTAAACCTTCAGCGCTAAGGGAATTGAAATATATATCACTTTTGTGTCAAAAAGATTACGCTTGAATTGGGGTTCAGGTATGAGAATACCATTTGTCATTTCATGCATAGACATGTACTCTCAAACCTGACATATAGAGCTGAAAATTTGCAAACAGCATTCAAAGGTATCTCTGCTGCTTCAGAAATTTTATACTCATTCAAGCAAACTTTGAAAAAAGCCTTAAAGACAGAGAAACTAAAACTAACACCGAGCTTTTCCTCGAAATAATGCTGGTCAATAATCTTGTATCTCAACAGTAAATAATAACAAGCAATTACTACTGTGTCACTAAGATATAAGTACAAAATACAGTAGCAATATTACTCCATCCAAATATCAATATGTACAGTTTTGTGGGTGAATAAATTTGGTATGCATAATCATCAAGATAATATCACATAATTCAACAACAATTCACATTAAAAAAAAAAAAGTTATTCAACAATATAAGTGTACAAAAGTAACTCTAAGAGTAAGTAAATCCTTTCCCATATCATTATAACCTTTCTACTAACCCTAAACCCTTATCGTTTTAACCTTTTTGCTAGTTATGGAATTTGTAAAAAAGAAAAAAAAAAAAAGAGAGTAGAAGACCTGAATCTCATACTTAAAAAATATTGTATCAATCTCCTTAACTCACAAAGCATTGATCACTATGGATAACCAAGTTGGTTAGTGGACAAAATTCTGCTTATGTATGAAGATAATCCTAAATCAAGCCAGACTTGGACTATAAGCACCAAGGCACCGACTACTAGCCAGGTAGCCTAATTCTAATTGGCTTCCTTGAATCAGACAAAATCAAGAAAAGAGCTAGCGTATTCATACCATTACCAAGTTATTATGCCTATTACGAAATTGATGATCGATTATCATATATTATCGATGATGCCATATCCTATATAAAAACTTATATATTTATTTTCTGAAACCAGAAAAAAGAAAACAAAAACATATATAATATTATACATTAGTGCAAATAGGTAAAAAGTGGAATATAAATAAGAGAGAGAGAGAGAAAGACGAGGAGGAGAAAAAGGGGAACAAAAGCACCTTCGTATAGGGCCCATGACATGTCCTCTCAAAAGACCCCAAGATGTGATTTTCATCTTTCTCCACTGCACTGACACATTCTTTCACATCTAGACTAGTTATTTATTTCTGGCCATTAACTCCTTACACAGCTATTCCTCCCCCAATATCACCCATCACACAGTAATTACCATGTCCAGTGAAATGCAAAATAATTCGGCCCAAGGCTCATCATCGTCTTCGCGAACTGTCGCCGATCAACATCACCGTCAGCAGCAGCAACAGCAACAGCAACAGCAACAGCCGGCGGCAGCCCCTCTGAGCCGGTATGAATCGCAGAAACGGCGAGACTGGAACACCTTTGGTCAGTACTTGAAGAATCAAACACCACCAGTTTCATTGTCTCAGTGCAACTTCAACCATGTGCTAGAGTTCCTTCGGTACCTTGACCAATTTGGTAAGACCAAGGTCCACTTGCACGGTTGCATCTTTTTTGGGCAACCCGACCCACCAGCACCCTGCACCTGCCCTCTCAGGCAGGCTTGGGGGAGCCTCGATGCACTCATCGGAAGGCTCAGAGCCGCCTACGAAGAGAACGGTGGCTCGCCGGAGACTAACCCGTTCGGAAGCGGAGCTATTCGGGTGTACCTGCGTGAAGTGAAGGAGTGTCAGGCAAAGGCGAGAGGGATTCCATATACCAAGAAAAAGAAGAAGAGGAGCCAAATAAAGGGGACTCATGACACTCCAAAGTCTTTCAAGCAATTGGCTTCTTGAGATCATGGATGGTAAAATTTTGATATCATATATACCTTTCACTTATGCCTATATATAATTTAGTTGCAGCTTTATGTTATGCTTGAATTTAAATGCTACTAATAATAACTTATACATAGCACCTATAGTAATATATACTGGATCTGTTGGTAGATTAAAAAGGTCAATATCGATACGACAATTGGGAAATTTTGAAGCCTTTTTATATCTTGAGAGCGCAAAAAATGTCAGGAATGGAGATACAGATTGTAGTATACAAAACCCTAGAAGCAGAATACAAACCCTAAATTTCCATAGTCGATTGAGAAATTGTTCACCTAAAGAATAATTTACTAGCTAAAGACTGTAAGAATAATAATTATACTAGAAAGGGAACACTCTCTCTCCGTTGCCTCTTTCTCCCTCTGTCTTTCTCTCTCCTATCATTCAAAACACTGTTATTGCAGTTTCCTGATTAAATACTTCCCAGGTGTCTACTCTATGCTGATTTTTTTTTCGGATTTTGGGCCATTTCTTATTGGAGTTATGTTATTTAAAGATTGATAATGAAATATTAGGCCAGAGTACATCTCACTCATATTTATATCTAATATATTTATTTTAACTTGATATATAATATATGAGAATAATGTGTCATATTTATATACAATACGGTGTTATTCACCCTTGTTTAAAAAAATATTTTTGTTTGTGATTGTGCGAGATTTCTTGTGCTCCCCATGGCGAGCTTGATATATCATACGTTGCATGTGATTACATACACAAATTGACGTAGAACCTAACCTAATTCTGTCATTTATTTTAAACGAATACAAGTTTTAATTAATACATACAAAATTTTGTATGTAGAATGTATGGTCCATACAAAATTTTGCAACACTAGAAACAAGGTATAGCAGAAAAGTTAATTATTTCATTTATTCGTCTCTCTCTCTCTCTCTCAGTATCCAAACAAACGTTGGTTGAGTTAAATGTTGGCCACACTTTTAGAATGCTTAATTAATCTTGCCCTTAGTGCGTGTGAGAAGAGATCACACGAAAGTGGCATTGGACATGTCCTTTTTGTTTGTCTCTTTATCATTTGATTGTCTATACTTAATACTTATTGTCTCTTATTGGTGAAAGCTTAAGGCCTCTTCAAAGCTTATTATGTGTTTTGGATTATTATCCAAATAGGAGATAACCTCCATAAGTATAAACACAAATATCGTCTAAAAGAAGAAAGGGAGGAGAGAGAACGTTAAATGGGAAGTTTGTCTTATAGATAAAAAAGGGAAGTATATTTGTAGATAGTTTAAATAGATCAATGATCACCACAACTTACCAGAGTGCTCTGGTGGGTGGATATTTCAGTTTGAGGTTGAGGTTCAAGCTGCAGTATATACGTGTACATGAATGTATATACTTCCAACAAAGGCTTGAGACTAAAATCACATAAACAAACTTACTACTTGTTTAAATTAATTTATTTTAAAATATATATATAATTAATACTGTAGAGATAGCTCTTGATTGAAAGCTTTTTAAAGTGTAAAATAAACTAATCCAAAACATCCACTTAATGTCTTAGTGAAGATTCAAACACATTGTCATAAAGAAAGCATGAAGTGGTAACACATATCTACTTAATTTGTCAACACTTTAAACATGAAGATTATTTTTAGTATATCAAAGAGTCATTAACAGAATGAACCTAGAAGTTTTAATTTTCCACCCAACCCAACTATCGATCTGAACTATATATGTCAAGTGACTCAGAAAAAAAATTTCAGAGTCATATCAAAGATGTAATTTATTGACGAACCTTGATTTAAAAGTTTAGTTAAAATTTAAAGTCGAGTAATTCTTTGAAAAAATGCTCTATCAATTATTTGGAAGTACATTCAACCTAAGAAACTTTGCATATTAATGAACTGTTTGATTAAAACTTCTCACAAACTAAATTGGGTGGTGTAATCTAGCGGCCTCTCATTTCATCTACTAAAATAAACTTATCTCAGTGTGTAAATGGGCACTATTGGTCGGTAGTCTCTCCCTCCCTGCCGCTTAATTTCTTTACTTCCATCTCCATATAAGGTTTCAACTTGTGACCTTCAATTTGGTAAGTCCATGCTCATCTATTGGAACTTCTCTTGGAGCATCTCTAAGGAATGTATTTTTCCCTCTCCATTTTCCTTTTATACAAGAATATAGAGAAATTTTCCTCCCAGTTTTAGCGCGATTGGTTCAGCTAAATATAGCTTCTTCTTTTTTCCATTTCAGCTATTGCTCCCTTTCAGCAACGTGTTTGGGAACAATCAAAAAAATTGTTGATGCTAAAATTATGTACGGCAACAATTTTTGGAAAAAAGCTAAAAGTTGAGCATTTTTTGAAAAAAAAAAACTGTTGGATTATTTTTTACTTTTGAAATGTAAATATTATTTTATTTTTAAATAAATAATTTTTTTAATCAATTCAATAATTCTTTTAATTATTTTATATTTATATATTTTGATAATTTAATATATAAAAATAATTTTTTTATATCATTGAAATAAAATAGATTAATTTAAAATTATTTTTTAATTAATATATTTAAACATAATTAATTATTAAAATAATCAAATTTTTACAATTTAATTATTGATATAATCAAATTTTTTCAGTTATGTGAAATACACAGTTTGTATCTAGTTTTATATCTATCATACAAGTCAGTGTCTAAATAATAGAGTATAATTAAATTAACGAATATTTCCTTGAAAATATATCATATCCTATCATGGCTGACAAAGCTAATAATTACAGTCCAACATTCTCCTTTACTTTGATTATCTTTTGTGTACCCAATAAACAAACTAATTAAGATACTACTAATAAGTTGTAATACATGTATATTGTCGTTAGTTAGAGTTTATATTTTTATATATATATATATATATATATATATATATATATATTCTAGAAACTCACTTAAGTTTTTTTCTTTTTCCCGTTCCCTTTTTGTCCATCATCGAAGCTTAGGGTATTGTAACTGGTCTTGACGATTTTGAAATGACTAAGTAAGAATTTTTATTTTTTTTGGGTAACATACGTTAGAAACTTTATAATACTCAAATTTGTATCCAAGGTGTGTATCGCTTATCAGGATTACGCTAAACACACAGAGCCAATCAACCTATTTATGTATAAAGTTGACTTGGCCTGTTAGGTTAGGTTACTTGAGACATTGGATATTGGAATCAAAATATGACTTCGAATGGCTAACTTAGGCCTACCTCCCCTAGTCCTTTTTTTTTTTTTTATAAGCAAATAATATATTAAAAAGAGTACAAAGAGTACTCTAACCCGTATACAAAAGACTAAAGAGGAGAAAAACTAATAGCAGATTCTAATATAATCGATAAGGCATATACACCAATATGAGAAATTACATCTAAAATCTCCCACCCTAGCCAAGAATCAAGACCACGATCTAACTTTAATGAGGTCCAAAACACTAATCAAATCAAAAGAATCCCCTTGAAACAAAATCTTATTACGCATCAACCATAAAGACCAAGTAACTGCATGCCAGAAAATGTAAAAATTTCTAAACCGCTTACCTCTTAAACAACCAACATGTTGGAGATAGTGATTATGACCATCAAACGGAAAAACGACAAAAAAACCCAACCAAGCATAAGTATTAGACCACACCTGATAGGATACCGGGCAAGAGAAGAACAGATGTTCAGAATCTTCATCCTGTAAGAAACAAAAGACGCAAGAGACCCCCTGATGCTCATTTATGACTCCTCTCTGCAGTAAGTTTGGGCGGGAAGGCAGTCTATCAAGCAAAATTATATGCCATGAAAAAGCTAACACCTTCAAAGGAACATAATACTTCCAAAACCTTTTGAACACCGCAACATCCAGACTATTAGGAGCCCCATAGATCAGCTGACCTTGTAGAAAATAGTAAGCAGATTTAATAGAAAAAATCTTAGAGCAGTCTTCCTTCCAAATCCACTCATCTTCCTTCTCCTTACATAAACTTACAGAACTTAACAAGAAAGATAATTTGGATAAAAGATCTATTTTCCACATAAATAGATTTCGCCTCCATCTCCATTTCCAACACCACACCTTATTAGACCGCTCACCCATATGAGCAACACATGCGTTCTTATCAGAGGAAATTTGATATAATCTAGGGAAAGCGCGTCCTTAAAGCTAGAGTTACCTAACCAAGGATCATGCCAAAAACTTATGTTTTCCCCATTCCTAACATTTCTAGCCACCGTAGAAGAGAACCAAAGGGGAGGACCACAAGAGACTCCTTCAATAGAGCAAAGGTCCCTACACCAAATTGAAGAGGTGTTTCGATACCCCCTAGAACATACATTTACCTGCTCCAGGGAGCCATATTTGTGAGACAAAAGTTTATACCAAACAACATCATAGTCCATCAAAAACCTCTACTTCCACTTGGCCAAAAGACTAAGATTAAAAATTTCTAGGTTTTTAATCCCTAACCCCCTCTACTTCTTTGGTTGACACACTTTATCCCAATTCACCCAAGCTATTTTCCAAGAGTCATCAGAACTAGACCACAAGAAAGCCTTTTGGATCCCGATCAAAGTATTTAAGACTTTCTTTGGAGCTTTGAAGAAAGACAAAAAATACAAAGGCAGGCTCGATAAGACAAAATTTACCAGAACAATTCGACCACCCAAAGAAAGATGCTTACCTTTCCACGAAGCCAGTCTCATCTTCAAGGAATCAATAACTGGGAGCCAAGTAGCAATTTTTCTCAGATTAGCACCAATAGGTAATCTAAGAAACTTAAAAAGAAGACTTCCAATAAAACAATGGAGAAAATTTGAACCTGCAAACATAAAACTATCCTCAACATTTATGCCAAAAAGATTATTCTTATGAAAATTAACCTTTAGGCCAGATACTAGTTCGAAACTTCTAAGGACAATTTTTAGTGTCCACAGGTTCTCCCAAGTTGCCTTTCCCACCAAAACTGTATCGTCGACATACTGCAATAAAGAAATATTGACCTCTTCTCCAACTTGAAAACCTGAGAATTTTCCTAACTCAATTGCCCTTCCCATTAAACCACTTAACCCTTCAGCCATAATAAGGAAAAGAAAATAAGCAAGCGGGTCTCCTTGTCGAAGACCCTTATTCAAGGGGACTTCATATGACGGGCTGCCATTCACTAACACGGACATAGAACTCGAAAAAATACAGGCTCTAATCCACTCCCTCTATTTAGCGCAGAAACTCATTCTACCCATCATATAATCTAGAAAACACTAACTCACTGAATCATAAGCCTTTTCGAAATCAACCTTTAGAATAAAACACTCTTACTTGGATCTCTTTGCCAAATCAACTAGTTCGTTTAAAACCAACACACCATTTAAGATTTGTCTTTTTGGGAGAAAAGCAGTCTGACCAGAAAAAATAACAGCCCCCGACACCTTTTTTAATTTCAAAGCTAGAAGTTTCGATATAATTTTATAAATACTACTAATAAGAGAAATTGGTCTACACTTAGACAAGCAATGAGGACTTTTAATCTTAGGCACCAAAGTAATGAACGAGGAAGTAACACCCTTAGGAAGCTTAGCATTATAGAAGAATTCCTCAATCAAATCACATACCTCCCCCTTTATGATGTCCCAACAGTTTTTGAAGAAAAAAATGAAATTGAAACCATCTGGCCTAGGGCTCTTGTTGCCATCACAGCTCCACACAGCCTCTTTGATCTCGTCAACAGAAAAAGGAGCCGAAAGCGCATAGTTATCTGTACAAGATATCTTTTTAAAAGAAATCCTATCCAGCACAGGGCGGTCCATGACTTGATCTGAGAACACCCTCTGAAAATGATCTGCGACCGCAACTTTTATCTCTTTAACCACCTGATCCACCGATCCCCTGCCTTAAAAGCCAAGATCCTATTAACGTTCCTTTTATACCGAAGTCACGAGTGAAAAAAAGCCAAGTTTGCGTCCCCTTCCGTTAACCATCTAGATCTAGCTTTCTGAAAGATCAGGCTCTCTTTAAGACTAAGATGGTGCCACACATCAGCAGTGAGTTGCCTTCTTTGCTCAACGTCTAATGGAAACAAAACACCCGAAGCTGCCTTGTCATCTATTAAGTTCAATTCATCAATCACCTGGTCAACTTTCAAGTCCAGAAAACTAAACACCTCCTTGTTCCACCATTTGAGCCTCTCCTTCAGGAGCTTTAATTTTTCTTGGAAAGAGTAAATTTTTCATCCACCCACCTCAAACTCACTCCAACAACTAGAGACGAACTTAGCAAAATCACTATGCCTCATCCAATAGTTATTGAATTGAAAAGGCTTAGGGCCCCAATTAGAACAATCGCTCTTCAGAACAATTGGACAATGATCAGAAATGTTTCTCTTTTCGACCCACTGAGATGATATTTGCCAGAGCTCCATCAAACCTTCTGAAATTAAAAAACCATCCAGCCTACTCATCACAGACCCGTTAGTTCTGTACTATGTGAACTTCTTCCCAAGCAACGGAACATCAACCAAAGCCATATCCACCATAAATTGCTGGAATTCTTCCTGCTCCTTGATATTTTTCAGATTACTAAGCCTTTCATCTCTACACTTTACAGCGTTAAAGTCCCTAGCTACACACCATAAGTCACCACCAAAACCCCTTTTAGACATCAACAAATCATTCCACAACTTTCTTTTACCATGCAGTGAGCATAGAGAATACATATTGACAAAAAAGAGCCTCTTACCACTTTGGGCCCATACCCCACACACTCCTAGAAGCCTATTACCAGAGAACAAAAATAGTGCTTTCACTAGATCAGACTTCTAGATAGATAGAAGACCACCTGAAAGTCTAGATGCTGGACTAAACACTCATTGGCAGACTGACCTACCCCAGAGACCTTCAACCACTCTGTCGTCAACTAATGCCAGCTTTGTTTCTTGAATCAGACATAAATCAATCTTCCCCTCAACTAAAAGGCTTCGAATCTTACTCTTCTTAATCTGGTTGTCAAGCCCCCTCACATTATAGATAATGGCTCTCATAATAAAACCTTCTCTGAACCCCTATGCCCCTTCTCCAATCCGTCCCTAACCTCCATTTGTTGCAGAAGCTTGACATAGACACCATCATCTTTCCGGCCAGACACCCCCAGTTCCTTGGCCAAGACCCAAACCTTCTTAGCAACCATACCCTCATTCTTAGACAGGATCTTCAGATTGCACCTCTGAATATCTGAATCAGATATGGAGAAGCCAGAAGAAACATCTCTTTCGTTCAGATTTGGCTGAGAAAGGATTGCTTGACCGAGAAAAGGCTGCCGTAGAGCCACTGGAGAGCTAGCCACGCCACCTTCTGATGCCTGTACAGTGGAAGTTGCTACCCCCGACGGTGATGAAGAGGAAGGGCGAGAACCTTCCTCCTGTGGCAATACCGAATCCTCGATAGCGTCACATTTCTTGTCCTTCTTCTTTCTAATAGTGATTCTAGAACAGATAATGTTTCTCGAGGACCCAATAGAGGCATCCTCCAAACCTTTGCCTTCTGAGTTTGGGCTAGAAAAAGATCCTGAATCATATACTAGTTTTGCACCGTCTTTGCAAGAAAAGTTGGGGCCGCTTTTGGAAGCAACTCACTTAGTCCGTCTTTTGGAACTCTAGGTACAGGCCCATCTACGAGCCCAGCCTGATCAAAGCTGCCAAATTTACTAAAAGCATTCCCACTACGCGAATTAGGTTGCCCAATATCAGCCATAAACATTTCCTCAACATGGTAATTTAATGATATATCACCATTCAAGGCCAAAAGAAGACTACCAAGCATTCCCCTGTCTACATTCGATATATTTTGATTGGTTTTTCCCAATAAAACCCCATTAACCTCTTCCTCCTCAGTATCAAGAGCCAAAGAGACGCTATTAATATCTTGGTCTTGATTCAGAGGACCTTCATGAATAGGAAAAATCTCTACCTACCGCCCGAACTGATAATTTGACTCTGTTGAAATGCTATCTTCATCAGAGCTTGCTTCTGATCTATGCCCCACTTCATTCGTGCCAGAAGTTTTGTAAACGTTGTCATCGAAGATCTCCTTAACAAGTTTAATGGGAAATAAGTTACCATTCATATCCAACCTGACCACTCTATTAATAAGCTCTGTAGTCGTTGTTCTTATTAGAATTTTGGCCACGTCCAAACGAGCCTTTTTTCTTGTACTTTCATCAATGTTTACAAAGTGACCTAAGCAAGACACAATGAAGGAGAAAAACTTTTCAGACCATGCATGGACTGGAATACCGTAACACTTCACCAACACCAATCTCTCTGGATCCACCTCCTTCGGACTCCATTGTCTAATTTCATCAGACCAATTAAAAAGCTAATCCCCTCACATCATTAATAATTTCAAGAATCTCATCTTTATTCTCTACCTCCAAGAGAACTAGATTAGCACCCAACGGAGTAGCCTTAATTGAGAAAAACCCCTCAGAATGAAATTTTTCCTGAATATTGAAAGTATCTCCCGGAGATTTGACCTTGCCCACGTACGCAGATTGCAATTTATCCACCTCAAAAGAATCCACTTTAAAACTAAGATGAGAGAAACTAACAGGGGTAGCTATACCATGTAACTTCCTATTTATTTTATCTTTGCTCACCACCTGAGCATAGGAAAGACCTTCTCTTCTTCTCACATTACTCTTATTATCTGCACGTTCTGGACAGAAAACTTTTTCTTGTTTGGACCTGCCACCCCAAACACCCCGCTTGAACCTTGAAAAGTTGACGTAGACCTTTTGATCACCGATAAAAATCTTTTCTAATTTGCTTCCAAACAGAATTGGGTCTGAGATCTCAAAAAATCTAACGAAACCAAACTGTTTGCCCTTTCTGTCCACCTTTTTCGGATGAAAACCTCTGCCACCTTACCTCATTTCTTGAACACCAACCACATATCCTTGGGGTTGAAAATGTCAGGGCAGTTTGAGAAAAAATACGAGACCTGACCTTCTTTAGACAAAACTCTATTCTTTTTTGCCTGCATATGATTTTGCTCCCTTTCTAACCACATACAATTATCCCCACGAGATGACCCCCTCACCTTCCATCTCACCTCATGCCAGTCCCCCTCTCGCTCCATAGGCTCGAGAAATTAAAAGGTTGTACTCTTTGGACGTCATTACCTGTTACACACACAAATGAAGTTGTTACCTCACCCTAGTCCTTGACTGCAAATTTAAAAGTGATATTTAGGTGATCAAGTTAATAATTGTCCCTTCTATGGAAAACCAAAATAGTTTTTTACATTTAATTTAAGCATATTGAATATTGTATTTGATTTGAGCCTTGAAAAGAACAAGGATCAATGTACATATGATTCAAATGCTCATCATATCAAGAATTGAATCAGTCTAAAAGTTTGAATTATTAAGTAAAGATATATGAATAATTTTATATTTTTAACATATTTTCCTTCTTAAGAGGTATTTTTGGGACTTTGTAACATGAACACTTTAATTATGAAGAATGGGTGTGGCAATGATCAAACTATTGATTATTTGATCAAGAGACTCTGGTATAATGTTTAAATTAGCTAAATTAATCTGAAAACTTAAGTCGTTAGGTGATAACATGGGAATGGTTTTTCTCTCCTTAATATGTTGTAAATGGAAATTATATTGATCAATGCCTGTTGCTATAATGCCTTGTATTAACAACTTTATACGAGACACTGTAAATATAGGTCACTCTTTGTAGGATGTGTAATGAATATAGATGAATTCTTGCATATATATGTATGTATCTTATATATATTCACATGAGATGAGTCTTATTATAAAGTGAGACTCATTCTATATAAATGTATATAAAATATATACGCATGTATGAAAGAATTTTTTATTAATATAAAACGAGCTACCTGTTTAACCTACACCCTATGCCGGGTACCTACACATTAATATTTGTAGTTAGTGTTGAATGAAATATTCGTTAATATATTAAGTATCTAGAATATCAATTTATATATACATATAAGTAGAGCATTGTGTGTTTAATGTTTTGATTGGGCTATGTAATCGATATTAATGATGCATTACCTATAGTTGGTAATTGTGTTTTGTGCATTACTCCAGTACTAAGGGTGCTAGTTATATTTAATACTTTTAAATATGTAGTGTTAAATCTATAGTCAATAAATGCTCACATTGTTTGGATACCATATATCCACAAAGACCAAAGCAACTGCCATGTGTTTTTTTCTTTTTTCATCGTAGAAGTTCTGAAGATTGTGAAAGGTTACTTGTTTATATGGTGCCAAATAATCATTAAAGAATATTTAACATTATATACTTGCAAAAATCGACCTAAATTATATATAATATAAATGTTCTCCACTTTAATAGCTTGAAAAAATGGGTTTTAGAGGGGGCGGGGGTTTGGGGGGTTTCCTTTTGTTAAAACGGGAGAGGTCTGTATAACTCATACTCATAGATAATTAACGTAAAACTTAAATATATTTACTACTTAAAATGAAGAGGATTAATGCTAGATGTTTTGGCAAAGCTCGTCCAAAATTAATGTCAATTCGCATAGCATTTTACAATTATCTATTAATTAATTAATCATTAAAAAATAAGAAATAATTAAAATTGCAACTAGAAAAAAAAAGGTAAATCTTTTATACGATATAAAGAATAGCTTGATTTGTTACAGATTCATTCTCTCTTGACTTAAATGTAGTTTTTTTTTCCAATTTATGATAATAATGATCTTTTACTACCATATTATTTGGGATGAAATTTTGATTGCAACTTGAATCGTGTTTTAAAATCAAACCAAATCAATAGGTTGAACCAGTTAAACTATGAATCAGTCATGTTTTGGTTCAAACAATATCTGATTGACTCACGGTTCAATCATAGTTTATCTATAAAATTATCTGGTTGAGTCAATAAAACTATAACTCAGAAGTCTCGTCGGTTCAATCTCCTATTTAGTTTTTAAATCATTACTTGGAACCTTCATACCATTATAAAGGGGTCAAGAGTGATAGTTTTTTGTTATATACCTTTGTAACTAACCATACTGAATTGCACTTTATGGTCTATGCAAGTTTTAGATTTATCCGGTTTTGGTTAGTTGAATTGAATATATGGAAAGGCCTCATGACAAGTTACAATGCAATTTATTCTCATGTTTGGAATGCATATTTGCACACATCAAAAGGCTAAAGCCATTGGAAAATGCTACAATTGCAACCATTTTAAATATTCAGTGACATCTCACTCTGATTATCTGGGTATAACTTAAAAGATTTGATTGTAACAAGTCACTTTTGTTGAATATCCTTGCATGCAGGGCCGCACGAACAACTTTCTTGGATTGGAAAGATTTGCCATGGAGAACGAGCATGCCCCTAAAAGTATATCATCTCTACTGCTTCAACCAAAAATTATCACAGAAAAATATTGATATCCCACTTTCAGAACAGCAGAATAATCCTTAAAGGAGCCAGTTTAGTCTAAGTCTTAAATATATGTACAACCTTGTAAGTTCTTATCACATAGTAGACCTTACCTCCAAAATTGAAACAGTAAGAATGGCTAGCTTTACATCTACTACTACTACTGCCTCTCTCTCTCTCTCTCTAACTATGTTTTAAATGTTATAGTTGATAGTTGATTTTTCTCTCATTCAATGACAGAGTAATAAATTTTTCTTACTTCAAAAACACCTAAAAATCTCTCATTACTTATCTCTCTTTCACAATAAAGAAAAATTATAAAATGCTACTAAAGCAAAATTAAATGCATGTTTTAAGAAAGATTTCTACCACTAATTTTAAATAAACTTACATAAATTTTAGGCCACAAACTTAAAATCAATAGTAGAGATTTTACTTAGAACATGCATTAAGTATATTTCAGAAACATACAATAATTTCTCCATAATAAACCGCTCATCTTACTTTATATGCCCCATATGTAATGCAAAAACAGCAGGTTTCTTGCTGCTATTTGAAGCTTTCAACAATGAGCTTTCAGAATTTTATATATATAGTTTGAACCACATGGTCATTATCTTAGATTGATGATAAGTAAATATATAACTGCATTTTAGGCGTTATGCTGAAGGATTTGCGTTTAGAATATCTGGATTAGTAGTGACATAACGTCATTCATTATCTTAACGAGAAGTTCTTGGGCTTCAAGTTGATGCATTCTGCTGAAAATGTTGCGAAGAGAATCATGTAGCCTTAAGAAGAGTTGCGACAGTTATAGGCATTAAAGTCCTCAACCATTTTTTCCCCTAATTTTGGCTATTAGTTCACGATAAACTGCTAAACAGCTCCTCATGTTTATTTTTCCCACCATTTAAGTAACTTCAATGGAATGCCATATTTCTTCAAGGCTTATTTTAAAAATTAATGATAGGAAAAAAAAAAAACCAATGGCAATATGTTATGGTAATTTGATGAAACTGTTATCTTTATGTTTAGAGAACAAAAAGCGCAATCGACATTTAAAATTTTAAATTATTTTTGAATTGGAGATGCTTTTCTAGTTATACTTTTATATTTCATAGGCGAGAACCTATTTTTTTTATTAATAATATTACAAACAAATGCCTTTCACACATAATTATTCTGTCACATTATCTGCATTGAATTTTAAATAAAGAGTTTAATTTTGATATATTATTAGTATGCAATATTTTATGCATTGGCACATCATTTAAAAAATGTGACTTTTAAGATAATTGTAGACTTCTGAAAGCTAAACTTTTTTAAATATCGCGTTAATACATGATTAAGTGAATGGTAAACATTGACAAATATTATCCTTAAATAAAAATTAAAAAAACCTTTTAAAATACGCAAGCAATCTTTTGGTTTCTTTTTATTATTACAAATAATCGTTTACATAATTTCAAACTAAAGTTAATGATTAAGTAAAATTCTTTTTAAAGTGACGATTCTAAGAATAGAATCTCTAACATTATATAAAATGAATAATATTATATCTTCTTATCCAATCATCTTAATAATCATCTTAATAATTATCTTAAATGAAGAAAGTATTAAATAAAAAAATAAATGTATCTAATGTCTTAAAACATAAAAAATATTTAATATTTTTTTATTTAATAATTAAAAAAATTAATAAAAAATTGAATAAGAAGATAAATCATTTCTCACGTAAAATTTACTCGAAGTCCCAATCCACTCTAGCTGTTACAAACCAGCCAACCACTATTGGGTAAACAGTGGATCAGGATCCTCTCAATTTTTTCTTCTCTAGCTGTTACAAAATTGAAACTTGTAAAATTTTTTTATAACCCAGCCAACCACTATTGGGTAAACAGTCCTCTCATTCTTACATTTTCTCATAAGAAGTAACATAACGTCTTTATTGGTTGTCGTTTCATCGGCTATAAGAATAAGCTGTTAATGACATGTCGGAATAATTAGTTAATTATGAATATTTTATGAAAATTTTAAATTTTTATTATTAATTAGTAATTTTTATTGTAAAATTAGTGAATAATTACAAAAGTTTGTGTAAAATATATTTACAATACATGTAAGGTTTAATTATTCTATAAGTCCTCAAACTTTATGTGATAATTTAAATAAATTTTTAAATAAAAAAATTATAATTGAGTCTTTAATATTTTAAAAATTTGTAATTAAGTCTTTAGATGCATACATTCGTTATTGAATTTAAAGACTCAATTACAAATTTGTAAATGAATCTAAAGACTTAATTACAAATTTTTAAAACATTAAGAATTTAATTATAAATTTTTAAAGCATTAAGAACTTAATTATAAATTTTTTAATTTAAAAATTTATTTGAATTATTCCAAAAAATTTGAATACCTAAGCAATAATTATCCCTACATATAATGAATGAGCTTTTTCAAACCAACCCAAGACCGCATTATTCTCCTTCCTTCCAAGTTAAGAAGAGAAAACTTTGAATTGAACAAAATTCACCAAATAATACAATTCTCTAATGAGTTACATTAGTCATCTAGACTTATTTATACAATTGAACTTACTAACTATTAACCAACTAACAAAAATATTTACTTAAAAATCGTATCAATACTTATCCGTTTGACAACAACCTTGTCCTCAAGGTTGGTGTAGATAATTTGCAGCTTGGCATGGGAATTTGGGAAGCGCATGGTTACTAATTGGTCCTGAAAGAGACTTAGCTTTGTTTGGCTTAAGCTTGTCCTCATATAATAATATATATATATATATCACATTTGAAAAAGCATATAAAAATTGATACACGTAACTGCACATGTAGCCGTCCCACGCTTTATACCTATGCACCATTCCTTTTACTCTTGGACTTCAAGCACCTGTCTTGTACACTTGTCCAGCAACGGTGCCTTCCACATTCCACCCACCATGCACATGACTAAGCCTTTTAACAAGTGCTTTATGCTTGAGAGATGAACCATAGTATACATGTAACAGATGCACAGCCCACAGGGATTGCACGAAACAAGTCCTTTACAACATCTTCTGGTGCATAAGTGAGAGACTTAATATCAATGATCAGAGCAGAGCTAATGCCTCAGTTTTTTTCAGATGCAGCAAGTAATCCCTTTTCCTCCCTTGATTGAAGAAGAATACTTGCCTCAATTACTGCAGCAGTAGCAGACTTGTCCAACACAGAATTGCTATGTAATTGAAAACAATTGCTGCACACGTAGGATTCTCATTCAGCCAATTCGAGAAGGTTGACAGAACTTCATCTTGCAAATTGGTCAAAGTTAAAGTTCCCACTGCCTGTGTAATTTCTAAGACTCTCCTTTACACCATTGCCTATAATTCCATTGTCATCCAAGCACCATGATAGCTGCTCATTCCAATCATTTAGCAAAAAGCCAACTCATATAGCCAACACCAGAATATACATGTGTAATAACTTAGCTATTGCAATACAGCAAGAACTTTCCTGTTCAAGACCCTCCAGTGATTCGAACCTATCAACATGCACCTTTTCTAATCTAATTTGATTAGGATTAATTGCAACTCAATGAAACAAGCATAAGACAAATCAATTGAACACTGAATCAAATTCTGCTCATGATCCCCTATTCCTATCCTTTTGTAATGAACAGGCTTGACATCAAAAAATGAAGGGAAATTGTTTATTCCAAAACCATAATTTTCACAAACAGCTAGAATCCTATTCAACAGAAAATTTGAACTGCGACCCACACAAAACGCCCTCTCTTACATGCTCCCAATCCCACAAGCTCCACCGTGAATACCATCAAGCACCATTTCTGATATGAGGCAAACTTCATGACATGTAAATCAGGAGGTTTTGGTTCTTGCCTGAGATGGGAGACAACGATGTTTTTGGCCTCCCGAAAACCCCTGCGTTTGGTCTCATGGATAAGAAAACCACAGCCTTTGGCCTTCTGAAAATCGATTCTTTCCTCAGAAATGGTTTTGGCCTCCAGTTCCATTTTGGGTTTTGGTTTGTTCAAGATTTCAGAATCTTGATTGATGGGTGGGTGCTCTTTCACGCTCACCCTCGTTGCTGTCTTGGAGACACTGACACTGCAAACAAACAGGGTGATGGATATCATAGCACCATTCACAAAATATGGGTTGCCCAGAATACAGCCACCAATGCGGGTTTCTCCTTCCAAAAGCCCCATCTCCTCAAGACTGCTTTTCTGCCCCTCAAATTCGTGCATTTCTTCCCCAGATTCTTCAGTTGGAGCTACTCATTGATTATGTTGGCACTGTAGTGACTTGAGTTTTTATGCTTTTGCTTTGGATTGGTGGTATTGAGTGGAATGGAAGGGAATGGAATGGAATAGAGACATGTTCCATTGTTTGGTTATGTTAAAAAAGGATGGAATGAGATGAGAGTGGGTGGGATAGATTCCATCCCATTCCACCAGAAATCATCAATTTTCTGTTATATTCCAAATAGGAAATAGCTGTTAAAACTGTAATTTCTGTTTTTAGTAGAATGATTGGTAGCCGTTAGATTGTTTAACGGTGGCATGATTGTAAATTCTGGTAGGTGTATAAAAAGCGATGTGGGACTTGCATAGAGGATTATCAGAATTTTTAATAAAGTGTTTTACGAATCCTTCTCGTTGGAGAAGATTCAAGTATTCATTTCATTGTGTTTAGTTTTTAGTGATTCTAAGATCAAGAAGCAACATACCATTTTTTCCCCTCAATTTGGGGGTATGAGATGGAATCATTTAAGTAATATAAATATGTTCAAAAAATCATTCACTTCCCAAATAATGGAATGGTAGTTTCTTTCCATTCCATAAAATATCCAAACAATGGAATTATTTTTTTCCCATTCCATCCCATTCATTTTGTACTTTAAGTATTATGTCATGTGATAGTTATGTAATATTATAAGATATTTTGTGTATTTTGTATTCTGTATGTTTATTACTATGTTTACATTAGAAATGTCTAAAATCAATTTTTGTGGTTAAAATTGAGGCTAAAAATGTCATGATATACTTTGTTTTAACTAATGTATATGTATATAATTATTTTTTGAAAATAGATGAAAGTAGAATGTTAAAAATTTCTACGCATGTTATGTTCTACTCATGTACTTTTTTTATGTTCTGATTTTTCAAGTTTTCTTTCTATTCATTTCTTTATCAGTAAATTTAGTTTCTAGTTACTGTAAGTCTACAATTCAACATTTGGCATCAGAGCTCCATTGATCCTACGGGCTGTGGAGTTTTATCAAAACAAAGAGTTTCATTCTTTAATTTCTGAAGATGGATTATACTGGTCTTTCTCTACTCACTGCACCAAGTTTCTTAAGAGAAAATTATGAATTTTGAGCAATCAAAATGCAACACTTCTTAATGACAAGTGACTTATGGAACTCCAGCACAAGATACACAGATGTCTGAGGAGCAACAGAGAACCTCCAAGGAGAATTTTCCAAAGATGCAAAGGCTCTCTTCATTCTACAATTTGCTGTGTCAGATAAGTTTTTTCCAAGTATCATGAATGCTACTACAGGAAAGCAAGTTTGGACCATCTGACAGGAGGAGAACCATGGCGCAGATAAGGTGAAATTCATTAAACTTCAAACCATGAGAAGATATTTTGTAAATATGAAGATGGTTAGTTCTGAATCTGTTAAGGATTTCTCTTCCAAAATGTTAGAAGTTACAAATCAGATGAAGTTATATGGAAATAAGATTTCTGATCAACAAATTGTAGAGAAAATATTGATTTCTTTGTCTACTAAGTTTGATTCAATAGTTGCTGCCATAGAACAATCAAAAGACAATACTAAGATGTCAGTGACTGAATTAGTTGGTGCTCTAGAAGCACATGAGCAGAGAATCAATAGGCGAACCAAAAATTCAGCTGAAGGGGCATTTCAATCTAAGCATAAACATAAATTTTCTTATGTTAAAGGAGGAAAAAAGGTGGCGGGTGATAAAAATGAAGAGTTTGGAAAAGTTCAAGCACTAAAGAACCTGAAAACAGGGGGAAATTCCCTTCATGTGGTATATGTAAAAGAACTAATCATTTAGAGAAGGATTGTTGGTATAAAGATAAACCTCAAATGCAGTGTCTTTTTTGCAAAAAAGTTTGGTTATGTTAAGAAGTTTTACATGTTGAAGCAAGGCCAAAGCACTCAAAATACTAAGCCGAACCAACAAGCAAATGTTTCTGAAAGCAAAGATTGTGATGATCATTTGTTCGTGGCAGCTTTGTCTTCTAGCCTTGAGAACAAAGATGCATGGATTATTGACAGTGACAGTGGTTCCACTAACCATATGACTCATAACCTATGAAGCATAGACACAGATATGAATACATGGACACACCAAATTTAAAAATTATAAGACATGGACATGACATATATATATATATATATATATATATATGGCATATCTAATGAGATGAGTTTTTATTGTGAGAGGGTGAGAAGAGTAAATCTTGACCATACAACCATACATGAATAGTTAAGATTAAAAGTTACTTAAAGGTCATATGATCACTTAAAAAAGTCACATGCATTTATGTTATAATCTTAACCATTCATGTAATATCCAATGATCAATATTTACTCCTCTCACCTCTTACAATAAATACTCCTCTCATCAGAGTAAGATCCTATATATATATATATTATATATATAATTACAAAATTTAAGAAAAAAGATTCATAATTTATTAATATTATTTCTATAAGTTTAGAGATTTATAATATTTTAATATATGTTATATGTGTCAATATTTGCTACCTAGTAAGTCCTTCCTAAAAAATGTGGATCATAATTTCTATTGACATATTCTAAAAAATCTCCTAAATCAACTTTTCTAAATATAACTAATCATGTACAAGTACATGTGCATAAAAAAAAAAGGTTAATTAGAGGGAATATTGGTGTGAGGCATACTTCGGTGACGACGAAGTGAATGACTTGATATACGAGTAGAGATAGAAGGAGCAGATGAAAATAGTAGTGTGTGAAAAGATAAAACTTAAAAGTCTAATAGTGGCATGTGAAAAGATAAAACTTAAAATACTGATATATGAAAATAGTAACTTGGGACATTAGTCATGTGATTGGGCTTGAGTGAGTTATGGGCTTATTAATTGAATGTTAGTCATATAAACTAATTTTTTTTTAAAAAAATATTAATGAGTCGTGTTCAAGTCGTGTCCGAGACATGTCTAAATTGAAAAAAAAATCTTTTTAATCGGACACATTCAGACACATAGGACACATATGTCATACATGTATCTTCATGTGTCTGACATAAACACGTGTTCGACACGCGGACAAACCTCAAAATCAGTGTGTTCGTGCTTCATAGCTCATAACTCAAAGCTTTTCAAGGAACTTGATACTTCAATTAATGTCTCTGTCAAAATGGGGAATGGAGCTATAGTTAAATCAACAAGAAGAGGTACAATCTCTATTCCAACAAAGAAAGGTATAAAGCTTATTAATGCTGTATTGCTTGTTCTTGAACTTGATCAAAATTTATTGAGTGTTTCTCAAATGGTTTCACATGGATATTCTCTTGTTTTTTAAAACAATCATTGCACTATTTTTTATCATTCAAAAAAGGAAATTGCTAATGTTGCTATAGAGAACAAAAGTTTTTCCTTCGTGTGATGTCTTGAAAGCCAAGGTTGATGAGACTTAGCTATGGCATAAAAGATATGGTCATTATCATCTTAATGCATTGAAACATCTTTATGATAAACATATGGTGAATAATCTACCTCTCATTCATGTATATGACGATGTTTGTGATGTTTGTCAACTTGGCAACCTGCATAGAAAGCCTATTCCTTTTGGAAAAGCCTAGAGAGCTAAAGAAAAGCTAGAGCTAGTTCATAGAGATTTGTGTGGTCCTATAAGGATACTTTCTCTAAGTGAAAATAAGCATTTTATCTTGTTTATTGATGATTACACAAGAATGACATAAGTTTATTTTTTTAGACAAAAATCTGATGTGTTTAATGTCTTTAAGAAGTTCAAGAGTCTAGTTGAGACTCAAAGTGACTGTAAAATTAAAAGTCTATGATCATATCGTGACAAAGAATACATTTTCACTAAATTTGAGCATTTTTGTGAAGATGAAGGCATACAACACCAACTCACTATTGGTTATTATCCTGAACAAAATGGAGT
Source organism: Ormosia emarginata (assembly GCA_029884605.1). Taxonomy (NCBI): domain Eukaryota; kingdom Viridiplantae; phylum Streptophyta; class Magnoliopsida; order Fabales; family Fabaceae; genus Ormosia; species Ormosia emarginata. The sequence goes on along the minus strand of JAQQTP010000054.1, from coordinate 9,831,924 downwards.
TTGTGAAAGAAAAAACAGAACAGTTATAAAGATGGCAAGAAGCATGTTGGCTGAGAAAAATATGCCTAAAAAATTTTGGGCAGAAGCTGTTAATATAGTTGTTTATTTACTTAATAGGCTGCCTATAAGAGCAATCAATGGTAAAACTCCTTTGGAAGCATGGAGCAACCATAAGCCTCCCGTTAAGCACTTGAGGGTGTTAGGTTCTGTGTGCTATGTCCATGTACCAGCTGAGAAAAGACACAAGTTGGAGGAGAAAACAGGAAAAATGGGCTATTTCTAGGCTACAACACTTAATCCAAAGGCTACAAAATCTTCAATTTAAAAACAGATTAAAATTGTTGTTAGCCGTGATATGAAATTTGATAAGAATGGGTCATGGAATTGGGAGGAGTCCAAAGTTGAAACAAGACCAATTGTTACCGTCCAACACCAATTTATGCAGCCACTACAAGATGTCGATCATGGTTATGATGATGGAGAGTCAAACAATTCAGATTCAGAACAAACAATTCCTTATTCAGGCTTTTCTAGCTCATGCCCTTCTTCTCTAAGAGATCATCCTTCTTCCTCTTCATTTAAATCACCAATTAGAAAAACAAGACCTCTTACTAAAATTTATGAATGGTGCAGCCTTGTAGTTCTTGAGCTAGAAAATTTTGATGAAGCTGCAAAGTACAAAGAGTGGATTCCTGCAATGAATCAGGAGGAGATTAAAATGATTGAAAAAAAATGACACATAGAAGCTAGTTAGAAAACCAGACCAGAGAAAGGTAATTGGATTGAAATGGGTCTACATGACCAAACTAAATTCTGATGGATCAATTAACAAGCACAAGGCCAGATTAGTAGCTAAGGGTTATACCTAAGAAACTGGTGTTGACTACATAGATACATTTACACCTGTTGCAAGACATAACACCATTAGAATTCTCATTGCTTTAGCAGCCCAAAAAAATTGGACCAATTACCAAGTAGATGTCAAATCTACCTTCTTAGATGGTATATTGGAAGATAATATTTATGTTGAGCAACCTATTGGATTTATTGTAAAAGGAAAAGGCGATTATGTTTATAAGATGAAAAAGACTTTGTACGGTCTTAAACAAACTCTAAGAGCTTGGTACAATATGATTGATTCTTATTTCATTGATAATGGTTTCAGGATAAGCATGAGTGAGCCCACACTCTATGTGAAAACTTTTCCTAACTCTAATATTATCATTCTCTTTCTTTATGTTGATGACTTATTGGTGATTGGGAGCAACTCATAACTTATTGTTGTTTTTAAGAAGCAAATGAGAAGTGCTTTTGAAATGACAGACCTTGGAGTCATGAGTTATTTCTTAGGAATGGAGGTTCATCAAACAAAAGAAGGAATTTTCATTTCTCAAAAGAAATATGCAAAGGAGATTCTTAAAAAGCTATGAAGCACGGATACTTCATAATGTCTACTGTACCCGTGTTAGATACGTATCCGTATCCGTACCAGATACTCGGATACTTGATAAATGTTAGGTTAATTTTTTAACAAAAATCGTATTTTCGTACCATACACGTATCATATCCGATACCCGTACCCGTATCCGTGCATCATAGTTAAAAAGTTTAAAATGCAACATCGCAAGCCAGTTGCAACACCTCTCCCCATTAATGTGAAGCTGACCAAGGATGATAGTTATGTAATGACTGATGAAATAAGATATAGAAGCTTGATTGGTAGTTTGTTGTACTTGACATTAACTAGACAATATTTGATGTATGCTGCATGTATTCTTTCTAGATTTATGAATGTCCCAAGTTGCTAAAAGGGTGTTAAGATAAATTAGAGGAAGTGTTGATCTTGGTGTATGGTTTCAGCCTAATGAAACTAAAGATTTGGTAGGATTTGCAGATAGTGACTAGGTTGGTTCCATTGATGACATGAAGAGCACATCTGGTTATGCATTTTCTACTGGTTCTGGTGTTTTTTCATGGAATTCTAAAAAGCAATCAGTTGTTGCACAATCTACAACTGAAGTCGAATTCACTGCAGCATCTAATGGAGTAAATCAAGCCATTTGACTAAGAAATTTTTTTAGAGATTTGAGACAAGAAGAACATGAAGCTACTGTTATAAATTGTGACAATAAGTTAGCAATTTTAATGGTGAAAAATCTTGTTAACCATGGCAAGACTAAGCATATGAAGATTAAATTTTGCTTTATTATAAATGAAAAAGGAAAAGAAGTTGCTCTGATTTACTGCCCTACAAAGTATAATGTTGCTGGCCTGTTTACCAAATCACTTCCAAGAGCACGATTTGAATTTCTAAGGACTTTACTTGGTGTGTCAAGCAAAAACATCAATGTTGCTGGCATGTTCACCAAATCACTTCCAAGAGCACGATTTGAATTTTTAAGGACTTTACTTGGTGTGCCAAGCAAAAATATCAGGGAGGAGAATGTTGGCAGTGTGCTGACTCTGATGCTTTTGCTTTAAATATTATCTAAACATGTGATATTATAAGATATTTTATGTATTTTGTATTCTGTATGTTTACTGATATGTCCACATTAGAAATGTCTAGAAACAAGTTTTGTGGTTAAATTTGGGGCAAAAAATTGACATGATACTGTGATGTAATTATTGTATATGTATATCATTATTTTTGAAAATAAATGAAGTAGAATGTTAAAGCTTTCTACGCATGTTCTGTTCTGCTCATGTGCTGCACTTTCTTCATGTTCTGATTTTTGAAGTTTTCTTTCTACTCGTTTCTTTATCACTAAATTCAATTTCTAGTTACTGTAAGTATGCAATTCAACATTTTCTCCATGCTCATCCATAGCAATGTTTTCTTATTCAATACAATCAAGAATATGTGGTTCTTGATCCTGTGACACCATTGAATCTACTCCATGAGCCTGTGAAGAGTTAACTCCAAATCTCAGTTCAATGGTTCTGAGAATTCTTCCCATGTACAGCAACGATTCTTGCTGATTTTCAATGTTAACCCCCAACCATAGGCAGGTCCATCTAGATAGAGTGGCACCCGTTGATTCTTTGAGTAGAAACTATAGACCTTGTGATGTTCTTTGCCTTTGAATATCCATTTTTCAACTCCTCCATAAAAAACAGAGTCATTGTAACTTTTGTGGCCTCCAAGTTGAGTTGTTAACGAAAACACCAATGTTATAACCTCCTCACGAAGGAAAACTCCACAATTCTCTCTTCAAGTTAGAGAAAACTCCTCACTTTATGTTTACATTCAGTTATGATATTATAATAATATTTTTCTCCTATTCATACAATAACTAAGTAACTAAACAATAACTAACAAACTAACTAACTCACCATTGGTATCATAGACTAAGAACAACTTAGTGAATTTTGACAAGTCCAATTGTATCTCAAAGAATAAGGTGACCAATGGTTTGTTGAACCATGATCAAAGATTGATGATGTTGTCTAAAGTAAAGTAATCCGGACTTCGATTGTTCAGTAATATTTTTTTATATTGATTGTAACTTCTTGGTGTTTGAAGAATTAGTTTGGCATAGGTTTCTTGGTGTTTGAAGGATTAGTTCTTTAAAACTACGTATATTTTGATTATTTTCTATTGCACTTTGTTTTTTCTTAATCGGCTTAATACCCGCTTCTCTAATATCTATTCTAGCATTTTTTTTTTTGCTTAGGAGAAACAAAACTGACAAAAAAGGTGAAAAGGGAGGATACGAGACATAGAAGTATTGTATTATACATTCGAGCAAATTCTATATCGGAGCCCAAATTAGGCCTAGTACAGTAGCTGAATTAATTTATAAGGGCTAAATAACATCAAAGTAAAGGCTACCTAAAAGAATCCAAAATTACTCCAGGATAAATTTCTATTGGAGATTCCCTCATGACAGTATCTGCCGAAGATATGTACTTTGCCATGATTATAACCAAAGCATGAGCCTTTCAAGCAGTAACATCATCGAACCATCGCCCACTTGGCTAGCTATACATATCTGCAACAAAGAACAAGTTTGTCAAAATAGTTCAGCAGAAATGTGAGACGTGTAAGTTGAGTAAGGTGCTATCAGAAGCTATCATCAACCGAAAAATAAATAAACCCTTTCAATACACCCCATGTTTAAACATCCTTTCATTTCAGAAGTATCATCTGCTTAAACTGAAACAACAATCCATAACAACTCTCTTGTATTACTTCACTAGTTATATAGATCATATCATGGACCATCAAGTTTCCTACAATGATAAAATTATACTGGATGTTTCAAGTCAAAGGAGAGGAGAAATTTACTGCAGTCAAGCAACTGTATAGTTGTAAAAGCTGAAAAAACATTTTTTCTATAACATATAATATGCAATCAATTGTAACCAAAAAGTATATTGCTTTTGAGCAAGAATATTTCTCCAGAGCTAGTATATATCAAGCGTACAAGAATCAGAGGAATTCGATAAGGTTCCCAGTTCTTTGTACCAAAGATATTTGTAAATGCTAACCATGGACGGAAGTTGAATTGTATCCAAGTTGGGTGAATTTTACCTGGTTATGCCCCAAATAGATGTTTATCATTTTAGGAAATGAAACTTCTCCCTTGATGTATTTAGCTATTGTACTAGCAAGTCATTACCAACACAACAAACTTCAATTGATAAGTAGACTGAAGCCATTGTCTTGCTCAGAATATGATGCAGCAAGGCACTCATCCCATCAAAACCATGTATCACACTGTCATCTCTAATTTTTTTTTTTTTGAAAACATATGGTTAGACAAAAAAATAATAACCTATTGCCCAAAAATTATCTATAACTCCCCATTTCTTGAATAGTATCAGTACAATCCAAGAGATTATGTGCAAATCAACGCCAGAGTCTTATTAGCATTTTTCTTAAACCCAGAACTCCTAAACAGTTAATAGCATTGGTCTGGAACTGAACCAAGCAAGTGAATTTGAAAAACAATAAAAAGTGGAGTAAGACTAGCAGATACAATTTAGGTCATAAAGATGATATAAGTTTATAACCCTACCACAAATAATGAGAAACAGGGTTAAGAAAATGAGACAACATATATAGGCATAATTATTATCATTTTCCCCACTGTTTTGTGTTTTCTGAATAATATAATTGAAAACTTCACCAAAAGAATTAGTCAACTGTTCTCCAGTTCTCCCATTGGTTTTCTTTTTTCATAGAAGAAAATTAAAGTTCACAAAACCCCCAAGCATTTTGAACCAGTAACTCACGCTTCTCCCACCTTTTTAAAGCAAGGAATGTCTCTGACCTATTCTTAGTTTGATATATATAAAGATATAACCAAACTGAATTCAACTTCCAAAACCATGCTTCAAATAGAAGGGAAAGAAAAGGAAAATTGAGAGAAGTAACAGCAATTGAATCAAAGGACCCCCCAAGATTCAGCATTTAGAAAATACATGACATCATGATACTCCCAAATTAAACTCAATAAAACAGAGGGAAAAGATAGAAATCACACATATTGTGATATTAGTATATAAATTCCAAAGATCAACGTTGATCACCTTTTTTCTTTTTGGATAAAAAACATTGATCACGATATTATTTTGTTAGAGCTGTGACATGTGTCAAAAAACACAGGAATAACACATCCAGAAAGTAACTAAACTTAAGAGTAATTTAGAATTATGAAATTAAAATTTCAAAATAAAATATATAAACCTCTACAGAACCAATAAGAACCATAAAAAAAATGGTGCACATCCACAACACTGATAATCCTTCTTACATAGTGCGTGTTTGGGATAGCTATGAAAGTTTGATTATTTCAATAATCAATTATGTTTGGATATGTTAGCTGAAAAGTGATTTTAAGCTAATCTGTTTCGTTTAGATGGTATAAAAAAATCACTTTTATGCATTAAATTATCAAAATAGATATAAAATGATTAAAAAAATTATTTGATTGATTAAAAAAATTATTTGATTGAGTACAAAATAATATTTACATATCAAAATAGGAAATAATCCAATAGCTTTTTTGCAAACAGCTCAAATTTTAGCTTTTGAAAAAAAGCTGTTGATTTATCAATTTTTAACATCAACAGCTTTTTGACATTTTACCCAAACAAGTTGCATTTCATTTGCAACCACTTTTTTTGGGCAATAATGTATGTTGGGGACAGAAATAATCCATCCCAAATATGCTCATACTCCAATTGATGAGATTCAAATTACGAGAAGCAGATGCCTTCATCACATTCATGAAAACCAGAGTGTTTTAAGAGACCAAAGAGCACAAAAATGGAAGATTTCACCTAGCTATAAATGTAATAAAGGGAAACTGGATTGGTCAAAGGGATCAAACAGGATCAAGACAAGTATCTAGAAGACAATCCAACTGAAGGTGGTCAAAGCCACCAGTAAACCACAGCTACCACCAAATTTCCATCTACACACTTCATGTTCACCGCATAGAACCATCCTAGAGTGCAAGTCATCACTATGTTAGCACAAGGCAAACTCATCTCGCTGAATTTGAATTCGCCCATATCAGATACTTCTCCAAAACCGTCTCCTAATTTTTCAAGTCTTCTGACTACTTATCCATAATCAAGAGGAAACACACACACACACACATACACACACACACAAGTTTCGCCATGCAACAACAGGAAAGAAAATCACCTACCTATACAGTTCCTTCCAATTTTGCCATGCAGCAACAGGAAAGAAAATCACCTAATGCTCAAAATACATTATTTAACCCACTGTCAATAGATGCCCAGGCAGTAAATTGGTGGGCAATCTGTAAGATAGCCCAGTGTTCATTTTCTACCGGAGAATACACTTCTGCCTCAGTTGGTAAAGGGGATACTTGACAAAACTAAATCCATCACATCTTTTGGGGCTCAAATATCAGTCAGATTTGCAGAATCCATACAAGAGTTCTAATAACCATTCCAACAGAATCAAGAATCCACAAAATCTCCTTGTGGCTTTAAGTGCGTGTTTGGGATAGCTGTGAAAACTTGATTATTTCAATAATTGATTATTGTATAAAAGCTTTTTGTTATAATCGATTATAATAGAATCAGTTTTATGTTTGGATATGTTAGCTAAAAAGTGATTTTAAGCTAATCTGTTTCATTTGGATAGTATAAAAAAGAATCGTTTATATTCATTAAATTACTAAAATAGGTATAGAATGATTAAAAAAGTTATTTGATTGAAGACAAAATAGTATTTACATCTCAAAGTGTAAGGAATAATCTAGAATCTAGAATCGTAAGCTGAAATTTCAACATTATAAAAAAAAGCTTTTATAATGCATTGAATTTCGTGTAAAAACTGAAACTGATTTTGTCAAACATGTTATAACACTATTGAAACAGTATTTTTACGGAAAAAAGCTGTTTGGAACGAACGCTCTAAATCTATAGTGTTTTTAAAGTTGTTTTGTAAAAATGAACTCCTAAATTCCTTTCATTATAGTATTACTAAACAAGTTTGTAGATAACAAGGCTGAGACTTTTCTTGACATTAATGGGATGACACAGACAATATTTTTCTATATGACCAAGAATATGTTTGTGCTTTTATTTTAAGTTATTTAACATATGTTATTTATTTAGTTAATACATAATTGTCATCATTTGCAAAGACTTCAATAGCTGCATGATAATGTTTCCCATATCCTTAATCAATATCAGTGTGCTAGAAATACCCAAGAGTTTAATCATCACAATGTTTTCCCCTCTTATCTTACAGTATTACACCACAACAACTACTCAAAACAGCACTTTATAAAAGTTGAAATACTGCACGCATTTACCACACATGGTTCTGCACTGCATTCATAAAGGCAAAAATACAGCACCAATTTACCATGCATGGCTCTACTTCAATCAAATAGAAAAGGAAAGTGAAATGTAACAACTGCCACTGAATGCAGTACTAAAAAACACAGCTCCGAATGTGAGAAACTTCCAACACACTACTACCACAATGGCTGACAAAAAAAAGTACGCCCAGACTAATGACCCATTTGTATGTGGAAGTTATTGTGAACATAGATATGAATTATATGTTTGAACACCATTTTAGACCACCAAACACCAATCCAACCTTGAGTTAATAATACTTCAAACTTTCAACCACATTCCAAATTAGGAAGCCATATATAAAAGAATAAGAATGTCACTTCATAATGTAAGATAGATATTCAAAATTAAGTCAATCTACACATACATAAAAACAATAACACACAATACAACAAATTAAATAAATGGTGCCTCATAAACAAGCTGCTAGTTGTGAAAAACACAACATGAAATAATCAGTCACTCGTTAGACTTTCACTTGTAAACTTTACTATTAATAGATGTAACACAAACCAAAGCCCTTCCTTCACTTTATAGTCACCAAATGCTTAAAAATGCCAGCACAATACTAAGCCATCTTAAGAAACCTGTAAAAGCTTTAAAGTTTAAAGGACTAGCTCAATTTTTTTAATGGAAAAACAGTTCATGGACAAATGTATCATCATAAACTGTGAAGAACTCTACATAACAAAGTACAAAAACGCACCACTTGCTAATATATTTAATTGCAGGACCATTCGAAACAACTAATTTGCAGCATTCATTGCTTTCCTAAAGTCCAAAATCAACCCAGAAAAACAATTTTTTTTCCTACCCACAAACAACTCATTGAGGAATCCCATTGCAACCCACTGTCGTCAAGTTCAAAAGCCATCTAATGCATTACATCATTCATTCATTGAAAAAACAAAACACTAACAAGTACGGTATGTAATCAAATCAAGCCAAAAAAAACCTTAAAGCATACATAGAAAAAAGCTGAAAATTTTAATCTCACCGTTAGACCCAGATCTCTTCCCGCGCTTAATCCTCTCCAACTGAACTTGTGTATCCATAAACATCTGCATCCTCTGAACTTCTAGATCCTTAGCAAACTGCATCCTCTGTTTCTCCAAATCCACCATCTGCCTCAGTTTCTGTCCCTCCACTCTTTCGTACACTTCCCCAAACCTCTCTATCGCCTTTGCCAATCTCTTCATCCCTTCCCTCTCCCTATCCCCTTCCTCCACTTCGCTTCCCCTCCCTTCATCTTCATCTTCATCTTCCTCTTCCTCCTCATCGTCCTCTTCTTCCTCCTCGTCCTCATCAGCCTCCGCAGCAGCCGCCGCAGCTGCCATCGCCGAATAATTCCTCCTAAAGTACCCATCATCTATCACCGTCGCCGCCGACCGCTTCTGCGGCAGCGCCACGGCCGTTGGTGGCGCCGCAGTCACAGGGGAAGAGGTTTTACGATACGGTAACAGAGGGAGAGCCACCGGTGGAGAGGGCGAGGGCGAAGAGGAAGACTTTTTGGCATTGAAATTGGGGCCAATCAGAGCGTCTAATCGTTCGAAGAAGGGCCAAGGGGACGAAACGGTACCGTTGGAGGAGGAAACCCTAGCCTTCTCGATCTTATACTTCTTCTTAATGGTGTCGATGCGGTTCTTACACTGAACGTCGGTGCGGTGGGTCTTCTTGGAGTGGGCGTGGAGGGCGTTGACGGCGTCGGCGACATCCTGCCAGTCCTTCTGACGGAGGTTGCCGCGGTTGAGCTCGAGGTAGCGGCGGCCCCAGGCTTCGACGAGGGTGGCGGAGGCTTCCTCAGTCCAGCAGTCCTCGCGGACGGGGAGGGGACGGGGATTGGTGGCCGGCGGCGTCAGGGAATCGAGGAAATCTGGCATCGGAAAAAAGGAATTAGGGCGTAATTAGGGTTGGGTTAGAGAGAGAAAGAGGAAGAGAGAGAAAGAAAGAGAGGGAAGCGGCGGACGTAATAGAAAGGCGAAAGAGTGGGAGTGGTGAGGGGGGATAATACGGTACGGTCGCCGGGGAGGGGCGCGTGTTGTTGGGGGAACCCCCCAGTGCGTGTCTGGCTGGCGTCATCGGATCGGCTCGGCTTGACCGGTACAACCATTATTCACAACTATCTGAAACACAAAAATATAAAATGAAAAGTTAAAACAATATGAATGAAAATAAAATTATTTCCTTTGGCAGGTTTTTTATTTTATTTTATTTTATTTTGTTTTTTAGGTTAATAAATGTTGGAGGAAATATTTGGAAATTTAAAAAGAAAAATGGGCCGGTGGGTTTTGAATTTTTGGAGGAATGAAAGGAGGATAGATTTGATTTAGAGGGGGAGGGGAAAGCGCGTTGCCGACTTGACTTGCGGTGTGGGTGACGGCTCAGCCAGAAAGTGAAAATTCCGTTTGGGATTTTTCTTTGTTTTGTTATTTTATTTTGATTTTTGATAACGTTAACTAAGGCAAACAAAAGCTTAACAAAACAGAGAGAGTGAGAATAAGCGTTTTGGGTTAGGAAGATTATTAGATTTTGGATTAATATTAGGGCTGTGTAGGCACCTATCAATATCATTTTATACCTTGCGTTGCGTCTACTTTCTTCTTTCTGTTTTCCTTTTCTTTCCCTAAATAAAGACGCCGTGACGCGTGCCCAATCCCCATTTCACCGTGAGGAACTAAATACATATATATACAAACACATACAAATGTTAACTTATTATTATCGGATTGGGAACTAAATCTACGCTTTCAAAAATCAATTAAAATTAAAACGGAAACAAAAAAAATCAATTAAAATAATATAAAATTGTAAATTTTATAGATGTATGTGTAAAATATTTAAAAAATATATATAAAATAAGATTATTCAAAATTGTATAAGAGATTAAAATTATACGAACAGTCGAGTACCACATATGGTACCTTAAAAACCTACGTTTATATATATATATATATATATAATAAAGAAAGACTATCTTAAATTTTAATCATAAGATTTATAAGAGAAATTGTTTTTCTTAGTATTTTCATTAAATAAATTAATAAAATACAGTATCATATTCATTAATATAAAATATGAAAGTATTGTTTGATGTAATGTAACAGACTCATAAATTTTAAGTAATGAAAGTAAATATCTTTATAATCAAAATAGATCTGAAGTGAGTTTAAGTTAATAATATTTTGTTATCATTAATATGTAAAGATAAAAAAAGTGAGAGAAAAAAAAATTTATACTTTAAATATATTAATACTAAACTTATGTGAATGTCGTTAAAAAATAAAAAATAATATTATATAAATATATTCATGTATTAAATTACGTAAATATTATTAAAAAATAAAAAATAATATTATATAAATTATATTTTTTATCATTATAAATTTATTAATTTATTTGTATATAAAGGTAAAAATTACATATATAAAAAATAAAAAATATATAAATATATCTATATAAGATTAAAGAAAATTTTCAAAATAAAATAGAGGCATATGCCCCATTCTCTAACACATGAATTCATCCCGGATTTAATGTTCATTTAAATTTTCATCTTTTTTATCTTTATTTTTTTTCTCTCATCTCTTCATTCTTTACTTTTATGCCACTGTTTTACTGTAACTTTTTTATGTTTATATAAGAATTGGGTTGAAAATTTGATAAAGCTTAGGTCAACTTATATTTCCATTTAGTCTTTATCGAGAACTATAATTATGCAGCGTGAATTTATTTCCATACATTTTTATTAAGAGCAGTTAGGATGTAACTTTTAATCACATATATGATTTAAGATATAAATGATTATTTTTTCTTTGAGGGAGACAAAGTTAATAGATTCTAAATGTTTTATATATATATTTATTTCCATCAATCATTGACATAAGTCAATTGTAATATCTAGATACTTCAGTTATAGATGCTGTAGCACAGCATATTAACTCACAATTAGGGGTGATCACGGGTATAATCTCACTCGCGAACTCAATTAATTTGAATTGGTCTGATATAATATATTTAGGTTAGGTTGGGTCATCGAGTTAGTTCGGATTGAATTCGATTAATCTAATTTTTAATTGATTCGGATGACGGATTGAATAATTTAACCCGATGATCAAACTTGACCTGACCCGATGACTTGATTATCCGAATAACGACATTGTTTTGGATAATTTCTATTAAGAAATGTTCACAATCTAACCAACCTGACCACTCAACCCAACTAACCCGACCACCCAAAGCAACCAACCCGATCACCCAAAAAAAAAAGTTTTTTGTTTAAAATTTAATTAACTTGATTACCTGACTCGAACTAACTCGATTATCATCGAATCGGGTTATCAAAAAAAAAAATCTCAAAATCAGACCCAACTTCGTTTAATTGATTTAGACATTTTTTCTTTCTAAACCTGATCTAACTCGACCTATGTATATCCATACTCACAATGCTCCAATTCAATCTTATCTAAACAAATAAAATTATTATTATTTATATAAAATATTTATTAACGTTTGATAAGTTTAAATAATTCATTTCTTTAAATAAAGATTTGAATATAAATTTTATAAATAAAAAAAATTAATGTTAATTTTTTTATATATTTATAATTCAACTTGAATCAACTCTTAATTAGTTGAAGTTTAATATAATTTTCAAATACTAAAAAGTTATCATCAAAATATAAAATATTTAATATTTTAGAGGCATCAAATAAAAAGTTACACATATACATTCAGTTTTAAAGGTTTGGAAGGGTCATGCCACCCCCTTAGCCCCTAGCTTCTGTTCGTACTCCATATGCCCTAATATGCTACCATTTTTTTTTTTTAGATAAGAATATAATTTAGTATTTAGGGCAGTTCACTATCTCTCATGAAAACACATTAGTCAAATTGCGAGTGGGGAAAAAATTAAAAGAAAAAGAAACAACTTTCTTATCGTAACATGTGTAAGGCCATTGCGGTAACTATATTTATATAACTACATAAGGTGAGAGTATTAATCCCTTTATATTTTTTACCATAATTATTTGGAAAATGGTACTTGAACATTATTTTGCGTATATCAATTTTAGACCGATTAATTATATATAAAATTTTAGTTAACAATGTGTTTAGACTAGTTAACAATGTATAAAATTTTTGTATTTTTTATATTGTGATTAAGTAGTATTCGAATCTATTTATATTTATTACAATTAATTTAACTTTTCGGTATAGTAAAAAATAAGTTATCTACGAATTCACAAGATCATTTTTTACAATAACGTCTAATTACTTTGACTAAAAAATTATACATCATTAATCGATATGAAAATAGCATGCAAATTTTTGTAATCACTTTATGTTCACACTAAAGGAAATAGTCATATTTCTAATTAACAGTTTAATACAAGATTTGCACAACAGAAATTCATTATCAGCTTAAGCGTATCATAATATATAGTCTGGTTATCTGGTAGCCTAATAATCAACGAACGATCACATTATTTCAAAATATTTGACATTCTAATAATCTAAACTTCAATTCATTTATCTTAACCTGTGTTAGAATGTATTAATAAATCTAACACATATTATTCAAAAAAAAAGAGAGAATCAAGCCAATTTTATGGATATTATATTCTCACTTGTAAATAGAAAATTAATTGAATAATTTGAAACCTGTCGTATAAAATTTTAAACTTTCCATTAACTTCAGAAGATCATTAAAAAGTGTGCTGGTGAGCCTCCGCAACTTAAATTCTAAATAAACATTTCATTCATATATGGACTTTCATAGAGAAAATGAAAGATTTATATGCACAAATTTAAGATATATTTAATTATTTAGTATTAGTTTTTTTTTAATGAATATATATTAATATTATATTATGGGATCAAACTTACATTAGTGTAAGTTTTTTTGACTTACACTCATTTTTAACTTGTTAGATCAACTTTTATCTAATAGTTACTTTTAATGAAATAATCTCATAAAAGAATCTCTAACAATAAAAATGAATATATATTAATATTATATTATATTACTCTTGTCATGTACAAATAAAATTACGGCAATGTAATGTTTGATCTACACGTCTGCTTGGAGGTTAGAATTTGAATTTAAATATAAAATTTTAATATTTTTTTTTATTTTTTAAATTAAAATTAGTTCATAATATGAAGTTTTATGTTTAAAATTTTAAAAAATTAAGATAAGAAATTATAATTTTAAATTTAATTATAATTTTATTATTTAAATATATGATGTAAAATATTAATAACTTATTTATAAAATTAAAATTAATAAAAATATTCATACAATAATATTTTTATAATGTAATAGTCATATTTTTTCATAAATAATTTTCTAATGAAATTTTGTTTAGAAAAAATAAATATTTTATTATAATTATTTCTATATAAATATAAAAAATAATTTTTAATATAAATATAAAATTTCAACAAATTTTATTGTTTGCAAATAAATAATATTAAAATTAATGTGGAGAAAATAGAGTATTTAATTTTAAAGTTATAAAATTAATAATTTTTAAAGTCTAAATTAAGAATTAAAAAAATTTGAATTAGTTATTTTTTAATTCTTTAAAATTGATTTATGAAATTATAATTTAAATTTTAAATTAAAATTAAAAGGTTTAAATTTAATTTTAAATTCTAATTCCAGACATTTTTGCAAGACAGTGGGCTCTGGTCCACGTAACGCTTGTCAAATCTCCAACAACTTGAAGGCCAATGCCCAATATTATGAAGTGCATATTATAAATGCATAAGCACCTTATAAAATATTAAAAATATAACATACACTATCAACATGGGGACATGTTAAAAAGTTTATAAAATACTAAAATAATACTATAGCTTTTTTCGTCGTATATATAATGTCATATTAGAAATAAATCAAAGTGAAAGGTGGAGAAAGAGACCGTTTATCCTATAAAATAAATAAATAAAATAAATAAAGAGACCCTTCATCTCCCATCTTAATTATGCAAAAGTGTGAGGCGCCGCTCGCATATATGATGATATCGCTGCATATTTTCGCATTTCCCCATTCCTAGTATTATGCACCCCACCACAAAAAGAGGAAGAAAAAAAAAGTATTTACCCTTTTTCTTCATTATTTCATTTCATAACAATCCACACAAAATGGGCCGCCCTCAATGACAATGGTGCAATTCTGTTAAAGTATGTTTTTCTGTTATTCCATATCCTGAATTCTTCCCTGCTATTGGAGAAGAGAGAAAAAGGGAGGATAGGAATTATTTTTCTAATTGGGAAATTTCATGTGAGGATTTGTTTTTGATTTTGAGGAATAAGAAATTTGATTCGCAAATGTCTCGGCATTGTTTGTTTTTGTCCCGAGTCTGAAACACACTGTGTCTAAGTGGTGAAATTTGTACAGCACTTCGGGTAATATGAGACAGTTTTAGACAGAAGCTATTCGAGTCTTTGTATTATTGGGGATGTTTGAATTTGTTTTCTATTGTTATTTTTAAAATGATATGTTTTTATTAATAATTATAAAAATGTCATTTTATTTTTTTTTTTTTTTTATAAAAAAATTAAAAACAAAAAATAAATTAAAAATAATATATCATTTTTATAATTATTAATAAAAACAGATCAATTAAAAATAAAAATAAATCAAACATGTCCTTAGTTTCTTACTTTGTGTAGTGTTTCAAACTTGAAATATTTTCACGTGGTCTTGGTTAAAACTATTTTTAGACATAACAGCTTCAACTACTTAGTAACTATTTTAACAATTTATTCAGCTCTCTTGTCAGAGAATTACTGAATATCCAATCATTATAATTAAAAAAATTAATATCTTTCAAAATTTGATATACCTAGCTATTTTAGTTTTGTTCAAAATTAGGTTTTGAGAATTATCTAAGAAGATATGATGTATTGAGTTCTTCCAAAGTGCAGTACTGTAGTAGTGGAGCGAGGAGGTGTGTATTTACAAAATGTATTTTGACGCTCAAGTCAGTAATTGTACAAAAAAGATAGTGTATAATGAGAGTGGTGCATATCTTTGTCCTTTTGTTTAACCTTTATATAAAGACGTATGAGCGTGTAAAAAGCGTAGTGGGTCTGAGCAATTCAGTATGTATTGTACTTGTCCCCTTGTACTGCGAGAAATCGTTATTTCGTATGATTTGTCCCTTCTATTCGAATGGAGTGGTGTCTCCTCTTTTGTGTCGGGGGAGACATGCTCAGTGCACGAGTTACTCCCTGCGCATTGCGCGTCTAAGGATTAGCTTAGTGGGTCGGGTTACTCCAGTTTCGTGAGCCCATACCCAATCAAGAACAGTTGTCTCTAACTTAGTGCATGGATGAGACAACTAAGTGTCAAGATACATGTTCAACGGAAGCACACGATACGTCATAGACAAAGGAATTCGAGTCATAATGTTTTATGCTAGATCTCGCGATGTTCTCTCAAAGGGTCGAGATCTGTGATGGGTCATAATGTTCTCTCATTGGGGTATGTGAGTAAGACCCTCCATGCTGCGCGGGGTCTACTGCAGATCAATCTTGGGGTTAAGATTCAGGGTGTTGTTTCACTGCGGAGTTTTGTTTAAGGTTCGATGTTCGCCTTACGTGTCTCTTTGTGGTGTCATGTATCGTTTTAGTTTCGAACATTCTGAGCCTTGTCCTTTTAGTTGCTTCTATATGGAGATAGTACGACACGTGGTTGAAGAGTATTGTGTTGCATTGCTTAGGCTTCGTATCGTCATAATGGCCCATTTTGAAACAGTGTATCTGTTAAGTGACGACATATCCACCCCCATTAATGGCAGTGATTCGTAATAGACTACACTTGCTCTGGAATTGTTGCTTTATATTTACAGGGAATTAAACTGCTTTTATAACAATAGCAATTTTGCACTGCTTCCCAATTGTCTGCTGCCCTCGTGGCTAATCACAAGAGGGAACATTAAAATGTGGCCTCGAATGTGTAGTCAACTCACTTTCGTGGAAGCCAATTAAAACACCTTATTCCTGTTTTAAATAAGGAATGTTTGCGGTAGGGTTATCATCTATTCCTTTCATTCTTCGATTGTGCTCGAAAGAATTCTTTTCCAGAGAATGATCCCTTTTGTGCCTTTTGTATATATATGGAGGGTCATATCACCTTCAGAAGCCATATTATTGTTCTTTCCAAAATTCTTAAAAGTGTTTCCTTTTCTCCCTGGGTGTTCCTCTGATGGAGACCTTTCTTTCCAAGCATAATGGCTCGATAAGGACTAACTAACTGTCCCTATATGGCTTGGTCGACACGTCTTTCGGCGGTAGAAGCCTTTCTTTTCTAGCGTACGCGGGAGTGTGCAACCTTTCTGGACTTGCCAGGAATATTTGTTGTTTCTACAGTAGTTCCTGTGAGGCATGAAGGTGTTTCACTTATGTCCCTCCTCTATTCTCCTGACTATCTTTTATGGTGCTTTTCTTGTCGTGGGTGTGCAGTTGGATGTGAAGGAGGTTCTTGGGGTGAAACAATATCTTGGAGTGAAGCATTCTCCTCATGTTGGCCAAGAGGAAAGGTATGAGTGCTGGTTTCTGGAATAATCATGGAGGTAGTCGTGGTTAGTGTTTGGTCATCATCGTTGTCATGTTCGACCTCCTTTTCGGCTTCCTCCAATGGACACATTTGCCTTAAAGTAGTTTTGTAGGTCCTTTTTGTAAAGTTTCCTTGTAAATTAGGTGATGTTTAGAATGAGAATAAAGATTTGCTTTCATGAATATTATGCTTTCAATTGTGTTCTGCAGTTAATTTGTCATTGTTTTGTGTAGTTGTTTTCGTAGTTTCGAGATTGGTCCAATGCCAAGTCTCGATGTATGCTTGTATAACGAACATTTGCTTCACGAGTAAAAAATTTAACCTTAGAAGTAAGGTTCATTTGGTTTGGACAAAAATTCGCGTCACCAGACTAGGATGAGCGCGAAACTCGACCTCAGTAATAAAGTTCATTTGATTGGGCGAATACTCGATTGTCCTACCAAGATGAGCTCGAAACTCGACCTCAGGGGTTGGGTTCATTTAATTGAACAAACAATCGTTTGCCCCGCCGAGATGAGTGTGAAACTCGACTTCTAGGGTTGGGTTCGTTTGATTGGACGAACACTCGTTTGGCCTACTGTGATGAGCACGAAACTCAATCTTGGGGGTTAGGTTCGTTTGATTGAACGAGCTAATCTTATGGTGTGGAGTCCACTGTCCCGGGTCATGATCAATTATCCTTAACCACTGTAAACCCCATCTGTCGATGGTTAAGGCACGACTTAAATAAGCATGGGTTAAGACCCTCGATCGCGCTGCTTGACCCAAAAATGTGTTCAAGTGGCATCCCCAGTTTGGTCATCTTATGTAGATGTTGAAATAGTTAATCCTTTTTAGATCTTGTATTCTTTGGACCTCACAAAAGCACAGTGACCTTGGGAGATGTGGCGCACCGGGGTGCTCGTGGACTCAAAGGTCACGGTTGAAGTACTGGCTTTATGTGAGACAACAATTGGAAAGAGCTGATTTATTGATATCAGAAGCTGTTTACATAGCCGAGGTAACAGTTACGAATTATTCAACTATAATAGTTCCTTAATTTGTCTGCACTTAAGAACTTTTAATTAGCTTGCCCAAGAGGGTTTCCGGGGAGTAGGTCCCCGTATTGGTTGTGGATGTAATCCTGTACGGTCTATCCCATTTAGGCATTAGTTTTTCGTCCCTTGCATTTTTCCCTCTGATGTATGTCTTGCACAAGATAACTTTGGAGTTATTCTGCGCAGCAGTCTTTTACTTAAGTATTACTTTTCAGACATGGGCAATGCGGTGTTATTCTTCCAACAGGTCAAGATCGTGGCGGATGAGCTCTAGATTAGTTTCTTCGAAAAATATTTGCTTCCTCTAACTCGGTTTTCCTATCTCCGCCGGAATCATGGCTTCATAACCATAAGTTAACTTGAAGGAGGTTTCTCCTATGGAGGAGTATGGTATAGTTCAATATGCCCATAAGACATGACCCGTAATACTGGAAGTGAAGAGAGTATCTTGGATCACAAACCTATTATTGCCCGGGCTCTTGGTACTAATGAGTTTTGACAGAATATCAGCTTTGAAGTTTTGTTCCCTGAGAATGTATTCCACTCTGATGTTATTAAAACTTTTCATCAACTTTTTAACCTTAGTTAGGTATTTTCGCAGTAAAGGTTCCTTGACTTGATATTCTCCTTTGATCTGGGATGTCTCCAATTATGAGTCGCTGCATAGAACCACATCTTTGGCCTCCATTTACTTTGTCATAGTGATACTTGCTATGCACGCTTCGTACTCGGCCTAGTTGTTGGATGTAGGGAACTCAAATCTCAAAGAGTCCTCTAACACGAGACTGACTTCGTTTTCCAACATGACTTCGACTCTACTCCCTTTGGGATTCAATGATCTATCGACATAAATGGTCAAAGAATGCGCTCTAGGGTTAAAGGAGTCCGGTGTGAGTTCGATTAAGAAGTCGGACAGTATGTGGGGCTTTGATGGTTGGTCTTGGCTCGTAGATGAGTCTGAAATCGGAGAGCTCTACAGACTAAGCAATCATTCTCCCTGCGAGATCTGACTTGTGCAGTACTTGCCTAATAGGCTGATCTATCCTTACTATTATGGAGTGACATTAGAAATATTGTCTCAGCCTCTTTATAATGACTACTAATGCTAGAGTCAACTTTTCAATTTTCTAGTAACGAACTTCGGGGCCCTGGAGAACTTTGTTAACGAAATAAACTGGCCTCTAGCCCTTATTTGTCTCCCTTATTAGAACCAAGCTAACTGTTTCGTTGTTGACAGAGAGGTAGATGTAGAGCGTCTCATCGGGGTTCGGTCTTATCAGGATGGGTGGTGTTAACAACATTTTTTTAGTTCCTGGAACATGGCTTCACGTTCCAAGGTCCATTTGAAGTTCTTCCCCTTCTTTAAAGTTTAAAAGAAGGGAAAAGACTTTTGGGCAGCCTTGGCCAAGAAACACGTGAAGGCTGCGATTCGGCCTGTCAACTATTATACTTCTTTGACGGATTAAGGGCTGTGCATACTAAGCACCGCTTGCCATTTTTCTGGGTTTGCTTCGATACCACGGTTCATCAGCAAAAACCTTAGAAATTTGCCAGCCTGTACCCTGAAGTAGAAATTTCTCCAGGTTCAGTCGCATGTTATGCTTCCGAACCTCGGTGAATATCTCCTCCAAATCCTGGATGTGGTCACCGGTATTTGCCGTCTTGACTATCATGTTGTCAATGTACACTTCCAGCATCTTGCTAATTTGTCATTCAAAGACCTTATTCATTATGCACTAGTAAGTGGCTCTTGTATTTTTTAGCTCAAACGACTTTACGCGGTAGTAGTAACTTCCTTTATCGGTTATAAAAGTTGTCTTATCCTCGTCATCTAGATGCATGAAGATCTGGTTATAACCAAAGTATGCATCCATAAAGGAAAGTAACCTAAAACCAGATAAGTTGTCCACCAACTTTGTAACGCCCCGAGATTGCCTGCATGATTGATGAGTGCCTCCACAAATCAACACGAGTCTTTTTAGCATGCTTTGTCCTCACTTACACGCATCCTAAGAAATTTTCCAAGAGATTATCCATCCCACAATTGCTCCAGGTCAAGCACGCTTAACCATGAAGTTCTTATGTTCTAGGCTCCCGAAAAGAAGTTGCAACTTGTTGATATGGCTACGCCTAATTAATTCCTTTAAGTCATCCTCAACTATGCAGTCTCATACATGCACAGTCTTTGAATCCCTTTCATTCTGGTGCATATTCAGTTCATTCATGGGACCCTTCGCCTAGAAGCCTGCCAGGAGTCGCTTATTGATGCTTTCTCTTAGCACCAGCGACCAGTCCCCGCCCTCGTCGGCCCCGGGACGCCGCATGCCCACCAACTTCCTCTTGGTTCGTCCCCGAACCACACCGTACTGGGAGAAGTTCCGGCTCTGATACCATCTGTAATGCCCCTGGATTGCCTAAAGGATTGATGAGTGTCTCCACAAACCAACAAGAGTCTTTTCAGCGTGCTTTGTCCTCACTTACACACATCCTAGGAAATTTCTCAAGAGGTCACCTATCCCACAATTGCTCCAAGTCAAGCACGCTTAACCATGGAGTTCTTATGTTCTAGGCTCCTGAAATGAAGTTGTAACTTATTGATATGATTACGCCTAATCAATTCCTTTAAGCCATCATCAACTATGCAGTCCTATACATGCACAATCTTTGAATCCCTCTCATTCTGGTGTGTATTCAGTTCATTCATAGGACCATTCGCTTAGAAGCCTGCCATGAGCCGCTTATTGATGTTTTCTCTTAACACCGGCGACCACTCTCCCCCTCGTCGGCCCCGGAACGCCACAAACTTGTCGATGTTGAAAAGTGGGTAGAGGTCCTTCAGACATGCCTTGTTGAGGTCAGTGTAGTTGACGCACATACACTACTTCCCATTGGCCTTTTTGACTAAGACCACATTTGAAAGCCACGTGGTGTGGGGGACCTCCCTGATGAAACCGACATTCAGGAGTTCCTTCACCTATTTTTATATTATCTCTTGTCTTCCGGCCTAACTTTCCTTTTTCGTTGTGCCACCGACTTGACATTCTTCATGACAGAAAGACAGTGGTAAATGAATTTAGGGTCTAGGCTTGATGACTGCGGGATTTAAGGATGCAAACCCAAGTGCAGGTTGTCTCAAGTAATAAATTTCTTGAGAGTCCGAGGTCAATCCACAGGGAATTGATGAAGAAAAATTAATTGAGGTAAGAAAATGATTTGTCACAACACCAAAAGTAATAAAACAAGTTCACAAATGAATTTAAGGGCTTGCTTGGGTTAGGAGATCCACTCTTGGTAATAAATTAAAGGTAAGATTATTTCTCTTTATAACTTAATTGAAATCCACACACAACGGAGGTTCAAATCGGAAAATATAACATTCAAAGTTCAATTATATATGCAATCATATTAAGATTCCTTTAATTATGTACCAACATTTGTAAATGAGTTCAAGCATTCACTGTGTCAATCCTATTGTCTACAATAAATCAAGATCTCCATTATACAAAGAAGGTTTCTAAATTAATTGAAAACAAAATATAACTCATATAATGTCCAATTGATAATATATCATTTAAGCACAAGAAATAGAATAATCTAACCTTATTTCATTACCAAGAGCTTCACTCTTTCACCCAAGCAAGATGAAGATTTAGTTACTCATGGATAAGAAGAAAGAAAGACAGAAGAAGAGAAAGATAAACATAGCTTCAATTTAGAACAAGAGAAAATTACAACAAAGGAAAATAATAAACAAGCATAACCACAACTTGTAAAAAAACTAAACCTAACACCAAGTGTCCCAAATGGTCAGCCAATGATGCCTTTTATAGAGGATTAGGGATACAAAATGACAAGAGGGCTGATTAGGGGTAGGTGGATGAGTGGATGAATGAGTGAAAAATGCCAAATGGTGAAGATAAGAGTGAAAATCATTGAGATTTCTTGTCTCCGAAATCATTCATTGCTTCAGTCATTGATTCCGTCATTTTTGAGCTAGGTGGTCTTCATGAAAGTTTTACGAAATTGTCTAAGCTTTTCAATGGCTCTGGAATCACCCAAAAATTCGTCCTACAGCTCAAGATATGACCCAATTACTATAGACTGTTCAGGCGCAGTTTCAGCACCTATATTTTGACTTTCAGACCCAATATCGCCATCAAGGAGCCCGAATCAAGTTTTATGTTCAACATGAAAGTTTTAGATCTGGATCTTAACTTTCAAATGTCTAAATTTCAGCCCAAAATAATTCTTGCAGCACGAGTTATGTTCTGATTACTGTACACTATTCAGGTTTCAGACACAAAACTCGTGTTCTGTCTTCCAAGCCCAATTAGCTCTAATAGATGTTTGATTGAGACTTTGAGCTCTTCATCAAAGTTGTAGAGTTCTCTCTTATCTTTCTTACAAGGTAAAATTCATAATTATCAGAAATTTAGAACTCAAGATATGTCCGAAATACAGAAACAGCGTAAGACCAAAATAGTGCTAAAAAATCAATTAAGTCCAATTTGAGTCCAAACTTACAAAACATAACTAGGCTTAATCAATTAAGTACATAGAGAGTGTAAATGACTAAAAATGATAGTTTATTAATGTATAAAATATGTGATCATCACTTGACATGTCCGCTGAAGTCTAGGCGAACAAGTCCTTATTTTTTTTAAGGATTTCAGTCAGTTGGGCTTTCTCTTTCGGGCTGAGTTGCCCCTCAATCTTCGTGACTGGGCCTAGTTCGGCTCCCAACTGAAGGGGCTAGAGCACTCCATCTGGCAGAGGTTGTGTATTCCAAATCTATTCACATACATCTAACTCAGTCAAGAGGATGTTGATGAAGTTCGTAGTGACCGAGACTGGATCATTGCGCGAGATCGTTGTTCATGGTCTCTTAGCGATTTTCAGGCTTTCGTTATAGTACTTCCTTATCACAACTTAGTCTTCCTTAACTGTCATAACCCTGTTTTGGTGGTCCAAAAATTTCATGGCTAAATATGGTGTGAAGATCACTGCCCCAAGGGTGTTGAGTGAACGGCGGCCCAAAATAATATTATAGGCAGAGGGGCAATTTACCACTAGAAACCTGACCTTAACAGTTTTGAAGAGAGGGTCTCTTCCCAAAGTAAGGTAAGTCTCGATATACCCAACTGGGGTGATCTTGTCACTAGTGAACTCAATTAGCTCGCCGGAATGTGGAATAAGCTCTTCCTTCGATAATCCTAACTTGTTGAATAAGTCTAGGAACATTATATTGGTCAAGCTTCCATGGCCCACGAACATTCTTCGGACCTCGACATTTGTGATTATTCCGGTGATGACCATAGGGTCATCATGATCTGGAACAGTGTTGCCATAGTCCTTGTCAAAAAACGAGATCGGAAGGCCCTTTCTTGACCCTCTTCCCGATTTGGATTATGCGAGGGAGGTAACATTAGGGATGGCACCCGCGCGAGGCGGGGGCAGGGAGTACCTCCCTGCTCCCCGTCCTCGTCAACTGATTAACTCCCCGTCCCTGTCCCTATCCTCGTCCCCGTCCCCGTCCCCGTCCCCGATCCCCGCTACGGGGGAATGTTTTCCCCTATCCCCGTTCCCCGAATCCCCGCAAATACTTGCAGGGATTCCCTACAATGGCAAAAATCAGAAAAAAAAAAATCAAAAATGTTTTGAACTTTGAACTTGTTATTCTCTGTTTAGAGTTTGAACACTCAAAGCCCCTTTCAAAAAATAAAATAAAATAAAATAGATTGGAACAAATATCACATTCCAAAATTCATTCATTTGTCAAAACCATAATTCCATTTCCATTCAGAATTCAAAAAAAACTACTAAGATCAACAAGCCTTTAAAAGTAGCAATAATTTTAGATATTAAAATCAACACAAAACCATAAAACCTTAATAGCTAGTGAACTTGGTAACGGCTTTAGTCCCTTCAGAAACAACGTGCTTGGCGAGCTCACCAGGGAGGACTAACCTAACAGCGATTTGAATATCCCTGGAAGTAAGTTGGTGTTGGTCCTTCGATAGACGATGAGGTGACGGTGCGACGCCGAAGACCGCAGATCAGGGTTCTGGGATGATACCAGAAATCTCATATCTGGGTTCTGGGATAGAGCGGCATTGGAGATCTCAGATCCGGGTTCTGGGATGGAGCGGCGCTGCACAACGGAGAGGAGTGACGCTGAGCGGAGATGAGTGACGCTGAGCGGAGGGGAGCAACGCTGCACGGCGCTAAGAGGAGCGACGCTGCATGACACGGAGAGAAGCGACGTTGGACGAAGGGGAGCGACGCTGCGTGGAGGGGAATGGCGTTGCGCGGAGGGGAGTGGTGCTACTGGGAGCGGCGCTGCGCGGAAAGGAGCGTGGCTTAGTGGTGCGTGCTAAGGGAGTGGGGAAGGGAAGGGGAGGGGGAAGGGGAAGGGAAGGGGCAGGGGCGGCGTGCGTGATCGAGATAGAGGAGAGATATTTTGGAAAGGGAGAGAAATATTTAGGAAAAGGGGCCGAGTGGTCGACACACACGAGGGTAGGGGGAGAACCGTAGGATAATGGATAAGGGAGGGTTAATATAGTAAAATAACATAGTTTATATTTTTTTAATTTTAAATAAATATAAAAATTAATAAAATGTGAAATTATTACTAAAATGTTATATATATATATATATATATATATATATATATATATATATATATATATATATATATATATATATATATATAAAGGTCATTATAGTAATTTTAACGGGACGAGGAACCCGCGGGGTGAGAAGTATGATCCCCGCCTCCGTCCCCGAACATACCATAGGGGAATTTTTTGTTGTCAACCGCAATCTCTGAAGTAAACCTGCAAATTAAATGACTCAGTAAAATATGTGAAGTCTGAAGCGTGCGAAAACACTGCCCTCAAGGATTATTTCGGTATAATCGAAAATCTCCCAGGGTACAACAGACTCTTCCTGTTTGACAGAATCCAAGAACTACAAGAATTTTTCAAATACATAACGCAACAGAGAAAGAGAAGAGAAGTGAAAGATGAAGAATGAAGTAGCAGTAGTTAAAAAACTTAATGAAATGGATGGTATTTATAGAAAAACAAAATATATCCATTGGAATATGTTCATTGGAAAACAGATTTAGCTGTTGGAGAAGACCGGGTCAAAACTCAGATAATACCAAATCATTTTTAACCTCTTCAAAGTCTTACTTCTAACCAACGTGGGACACTATTCTTTTGAAATAAAACCATTTTCACAACAACCCCCCCACATATTTCAAAAGAATATAAATAAAATCAATAATTTAAAAATAGAATCTGGGTTACATCATGAGTGCAAACATTTCGAATCTGGTATCTTCTTTACTATGAACCAAACCTAGATAAATAGGACTTTAACTTACAATGTAATTGGTAAAGTTGAAACTTCGATGAACCAAAACATTTTTCGTGTAAATTAGAATCCCATTTGATCATATTTACACCCTCACTTATCTCTTGTGTTAACGTTATTTTACACTTTTCAGCCATGCGCGTGCCTGGTTGTTCATGAGTGCTCTAGAGATTATGCCATTATGTCATAGGAGTGGCCCCACTCCACACTCATATAGGAGATTTCATCAAGTGTATACTGTACTTTATACACCACTCGTAAGGGATATGAAATTCATTAAAAGCATTTAGTTTATCCTCACAATAAATGCAATCTAGCACTTCTCATACTTCTCACACCATAGGAAGAGACAAACAAGGTGCTAGTAGTACTAACAAATGACTTGTTATTATTGTTGTGAAAATAGTTTTATTTCAAAAAAATAATGTCCTGCATTGGTTAGAAGTAAGACTTTGAAAATGTTAAAAATGATTTGGTATTATTTAAGTTTTGACCCAGTCTTCTCCAACAACCAAATTTGTTTTCCAACGAACATATTCCAACAAATATATTTTGTTTTTCTATAAATACCATCCATTTTATTAAGTTTTTTAACTACTGCTACTTCATTCTTCATCTTTCACTTCTTTTCTCTTTCTCTGCTAGGTTACGTATTTGAAAAATTCTTGTAGTTCTTGGATCCCTGTCAAACAGGAAGAGTCTGCTGTATCCTAGGAGATTTTTTATTATACCAAAATAATCCTTGAGGACAGTGCTTTCACAAGTTTCAGACTTCACGTGTTTTACTGTGTCATTTAATTTACAAGTTTACTTCAGAGATCGCAGTTGACAACAATCTCAATGATTAATGCCAAACAAAACACGTCAACGATATCTGTGCAAGCCCCTCACCCAATATCTCTAACAAGTTTATTTTTGCTATTTTAATTTTATCCATCTATTTATTTTAATTATTATTTTTCTTATAATTACTGAATAATCTACTTATGGTGGTAAAATACTCTTAAGATTGTAGGAAAAATAATAATTAAAATAAATGGATGGGTAAAATTAAAACAACATAAATAAACTTGTTAGAGATATTGGGTGAGGGGCTTGCACGGATAGCGTTGATGTGTTTTGTTTGGCATTAATCCTTGAGATTGTTGTCAACCGCGATATCTGAAATAAACCTGTAAATTAAATGACACAGTAAAACACGTGAAGTCTAAAACGTGCGAAAGCACTGCCTTCAAGGATTATTTCGGTATAATAAAAAATTTCCCATGGTACAGCAGACTCTTTCTATTTGACAGAAATCCAAGAACTACAAGAATTTTTCAAATACGTAACTCAATAGAGAAAGAGAAGAGAAGTGAAAGATGAAGAAGGAATTTTAACAGTCATTATATATATTATAAAGGTCATTATAGTAATTTTCAAGAGGACGGGGAACCCAGGGGGTGGGGAATATGATCCCCGTCCCCGTCCCTAAACATACCACAGGGGAATTTTTTTCCTTGCCCTCGTCCCTAGGGGGAAAAAAACCCCACGTTCAGGATCCTATTCAGGGCGGTCCCCGCGGGGATCCCCGAATCATGGGGATTTTTGTCATCTCTAGGTAACATTCATCACCGCCCAAATGGCTCTTTTCCTGGCATTTCCTGACTCGCCACCGCCCTCGAATCCCCTAAAAATGGTGTTTATCGGCTGGGTAACTTTGGAGTAGCAACGATTATCTCCCACTAGGTCTCCAGGTCCTTGCAGCGTTGACGACTATCATTTAGCATTGTTAGATTGCACTCTTTTCAAAACAGAGTGTTTTCTCTCCAAAACTCTCTCAGGAAGCTGGGAGAGATTCTTTCCAGTGGAGGAATTCTCGTGCCCGTCCTGTTTGGGTTCTGGTAGTTAAGGCTAGTTTATAGGCGGCAGGGATCGATGCTAAAGGTGGGTTGTGTGCTGCAATAGCAAGGTTTTGGTTTGTTGGAGTTTGTCTCCTCCTTGTGTTCACCATTGTGGCAATGTTATAGGCAGTATTGGAAGTGGTATTGAAAGTAGAAATTTATCGATTCCCACAAACGGTAACAATGTTTTGAATTGAGTTCTGAGGATTACCTGAGAAGGTAGGATGCACTGAGTTCATCCAAGGCACAATACTACAGTAATGGAGTGAGTGAGTGAATACCTACAAAAGGTACTTCGACGCTTAAGTTAGTAACTGCACAAAAAGAATAGTGTGTAATGAGAATGATGCATACATTTGTCATCTTGTTTATCATTTATATAGAAACATATAAGCATGTAAAAAACATAGGGGGTATGAACAATTCAGTATGTATTGTACGTTGTCCCATTGTAATGTAGAAAATCGTTATTTCGTATGATCTATCTCTTCTATTCGTGTAGAGTGATGTCTCTTCTTTTTTATCAAAGAGAACATGTTCAATGGACGAATTACTCCTTACGCATTTGAAGACTATTTAGACAAATCGAGTTGCTCTAATTTTGTGGACCCATACCCAGTCCAAAACAAGCTTAATTGTCATTTCTTGTTATAAGCAAACAAAGCATATGCCGAGTACCAGAAAAATTGCATAGCGTATTCTTATGGAAGTGTAATTTTTTTAATCAATTTAATTTAACGATGTTGCTATCCCATCGTTGAGGAACTTGATTGAGTTTGCTTCAATTAATGCTCTACCTATCCTATATATACAGAGAGAAATTCTAAAGATATAAATGCAGAGTGACAATGTAGAGTACAGCTTTAATTTTTAAATCAATGAGTCACGGCATCGTTGTGATTTCTTTGTTTGGAATTGTTCCCATGTCACTACAAAAACAGTCACGATAATATAATCTAACATAAAATTTTAGTAATAAATCCCAAGTTAAGAGAACAAGAAAATGGTTTAATTATGTTTCGGAAAATCTGTACAGAGATGAAGTAATGGAAGAAAACACAGAGAGGGAGAGAGAGAGTACAGAAAAGATTTCAGACAAGCAGATAAATGAGTTCACCTGATCCACTGATAACACTGACATCCCATGAGATGATCTGGGCTAGATCACATTTCAATGATTCATTCATTGATACATGAAGTAGTCTGTCAACTTTTTTGTTGGCCCCAGATGGTGGTAGTGTGGGACTTCCAAGTAAAAACCGCATATATGCACTAAGGTCAGAAATAAGAATCTGAAATCAGAATCAGAACCAGAACCAGAACATGAGCTTCGCTCAAGGCTCGATGATCTGCCGTCCAGCCAATCCCAGACCTAGAGGTCAAACTCTACCGTGTAATCAATCAGCTTTACAGGATGCCATGGCCACTAACCTGGCTAACTCATAATCAGAACAAAATGCTTAAAGACATATCCCACTCATTAGTGCAAACTAGCAACGCGTCATTAGAAATTAGAAATTAGAATGTAGGTGGAAAGCACTTGTGAGGACTTTCAATTCCTTCTACCTCTAAGTGATCACTTTTGGTCTTTTCTTGATCCCCTGCTTTTCCTTTTCTATTTTTTTACCCTTCATTTGTGGGGAAGTACACCGTGGCTTTACACCGCAGACATTGATGAATCTGTCCTCCCTCATTTGGGGGACCCAAAAGATTTTTTTTGGTTAAAAAAAAATGAAAAGCTATCTATTGAATTTAATCTGATTCTACTACGATAACAACTATATATATATATATATATATATATATATAATTTTATTTTTGGTGGATGACAAGAACTAGTATATTACATGGGAACTCATATAATTATTTTTAATAATTGTGATTAAATAAAAAAATAATAAAAATTAATAACATAATTAATAATATGAAGAGTAATGTAAAAAATAATATGAAAGAAAAATGTGATGAAAAAATAAGATTTTTATTATATGTATGGAAAGTGATGGAAGCATTATGTCATCCTCTGGCGTTAAGCGTTAATAAATGACTGAAACCGACGAACAACTCTATCCTTCTTCACTGTGAATGAGAATATTAAACATAAATAGATTACTCCGATGCTAGCAATAGCACAATATTGATCATGTCTCAGTCACCTTCTAGTACGATCCAATACAGAATTACAAATGCCCCAGAACCAGACACAATAGAAGTGGGATCTTTTTCTCCTGTACTTCAATCATACTCTCTGGTGTTTACTTTTTCCATGTGAACACTTCCAACTTCCAAGCTTCATCAACAATTAAAAGCAAAACAAATTGAAATCCTTACAAAGTTCTCGCTTTATCTCTTCCTGAAAATTACAAAACTATAACACCCTTCGATCAATTATGTGCCCCAGTACCTGAACAGTGAACACACCCTAAAAAATGACAACGAAAGCTAAAAAATTGGCAACTAATTAATAAAATTGACTAATGGTCTAGTTTGATTTCAAGATGATCCCTACCTACAAGCCCAACTCTTTATCAACTCCACGAGAAACAACATCAAAACCATAACATTTTATCATCGCATATTTATGTATATTTCTCTATTTGAACCCTATGTGCACATGCAGAAGTAGATGCAGAAGCAGAGTTTTTTGTTTATTTTTTTTTCAAGAAAAAAAATGAATTTATTTTCTTCTTAAATTCAAAAAAATATGTCTGGAACTTGGAAATATATATCTTTTGAATCCTATAATATATGGATTATGGAAGAGACTCGAGAATAAAACAAAAGGTTTTGAACAAAAGAACAACCGTTACAGATCACTTGGTGACTCTGAAATGCTCTCCAAGTGAGGCCTCCACACAGCTACACGTCCTCTTCGTCTGTCTCTCTGTGTAGAAAGCTTCTCTGAGAGTATATCAGTCAAGTACCGATCAGAGGACACGAGCAAGTTGGCCATGGAAATGGTGCTGCCGTTGTTGTTGTTGTTGTTGTTGTTGTCGCTGCTGCTGTGGATGCTGTTACTTCTGCTGCAGTTGGTTCTTCTGTCGCTGTGTTCCTTCCTTTTCTTCCTTTGGCGGTGGTGGTGGTGGTGGTGATTCTTCTCCGACGGTGGCGAAGGGAGCGGCATGAGAAAGTAAATCTTGCCACGTTGTAGTTCTGCGTCGGGTGGGACCACCACGATCTTTGGAACGACGCCGTCTTGGGTGGAGGGGGAGGATGGCTTCTTGAGCACGTGCTTGGGGTGTGCCTTCATGATGTCACTGGCCTTGATGCTGCCACTGATCTCTTCTACGCGGCCATTGGAGTGCACTATGCGGATTACATCAAGTGCTCCACATGGCAGAATGCAAGAGATGCAACACCTTATGGTGTTCCTCATGGCAGCTTCTTCTCTCTCTTTTTCTATTGGTATCTTAATTCTCATAGAGAGAGAGAGAAAGAGAGAGAGAAAAGAAAGGAGAAGAAGTGGTAGAAGCTAGAAAGAGTAAATATATAGAGAGACAGAGAGAGGAGGAGAGGAAGATTTTGAGATTGTGGGCTTTTTTCTCTGTTTTAGATAATGGAGTGGGAATCAGTCACATAAAGGAATTTTGTACCAAAATGATGCATTTTTCTTTTTTCTTTATTTCAAAGCTTTATTTTTCCTATAATTTTTTTTATATATATTTTATCTTTTTTGTCCACTTTGGAATGGAGGGGAGGAATATTTTTCCACGCTAGCTTTGGGATGAAATTCATGGCATGAATAATTGCACAACACTCTGTAGTTTGGCTTTTGATCCATTATTAAGGGACCCTCACTCTCACCCCCTGACCTCACACACACACACACTTCCTCTTTCCTATGGTGAGTTCAATAGTATTAGTTAGGAATGAAAGGTTGGGACACTCATAAGTGAGACATGGTATAGTGAATGATGGGGACTGCTTAGCAAGCAAGAACTTTGAACCTTTTGAAAGGGTCATGACTGGACGTGCGTGTATCAATCAAAATTTGACACTTGTCGGCCAATAATGAATATTTACACTAAGTTTAGGTGAGGAGGCTGGTGAGAGTGAGGGCCGGGGGATGGGAAATAAGGTAAATGGGAGGGGAGATCTTCTTTTTAGAGGGGTTTGTGATCTTTCAATTTCCCCAAGCAAGATCATGTGGGTTGTGGTTTTCATTGGAAAGTGAAGTGTGATGGACTTCACACTTTATCTCTAATGGTTTTTGGGTTAGTGAAGTGCTTTGACTAAGGCCAATATGTTTGTCTACTAGCCAAATCACCAAAATCAACCCTAGCTCACATGCTCTTCCAAATCCTTTTCACATTCTTTCTTTTCATGCATGGAATTTATCATTTAGATCATATTTCTTACACGGTACATAGAATTTATTTCACATATACGTATTACTATTTTTCTTTCCATTAATTACCATATAATGGCCTTTTTGAGGTAATAGTAGAGTCTCAATTTTACACATCACTTCTATTATACCCTTCTTACATTATTTTCTTTTGAATAACAAAATAAGAAAAATACACTTCTCAATACACATGCTCTCTCTTCTTTTTTACCAAAACAAGTAAAATATAAATTGACCTAGAAAAAAATGAAGTATGATAAACATTTTTCGCAATAATATAGTAGTTCATAATTAAACATGATTTGTATTGTACAAACTCATTTTAAGCCTGAAGCTCAACAAGATATTTCTTTCTTAAAAATGGTTCTATCGGTCTCATATTTTGAGAAACCTATATACATTAGACACATTCTTGTGCAAGTATTGTCATTGTGATGCAGTGAACAAACCAAAATTTTTTGTTAATGGGGGCAACATGTGTATTTAGTACTTGACCTTATCTTTTATATATTTGTCACTTTTGATAATTATTAAAAGAATTCATTTTTTTAAACAAATCAAGTGTGAATAAATACTTTCAACATTGAAAATGTAACATTTATTACAGGGGCAATATATATAACACAAATGAGAAAATAATAAACAATCAATATATACATACAACAATTTGATTTTCAAGTTAGTGGAGGCACTTGTCCCATACTTTTTTGTACATGGATCTATCCCTGATGTGATGAGACAGATCCATGTAAAATATACTAATATGTTTCAAATCATAAAGACACATACAAATTACTCGAAATGAATATTAATATTAGAGATTTGAGTAATTTATAAGAAGTTATAGATTTAAAAATTCATGATGTCATTATAAAAAAAAAGGGGCATTCATACATTAAAAAAAAATTAGCACGCTATAGGTTATAAAATAAGAGATTACACTCTCTAGTAAAAAAAAAAAAGAAATAAAATAAAAAGATACCACTCTTCCTATTCTTTTGTCTTTTGTAAATTATAAAAGATAAAATTTCAACTTCAAATATCAAAATTATCTATAAAAGACTTAACTAACTAGTTGAGTAAGACACCTTTCCACACACCTATTACTTTATCATCAAATACCTGCTATTAAAATTGACATTCGAAAAGTAGCATTGTTATTTTTTACCCCTAATGTGAAGAGTGATGATTCCAAGACTGGGAGGTAAAAAACAATTTCAAAGGAAAATCATGACTTCAAAGAAAGTTTTTGTGCTAATCTCTTCCGAGGATTTGAGAATTGCGTGATAGATATGATTTGTATATAATATCATGTTGACCTATGGTCCTTATAATAGCCAACCTAGAGATTTGCCAAAAAGAAGACAAGTAGTTAAAACTGTTTGGATGGTTTAATTGCTGGTTAAACTTTAATTGTCCCATCCATAATGTGGTCCCCTCATTTAATAGGTACAGATGTGGATGTTAGTGGGAACATGTGAAGTAAGGAGAGCAGGGTCGATAGTTGTGGGGCTTTGATATTCTATATGCCCCGTATCACAGAATATTGGATGCTAAGTTAACTTCATATCGTGGTCATTGACGCATTTTTAGGTGTTTCCTTGACCATCATTCCATCAAAGTGAACCATCTATATTATGAATCAGTTTGCTAACAATTTTTCTCGATATATATCCAGCTTTCAGCAGGAAAGGTGTTTGCAACGAAACTGATTTATTTGACGTAAAATTAACCAAAAAAAATAATCATATAACAAATTTACGTCGTTTTAAAAAAACTCCGACATAAAATCATGAAATACAAAGGGTTATACATAACAGGAAAAAGGCTTTACATAATTTAAATACAAAAGATATTAGGATAACATTTATTTTATGAGTTTAATTTTAACACACCATTATCATAGAATTTTTAAGAGTTTAATTTTGTCCATAACAAAAATGAATGCCACTTCCTTGCTTTTAGCCTAATTCCTCAAGGAAAACTTTCAGATAGGTCAGGCGTTAGAAAGAACCATAGTTAGCTGACAATAGTTCCACACAAAGGTGTAGACATAACCATTATACATATGTTATCAATATTTCGACCTAAGTATGCATCTCCATTAACATTTTTTTTTTCTTAAATTCAAGATCCTAGTGGACAGTACTAGTCCACTATATCTTAGATCTGTTATAAGCTCGACCCATTATCATTAATGGTCAAAATGAGAGATTGTGAATTGTATCGACCCATTATGTCCTCAGCCTGTTATAAGCTAGGCCCACTCCACCCCAAGCTGGTGAGCTACATGGAACCCGAGTTGAGCCAAGTTGATCGACGCTCATTAACAACCTAAAAGTAGGCCCGATAACCCATAAAGGGGATATTCTCACATGGCTAACCTAGGCCAAGGTCATCGAAGAAGCTGATTGTAACATTTCGAGACTGCCTGTAAGATTGATGAGTGTCTCTACAAACTAACACGAGTTTTTTCAGCGTATTTTGTCCTCACTCACACGCATCCTAAGAAACTTTTCAGGAGGTCACTCATCCAACAATTGCTCCAGGTCAAGCACGCTTAACCATGAAATTCTTATATTCTAGGCTCTCGAAAAGAAATTGTAACTTGTTGATATATCTACGCCTAATCAATTCCTTTTAGTCATCCTCAACTATGCAGTATCATACCTGCACAGTCTCTGAATCCCTCTCATTCTGGTGCGTATTCAGTTCATTCATGGGAGCCCTTCGCCTAAAACCCTGCCAGGAGCCGCTCCTTGTACGTGCTTCTCTTACACATACGTCCACTCCCCGCCCTCGTCAGCCGCCACTCCTTGTACGTGCTTCTCTTACACCAGCGTCCACTCCCCCCCCTCGTCGGCCCCGGGATACCACATGCCCACCAACTTCAACTTGGTTCATCCCCGAACCACGCCATACTGAGAGAGGTCTCGTCTCTGATACCATTTTGTAACATCCTGAGACTGCCTGTAAGATTGATGAGTGTCTCTACAAACCAAAGCGGATCTTTTCAGCGTACTTTGTCCTCACTCACACGCATCTTAGGAAACTTCCCAAGAGGTCACTCATCCCACAATTGCTCTAGAAGCATGCTTAACCATGAAGTTCTTATGTTCTAGGTTTCCGAAAAGAAGTTGCAACTTGTTAATATGACTACGTCTAATCAATTCCTTTTAGCCATCCTCAACTATGCAGTCCTATATCTGCACAGTTTCTAAATCCCTCTCGTTCCGGTACGTATTCAGTTCATTCATGAGACTCTTCGCCTAGAAGCTTGCTAAAAGCCGCTCCTTGTACGTGTTTCTCTTACACCGACGTCCACTCCCCGCCTTCGTCGGCATCGAAACACCACACTGATCATGATCTCAAATAGTCACGAGACATTTTCAGGATCATGTCAGACATACATGTCTGATAGATTATCTAGGTTCTTTCATATTGATCCATTGATTCCCTTAGCATAGTAAATGCTTAGGTCACTCTAGAGACTTATAAGAGTATCCCTGCGTGCCATCAGCAGGGCATGTTTCACTTTAACCCTAGATACACAACCTTACCAAGAACCAGCAGATTGACTTAATCTTTTCCTACCTAGTTTAAGTCCCAAGTAGTTCTCACTGCCAATCCTCTGCGAGCCTTCCTTGGCCCCCTCGGCCTAGCTTTCGGAGTCAGGACAGAACACCTAGCTACAAGAGTTTAGGGGTAGTTTTTTTACTACTGGCGTGGAGTAGGAAATCTCCACTAAAAAGCTTAGAGAGGAAGAAAGGGAAACTAATGTTCTACCGGAAGTGATAAATCTAAAATCTCCCAAAAAAACTTACAAGGAAATATCTTAATAAAGTTAGCTAATAACAAAATGACAACGTTGTGCTATCTCTGGATACCGAATGATTCATTTAATAACCCTCCTAATGTTGCTTCCATGGAATAGCCATGAACCTTCTCACAATTCTTACTCCATGTGTTATGCTAGGTTTGATAGAAACTATTACATATATTGGACGATCAACTATTTAAGCATAAACAACTTGGTAAATAAATTCACGCTCTTATTCTCCCATTGGTGATAATTCCTTAGACGGCTTATTTCATAGTACTTGATTCATTATAATTTTTGCTATTTTTTTATAAGATACAAAAAAAAATTGTTTTTTTTATATACAGTAAAGGCAAATTTTGCACAAAATCTTACGTTCAGTATATTTATATTGGTAAATATGCTTGACAAAAAATCATTTTAATAATAATAATAATAATATAATCATTGTTGCAGTATTTTATAATGGCTGTAAATAAAATAAAAAGATAAAAATACTGATAATATTTTTTAAACATTCAACAATGATTATTGATTTTGTTCCGTTTATAAGCATATAAAAATTGCATTTTAAAGTTAAAAATTAATTAACTTGCATTAAGATGTATAATTAATTTGGATGGATCATGGAGAGCCCAGTGTATAATTAAGATGTATAATTAATCTCAAACATTATTAACATGATTTTGATGTTTATAGACAAAATATTTGTGGCAAGGAAAGGGTACACAGAATAGGAATTAGTTTCACAAATAAAAGATGTCAGAAGATTTCATAAAACCAACAAAATAAAAGTTATAAAAACTTTTTGGTTCTCTCACGAGATGTTTACATACCTATTTTTGGGTATAAGATTAATTCATGCTTAAGTATCTAATCAGTTGCTACATCCCTCATAGCTGTACAGATTGCGTCGACCTGACCGATTGACCTAAGAAACCTACAACTCAGGCTCTAGGTCGGTTTGATCAATCTATTAAATTATTTTTTTGATCGACTAGGTCAGACCTGGATTGACCCAGGTGACCTGGTGGCCAACTCGGGCGAGTTGACTCTGATTGGCCTTTTTTTTCAAAAACTAAACAAAAATTTTAATTTTTAGAATTTAAACACCATATTTAAAGGACTTTATCATCGAGAAATTCTTACTTAAACATGGATCTTTGTGTCTCACAATTAATTTTATGATGTTCTATGAAAATATTAAGTCCTGATTAATTTAGTGCATCAAACTAGATGCACCATAATTAGATAATAATTTCTCATTTGTCATAAAGTGCATTCATCACTAGATCATATATGCTTCCATTGAATATTATTTTCAATTTCTTAATTTATTATACAACCAATCGATTTTTATTATTGTTTATTTGAAAATATTTTTTTCATATAATATTTTTTATTTAATAGTTTTTTAATATAATATATTTTATATCAAATAAATTTTCATATAATATTTTTTAAAAAATATTTACTTCTTTATTTGAGTTTTCTAATTAGACCGATTGATTTACAATTAGACTGTTGATCTAGTGACTCGATCTTCTGACTAGGTTGATGTCTATTTCAGATTATATAACTATGACACCCCAACATTTGTAATATTGTATATTAAATAACTAAAGTAATTATATAATTGTTAACGCAAACTGCAATGTAATATTGTAAAGAAAATAATGAAGCAAATGAAAAATGAAAAGTTGTTCTCTTTTGATACTTCTAGGCTTTAGGTTTTATCAAGAGGCTAGACACTAGTAGTAGTGGATGAAAATTGAAAAGGAAATGAAAAATTTTCGAGCCCCAGAAAGGCTGGCCAGTGCACAATTATTGATTGGGAAATCATAGTCGCTTGTCAACCATTCTTCAAGGATGGCACAGTCATTCAATTTTCCAAAAGGACATCTTGTAGATTTTAGTGTGAGAGCAAAGAAACCTCGAGCATTATTAATGAGGCTGGTTAGAAAGGCTCCAAATCCAGCCAGCTGAATCCAATCCAAGTCTTTCAGAAATCAAGGGATTGTGCTTAATTGGGTGCCCCTGTCCCACAAGCAGCTGCTGACAAAACAACTTTTTATTTTATTGTGAGCTGCTCTTGTATTCATATAGGTTAAACAAAAGAAAAATCAGTCAAGCTTTTGTATATAAATGTTTGTAGATAAAGAACAAACTCCCAAAGGAAAATAATAAGGAAAAAAGGACAAGAATGCAACAACCGAAACACGGGGATAGATACATCATTAACTTTTAACGCATTCAAATTCTCTGCTTGAATCAGGTGGATTCTTCAATTTTTCTTCAATATATACTGTAAGTAAGAAATGTCAAGTTGTCAACAGTTCTTAGAGTTCAAACCCATTGGAGACATTCTTTCCCGGTAGTTATGGCAAAAAGGGGGGGAAAGAGAGAGAGAGAGAAAGAGGGTGTTTTCTGGGGATGGGGGGGGGGGGGGGGGGGGGGGATTGTGACTTGTGACCATATCAGTTTTGGCATCTCTTCCTCCATTCAGCTATTTGCACTTATGACTGAATAAATTCTTCGAATTAATTCATTGATATTTAGACATGAGAATGCTTTAGAGATAGACCACAAAAGAAAGGCGAAGGGGAGGGTATGACATGAGGGTCAGATCAGATTGGCCCTAGTCTTAAATGTCAATTAAGTTTGTGTTTTTCTTTATTATTTCTTCCCTTCAGTACACTAACAAAAGGAAAAGTGTTGTACATTTATATGAAACACATTATTTCACATTTGCATATGAAAATATGTAACAGAATCATATTGTAAATATATAAAAAATAAGATAAAATTATTTATAATCAGATAATAAAAATTATATAAATATAAAGTTATATATATATATATATATGTGTGTGTAAAAAAGTAGATGTACTCTAACAAAAAGTAGATGTTGAGAGAAACATAGAAAGGGTTATATTTGTTTTCTGAATAGTTTGATTTTTAATCCTACATTAATTCAGTGTGGTCCTTAAATTAGTTGGATACACATTGCCATTTTAAGTGTAGACATGAAAGAAAAAGTGATCTTAATTAAATTTGTTTAATTGATTATAAATTATTCTCCCAGCCTCTCGTTTTGCTGTAGAAAAGTGAGATAAGACCATATGTTTATGCCTTATTATTAATATCAAAGTGTCTGGCCAACAAAGAAATCTCTTCTCCATCAACGAACACATTGAGAGGACTTTCAAAAAGAAGGAGGATGGTGCAAGCAGTCTCCGAACACATGGTTTAGAATGGAGGATGGTGACGGCTGTTAAACGGCCTAGCTGTCTGACCCATCATGGGTCGAGTAAAACATGGGAAAGTTTAAAATGGATTGACATTTTGTGAGCCCAACCCACTCAATGTCAGCTCACATGCCTCTAAGTAAGGTACATAAATATGAATTTAAAACATAAATGGTCCTAAATGGGCTTGTTTGTTTAATTTGCGGTTTAAACCTCATAGGGTCAGGGATAGATGAATTCATTAAAAATCAAAGCTCAACTCATATAATTTATGCCGATAAACAATAAATCCAACGACTCAAACAATCCTTCTATCTAGTGTGAAATAGTTGGTGTAAGGCAAAAATGTCGAATTATTTGAGAGGAGCATGTGGTCCATGATTCATGCCTAATGGCTAATTGCATTTCAAATTTAGTGTGTATTTGAAATAATTGTAAAATTTTAATTATTTTAATAATTAATTATTTTAATAATTAAATTGTAAAATTTAATTATTTTAATAATTGATTATATTTAAATATGTTAATTAAAAAATAATTTTAAATTAATGTATTTTATTTAAATAATATAAAAAATAATTATTTTTATGTATTAAATTATTAAAATATGTATAAAATAATTAAAAAATTATTTAATTAATTAAAAAATTTATTTGATTAAAGACAAAATAATATTTACATATCAAAATAAAAAATAATCTAACAAATTTTTTAATGCTCAACTTTTAACTTAAATATTTAAGCTGTCGTACAACATTCTAACAACAACAACTTTTATCAAAATTTCCCAAACATGATCATGGAATGTTGCAACAGCTTAAATGTAAAAAAAAAAAAACTGTTGGCTGAACCAAACACGCTATTAGAGCTAATTTTTTAAGAAAAATTATTTGGATACATATTTAATGGTTTAATAATTATAATGAAAAAAAATCTGTAACAAATTCTAGACATAACTTTAAGAAGGAGCTCAATTTAAAAAAAAAAAAAAAGAAGCACCTCAATTTAATTGATATATAGAAAAAAAAAATTAGTCCTATCATATAGTCCACTCAGCAGATGTGTAATTTATTTCATGAGTAAGCTGTGAGGCCTAGTCTTTTTTATTTATTATAATTACTCACATAATTTCATATTAGAAGTAGTAATTAAATAAAATGTTCTTTAAAGTAACGACTCCAGACGTGGTCGTATCTTTAATTATAAGGCAACGATACATGTTAATCATTCTACTTAAATGGGCCTGCACTTGTTGGACACTTGATTTGTTGCTCGTGTTTTTATGCATATAAATCTAATTGCTAAAGCGGACATCATCAGCATAGTATATAAGCAGCGAGCCCAAATTGATGTTATAATGAAAATGCATGGCATAGTAGAGATGACAAAATGAGTTAATCTGTTTCGACTTGTCTTATATTATTTTAATTTGTTAAAATGCGGAGTATATTGAATTGACCCGTTTTAAGAAATAAATTAAAAAAGTCAACCCACATTACTTTAAAGAGTGTTTGCGAGTTAACCCGTATAAATGATAAAATGAGAAACAATCCACTTAATGTTAGATTTGTAAAAATGAACTCATTAATTCAATGAGGGATGAATCCCTATATATACATTGTTCTATTAAGTAACTAACTACAGTAGAAAAACAAACTAACTATAGCTTTGCATTTACAGCTAATTACAGCTAAGGTAATTACAATAATAAGTAATAAAAGAGTTGTACAATAAAAATATTGGTTATTCTAACAGCTTCCTGCAAGCTGGATCATGGATATCAACCATATTCAGCTTGGAAAGGAGTGCAGAAAAACTAAGAAAGGGAAGAGCCTTGGTATGAATATCTGCTAATTGATCGTTTGAAGCAATAGACATAAGATGAATGATGCCATTTTGAACTTTCTCTCTAATAAGATGACAATCAATCTTGATGTACTTAGTCTTCTCATGAAATGTGAGATTCTGAGCTATCTTAATAGCTGATTGGTTGTCACAATACATGTATATTGGCAAAGAGACAGAATGATGCAAATCTGTTAGAAGATATTGCAGCCATTGAACTTCACAGGCAGTGTTGGTGAGTGCTCTATACTCAGCTTTATAAGAGCTTTTGGAGACTGTAGGTTGCTTCTTGGACTTCCATGAAATTAAAGAAGGACCAAGAAAAACACAGAAATTGGTGATAGATTTTCTAGTATTTGGGCAGGCTGCCCAGTCTAAATCACTAAAGGCAGTGAGCTTTAGATTATTTTCAGATGAGAAGAAGAGACCTTTCCCTAGACATCCCTTGATATATCTGAGTATGTGAAGAGCACATATTATGTAAACACAGAAAGCACATATTATAGGTAAACACAACTTTATAGTCAAGGGATTTAGTGAGTTTGGTCACAGAGATGATATTCACAGAAAAATGTTCAACATATAGAACATTATGTAATATCAAAGACTTAGTTAAAACAATGGTGCCCTTGTATAATGCCACATCAGTTTTGCCATTTGGCAAAGAAATAGGAATTGGTTTATTGGAATGAAATGAAGAAAACCAATGTAATGAACAGGTGAAATGATCTGTAACGCCTGAATCTAAAAGCCAGGGAGCATTACCGGAAAATGGTTGAGAAGATATGTTGTAAGAGCTAACCAAATTTGCAGAGATCACAGCATTGCCAGTAGATTTTGCATTAGGAAGCAGGGCAATCAAACTTGCAATTTGATCCTTGGTGAGTCCAGAGAAGGCTTCAGAAACAACAGAGTTATTAAGGTCTTCAGATGAAGAGGCAGAAACTTGATTAACAGCCTTCTTGGACTTCCATCCAGGAGGAAGACCATGCTTTGCAAAGCAAGTGTCTACTGTATGATTATTTATTCCACAATGTGTGCATTGTCTAGCTAGGCCTTGTTTGAAATGACCTTTTCCATGACCTTGAAAAGAAGGTGCAGATTGAATGGCAAGCACAACAGGAGGATTTGGAAGAATTGCTAGATTCAGATGCCTTTCCTGTTGTAAAATGATAGAGAAAATCTTGTCTAGAGTAGACATAGGATCAAGCATAAGAATATGAGATCTAGCCTAATTATAAGGATCATTAAGGCCTTGAAGAAAGCATAAGACACTATCATTATCACGATACTTTTGCATAGCCACAACAGACTTGCAAGAACCAGTAAGTGAAGAATCACAGGAAGGTATAGGTCGAAAATTACAGAGTTCGTCCCAAAGAATCTTGATTTTGGTGAAGTAATTGGTGATAGAAAGATCACCTTGCTTCAAAGAATAAAGATCATTATGTAATTGCAAAATCCTAACATAGTCACCTTGAGAAAAGCGGTTGCGAAGTGCATTCCACACATCAAAAGCTTGTGTGAGCCAAATGACACTAGTAGCAATCTCTGGCATCACAGAATGATTGATCCAAGATCTGATCAGATTATTGCAGCGTTTCTAGTGAGGAAAAGTAGGATCCGATTCACTACGTTTCTGAATAGAACCATCAACAATCCCTAATTTATTCTTCATATCAAACACCATGGTCATTGCTTGCACCTAACCGTGATAATTCGTTCCATCGAGCACTGCTGTAACGATCTTGGTTGAAGGATTCTCATTGGAATGTACGAAATATGGATTAGAAAAATCTTGAACTGAAGAAATGGTGGAGGTCACCGCAGTTGAAGATTCAGAGGATGCGGAAGCAGA
Source organism: Ormosia emarginata (assembly GCA_029884605.1). NCBI lineage: Eukaryota > Viridiplantae > Streptophyta > Magnoliopsida > Fabales > Fabaceae > Ormosia > Ormosia emarginata. Next base: position 9,789,080 of record JAQQTP010000054.1, on the reverse strand, counting down.
AGAAGCCATTGAAGAGTTGCAATCAAAGAATCGAATGAAACTCATTAACGGTCATTGAACAGAGAGAGAGTTCATAACAGAATCATAACCAACTTATAATATGTTAGATTTGTAAAAATGAACTCATTCATTCAATAAGGGATGAATCCCTATATATACATTGTTCTGTTAAGTAACTAACTACAACAGAAAAACAAATTAACTATAGCTTTGCATTTACAGCTAATTACAGCTAAGCTAATTACAATAATAAGTAATAAAAGAGTTGTACAATAAAAATATTGGCTATTCTAACACTTAACCAGTCTAAAAATAAAAAAAATTGTATAAAAAAATAAAAAAATACTATAAAATGAGACACAAAAAGCAATCATAGTTCTTAACTCATATAAAGAGTAGTTACAAATCTGAAATGAAAAAAAAGTAAAGAGAAAAAAGTTAAAAAAAATAGAAGTGTTTTAAAAAAACTAATAACCTAATGGGTTGACCTACACTCATCCCGCTTAACTAGCGGGTTAAGCGGGACAGGTTGTGCGGGTTAAAAAATAAAAATGAGTTCAAATATTGAACTCACTCCACTTAAAAATAACAAGTTGGCAAATCAACCCAACTGATTGAACCCGTTTTACCAGCTCTATAACTTAATAGAATTCCCAATCAGGCAAACCTCAATTGGGGCTATAACTAACAGGTGATATTCCTCCATTTTCTTACACCAAGTATTATATATGAGTTTTGAAATATTTTCTTAAAAGTCTTTTTAATAATATTTTTAATATTTAATAAAAAATAAATATATAAAAAATATTTAATATTTTTTATTTAATAATTAAAAAATTAATAAAAAAATAAAATTATTCATTATCTACGTGCGTCATTGCATGACTAAATCTTTACCTCGAGCACAAACAAATTAGAATTAATTATAATAAATATTTTTAAAATTAGATAGATTATTAAACTAATGAAGACATAATTTATAGTTTATCGATTTGATTATAGTCAATGATATATATATATATATATATATATATATATATATATATATATATATATATATATATATATATATATATATATATATATATAATATGATGTTTTAATCTTGACCATCCATAGTTATATATAATATTTACACCTATCATCTTCTCACAATAAAAACTCCCCTCACTTAGATATCTTTCCATATATATATATATATATATAATGTTTAGTGTTTCAAAGTCTCTTATATATATAATAAATGATATATCTAAGCATATAACATATATAAAAATTAAGATGATTACATTACAAATCTCACATAAAATAATAAGTAAAACATCTAAATATACAAATTATATAAAAATCAAGAAGGGAACAACACTTCTTATACTTTTCTTAAACTTTATACATGAATTTTTGTAACTTAACATTAAGCTTTTATTTAACTCAAAAATTAATTTTTAGTAAGTTTAAAATGTGTTGACAAATTTTTTTTTTTTTCAAATTGATTCAAATCGATTTACTATTACTTTTACTCATTGGATCGATTCATGATTTATTTTGATTGATTCTTTCACAAGTCAATCTATGGATTAAATAGACAAAACTTATAATTGGTTAACTGATTTTTCGATCAAACCGAACAATCTGATCTAATTTTTTCAGCATTGGTGCCAATCAACAGCTATCTCTCTCTCATACCAAAACCAAACACCTTTGAACGCTGCTCATAGAATAGAAGCATAAGCATAACACACGATCAGAAAAATTTAAAATAGAATTTTGACATAATACTAGGTATTTGTAGCTCTCTAACATTTTTAAATTATTACTAAGGAATTCCAATATTTTTATTACATCTTCGGGTGTCAATTCTTCAAAACTTTTCACCACAGATTCTTTCATAGAAGAACATTCCTTATTCATGTAACATCATTTGTACTTCGAAATTATACCAGCATTTAAAAATTGAAAAATACTAAACTGTAACAATGTTGTTGTGAAATTCTTGTTACAATAAATCGGTATTATTATTGACATTTTAGATATATGAGTTGTGAAATCACTTTAATTTATCTAATAAATACTCTTGAATTTTAATAATTTTTGACAAATTTATGTTTTTTTTTTATTTGTATAGCATTACTTAAAAATTTTCCTTTTGCCAAACGTCAACAGTGCTGTATCATCCATCATACATCATTTCTTATACATTAATTAATTAATGAAAAACAAAAATAAAAATCAAAGTAATTTTTAGAATAAAAGGTAAAATGAAAAATTTTTAAGGTAATGTTTCCATTAAATTATTGGAGTAACTATTTTTAATGGATTTTGGTAAGTGGGATTTTTTTTCCTACTGAAAAGGTACTTTCTTTTCTTTCGAATAAATTAAAATTAATTCAAATTTAAATAAAAGTTTAACACTACTTACAATTTTAATATATCAAAAAATATATATCTTTTATTTAAAATTAACTCATGATTTATATCTTTATTCTGATTTGTAAATGATTAATGATTAATAATTGATGATAATGCATTTTTTTTTTCTATAAAAACTGTCATATAATATGCATAAAAGGAAAAAAAAAAAAAAAAAGAAAAAGAAAAGAAAAGAAAAGAGAAGAAGGTATTTCTTTTTTTTTTTTGAAAAAAAATGAAAAAGTATTATGATTTATGAGAGGTGCTTGAACCCAGTCAAATCATTTCTCTGGGAGGAAATAAAAAATCCTCTATTCATCCTCCTTGATTGATGAACTCCTCCATGGTCTGAGATTCCCATAACACTAATTCACAAATTGAACTGACTATCACTCTTCACTCTTCAGCTATCCAAATCCCTCGTATTCTCTTCAAAAATCAACCATGCCCGTTTTCAAAACCCCATTCAACGGTTACTCCGTCAAGTTCAGCCCTTTCTACGAGAACCGTCTCGCCGTCGCCACCGCCCAGAACTACGGCATCCTCGGCAACGGCCGCCTCCACGTCCTCGACCTCTCCCCCGACCCTTCCCATCCCCCAATCTCCGAGCTCGTCGCCTACGACACCGCCGACGGCGTCTACGACCTAGCCTGGTCCGAGTCTCACGACTCCCTCCTCGTTGCCGCCATCGCCGACGGCTCCGTCAAGCTCTACGACCTCGCCCTTCCCCCTTCCTCCAACCCCATTCGTTCCTTCCACGAGCACACCCGCGAGGTCCACTCCGCCGACTACAACCCCGTCCGCCGCGACTCCTTCCTCACCTCCTCTTGGGACGACACCGTCAAACTCTGGACTTTGGACCGCCCCACCAGTGTCCGCACCTTCAAGGAGCACGCCTACTGCGTCTACTCCTCGGTCTGGAACCCCCGCCACGCCGACGTGTTCGCTTCCGCTTCCGGCGACTGCACCGTCCGAATCTGGGATGTGCGCGAACCTGGTTCGACTATGATTCTCGCGGCTCACGAGTTTGAGATTCTGAGTTGTGACTGGAACAAGTATGATGACTGTGTTATTGCCACGGCTTCGGTGGACAAGTCCATTAAAGTGTGGGATGTGAGGAACTATAGGGTTCCTATTACAGTGCTGAATGGACATGGGTATGCTGTGAGGAAGGTGAAGTTCTCGCCGCACGTGCGGAATTGGATGGTGTCTTGCTCTTATGACATGACGGTTTGCATGTGGGATTTCATGGTGGAAGATGCGCTGGTGAGTAGGTATGATCATCACACTGAGTTTGCGGTTGGGGTGGATATGAGCGTGCTTGTGGAGGGGCTCATGGCTAGTACTGGATGGGATGAGCTTGTTTATGTGTGGCAGCATGGAACTGACCCCAGGGCACCTTAAAGGGAAGCTTTCTTTCTGTTTTGTTCCGTTTCTTTTCTGTGTTTTTCTTATGATAATTCATGTGGTGGGTGAGAATTTCCAATAGCCTAGGTCATAAGATTCAATACTTGTTCTGGGATGCAGGTGGTTCTCTTATTGTATATCTATATATTTATGTTGAGGAACTATATACATCCCTTTCCCTTCCATTGGTAATGATTAATGACGAATAATATACCAAAACATCTTTGTTTTATCCATTCCAGAAGGGGATTGGGCTCTCTATTAAATGGAACTAAAGATGCTTTACTTGGTTGCTGGAGTTTGTAAATTCTGATGCCACTACCAATTGACATGCTGGTTCTAGAAATTTAGTGCCCTGTCTAAGGAAATTCTGCAGCTTCGGTGCTTTTTGTGGCTAATTTACATGGATATGGTACGAGTACTAATACTAATACAGGTACGGTTATGGGATAGGACAAAATTTCTAAAAACTAGGGTATGGGTTCAGCATGGTGTATCATATAGAAATATAAAAACATAAACAATAAAGTAATTAAATCATAAGATAAATACAATTCCCATAATGTTCTAACTCCAATGTTTCAACAAAACTCCTATAAGTATATCAAGTAAGCAAAAATATTTAAAGAAGGCACAAAATTTAAAGGAAGTGAAGTAGCAGTTTGTTTCATTTAGCAGCAAACCCAACCACTTAGCAAGTAACAAAACTTGGTGTTTTGTATGGACTGACTTATACTTAAGTGATATCAGGCACTTACTCATCAAGTGAGTATTGGGTACATACCCATGAGTACCCAATAAGTACCAGTACCAGATACGTACCTGGTACGGGTACGACAACCATTTAGAAGTACCCTTGCATATTTTATGTGTATGTCTTGTGTATTTACACACTCAGATTCATAACTTTCTCACTGTTTTCCTTTTTGAGGGGGCTGGATTGCAGTACTTAATTGTTGAAGTTCTCAAATGCTATACCTCTATTAACATTGATATGATAATTAAGTTTTAGAGGTTTTAGGTCTCTTATATGTTATGCTTTCTTTTGCAACTTCCATTTTTGTGCTTAGATTGTTCAGAACTTTAAATGGAACCTAAAAAGAAGAGGAATTGTTGGAACTTCCATAATGGGCCAGAAACAAGATAATGAAGTTAGATTTGTTCATAATTTTGGAGCTGAGTAACCCACATGATGAGTTTTGCCAATTATGAGTTTTGCAAATTCTGGATGCCCAAGCATTGTGTGTAAGTCTAAATTGTGTGAACTTTCACTTTCTTTGTTGTTTATACCATGGTCTATAATGTGCCCTTGTCTTGGGCAGTGTAGTCAAAGGCACCAAAAGGCGTGCCTAAGGTGCTGAGGCGAGATGCTAGAAGGGGTCAGTGCTAACACCTTTCTGGATAGCAGTAAAATAATCTCTGAAAGACCAGCCATCTAACTTGCTATTTGTGATGCTAAAGGGGACAAAATAGTCAGAATGTTAAAAGAATAAACTAATTGTCAGATTGGGACTCTTAGAACCAAGCAGCTTAGGGCTTTGTAAATTGAGCATCATAATCTTTTATTTTTACTATGACTGTCATGCTTTTGAGTAGTTAATTTATATGGAAAATCAGTGCAAAATAATCAAATATTTTACTGTTTTATTTTTCTAATGTCGTTAAAACCCCCTAGTGCCTTAAGGGTGCCTTTTGACTTTTAACTACCTTGGTCTTGGGTTTATAATTCACCATTGCCTTGGATTTCTACAAAAAAAAAAAACAACCAAGCCTTTTCCCACTAGGTGGGGTCAACTACATGGATTAAACGACGCCATTGTGTCTTATCATAAACCAAGTCTTCAGAAATGTCATTCAAATCTTAATCTTTTTTAATAGTTTCACTTATAGTCTTTCTTGGTCTCCCTCTACCTCTAGCTATTGGACTATCCTCCACGTGATCTATTCTTCTTACCGGAGTTTCTAAGGGTCTTCTCCTTACATGTCCAAACCACCTAAGACGAGATTCTACCATCTTTTCCACAATAGGTGCTACCCCTGTTTTCTCTCTAATGCATTCATTTTTAATCCTATCTTGTCTTGTATGGCCACATATCCAGCGCAACATCCTCATCTCCGCGACATTGATCTTATGCTCTTGCGGACTTTTTACTGCCCAACATTCAGTACCATACAACATCGCAGGCCTTATAGCTGTGCGGTAAAATTTACCCTTAAGCTTGAGAGGTACTTTTCTATCACAAATCACTCGTGAAGCACTCTTCCATTTCATCCATCCAGCTTGAATCCTATGATTTACATCTCCCTCTATCTCTTTGTCATTTTGTATGATAGATTAAAGATACCTAAACCGTGTGACTTGTGATATGGTGTGGTCCCCAATTTTTACCGCCAAACTAGTATGGGCACGCTTTTTACTGAACTTACATTCCATATACTCCGTCTTACTCCTGCTTATACGAAAGCCATGTTCTTCCAAAGCTCATCTCCATAACTCTAGCTTCCCATTTGTTTCCTCTCTCGACTCTCCAACTAAGACTATATCATTTGCAAAAAATAAGCATTGTGGCACCGACTCTTGGATATGCGCAGTAAGTACATCCAAGACCAAGCTAAAAAGATATGGACTCAAAGTTGACCCTTAGTGCAGTCCTATAGTTATAGAGAAATTTTCTGTAACCCCTCCTTGTGTTCTCACACAAGTTTTAGCCTCATCATACATATCTTGGATTGCTCGAATATAAGCGATATGAACTCCTTTCTTCTCCAGAGCCTTCCACAAGACTTCTCTCGGTACCCTATCGTAGACTTTTTCCAGATCAATGAAAATCATGTGTAGGTCTTTTTGCTTCCTCCGATACCTCTCCATCAATCTTCGTAGAAGATAAATTGCTTCCATGGTTGAAAGCTTTTCTTACAAAGTAAAAAATGAATATAGAGTGTTTAATAGATCTTTCCTCATACATATGAGCTTCAAGTAACAGATTATATATATAATTCACTATAGTGAGGTGCTCTGGAAGGTCGAAATAGTCTGCTACAATGGTGAGTCTGGGATGGCAACAGGTGGATATGCAACTTTATTTAAGCTATCTATATCCTTGTTTGCTATCTATAACCAATATCTGTTTTTTCATATCCAGTTTGAAAAAAACTTACCTTTCTTATCTTATGTCCATACTGTATCCTATCTCCTATTTGAAATACCAGATAACCAAAATATCTGAAAAATGCGCATTGCTGTGAGTATGCTGGAGGATAATCTAAATCTAAGGTGAAACTTTCAAAACGAAAAGCTAAGAGATTTTTTGTGTGGCGTTATATAGGCTGACATGCTTTGATCTATTTTATAGGTGAATTGCTACTAAGTTGATGGTTGCAACAGCTGGCTTGCCCTAGACTGGATAGTTTGGAGAAACTTTTAAAGCATTTGAATAATTGAAGGTGGCAGCTTATCTGTCTACATTGATGTGATAGAATTTATCTTGTTATAAAAATGGTAATTTAGAAAAAAAAATTGTAAAATAGTTATTAAATAGCTAATTTTTTTTAAGGGGTTTAAGATTCTTGATTACTTCTTCCAATTAGAAGAGTTAAGATAAGATCTCAAATAGATATCAAACTAAAAAGTTACAACTTAAAAAAAATAATAATAATAAAAGAAGAAAAGAAAAGAAAAGAATGGAATGCAGTTACCAAACCATTAAGTTTTCTTAAGGGACTAGGTTTTTACCAATTCATCAAATCAGAAGAGTTAACCTCAGAAGATATCAGTAATTTACCATTTTGGAATGTGTTATCCACATGGCACAATTAAATTACTTAGTAGCATGAAATGAGATTATAACCTTCAGCTTGAAATCTCTTTTCTCCTTTTGCTTGAATAAAATGGGATTTTCTTGTCCCTGTAGAGCTTTCTGGTATATAACGGATTGAGCTTATACCTCTAGCTCAACTTAATCTTCCCTTAGTATTGAGCTGTGCCATGTAAAATTGAGGTGGGCATATTTTGATTAGGAGATCTTAGCAAGTAGGTTTGAAGTCATGATTCTAACCCAAGGGGGTTTGAATGACAGAGACTATATATGCTTATTAACTTCAATAAGTAATGTATATTTTATCTATAATTAATCTTTGTTATTCAAGTGCAAATACTTTATTATTTATCAACTCAACGATAAAATTCTGTACTTGTTTTATTTAAAATAATAAAAGTAAAAGAAATCATACAGAAGTGTTACATTCAAGTTTTTTTTAATATGTATATGTTCAGTCCAACACCTATGACTCCTTTCCTCCTATTGTAAACATGGGTAAAGGGCCTATCAATATACCACAAATAATACCAAAAAGAGCTGTTAAAAGTTAAACCAGAGGAGAACATGCACTGAAAAAATCCCCCTTCCAAATATTGGGGCTTAAGCAAATATATCCCTCAACTTTCAATTTCAGCAATTAACCTGCCTCGACTTCTATGCACTTTCTGTTAGTTGATTTGTTTTTGCTACCAACTCCATGTGGTTAGTCAAATTGTGACCGTTTTTGCTTCTCTGGCAAGTTGCCAATCTCTTCAATGGCCTCTCACTTATCTCGGCATTCCTCTAGGAGGTAACCCCCGTGTTTTATCTTTTTGGGATCTCGTGATTTGTAAGATTTTCAAGCGGTTAGATAGTTGGAAAGGTGTCTTTTTTTCTCTAGGGGGTAGGATCACTCTTATTTAGTCGTGTTTATCCAGCATCCCCTTATATTTTCTTTCCCTTTTTCGCATTCTTGTGGTTGTGGCACAAAAAATAGAGAAAATTATGTGGGATTTCCTTTGGTCGGGGGCAAGGGAAAATAGTAGGGATCACCTCGTTAGTTGGGAGGTTTGTTGTAGACCTAAGAAGGAGGGGGGCTTGGATCTTAGTAACTTGGTGTCTAAGAATATTGCTTTGGCAGCTAAGTGGCTTTGGTGTTTTCCTCTTCAACTGTTTTCTTTATGGCATTAGGTGATTAAAAGTAAATATGGTTTGCATTCGAATGGGTGGGACACCAACTCTGCAGGTAGAACGACTCATGCTAGTCTTTGGAAATTTATTTATCAGGGATTGCCTTCTTTTTCTTCTCTTTTATCCCTACATCTGGGTCTGGGTGATGGATCTCGTATAAAGTTTTGGAAAGATGTTTGGGTTGATAGTGTCCCTCTTTTTGAGGCTTTTTCGAGGCTTTGTCGCCTTTCTTCTTTACACAATGCTCTTGTTTGTCAATTTTATTCTCAAATTAATCTCTCTTGAAATTTTCATTTTTTCAGAAACTTTTTTGATAGAGAGGTTATTGAGCTTCAAACTCTCTTGTCTTTGCTTGAATCTGTCCAATTTTCTTCTCTTCCTGATACTATAACTTGGACTCTTGAATCTTTTGGATCTTTCTCTTGTAAATCTTATTTTCAATTCTTGACTCATTCTCCTAAGAGAGAGATTCCTTTTGAAAAATCCCATTTGGAAGTCTAAAGTTTCCTTAAAGGTTAAAGCTTTTGTCTGAACTGCTGTTCTTAATAGAATTAACACTAACGACGTGCTTTAGAAACGCAAACCTATCACTGCTTTGTCTCCTGATATGTGCTTAATATGCTGCTCTGCTTCAGAATCAGGGGATCACCTCTTTTTGCATTTTTCTGTAGCAAATTATCTCTGGAATAAGTTGTTTGGTTTTTTAGGAGAGGCTTGGGTCTGCCCTAAGGATTTGCATCATTTTATTCTAACTAAGTTTAGAGGTTTTGGCTTCCGCAAAGAAGCAAAGATCCTTTGACAGTGCTCTATCTTCGTTATTTTGTGGTGTTTATGGTTCGAAAGGAATGCTAGAATTTTTAAGGGCTTTCCTCAAGTTTAGACTTAATTTGGGATAGGGTTCTCCTTTTGGCTTTTCTTTAGTGTTCAGCTCATGGTTTCTTTGTTGGTGTTTCTTTGGTAGACATGTAGAGAGATTGACTTGCTTTGTTGCATGATAAAATCTCATAGGTTTTAGCTATGTTTTTTTAGAGGATTACTTATCTTCCTTTGTACTTTTCTTCTCTCTTAATAATATTTCTTTTTCTATCAAAAAAAAAATTTCAAAACTAGCCATATCACATTGACATAAAGGCAACCTAAGTAAACAAATAAAAGTACATCTTTTTCACTTTTTTTTTCCCTCTTTGAAAAACAAGAGAACAGTTCTGAAGACTGAAGGTATCTAAAAGTTTTATACATACAGAAGGCAGTGAGGGAGAGTATTCTTATCATTTTAAAAGAACAGAATGGAAGTTGAAGTATTTTACTCTCTAGATTTTATATCTTTATATTTACTTCATTTAGTTATTTTGGATGATTCCGTAGTTGTTTTTGGTTGCAGCAACCCCAACATCCAAGCATGATCTGTAATGCTCTTGCACTTTGTTCAGATGTTTATCAATGAAGTTCAAATTCCAGAAATTTCAGGGCTTTTAAACCCTGAATTCAAAGAATCATTATTCTGTTTCAGTTGAGAGTATTTGTATGCAACTTGTGGTAGCTGAAATGACTTTTTAAACTGTGGATAACCAGCATTTTAATTTTAACATTCTTGTTTAACTAATACTCTCCTGATTGAGATGTATTTTCCCCTTCATTCTACTTTCAATTTGGAAATCTTAGTTTGTTATCCTTAAACTTCACTTGAAACTTGTCAAACTGTTAAATTAGTGTGACTGATCATTTCAGTTTTGTATGATGAATAATGTAGACAATCAAATGGATCTGATCTTGACATGTAAGTATTTATAATAATGGGTGAATATTCTTTATTTGCTCTATCCCTGATTCGGCAGACTTGATAACCTTGAAACAACTAGTCGTTTTTCTAGTATTAAGACTTCTTTCAGCCATTTGATAGATCTCTACACTATTTGTCTTATTTGTACAAAATAAATACGGCATTTGAATTCATGGATGTGTAAGATGCTTTGGACGTGTTTGTCACGTATGATGTCATGTAGTTGCTGCTTTGAGTAACATTTTATCTACTGGTGCAAGAAATCAGAATTGGAGTTCCAGCTATTTGATGGAAAGCCATTCTAAGTCGCTATTTAAACATGTATGTTATGGGCCTTATGGCACATGGTTTCAATCCTAACAAGGGTCGCTTTTGGAGTAATTCTGGATTAACCACTGCCAAACTTTGGAACCCACTGCTCTTGGTATATTAAGAAAATAAAAATACCGCTGTTATCGATGTGCCTTGCCTTTCTGTGCCATAAATTCTCATCCTTCAAAGATAAATTAGCCACCTTAAGCTTACCGTTACATCTTGCATCAGCTGAATGTCATTGTGTCCTTAACTCTTAGCAGAGGACATTCTGTTCTGTTAGTCCGCTATCTTTACACTTGTTCATTGACATGGCCAGAGTCGATTCTCTTATGCTCTCTTCGTGTAAGCAACAGGACAAGACTTTCTAATTTTTGTTTTCTCTCACCCCTTTTAATTGGTCTAAAATCATAGGTTTACCATTATTCTAATCTTATTTCAACCTTGAATTTTACTAAAATTACAGGGAGTTTTTGTTGAGAGTTAGTTAATTCAGGTATAAAAATTAATTAGTTAGTTAGTTAGCAATAAGTGATTGTTTTTGTTAGCTGTACTGTGTAACAGAATAGAGCAAGTAATAACTAGCCTATGTGGGACTTATTCTCATTGTGTATAAATAGTTAATACACTGAGTAATAAAATATGTGTGCATTTTTTTCATCAGAGTAAATATTTTATCTTTGTCAAAGTTCTATATTTTCTTTCTCAACTATTTCGTGAGTAAGTAATTTGACTTTAAACTTACATGGAGTAATAACATTTTATTGTAGAAGAAATGAGAATTGATTATGGTTATGAAATATAGTTTTTTTTTTCTTATCTAATGTAATACTGTGATTTAATAGACTTTGTTATAATAAAATTTAAAATTGAAAGCATTATCTGAATGACAATTCAAAGGAAGAGTCAATCTTGATGACATCCCATTCCTAAATCGGCAGGGAGAACAAGGATAACTATCACCAGAATATCTTATGTCTCACGTCAAAATACTACAAAAAGGCACTAAAGTAAAAGCAGCCAAACCGACCATACCGCAAAACAAGCCAAGCCTCGAAGCTAAAACCTTAACTTCTTGATGTTAAAAGGCTCATGACTCTTCCCCAGCTCTGCTAAAGACCTCAAGCTTTATCATCTAGTTAAATCAAATTCTATACCCAGAAATAAATATAAATATATACGTAGAAGGTCCTTGAGGTGCCCAAAACAATCAATAGCTACTCCAGTTGCAGTGATGACTGTGAATGCTAGATGCTTTGCAGACAGAGCACAAAGAAAAATTTAGTTTCTCCAAGAATGCAAGCCATGCTTAATAGCCACCATAACCCTAAACTATCATCAAACCAGTGTGGCTCTAGCCTTGTCCAAACCATAGACGCACCGTTACCTCTGGTTTGGTCCCTTATTAGACGCTTTGAGTATCCACAGGGCTACAAGCAGTTTGTGAAGAAGTGCACCATGCTAGCTGGGGATGGTGGTATTGGAAGTGTACGTGAGGTCATGGTTATGTCTGGATTGCCGGCTGGAGTTAGTGTGGAGAGGTTAGACAAGCTGGATGATGACAAGCATGTCCTAAAGTTTAGCATCATTGGCGGGGATCACCGGCTTGTGAATTATAGTTCCACCATTACTTTGCATGAGGAGGAAGAGATATATGGAGGGAAGACGGTGGCGATAGAGTCATACCTGGTGGATATTCCGCCAGGGAGTACTGGCGAGGATACCTGCTCTTTTGCCAATACCATCATAGCTTGCAATCTTAGGTCGTTGGCTAAGATCACAGAAGAAATTGTTTGTAAGGCTAATTAAGGCTTGCTTAATTTCTCTTAAGATTACCTTATTTGTTGTGCTACTATATCCATTGTTATTATTGTCTTTGTTTGTAACTCTAATCAAGAATTAATTTATTAATTCCTATGTAGACTGACATTACTTGATGCGTTATTGTATATACCAGTTTAATCAAATGAAATTAAGTTTATTTCATATTCTTTTGATAATATAGAATCTAATCTATTTTTTTATGCTAATATAACATTTGTAAATCCATCATGATTCTATGTTGTATTGATCCCGACAGTTTTTCTATCTCTCTCTCTCTCTCTCTCTATAAATTTTTCTAATAATTCTTAAATTATTAAATTTTATAATGTTTTGGAAACATAAAAAATATTTTATTTTTTTATTAAATAATTAAAAAAATTAATAAAAAATTGAATAGGAGGATAAAACATTTCTCTAGTATTAAATACAACAAAAATGTACATTGAAAACTTCGTGAGTTCAAAACCAAATGAGATTCATGAATACGGACTGATACCGCATAGTCTTGGTTGGATAAAATATATATAAATTCATATCTCTTAATCGTTTTTATGACTGATAATGTTTATAAGTTTCAATGATGAGATTGTTGAACAAAAGCTGAGGGAAGAACCAAATGCGAGAGGAAAGGTTTCAATCTGACGTAACAAGTTGTGAGTTGATGTCATGTATTTGGAGCCTTTTCTTTATTCCCTTCCGCTACAAGATGTAATGTGCTTGAACTTTGAAGGCTTTATGATGCAATCTATGAGAGTGAATTAGTTTGTAGCAAAATATATCAGCACTCAACCTGACAATTAAGCTGCTTTAATAATTCTCAACATGGAGAGGAAAAAGAGAAAATAAGATAAACTCAGACTACAATAATCTACTGAAACTTGTCAATATACGGCGTTACAACTCGAATGTGATTCTGTTATTCCGTTGTAAATTTACATGTGATTTACAAAGATTGCAGATGACATTCAAAATGGACATAACTTACGTAGGCTCACTGTCCTTAAATTACCCAAGACGCCTACTCTTAGCAACCCAAAACCCTTCTCATCTAAAAGGTTAAAAATAAATATATAATTCCCATTCCTCTGAATGTAGGTAAAGCATATGAAATTATGTGTTGGCATTCCCTCTGTGGCTGATTATTTGTCCATTCCTCCAATACTTAGCTGTATCAGTCACTTCATGGCTTGATTTCCTAAGGTTGTATTTGGATAGGAAAGTTTATAGAAAGGATGTAATTTTTAAGAGGATTTAAATGTTTTGATTTGATATATACAAAATGTTTTCCTTGAATGCTTACCATGATAATTTTAATTTTTAAAAATTCTTCAGTATTTTGATCTGGTATTTAGACTCAAAATGAGAAACTTCAAGGAGTTAATCTAGCGATAAACAATTATGTGATAGGTAGATAAATATACGATTATAAGTTTGAATTTTAATTATGTTAATTTCTTGGTGTTATGTCACAAGAAATATCTTTGTGAATCTCTTAATCATGATGTGAATAATCTGTTTTTGACTTAATGAATTTGACAGGTAAATTAGTCAAAATACACGCAAACTGGCTTGAACACCACTTGACTGCAGTAGAAAAAATAGAAAAGACTCATAATGAGAAGTTTGAAATTATGCCTAAATTGATACAATTTTCAAAATCCTTCATCTATCTTAAAACATTTTCTCCTCTAAAATTGGAACTGAATCTTATATGCAGCATCAAAACATTCATGGAGACCCAATGCCAGGAGATTGTAAAATCTTCTGGACTGAGCGCCAATTGTTCAATGAAATCTGACTTTGGGTGTAAGTCCACACTGACACAATAAGATAATGTGGATAACCAAAAAAAAAAAGAATTATTGTCTAATTAGATTTATTAAATTTTGTGTGAATTTATAAAAAAAATAGATATAATCTTACACAAATTTAATATTAAATTAAATTATCAATGGGTAAATATTCTTATGTGACAATACTACACTCACAAAGTAACGCGGGACCTAATGAGTCTCATTGCACACCCAAAAAGTTTGAAATTTCAATAATCTGCCACTGACTGGCGTATATGGTACCAATCATTATTCACTAGCCTAGACTTTGTCATCCATGCTAATTGCCAATCCGATGCTTCAACAACCAGTCCAACAGTCCAAGGTTACAATACAAGCTTGGGAACACATGCACGATTGACTGTTAGATTTCCTTACCCTTTTGAACTGATATACTCACAAGTCAACTATTCTAAATAGCAGGACTAGTAGAAACACCTAAATAAGAATTTGGTACTAAACTTAACAATGATGGAATTCATTCATAACTACCAAATTGCCCCTTTATTCCAACGCTACTTGATCTTTTCCAATGCCATTTCGGTCTCTTTGAAGTTTCATCTACGTCATATGATACCAAAATTTTTAAGAACAAGGGAAAAAGACCAAAGTACAGATTTTTCTTGAGCTGACCGGTAGGCTTGGTCATGTATCCAATTGTTCACTTTATATACAATACAAAGCTGGTGGTGGATCAAACATCACTGATAACCAGTGGAGAAAATGGGTTCCCATCAGAAAAATCAATTTGTTCTTCTTTTCCTCATCTGGGGTTCATGGGCATTTCTTTGTTATGGTATCCCAAATGAGTACTCCATCCTAGCCCTTGACATTGACAAGTTTCCTTCAGAGGAACAAGTGGTTGAACTGTTCCAACAATGGAAGGAGAAACACCAAAGGTTTTACAAACACCCTGAAGAAGCAACATTAAGGTTGGAGAATTTCAAGAGGAATTTGAAATATATAGTAGAGAAGAATGCAATGCAAAATTCTCCCCACGGGCACCGTCTTGGATTGAACAGGTTTGCTGATATGAGCAATGAAGAGTTCAAGAATAAGTTTATTTCAAAGGTGAAGAAGCCATTGAGCAAGAGTAATGGTCTCACCAGCAGTGACTTGCATGTTAAGGATGATTCTTGTGAAGATGCACCTTACACTTTAGATTGGAGGAAGAGGGGAGTTGTTACTGGTGTGAAGAACCAAGGCAACTGTGGTAAGCTTCTATACTCTATTCCTAATTGACAGTGACACACCTATCGATTTGAATAGATTAATGATTTATGTTGTTCTATGTAAGGTTGTGACTTATGTGGACTTCTCTTCATATCAAAACCCAGCACTCTAATTTCCCATTTCTTTTGAACTTCAATTTTACATATCATAAAAGTTTTTATGATTCAATTGTTTTAGGTAGTTGCTGGGCATTCTCATCCACTGGAGCCATAGAAGGAATAAATGCAATAGTCACAGGTGACCTTATAAGTCTTTCGGAGCAAGAACTTATGGATTGTGATAGTACTAATGAAGGATGTGAAGGAGGCTACATGGATTATGCTTTTGAATGGGTTATAAACAATGGTGGGATCAATACAGAAGCTAATTACCCATATACTGGAGTGGATGGTACCTGCAATGTCACCGAGGTCTTCTTTCTTACTATTATAAAGGCCTACCTTTTCCTTCCTATGCTTTTTGCTTTGACAGAAGAATAGATATGGTGATATTGTGGAGCACATTATACTTTTTTGTGTCTAATTTGTAGTGTTTTTCTTGAATTAGGAGGAAACCAAAGTTGTTAGCATTGATGGCTACACTGATGTGGCACAATCGGATAGTTCTCTGCTGTGTGCTACTGTGAAGCAGCCCATCAGTGCTGGTATAGATGGCTCTACATGGGATTTTCAACTATACACTGGGGTAAGTGTTATTTTCCTGTTCTATTCACTTGACCATTCACTATTGCAGAAGAAGAAAAAGCAGAAAATGAATTTTCTTTTCATGAACAGGGCATCTATGATGGAGATTGCTCAAGTGATCCAGATGAAATTGATCATGCAATTCTAATTGTGGGTTATGGCTCAGAGGGTGATGAAGATTACTGGATTGTAAAGAATTCATGGGGAACAAGCTGGGGAATGGAAGGATACATTTATATCAGAAGGAATACTAATTTAAAATATGGAGTGTGTGCTATCAATTACATGGCCTCTTATCCAACCAAAGAGTCTACTGCACCATCCCCAAGCAGTCCTCCTTCACCACCATCACCGCCACCTCCGCCAACAACACCCCCACCACCACCGCCTTCTCCTTCACCAAGTGAATGTGGAGACTTGTCCTATTGTCCAGCTGATGAGACATGTTGTTGTCTTTATGAGTTCTTTGATTTCTGCCTGGTCTATGGTTGCTGTGAATATCAGAACGCTGTTTGCTGCACAGGAACTGAGTACTGCTGCCCAAGTGATTACCCCATTTGTGATATTGAAGATGGACTCTGTCTCCAAGTAAGAGATATCATATCTATATTCTGCCTTCTTCCAATAACCTTCTTAATGTAATCAAGATTATGGTTCTTAATATACTCTCAAATTTGTGTTATGTAGAACACCGGAGATTTAATGGGAGTAGCTGCAAAGAAGAGAAAGATGGGAAAACACAAGTTCCCATGGACCAAATTTGAACAAACAAGAAAGACATACCATCCCCTTCAGTTTAGGAGGAATCCATTTGCTGCAATGCGTTGAATCTGAAGGCTGTTGTCACTCCCTTGATAGTATTTCTTTTATCTTTCTTTTTTCCTCTCAGCTAGCAGCATCCCTTGTGCTGCTTGAATTTTCTATACGTTATGTACCATGGATTTTATCTATGATTTAATTTCTCCTGCTTTATTTTTTGTTAGAAATTTCTCCTGTTTTTATTAAAGGACTAAGAACATTAACTCAAGTGAGATCAAATATCTTTTAAAATTGGTTGATAAACTTTAGTCAACGTGTTTCAAGTATTTTGGCATAGTCCAAGATGTTGGTGGTTTCGTTTCAATCTCCTATATGTTGGTATGAGATAAAATCATATATTTACATATGTTTGAATTATTACAAGATCAATGTATATATAGATAGAACTAGGCTGTACAGAGACTACAAGTTTTGCGGCTACAATTGTGGATCCGATGTTGACCCTATATTTGAGGGATTGCAGTGCGTGATTCCAACCTGTGATTCTGCCTTCAATAGCTCAAGAACAACTCACTCCAACACTCCCCCTCAAGTTGGTACTTATATATCAATGAGTCTCAACTTGTCTAGTGAGTTGTAGAATATTTTACTACACACTGTCTTCGTAAGAATATCTGTTAGTTGGTCTTCAAACTTCACAAACAGGAACTGGATGATCTTCACATCGAGATTGTGTTTGATGAAGTGTCGATCTACTTCCACATGCTTCGTCTAATCATGCTGAACGGGATTATGGGAGATGTCAATTGCTACCTTATTGTCACAAAACAAATTCATCTCACAGTTGGGAGCAAAGCCAATCTCCATCAAAAGTCTTCTAAGCCACAGTAATTCACATAACCCTTTAGCCATTCCACGAAATTCAGCTTCAGCATTAGATAGTGCAACTACCTTCTGTTTCTTGCTTCTCCAAGTAACCAAGTTCCCTCCAACGATGGTGAGGTAGCCTGAGGTGGATTTCCTATCCATGACGTTCCCTGCCCAATCTGCGTCTGTATACCCTTCTACTCTCAGGTGGTTGTTCTTTAAGAACACAAGCCCCTTTCCATGGGAGGACTTCAAATATCTTAAAATCTGTAATGACAACACTCATATGATCTTCACTCTGACAGTGCATAAATTGGCTTACAACACCTACTGCATACGCAATGTCAGGCCGCGTGTGAGAAAGATAAATAAGCTCGCCTACCAATCTTTGGTACCTCCTATTATCCGTTGGTACTTGGTTGGGATATTCCTCAAGTTTGTGATTTAGAATTATTGGAGTATCTGCAGGCTTACAATCTAGTTATCCAACCTCTATTAAAAGGTCTAGAATATATTTTCTTTGAGACAAGAATATACCTTGCTTCGATCTAGTGACTTCAATTTCCAAAAAGTATTTGAGTCCTCCTAAGTTCTTTATTTCAAACTCAGATGCCAACTGCTCTTGAAGTCTCATTATTTCCTCTGAATCATCTCCATTGATGATCATATCGTCTATATAGACTATCAAAGCAGACATTTTGCCCTGTCTGTGTTTCAAGAACAAGGTGTGATCATAGTTACTTTACTGGAACCCATACTTTCTTATTGTCGTACTGAATCTCCCAAACCAAACTCGAGGCGATTGTTTCAGGCTGTATAGAGTTCTTTGCAATTCACAAATAGTGTTGCCTTCTGTGTTGGCTACATATCCTGGGGGAATATCTATATAAATATCTTCTTCTAGATCACTATGCAGAAAAACGTTCTTCACATCGAATGGATGTAAAGGCCAATCAAGGTTTGTTGCAAGTGACAACAATACTCTCACCGTGTTTAGTTTGGCTATGAGTGAGAAGGTCTCCTGATAGTCAACTCCGTATGTCTGTGTGAATCCCTTTGCTACAAGTCTTGTCTTGTACCGCTCAATTATTCCATCTACCTTATATTTAATCGAAAACACTGACTTGCACCCTGTCTTCTGGCCTTCAGGTAGAGTGACAAGGGTCCACGTCTTATTTTTCAATAACGCCTCTATCTCCTCCTTCATAGCCTGGACCCATTTAGGATCTTTCATCACTTCTTCAACACTCATAGGAATTTGACATGAGGAGGGTTCATCTACGAAAGCCTTTAGAGGTTTAGGAAGCCTATCCGTAGATACATAGTTGGCAATTAGGTATTTCGACCTCTGGCTTTCAAAGTCATGAGAGTATCTGTTTGGAGGCTTACCTCAGTTATGCTTGTATGGTAACTCATAACCCACAGGAGTATCATTAGCTAATAAAGATGCACTTGGAGAGTTCAGGGAGCTTACCTTAGGAGTATTCTCAGGAGATGGGTCTGTGGATATTGTGGGGCGAGGAGGGGGTGCTGCTTCAGCTTCAGAGGTTTGCGGCTTCTCACTAGTTTCATCACTGGTCTCCTTCGTTCCTGATAGTAGAATACCAGTCTCTGTGTTAGGTACAGAGACATCAGGCTTATTTCGAGCCAAGTAAACCTTAGATATTTCGACTCTTCACTCCTAGACTACCCCTAAAGAGTAGAATTGGATGTGGCAGAAGAAGAAGGAAAAAGAAAAACTTTGATTCCAAGAAAATGATGCTCGTTGTCATATAGGTACGATGGGTAGTCAAATCATAAAATTGATATCCTTTTTTATGTGGACTATATCCCAAAAATAGACATCACATGACACAAGGATCAAGTTTGGTGTGCTGATTCTTGTGTAAGTGAACAAAAGTAACGCAGCCAAAGACTCAAGGCAAAAGCATTAAGGTCGTAGGTAGAGAAATAGTAGTGGATAAAGCTTGGAGAGGAGTATAAAGCTTAAGAGCCTTAGAAGGCATCCGATTAATAAGGTGAATTGTTGTAGTGACAACATCGGTCCAAAACTGAGTAGGTACACTAGCACCAAGATGAAGAGTGCAAGCAATTTTCAATATATGTTGATTTTTCCTAGGGATGGCAATGACGCGGGGCGAGGGCGAGTAGTGCTTCCTTTGCCCCTGCCCCTGTTACGAGTACTCATTTGTGATCCCTACAGGTAGGTAGGGGCATTCATGGGTATCTACGGGTAATTAATAATTTAAAATAAAATCTTAAAAATTACAAAAAATAATAAATAAAATAAATTTTAATACCATATATTACAACTTTGTTCAACAAATCTAAGATTCTTACAAAATTAAAAGAATATTATAAATAATAAACTAAATTAAATTATATTTTGTAATAATCAGTTTACATAAATAACTATACATAAATATTATATATTTTTTAACAAATTTTATCATTATAGACTCATTCCATAAAAAATTATTTTAAAATAATAAAAATATATGTATTTTCATCTCATCTCAAAGTAAAAAGAAAAAAATCATAATATATATATATATTAAATGAAAAAGTATACTTAATGAGTTTGTGGGTACTTGCGGGGTGGGTACTATAATTCCCGCCCCACCTCCATTTATCAAATGGGTACCCATCCCCCAGTCCATCGCCGGTAATTCCCGTGGATCCCCACGAGTAGGGGTAATGTTGTCATCCCTAATTTTTCCTCTTGGTAATGACATTCTATTGCAGTGTCTAAGGCAAGAGGTTTCATGAAGCACGCTATGATGGGTGAAATAACTATAGAATTCTCGATTCACATATTCTCTACCATTATCAGAATGAAGTATGCGAATCGTAGCAGAGAACTAAGTTTCAACCATCTCATGAAATGAGCGAAAAATAGAAAAAACTTCATTTTTATTTTTCATCAGGTATAACCACATCATGCGAGTGCAATTATCCACAAAAATTACAAATCATCGAACACCAGACATAATAGATTTGGGAGATGGACCTCATACATAAGAATGAATCAACTCAAAAGGTATCTGACTCTTATTAAAACTCAAGGGATAAGTAACACGATGACTTTTGGCTAAGATGCATGTCTCGCATTTAAAATCCAAATCCGATAAACCTGGAAAAAAAAGTAGGAAAAACATATTTCAGATAACCAAATGAAGGGTGTCCTAACCAATGATGCCACAACCAAATGTTCATCTTATTTCGGTCACTGTTACTACTCACATGATTAGCTCGACCGATGCCAAAAGCTTTCATATGGTAAAGCCCCCCATTTTAGTACCACGCCCAACTATCTCCTTGGTGAAAATATCCTAAATAAGACAAAATGAAGGATAAATTAGAACAACAAAATTTAATTCCTTCATGACTTGGCTTACTGACAATAATTTATGTGACAATGATAGAACTAGAAGGATATTGGTCAAGGAAAGGGATGGTGATATTCTCATTGTACCAACCCCATTTACCAGAGATATGTCTACATTAGCATTAGCAATGCTAGTACGCCGAGGAGAGGATCGTTCCGAAAAATTGTTGTTATATGTCATGTGGTCTGTTGCCCCTGAATCAAGAATCCAATCATTTTAAGATTTAGTGGGATTAGTCCCGAGAAAAACCATACTTGTATCTAAATTAACTGTTGCCGTAGGGATAAGGGACAATTGGGGCTCAACAGAGGCTACTGCAGCCTTGTCAGTGCTGCTTGTTGCCTTTTTGTTTGTTCCACCATCTCTCTCATTCTCATCCTGTCGCTTTTTGGCTTGTAACTCATGCCACCAATCTGGGTAACCATGCAGTTTGAAGCATGTGTCTATAGTATACTTCGAATTTCCACAATAAGAGCATTTTGTTCCATCAGGTAGGCCTTTTGACTTAAAGGTTGAATTGAACTTTCCATTTAATGACAAAGAGTTGGCTGGAGTAGAGGGTCCTTGTTTGAGACTTCGTGAGGCCAACACCGCCCCAACCATGTCTTCAACATCATGGGTTGTCATCACTGCCTGACGGATAGCTTCTCTACGAACGTGGGCATACGCTTGTCCCACCGTGGGAAATGGCTTAAGCTGCAACACATCACTTCTAATATTATCAAGTTTATCATCCAAACCATCAAGAAAAGTATATACCTGATTCTCCTGCAACATATTGTTAAAATGTTGGATGTCCACTGAACATGCCATGGGATTGGGGCGACATAAATCAATTTCCTGCTATAGACCTTGGAGGCCATTATAGTACTTCTCTAGAGAGCTGCCGCCCTGCCTGAGCTGCGTAACTCATCGTCGGAGTTCATAAGCCTGGGTTGCATCACTTCCATCGAAGTAAGTAGTTGCAATTGCATCCCAGACTTGCTTTGTCGTTGGAAATCGAATAAGTTACCAATAAGATATGGGTCCATCGAGTTAATCAACCATCCTTTCATATTTGCATTCTCGGTCCGCCTACGAAAGGACGAGTCGGTTGTTGGTGGCTAAAGGAGATCTTTATTGATATAGTCAAGTTTGTCCTTGCCCGAGATGTACATCTCAATGACTTGTGACTAGAGGGTGTAGTTCGTACCACCCTGTTTGATGCCAATTAGTGTAGTTCCTGAATTGATGGTCAGAATGAGTGTCGAAACTTTTCTCAAAGCTTCCATCATCCTTATTGTCAATTCAGATAGAATGGAGGTAATGGGTGGGAATTTATTTGAGTGTTCACCCGAGTGGGAATCGTTGTCAGCCATGGGAGAAGAATGGTGCTCTATTTCACTAGGGTTGGCTGAACGGGAAACAGAGGATTGAAATTTGCTCGGATACCATGTTGGTGTGAGATAAAATCATATATACACATATGTTTGAATTATTACAAGTTCAAGTGTATATATAGATAGAACTAGGCAATACAAAGACTACAAGTATTACGGCTATAATGTTGGATCTGATGTTGACCTTTTAATTGAGGAATTGTAGTGCATGATTCTTGCCTATGATTCTCCCTTCAATAACTCAATAACAACTCATGCCAACATTATATTCCTAGTTCCTATACCCCTTTTAAGTTCTATAAGATTTTTCCATAAAAAAAACAAAAAAAAATAAATAACATATCTACTTGGTTAGGCTATTGGACTTGTCCCGAGTCATGCTTAAAACAAACTGTGCCAAAACTTAGGCATAACATTAAGACTGGGGTCCAAAACTTAAGTCCAAACCTAAGTTCACTTATCTGGGCCAAGTTATCCATTGGGTAGTACCCGGCTTCTCCATACGGAAGCCCAGATATTGTTCTCATGGGATTTTGGGATTAATATATGCGTGGTCATTTCACTATTTCATTCTTCAATTTCCGGCTTTCAACTCTTTCAAGTGGTTGCCAGTGCCAACTGCCAAATCCATTCAGATTAACATTAACTTAATATAATTATATTTATTTCCCTTTCCCACTACTTTTACTATAATTATTCAAGACTTGTCTGCTTGTTGATTACTTTGATCCCGAAAATGGAATTCATTAGGTAAATAATCTCAATTTCATATGCTCAGCTTGTACCTAATCCCAATTTCATGCTTTCCTACCATGTCAGCAACTTTTGAAAGCTCAATTTTCCCTTCATGCGCACTACCCCCAATCCATGTTCATCTTGTCATCCCTTCCCAGTTCTCTGGTCAAATTCATCTGCAACCAAGAAACTGTGTCTGCTTTAAAGAAAGCATCCATGAGTTCACCTTAACCAAGCAAATCCATAGTTCTGTAATCATACCACAATCATGTAGCAAGTGCAGAATACATAGTTTCGCTCTCGCTTCCACTCCCATGCATAACAACTTTTTGGTTTGATTTCGTCTGTAATTGAACAAGAAATATATAATGCGGTAATAAATTAGGCCATATATCTAATTTCCTCTAAAAGGGTTAGGAGAGAATTTCACTTTTTCGTTATTTATTAAAAAGGGTTCATGAATTCGTATTTTTTATTATGGAAAATAGATTTGGTAGGGATATGCCAATCAAGATTCATTAAATTAACATTCCATATATTCAATATGGAGGAAGATCAATACACTTTAATGACAAATGAGCTAGACTAGTCCCCAATCTATGCTGTAAACGCAACAGCCAAATATCTAGATTTCGCTTTTTCATAATATATTTCTCAATGTATGTCTTTGTTTTTAGAAGAAAAAAAAAAAGATAAGAGGAGGGAACTTCGTCTTATTACAAGGTGAGGACATATCATAGTTCGTAGGTCTGAATAAAAACTTACACTAATATTTATAGGCGATCTATTAATAAAAGTTTACTGACAAAAATCAAACTGAAAACTTTTTGTCAAAGGCTGTTCGACAAAAGGTAAGGGAAAAAACAATGTATTCAGGCCTGCACCAATAGACTTTTGACCACAACAACACTTTTATGCATAAATTATTATTTACTTATCAATCTACGTGTGATGACAACAATATTTATACGCATAGATCCAGTTGTGTAATATATAATAATATAACAAATATGCGCACAATGTCTATCTTTCCGCTTACTCTCTATGTATGGAGGATGTGGATCTTCTGCAATTTTTAAAAAAATAATAATTGTGAAGGTAAAAATTGTAAGGTGTGCAGTTTATGATCTAGCTATTCAATTTGTTAAACTGCATTTTTTAAGATAATTTTATCATATACTAAAACATATTTAACGGACAGAATCTCATGTAGTTGTAAAAAAAAACGATAGAAGATCCTGATTTATGTATGTATATATAAAATTTAAATTGATTCTAGTACACAAACTTTAGGGGTGTTTGGTTTGGGTTTTTTTTTTAAATATATATATTCAGTTGATATGTTTTCTTTATAATTACAAAAGTGTCATATTACTTTTATTCTATTTCTTGTTTTTAATTTTTTGTAAAAAAATAATAAAAATAACAAAAAATATATATCAACTTAAAATAAAAAATATTAGAAAACAAACCAAACATCCTCTTAAAAGTTTACAATTTACCATTCTCAAAGTTTGGAAATCATACACTACGACCCCCTTAAAAACTCTACATGTAATCATTTTTTTTTTTGCTCAAAACATACTAATCTTACTAAAGTGCATTAAAATATGGGAAATGATTTTGCAAAAAGGAATTATTTTACAAAACTCGCATAAATTTAAGACGGGCCACATGATGGTGAGAAAGAAAAAGAGAGAAAAAAAAAAGAAAAGGGAAAACGATGGTGACAATAAGAGTTCGTGAATTTTGTAAAAAAAAATTATCAGTATAAGTAATATAAATGTTAAAATATAAGAAAATGTTCTTATAAAATATACTTCTGTATAAAATGAATAAGTAATGAATATTTACTTTTAAATTATTTAATGAGTTAAGATTAAAATAAATTTTAGTTAAATTAAAGATAAATACACATTTACTTATATATTTATATTTATGAATATGAAGAGTAAAAATGAGAATTAAACCGGTTATTTGGGTCTGATTTGGGATAATGAGGACAAGATTAGATCAAAATTCCGCAATCTCTGCATTGTAAAATTTGAACTGTTGTTTGGCATGTGGGAGTTTTGTTGTGCACATGGATGAGGTTGAATTGAATTATTTTGTTTAGCCTTTGTGCTTATTATTCGACAGAAATCCTTGTGGTCAAATGTTTTGTTCTCTCCGTTATTTTCATGAGAAAGAGGAAAGTAATTGAATTAAAGAACAGAGAGGGACGTGAAGCACGTACCACACCTTCAAGAGTGGCAGACAAGAAGAATCAAAAGACCCTATCTTTGTGGGACATAAGAGCCCCTTTCTAAATCTTAGTCATGTTCCCACACCAATCCAAGGCCACCGCGCTTTCCGCAATCTAAGGGCTAAATTGAGGAAATTTTAAAAAATGTGTATATTACTATATTCTATGGAATTATCTATACTAATGGAAAAAAAAAAAAGATTTTTCTTTTTAATAAATGATAAACAAGGATGGTTTTTTCTCCTACATGTTTTCAGTTTGACATATTGTGCTAGGTCTTTGTAGAATTGTAGGCAATCAAATAGGACTTTGGAGGTTGTGAATGTGAATAGTATTACATGCAACTTTTATTTAACCTAAAAGAAGTCAACATGTATAAAACAAAATATATACTTACTAATATAATTTCGTCTTACAATTGTATGCAACAATTGTTCATGGTTTGGTCTCTTTAGATAAGCTATTATCTCATTTGGTTATAATTTTATTTGTTGCTAAAATATTATTATTATTTATTAAACGTAATTATAAAATCATATAAAATATTATTTTTTATTTCATATTAATAACTGCTTTTAGATATTCCTTAACTTTTCACATTATAATTACAGTTTTTTAAATAAAATCTTGGAATTATAATCAAATTTTTATTATTTCTTATATTTTTAATTTTAACTATAAATAAAATACAGATTGAAAGATACATAATACTCATTAAAACGTTAGTAGTGTATAATAACGATAAATGTTTTTATTTTAATGCATTTCATTTTAATCTATGATCTTTTACATTTCTTTTTCAATAATGATAAAAGAATTTTATTAGATATTTAGAGATTAATTTTGATATATTTTTAGTGTAAAAATTTTTAGACTATAAATTAATAATATATTATTATATGTGTAATTTTTGAATTAATTATTATGAGAATCAAATATTTTTAATAACATAAAAATATATGATTAGATGTGATGTAAAATTTTTTTACACTCACTATGCATTTAAATTAAATCCTACTTCCAATACTGACATTAGAAAAAAAATGCAAATAAAACATTTGAATAAATATACATTTAGTCTTTAAATATTTTGTGACATAACATTTTAATTCTTAAAAAAAAATTGACACACAAGTTACTCCTTGAAAGTTTTTTCATTCTATCAGGTTAATCCTTCTATTAATCACTCATGTTAAATACTAATAGAATTATTTATGTGTACTGTTAAGTACTAAATAAGATCTCAGTTGTCGATCCCACATGTCCCTTCCTCTTCCTCTTCTAATCTCCACCCTTCTCTCCCCTCCCCAAACGCAAACCTAAATCTAACAAGAGATGAAGAAACTCAAACTCATTTGATGGTTACAGAGACTCTGAGTGCATCTAGGGCCTGTTGATATCAAGTTCAGAGTGATTATGTGTCAATGTTTTTGGGTCTAAGTATCATGAAGCCATGTGGGTACACTTCAAGTTTTGAGCTTTCGAGATTTTGGCGGATTTTCAAGTTTTGAGGCTTTGAGCTTCTCTAGGTTTGTGATGAGGGAGAAAGAAGAATGATCGAGTTGTAGATTACAGTTAAGGTGAAGGGTTTTGTTTGTGATAACTCTTAGAAATAAGAGTTATTACCATTCTTTTTGCTTAATCATCGTTCTTGTTTTGATCAATTTTTGGAGAAGAACTTCAAGTTTTGTTTGATTTAGTAAATATCTGTGTTAATCTGAGTAATTGTGAAAAGTCAGAATTGATCCGTTATTCTTTGAAGGTTTGATTTATTTCCTGAAAGCCCATAAAGGTGTAATTCTTGAAGGTTTGGTGGGATGTTTTGGAATCTTTGCAAGAAATGGGGAGCGAGTCACTATAAGATAAAATCATTTCCACCAAAACTAGAAGACAAAATACCATGTGTTGTGTATTGGGAATTGAGCCAAGGAATATTTTAGTATTTGAATTTGTAAAAGCCCAAAAAGTGAGGCATGAGAGAGAGTGTAACCCTATTTTGAGCTAGTACAAATAGTGAGTGTGACCTTGCTTTTAGAAGAGAGAGCTTTTTGACTGCAAGGTGAATCACCGTCAAGTTCTCTGGTTTTGTCTGTAATTCCAGTTTTACGCATTATGTCTTATTTTTTCATTTTCTTTGATTACTTTGTTTCCAAGCTCATTATGAGCTAAATTTTCTTAGTTAGGATTTTATGAATTTGTAATTGTACTGAAGGGTAATTCAATATTATAGATGTTATTCATTTTCTTCTTTTCTGCTTAAATGTTTAATTTCGGTTTAGCTTGATCAACTAATCTGAAATATCAACGAATTTCGTTTGGAAAAACCAAGTTAGTGGACTTGATTAGAAGATAAAGATAGAACAGTTAATTGGAAAATTAATTGTGTTGAATGAGCTAGAATAGCCTTCAAGTCTTTAGTAGAAATTTCGGACGTGCTTCTCGATAATGAGGGAAATTAATTTGAACTTAGGAATAAGAAGCTTTTAATGAACTCGCTTTTAATGTTTGAAAGCAAATTTCACTTCCTGACTAAATGTTGTAGCATCCTGAAGCATACGTTACTCTGAAGTAAAGAATTACAAAGGATTAAAATCCTAACTGCTCCCATTTCTGATTTAAAACACTTCATTTATTGCTTTCATTAATTTCTTGCATTTATTATTTTCTGCTTTGATATCTTATTTCTCCATTTACTTTACATGTTTAAAAATTTCTCTTTAATTTCTTGCATTTAAATAGAAGAAGTTAACTATAGAATTGGTATTTAATACAATTTAAATCCTCGTGAGAACGATCTTGACTTACACTTTATTACTTGTTGACTGTGTACACTTGTACATCTTAAAATTATACCAACAGTTTGGTTAGTACAAATATGATAAAAATATTTTTTTTTTTGGCCCACTAGAAATTTGTAGAGTTTTAGGAAATGAATGAAAGAGAGAGAGGTGTTATTGCAGCTACTAGTTAGAATGGAACTCTAATCTTTGAATTAATCAAAGATGAAAAGGGAGCACCATCATCTTCGTCCCAACCCAAGTGACCCACCATCCATGGTTGCAGCAGCAGCTAGCTCTAGCTGCAGTGGTGGTGGTGGTTATTCCATACCCAACACCAGAAAACCAAAACTTTGGGAGGAGGAAGTTGCAGATGGTGGCATGGACAAACTTCTAGCGGTGGTGGGATACAATGTAAGATCATCAAACATGGCAGAAGTAGCCTAAAAGTTAGAACAACTTGAAGAAGCCACGGGTAACGTTCAAGACGGAATCCCTTAACTATCCTTCATAACCATCCACTATAACCCTTCAGACATCTCCACCTAGATTAAATCCATGCTCTCTGGTCTCAACCCACCACCACCCATGGTGGCGGCGGCGGCGTTGACACTCCCTCCAGACAATGGAGAAAGGGGAGGTGAGGGTGGAGATTAGGGTTTAGATTTGGGTTTGAGTTTGGGAAGGAATATGTGGAATCCTATTTGATGACAGTTGAAATCCCATTTAACACTTAACAGTATAAATAAAGAATTCCGTTAATATTTAACATAAATGGTTAACAAAAGGATTAACTTGATAGGATGAGAAAACTTTCAAAGACTAATATGTATGTAATTTTTTTTTAAAGACTAAAATATTATATCACAAAATATTCAAAGATTAAAACGTATATTTATTCAAAACCTTTTAGCTTCAACGTCCTATCATACCATTATGAGATCACCAATTCAGACTTTTTTATCCAAAAAAAAAAAGTTACAATATTTTTTTATGATTGATGATTTCATTGTTACAATATTTAAGTCATACAACATTTTGTTAATTTTTTTGTATATTTAGTTATTTACACTATTTTAATTCTTCATTTCCTTTTTTTTTTATGATTGATGATTTCTTCATTTCTTTATTTTTTATTTTATATAATTTGCGGATCAAAGCTCAAGAGAAAAAGAAAAATATTTTTTATACTATTAAATTTGACATCTCATATAAATATCATATACCAATGTGAATTTAGATAAATACTAAGATATATTATATTCTAAAGTAAAACAAACATATCATAGGTTAATGTCAAAAAAAAAAATTAAATGTCAAATTATAAGTGTATAAATAACAAAATTACAAGAGAAAATCAAATTAACGACCAACAAAGCGGTCAAAAACAACTCAAATGGAATCTGGCATCAAGGGTGTAGATAAGAACGCAGGCATGAGTCCATTATATATATAATACACATTTCATGCACATTTTACATATACACATTTTTACAAGTATTTCTATATTGATTATTATTATCTTTATCATTTTATGCATTTTGGTTTTAACTCTGATTTTTATTTTTTTATTTTTATATTTCTCTTAATATCATTTATTATATATATTTTTATTATTATTATTTTATTAAATCATACATTTTTTAAAAAAATGTTAATAATACATAAATTCATATAAAAAAATGTATGATTAACTTTTTTATTTTTATTTTTATTTTTATTTTTTTCTTCTTGTGTTATTGATTTTCTTTTCTTCCTGCTTTGCTTTTCGTGAAGGGTAAATGTTTTGGGATAAGAATCTTGCTTGTCTGAATATGAAATAATTGAGAATGATATGATGATTAAGTGCCGCGTGGATTCAGAGAGAGGGAGAGAGAGGAGTTGTCTACTTTAAAGAGGGTCGGTCCACTACCAACTTTATAAGAGTCAAGGCTAAAGACCCTTACGCACCCAAAAATAAAAATAAAAATAAAGACTTAAATTAAGACCCTTTTGCTGACCACTAACTGTTCTCCAACGGTACGTCCGTGACCATACCAGCAACTTCATTATTCAATGCTTCTCACATCACACTCTAAAAATTTAATATGATAAATGTGCAAATATGTAATTAGAAAAAAAATCTAACAAAAAATTAATCTAAACCAAATTCTAGCTTCCTACTATGAAAATTAATTGATCAAAGGGAAATAATGATTTTAGTTTGGTTTAATTCTAAATCTTATAATTTAACTGTGATTTCAGGCTTTCAGCCGCGTCCACGGAGAAAAAAGTGTACTTAGTATTAGTATTACGAAGACGTTTTGGAGTTGAATACCTTTCCAATTTCTATTCTCTCTATTCTATGTCTCACGAGTGAAAATACATTAGAAACCAAAAGAAGAAGAAAAATTAAAGCTTCTATCCCTATCTCCCTCTGCTTTTTCTGGTTTTTCTTTCGTCTTATTCATTCCTCCCACATTCTACGGCATCATTTAGCAACCAACTATTCCTTGTGATCTCTTTCATGCCGCTGTACTGATACTCTCTCACCAAGTCATCTTCACTCCCCAGTACTCCTTTCATTATTTTCTCTGTTAATTACTGCAAATCTTTGGTTGTTATTTCTGGCTTTTCTTGTCTAACTTAGCTGCTGCATGACCATGTTGACAAAAGCTTACTCTACCTACTGAGTACTGAAACCGCTTTGGATGACAGACATTCTTTTACTTTTGCAGCCACGCCCGTTGTTTTCATGCTGTTATTCAAGAGGTTTGATCTTTTCTTCATTAGCATTTAATTGTTTTCTTTTTCCTTAATATTATTATTACTCAGGTGGGTCCTTAAATTTAGCTTGTGATGCTGATGATGGTGCTCACTGCTCATTCACTATTCTAATTCATTGATTATGGATACTACTACTAGTGTTTGAAATTGTTGAATATTTTTATATTCGTTTCATTGAGGAGAGAAAAGTAGGTTTTTTCATGATTCGTTGGCTAAAATATTGGTTTTCAAATCAACATAGATCGAAAGTGTTACAACTTGAAATGTTTGCTTACCCTTTTCCAACCTTCCAATACAGCATTATGGCTTTTTTTTCTCTCTCTCTCTCTCTGTTTAATGGCAGGGAATATTGAAGGTCATTTCAGTGATCAGTATCGTGTCACGGGCGTAAATTGTGCTCAGTAGTTGTGTCCGTGTTACTTCTCTAATCTTAGTTCAAGTTCTGTTGAATTGAAGCAGAGAATCTACTTTTTGTATTGTTATTTAAACTGTTAATGATCGGTTCTTCCATCCTTCTTTTTTTTTTTTTTTCAGATTTTCATGACTCAGAGATGAAAATTAGTATATGATACTGTCTTGAACCGTGAACTTGTTATAAAGAGGGGCTGCATAGAACAGTTGTTCAAATTTGGAAGTTGGAACAGGATGGCTGAGAGGAAATTGAATATTAATGCCCCTCTGATGTCTGTGAGACGCTCTTCTGATACATCACCATCCTTAACTGAAGCAAAGAAGAAGAAATTACAGAAACGCCACACTCTTCCATACTACAAATCAGACATGACCCCGGATCAGGTAACAAAACCTGTTGCAGTGCCTTTCAATTGGGAGCATATCCCTGGAAGACGTAAGGGTAATGGTGCATCTGAACCGCAACCTCCTAAGGAAGCTTCAATTACTCCAAGCCCCAGGCTTCCCCCTGGAAAATCTATCAATGCTACCAAACAGCCATTGGAAAAGGAATGTAAAGTTGCAAATAAATTTAGGTCCTCAAATAAATCAAATTCTTTCAATGGTAGTGTGGTTAAAATAGATTGTGACAAAGAAAGAAAAGCTGAGAAAAGAATGTCCAATTTAAAGGAGGAGAATGATGATGATGATGATGATGTTTATTCCGATGCCCTTGAAACACTGTCACCTACAGATTCATTCTCCATGAACTGTAGTGTAAGTGGTGTAAGCGGGTTAGATAATTTGGATGCAAAGAAGTTTGGAACCTTTTCTACAGATCAACAAACTCGAGACTTCATGATGAGCCGCTTCTTGCCTGCTGCAAAGGCCATGACTTTACAGCCTCCTCAATATTCTTCGAAAAAGCAATCTGTACTGGTAGAACAACAACCTAAAGATGTTAACAGATTGGTTCGTGAGGATAAGAAGCCCTTGCCTAATAAGCATATCACTGATATTATACCATATACTGGCCAATGTCAAGAGGAAGAAGAAAGTGAAGATGAAGGTGATGGTGATGGTTATGACAACTCTGCTAATATCTCAGCTAAAGGTTGCGGGTTGTTACCAAGTTTACATATTAGGAATTCATTGTGCTTATTAAATCCTGTGCCTGGGATGAAAATGAAGAACCAGGCTCCCTTGTCTTCTGCCTGTGAGGTTGGCAAACCTAACAAAAGCAATCATATTCGATCTTTTAGCCCAGTTCCAGCTGTAAAGAAGGTAAAAACAATACTCCTGTGCACCAAATTTTTGCACCCTTCAATAGTCAATTCCCTCTTTTTATATATCAGCATTCTCATTGAGATCATGTTTTCAACTTACTTACTCACAATCATGAATCTTTCCTGCAGGCTTGGGATGCAATTCACAAAAACAAATCAAGTTCTGGAGCTGCATCACCTGAAAAGCAGGAGGGAAGGAAAAAATGGACTAGTGAATCAAAAAGGTTTACTTACTCAGGTGAGTTGCTGCCAGGTGGGCTCTCTCCCTTCCGTCGTTCAAGAGCTGCTGCTACCGGTATATCTCCTTGTCGAAGTAAACCTCTATCTCCCTTTCGCGGAGCAAGGTTGCTTGATGATTCTAAAGAGGCTGAGAATAATCAATCTGGCAAGTTGAAATTCCATAGCACAGGACTTGTTAATATTCAGGAGGTGCTATCCCAAGGAGCCAAAAGAAGTTCATATTCAGGGAGCCTCACAATTGAAAAGACATTGTACATAGATACTGCTAGTAAAGTCAAATCATCATCTTCAAATTTAAGTTCTGTAGATAACAAAGGAAGGATAGATACTGTGGTTGCAGACTTGGACAATAGAATGGGGAAACAAAATAATTCCACCATAGAATCTTCTCAAGATATTAAAAAACTTCTACAAGCTTTGGAAGAAAAAGGCACATTGGATTCTGAAGTATTAAGTTCTATGAATGCCAATTCTTCAACTTTGTCTAGTGTGTCACATCTCAGGGCCAAAGAAGATAAAGATGAAGGATTGACAACTGATCAAGATATTAACCAAGAATCTGTGTCCTTGCAACTTGTGCAAGGGACACTTTCTGAAGATTCAAAGACCAACACCCACCAAATTGTGTTATTTAATGATTCAGGAAAAGGTAGTTCTGAATCTGATCTGTCTCCTCTTCCCCCACCATTGCCAAAATCACCTTCTGAGTCCTGGCTTTGGCGTGCCCTGCCTTTAGTTTCCCTGAAGAATTCATTCCTGCATTCAAATAAAGGTACTCAATCCCATGCTAAAAGGCATGATTCCAATACAACATCCAGCAATATCAAGTGGGAAACAATGGTGAAAACTTCAAATTTGCATCATGATCATGTACGCTATTCTCAGGTAACCTTATTAATCCTTTTGCCTATATTTTTGTCTAGCTCAACTCTGGTAGTGACATAGACGAAAACTCACATTTAACTTTCTCTACAGGAACTAACCACGCACAAATCTCAGCATTCAAAATAGATGGAGCTCAGTGACTTTTCTATCATGTTATGGTCCAAGCTTTTCATGTCCTTTTTTTTTTCATGCTAACGGTATGTAGTCCTCACCATTTGGATTTTTGGCATTATAGTATAGGGAAACATTTGGCATAGTTGATTGGATTTTCAGTTGAGTGAATTAATATTTTCATCCCAAATGATTGGATTTACATCAATTTAGTCCTCCAATTTTTTTTTATATTAATTGATCATATCGACCTTTAAATTTGTCTCAGTCAAGTATATTTATGAACTAAATGGACATAAATTCAATTTTGAAAGATTACGATTTGTTCTTAATTGAGCCAAATTTGAAAGAATGATGTAATGAACTGATGTAAATTACATTTACAGGACTAAATCAATGTAAACACGCTGTTTGAAGACCAAAATATCAATTCTCTTATTTATTTTCTGTAAAATATCATGTCAGTGTTATTGCTTTTCCTTTCTATTGGATTTTGTTTCCAGCTGCTGACTTCTTAAACTTCGAGCTGACACCTTTTGATTTTCTTGATATTGTATTGTATAAAGAGAAAATCATTTTTGGTGATCAATAAAAGCAAAGCTTCTTTTGGATTTGTGGCTCTTTCGGTGGATTCAAGACTTCCTAACCTGCCCTAGAGAAGTGTGTATCGGCTAGTACTGTGTGCCTTTCATTATGTTATTTTAGTCTTCTTCACTTCTTATTGTTTGGTCAGACGACTGATCCTTTTGGTTCCCTCATCAACTGCTAAATCTTTAGGTTTCAGCAATTTTCTATGTCATCTGAACTGACATAAGTAATTGCTGTTATTCATGCTTTATTGATTGTTTACTTTTTATACACATAAAATAAATTCTTTAAAACATTTCTGTTTTTTTTTTCTTTGCACTTTCAGAAGCTTATGCCCAAGTATGTAAATCAGATCAATTCTGAATAGAGATGAATTTCAAACTCATGCATTTGGGGTGTTTCTTATGTGATGCCGTTAGTAAACCTAGCACAGCAACAGGACAAAGTAATTGTCATCAATTGCAGCCTTGACATATTTATGCAACAAATGTCTTCCCTTTATGATTATGCTTTTCGAATGTTATGAAATCTGAACCATTTGACTTCAAGTTGTCACTGCCAAATAACTTATGATTACAAACTACTTCATAAGCATACATAACCACTCTGTTCTAATATCTCTCCTTACATTTTACCGCCTTGTATTCAGTTGTGCCGCGTGACACGAACATATCGAAATTACATGTGAAAGGACAGACATAAGCGTGGTTTAAAAAGTATGAACCCAATGTTTGTAAACAATTATACAAAATGGAGGACTATGGTATAAACGTACGTCTTATGCACTTATCTCATTCCAATGAGTACTAACGCGGCTTGGTTCAGCTAATAAGATCAAAGCACTTTCACTCTTATCCTGTGTTTAGATGTTTTCAAGTAATCCCTCTTTGGTAGGTAATTTGTGCTACTATAAGTTCTCGCTAGTGCTTAATCCCTCTTTGGTAGGTAATTTGTGCTACTATAAGTTCTCGCTAGTGCTTAGGGTATATACTACCATAGCCTTGGAATGGTGTTCTCCTCCAAGACCTTCTGTTAAAAGAAAAAAAAAATCCTTCAATGGATTTGAGGGCCACAATTTGGTGTCAGAAAGGTTGTAGTTCCTTAATTTTCTTGCACGTATATATCCACATGACAAAGGAAGAAATTTCCTTTCCCTTTCTCATGTACAGTTTTACAATATCGGTTATGGTTCATCAAAATTTACTTATACAATCTTTACTATATTATATTTTAAGGATTTAATTTTGATGTAATGTTTATTGAAATTTTTGTACACTATCATCTAATTATGTATTGTCAAATTATTAAAAAAAAATTGACTAACACAATCATTATTTTTAAAGTTTAACTTCTTAATAATGTGCTGACACATGAAAATTTTTACCTTGATAGTGCTTCAAATTAAAGCTCATATTCCAATTTGGCCTTTCTGTTCAAGGGATTCAATGATTATGTTTGACGCCGTAACAAAATTTCAAGCTCGAGTTCCCTCTGCAAGCCAACTTGAGGAGTCATTCCAAATCATGCAATGACGAGAAGAATGAAACGGCAAAGAACAGGGCATTGACGTTAGACAAGAACTGGAGGCAACCATCTTTGAATGCCTCATGTTTATCCCATACTTACAGATTCTCTTACTAACCCTGGAACTATGAACCAGCTTTCGCGTACCGTGCACTAATTCATGGAATTACGAATCAGTTTTCGCATACTACACACCAATTTATGGTACTTCACGGTATAAAAAAAATCTTATAATTGCGAAACTATTTATTCAAAATGTGATGATAAAGACTGTGAAACAAATGTATTTAAAAACAGCTAAACTCTAATTAGAACAGTAAATTACAAAAATAAATGACAAAATTAAGTAAAAATAAAAAAAATAGCCAAAAACAATGCTAAACCAATGTTTTTTTATGCCTGAAACAATATCAACCAAGCTTTTTTCATGAACTTTCCATTGATATATAATAAGAGTGATTCTAATGCTTAAATCAAAAGTTACACAAATTAAAGTTAAACCGACCGTTTAAACTTCTAATGATCAACTCACTCTATATTAATGTTAACCTGTTAACTATGATTTATCCCCATAAATATCACCAGGAGTGTCATGTTTTAATTGGGACTACACATATTTATTGGATTCAACATTAAAATAGGGTGGTGAGAATTGAACCCACCCTGTGGTGAGAATTGAACCTATCCTGTGAATCCACATAAATTGAACTTTGGAAAATTTATAACAACTGTGTATGGCAAGTTGGCAACATGACTTGACCTTGCGGGATGCAGAGATATAAAACAGGACAAAGGTTATAGGAACGAAAACTACCTGTTAGTGATGGCGATAGTGATAACTGATAAACCATCAAAATAATATTGAAACGGTGAGCAAGTGGTAAATTTATTGGCTGTGAGAAAGTGTTGGTGACGAGTCTTTTAATATTTTAAGATAATTTAAGTTATTTTTATTCATAATTAATGAGTGTATCGCACCTTGCATAAGTTTATTAGCATTCAGTTAAAATCAAGAAATGCATAGACTAAATTAAAGAATATATTTGAAATTGAAAAGAAGGATATTTATAATTAAATTGAAAGAAAGTTTGATTTTTTTTTTAAAAAAGAAGTTAAGAAATTAGAGAGTAGAATAAGAAATTAAATCATTCTAAAGACTCAAATTTAATAAACAGGAGGAATAATTTAAGAATTTTTATTTTATCTTTAAAAAATTTATCTCTGTAATTAGTTTTAGTGTTTAATTAGAAATTGGGTATAAATTGATTGTAGAGTTATTAGTTATTACCCAGAAAAAAAAAAGAAAAAAGATTATTGTAATTTCTTATCTGTTTTGAATAATTTAATCCATTGATTCTGCGTCAGGTTACTTCTGAGATCTGAATATGCCGTGGCCCTACTTGCACCCACTCCTGGTTTAGGGGTAGACAGTTAAAACAACACTATTAATGAGTGGAGCAAAACAGAAGTGAACTGGGAGAGGGTCATGGGAATTTTGCTGAGAATGAAATAGTGGGTGGGACGCACATAAAGATGAGGCATACTCATCACCATTGTTCTGCTGAGGGAAGACATCCTTGCCAGAGCCTGTCAGAATGCTCATACTGCTCTCCAGCTACTGTTTGTTATCTAAGGTCCATTCTCATATGTTTAAAATAAAATGTATAAGGGGATACCAAAATAAAATTAAAAAAAAAATGTACATTTTCTTAAAACTCAAAAATGTAAAGTGAAAATTGGACATCCAATTTTGTTGGATATTCCCTCCCCAAAAGCCAATTGTTTCGTTAGCAGGAATGCATGGAATGAGAAATGCTAGTTTTAACGAAATTATTTCTACGAAACATACATGAATAGGGTTCGTTGTATCTTATAAACAAATTGTTTCAAAATTTGCGGTGTATTGCATTTTTCATTTGCAAAAATAAAGAGACACGTCATTCCTGGACTGTTTCATGAAATTGAATTCGTGCTATTTAGCTATGCTCGCATAGAATATATGTACCAAACTCTGTTAACGCTGCCCTTTGTCGTACCTAAGTTCCAATGATAGTCAACCAAAAATTGGTCGAATTTGATACCTCGATGGTTGAGCACCAAGGGCCCGGCTATTACTTGCAGGGTTCACATTGTACCATGTTTTTTGAAGTCAAGGATAAAGCACTCGTGATTATAAAGGACGCATAGACAAAGTGAACAAAACGGTTTGAAAGGACAATTTTTATTTTTTTTTTAACACATCCGCACGACATAATACGAACATATTTAGTAGAGATTAATTTTTTATTAAAATAATTTTTTATTTAATTTTTTTTATTATTTTAATCATGTTTAATAATTTTTATTTTTATATAAAATTTAATACATTATAATAATTTTTTATAATATTAAAATTTGAAACTTTTTATTATAAATTATTTTAAAAGTTTTGAAATATAAATAATATTTTATCTTTAATTAAATAATTTTTTAAATTATTTTATATTTTTTTAATAATTTAATGTATAAAAACGATTCTTTTTATATCATTCAAATAAAATAAATTATTTTAAAATTAATTTTTAATTAACATATCCAAACATACACTATGTTGTATGTGAATGTGATAATTTTTTTTTTTGTAGAAATGTTTATTAAATATTATTTTTTATTTGCATTATTTTATATTTTATTTATTTTGATAAAAAGAAAGAAAGAGAATGTGTATTAAAAAAATATGCTTATCTTATTTTATTATTAAAAAAAATAATATAAGAAGGATATAATAAAATATTGTGTGAAAATAGAGATTCTTTCTTATATAACCATATATAAAGTTAAAATAAATATATCATATACAAATATTTATTTTAAGTAGTCAAATAACACTACTCATGTCTAGAAGCCTTGTTTCCATGAACTGCATTATAGTCTTGGGTGATTTAAATTTTAAACCAATAGTGCAGGCAGCAACGAAGAAACTTGAAAATTCCATCAGCATCGATCGATCAGTGATTCTTGAATTGTCATTTGGATAAGCCCAAGGTGTACAGTAACAAGCTGTCGAGAGTAGAACCCTGAGGCTGTGCTCCACACTTCACACTCTTCGCTTGGACGTCAAACTTGCGTGCAATTTACTAAATTTAATGCTGCTAAATCCATACATTTTCCACCATAAATTTTCACTCAAGATGTAGAGAAGTGGAGCTTCTGCAGTAAGGCAAGATCGTCGCCATGTTTTCAGTGTTTGTTCCATCCTTCATCATCCCTTGCAGTTGCAGTTATTTTGGTTATCTCTTAATTTATGTTTTGTGCGCGATCGAACCAATCACTTGCGCAAGAAAAATCGCTAATGGAAACTCACTCTCAATCATGACACACTTCATTTTACTGTCAGATCCTATTTAAGTTTTAAAAAAAATAAAAATAAAAATCCTATATATTAGCAAGCCCACAATTTGGTCATGTAGTGAGTAGTGACATATAATCGTGTACCTGTTATTCCTGTTTCGATATCAACACTCTGTGCTTATGATTAGCTAGCTAGGTTGTGGTATTTGCATTATTGAGATAACTAAATTCTAAGAAAGTGAAAGCTTAGTGCTGATTTCTGTGGTTTCTCTGCAATGATCAATCTTGCCATCATCGATTCCATCTTTGTGACTCAAACACAGTTGCAAATCAGGCAACCGTTCCTCGTCTTCCTGTGGTTTCTCTTGATTCAACTGCATAACAAATAATTATGATTAATGGTGAAGAAAGAACAAACAGATAGATTAACATACAGTTCTTATTTTGTTAAACCCTAATGTTTACCTTAATCCAAAATAGGGGATCAAATTCTAGCTTTAAACTATTGGCATGGTTGCGAGGTTCATTGGAGTTTGATAGATATTCTCTGATACTTGTGTTGTTTTCGAAGCTCCACTCAGATGGTTGAACAGATGCAGGCATGTTGCCAAATTGATGTACAACAGATTGTGACCCAGTATTAGCAGTAATATTGGCAGGTAACCTTTTGAACTTCCATTGATGATTGTTCATAATGTCTAATGGAGGCCACCTTTTCTCTTCAAGAAATTGGCTTGGTCTCATGGGTGCAATTTTGCCGGATGTATCCATTACTTGAATTTGGTTTGAAGCTATTGATCTTCCTTGAGTTGAGGAGACAACTTCGTTGCTTGTTATGTAACTTGTTATTCTGAAAGGTTGATGATTGAAGTACCATTGCTGGTGCCTAGAGAGAGGGGTAGAGAGAGAGATTACAAATAAGGGTTACTAATTTACTATAAAATACTTTTGTTGAATTTTCTTCTTTCAGAACCAAGGAAAGCAATAAGACTAGGGATTTCAATATAACCGGTGGAGTAAAAGTTATTTAAATGTTTGCATGGTTACCTTGAGTCGGTGGCTTTTGTATGTGAATGTGATAGGGAGAAGGAGGGCTGCAGGAGACCTTGGAAATGACCATGCTCGTTGGAATTACTTGCTAGAATGATTCCACCATTTCCCATCATAAAATGTTGATGAGGACTCATGGACTGATGGAGTTTCTGAGATCTACTACCTACTTCTTGGGTCGATCTGTATGTATGACCCAGTACTGCGAAGTGAATGTATGAATAGATTGTCAAATTCAAGAGATTTAGCTAAGATAAAGTAACCCTAACCCTAAGGATTTCCAATATTACTTTGTTTAATCAGGAACTATAGTAAAGCAAGTTATCTGCTATTCTCTCTCTCTTGGTTGATATATACTATTTTCTTTAAATATCAAAGTGGATTTTACGTGCTTCTGCATTACAAATTCGATAACATTGATGTTTACTACTATCCTTGATTTTTTTAACTTTATATACTTACATACGTTTAATTAATTGTTAAATTATGTCAAACTTCTATTCCTACACATGCATGTTAGCTTACATTAACACAGTTCCATTAATGAAGTTAGTTAAAACCCAATTTACTTAAGAGTAAGTAAACATACATAGAAGTTTTACAAAGTGGTGTATCATATAGCTATACGATCCACGTACATAATTAGTTGCAGAAAACAATATTTTGTATAGGATATAGAAACTTGTATAAGATAATTAATATTATTAGAACACAATATATATTTTGTATATAAATTAATTTTAAAATTTTGCATGAATAACAACATTAATAGTTGATTATTGTTTGAAAACAATTAGTACTTTTTTTTCTTTGTACTATTTGTTCATCTGATATTTTATTAGCGAAAAGCTATTTTTTTCCCAAAACTTCTCAATAATTGTTCCTCTTAAGTTTAATAAAGCAAACAAATTAGAGTATCCATTGTGTATGGATTCATTTGCATTACTATTTATAAAAGGATTTATGATGGCTCTCACCTTGTCCGGCCTCGTCAAGTTTCTTGCTTCGATACATCTGAAATTAAAATTAAATATTAATTATGAAATCTTTTTTGAGAAAGAATACATCAACTTATAAGCCATTAAAAATGGATTAATGATAAAGGATTTAGTTGCATAAGTTCATAGGTTAAAATTAATTATGCTATAATTCAAAGAGTAGTATCTCAAACCTCAGTTTGTGTTACCTGCAAGTGACTCTTGACATGAGCAATGCTGAGTCCTCTCACATTCATTAGCTGAAGCACCGACTTGGGTGTTGCTCCTGCACCAATCAATGAAGAGTTCAACCAAACTTTTTCGCTTCACTATTATGTCAGAGGCTTTATTTCACCCATGACCATGCATATATATATAAATGAGTAATGCTTTGGTAGATATACAAATACTTACTTTCTTGACCGCCAAGCCTTTCAACGGCATGCACAAAGTTGAGATGAAGCTCAGGAGTCCACCGAAGCCGAGGCATCTTGGATCTAACATATTGTCTAACAACGCCTCTTCGCTCATTTCCTTCTCTTGACGTACTACTTCTATTTGCTGAAGTGCCCTCATACTTTGCTTTCTCATTCTCCTCTTTTGTAAGTTCACAGGCCTCATCGGTGTCATTGTTATCTTCACTGCTAGCTTCTTCATTCAAGTCAAAGGAAGAGCATTTCTGGGAAGATCCCAATGAAGTTTCCTCAGCCTGGTCCCCACTCCTGCCACTCCTCTCATTGTCATGACTATCATATCTTTCTGACATGTTTATTTGCTGTTGCACAGGTTCACCCCCAAGGTCCCAATTAATTAACTTCTTTGTCGTTTAAAAAGTTGGAATTTCACGTCTGAAACAAACAGAAAATATTTTAATGTTCAACAAAGTGACTAAAACAAGAATAAGTGAGGACAGGCTGTAATTTCTCTACAACAATTGCTAAGCTTTAAATCTCTTAAAATAGCTGCACGGAAATGCTATGAGGTGATGGTAAAGTAACAGTGAGAAGTTGTAGCAGAAGACATTTATTAAAGATTCCTATTACATATAGGTATTGTATCATCCAACCGTATAAATATAAGTAGGTCAAAAGTCAAGAATTTAGTATAAAGAATGCAACCAACTTCTCTACCTTGAAGCTGTGAAAAAAATCCTGATTAATGTCAGGTTGATTCAGATCTACATATTTAAGGAATTTTACCAATGTTAAGTATCTTTTGTAAATAACCAAATAGAAGTTATGGAATACTCAAAATATAATCAGAAAGGGGGAAGAATTGAATTAAGAGTTGAGGAAGATATTTAAACAATAAAAATTATGCAAATTGTGTGTGTAGACGCATTGATTTAGGTTTATGTTTCATTTTGAAAGTAAACTCAACCAGAAATGGTTTTCTTTTAACCACTCAAACAACAGATTCCTTCCGATGTGTTCATGAATTTAACAGAAAAAAAGGGTTCAGATAATTTGAACACGTGACAAGATGGTATGTTCATAAACCCATGCGACTTCTGGTCAATTTATATATACTTTACGTTTTAGTATCATATGTGAAATGGACTTTCTGGACAAGAACAAGGTGAAGCAAAAGATATGATCCTATGATGAGGAGAAAGATTTAATAGGCACACTTTGGACAGATATATTCAAAACAGTGGTACTCATCATCATACTCAAACTAAACACATCTTGATTAGATAAATGCATCTCAGAAGGAAAAAGCAAGTGGTGAAATTTTTTCTTTGGAACAGAAGTTAGGAATTGATTACAAAATCTTCAGCAAGCTGTGCTTGGAGGAACCATTATAGTCATAAGAAGCAAAAAGAAAGGAACGTTCATTATCCTAATAAAACCCTAAAGGGAGATGGGGGAAGAAAATGGTAAAGAAGAAGAATTATAAAGCGATATCATTAATTAGTTGCTCAAAAGATA
Source organism: Ormosia emarginata (assembly GCA_029884605.1). Lineage (NCBI taxonomy): Eukaryota > Viridiplantae > Streptophyta > Magnoliopsida > Fabales > Fabaceae > Ormosia > Ormosia emarginata. The sequence continues at coordinate 9,745,383 of JAQQTP010000054.1, read as the reverse complement.
AAAGAAACAAATAAAGCAAAAGCATAGAAGACTATATATATTATCTTTTGGGTGTTTCTCTTTTTTTTACCCTAAATAGTAATACTAACCATCTAAGATGATGATGTGTCTTTCTCGTCCAAGCCTATTGATCATGTGTTATGTGCAACTGCATATCCAAACATATCTTCAATCAGTCATCTCTGGAAAAGCTCCACCGCCTAGCTGAACTTAAAGAACGATTCATGGACAGATTGAACTCTATTTAGTCTTTGATCATGCTGTTCTTTGATGAGTGGAGGGTGTGAGAGAGAGGGATGGGGGAGAGAAGATATAATTTGATACCTGATTTTGGGATGTATTTTTGGTATATCATATAATTCAGCAGCAGAATTAAGAGTCATCAAGTTCAAGATATTAGAAAGACTTTTATGGTTCCAACTTACAAAGGAAAAAGAAAATATTGAGAATAACAATATTCGGACAGGCTACTTGTTGTCTTTAAATTGTAATAAACCTACATAGTGGATACAGATGCGGCTGGTCCCTTTTGTACTGTTGGAAATCATGTGACAACTACCACTCTTTTCTCCCCCCGCACACCCCGGGTTCTGTCTCTCTCTCTTGACAGTTGTTAAAAATCTACCTCTCTTTCTATCTCTCTCTTGCTTGCTCGTGATTATCTTAATTGCTTGACCCTCTGCTATAGACTTCTCGCTTTGTTATTGTGATGTATTTTGTCAAATTCACCAAGATAGCTATAATCTCAAATATAGGTGCAAGTATATTGTGGGGACGATTCCTTCGTCAACATTTCAATTTCTTCTCACCTAAACTAGGACTTCCTTCCTATTTAAACACCAATGTTTTCCTGTCCCTATGTGCAAATTCTCAATAGCTACTCTTCCAACTTTTTTTTAATAACACATGTTCCCAAAGGCCCTCTTTCCCATGAGTGTAACTGTGACGTCTGATTTTTGGCATGTTTGAAGAGTATTAGCAATTGAAAACCTTAATAATGCAAGTAATGTGAGGGGAGTGAGGATTTTAAAATAGTCAAACTTGGTGGGAAATGTGCAGAAACAAGGACATGTATAGTTTAGTTTTTGAGGCACTTTCAACAGCAACTGATGGCAATGTATATAATATCATAGATGCACATTTGACAAATTGTAATTAACTTTTCTAAGAGCATGAGCTTGAATGGAATCTTAACTACAACTTGTAGACTTCCATGCACGGGGATGGAACAGGAAAGGTTATATATTATTAAAGGTTTATCAACTGTTGCATGCATCCAATAATGAAGTAAGAAAATAAGTCCAAGTCCAAGCATTATTAGTCACAATATACCTTGCAGTACAGAACTTAGCACCGGCTAATTAGATTATTTATTCATATAGTATCATTTCACTTTTTAACCTGAAAGTTTATTGTTGCAAAGATAATGAATTGTGGCAAGGAGAGGATTCGTTAGCAAATGTTTGACAATTGAACTTTCTTCTAAAGGCAATCTAAAGGGGGGAAGGGGAAGTTGAAATTTTCATCAACTTTATTGACTTCTGATGCACCCAACTCTTTTAATTTGTTGAATACCTCAACCATATATGGTTGAACTTATCAGTGTCTTTGTCAATCCCAGATATTTTCACACTAGGATTACATATATATACATACACCTGCAGGTTTATTATTAAATGGTGAAAAATGCTCAAAAGTTTAAGGAAGGCCACAACCCATCATAACAACTCACAAAGTAACATTGCCAATTCTTGATTATCTATCCTCTGACGTCCATATTTGACTCCAGCTACTATGTATCATTTGATCCAGGTTAATAGATACATTAGGCTACCAATGCATCAAAGTTTAATGCAGAAGAAACTGAGGGAGACATTCATACAAGTTTGGTACTTGAAAATGGGGATGGTGGGTATGGCAGAAAGTAGAAAGCAAACAAGGAATTCGGGTTGATCATATGGGGCATAAATTTTCATCATTTTCCCCTCCAATCCAAAAGGGATTTTACTTTCCAAGGCTCCTTTTGGTTGTTTTGTCCCATAATGACAAAGAGGGCACACTCCTCATAGATTTTGGCACAGCAATTGGAATCAGCTATCGAATTAATTAGGTTTGGCTGCATGACACCAAACTACAAAAAAATTCTTGTTCTGCGTGGCAAGTGCATATTTCTGCTAACAATGGGAGTGAGAGAGAAAGTGATGACAGATATTCGAAGAATTAAAGTAAAGGGTTTGGCAGAGAAGAAACTACGTGGAAGTGAAGGAAAATAAGAGGGCTTATCAATGGAGATTAAGAAACTAAAAAACACAAGGTTGGTTTTGTCCTCTCATGTGCATGAGAGTTGACATTTCTCATTATATTAAGCCCCATAAGAATCTTTCAAAGAATTAGGCGTCTATTCTATTATTTCATGGATGAGGACGTCTAACCTAGCATTAGTGACATGCATCAGCGATCTACAGCTACAAAATACTATAAGATTAAGCATTTTTTTTATTGGTCCTTAAAGAAGTTATATATGATATCAGCACCAAAAAAGAGTTTAATATCAATGTGCCGGAGGTATTATCCCCTTTGTCCTTTCATGATTGTTGTAGAGATTATCTGCTTTTGATTTAGAAAAATGAAAAATTGAAACTATTTTGACATTATTATATGAAGAATGAGATATCATTACCATAATCAAAACGGAATAGTTTAATTTCTACTCTTTGGACGTACGTAGGACGTTTCATTGGAATGGAGCTGTGTATTGAATAGAAAAATGATAGATACACATCCTTATGACTCATATCTCTCACATATGAAGGGAATAATGATATTTGCACATTATTTCTTTTCCATCATTTTTATATCATTTTTTAAGGTAATAAAATAAGTAAAACACACATTTTAATACACTCTATTTTGATCTTTTATTTCTCGAAAAAGTAAGATGTATGGAATGATATAATTATTTTAATGTGTAAATAACATTCCTGCATCTAAGAATATATGACAAAATCAAAATATAAGTATGTAAAAAATAAAATAAAATTAACAATAATCCAATAATAAAAATTATACAAATATAAAATAATGTATGTGTAAGTGTTTATAAATAGTATTATTCTATTCAATTTGGGAATCAACCAGTGACCGAGGAATGAATATATGACCAAAATAATGTCATTATTAGTGCTAGATGCCGATGATTTATAATTTACAAATGACAACTACTTTTTGTAATTATATGCAATCTTGATTATATTCGTTTTGAACTGTTAAGAGTTTCATATTATTTGCCTCAATTTTTTAGGTGCAGTTTATATATATGTTGAATCACTTATCTTAATATCAATTGATTTTTGGTTGAAATCTCATATGTTATCAAAGTTAAGATCTTATCTCTATCGCCTACTTCGTTAAACTTCACTCGCCTACTTCGCTAAGCTTACTTGTTTCGTCCAAACATCTTTAGAATGAGGTATTAAGAGTCTCACATCATTTGTTTCAATTTTTCGGATGCGATTTATGTATATGTTGAGTCACTCCACTTAATGTCAATTAGTTTTAAGTTAAAATCGTACATAGACCTTTAATATTTTTTATTTGTTGGTGCAAGACCTTTATTTATATGAGGACAATTAAACCTATACCAGAAAAAAAGACCATTTAAACTTTTTCTTTATAAAAAAAATCTTAGCGATTAAATAGATCCAACTATAGAGTTGTTGGGAAGTAACTATAGTCACGGTTGTCGTCAATAATGCTTAAGTTTCAAGAACTGCCACTAAAGATATAAAAGAAATATATAAAGATATCTAAACCGTGTATTTTTATTTTATATATATATATATATATATATATTTTTTAAATGCTCCCTATACTACCCAAAAGCTTAAGCAGTGGAGGCTCTCAAATGATTTTATATCTTTTAACAAATTCTAACACTACCTTAGAACTAATTAACTCAAAGTAAAAGTTTAAATTGTTAAATAAATGGTATTAATAGTTTTTATATCTTTTAACACTCCTTTTATATGGAAGATCTGGTGAACATGAAATCATTTTATAGGAAATTATGAAAATTAAAGTTTTATTGATGAAAGTAATTATGGTTCAACTTGACTTTGCAAGGTCTTTTTTTATTTTTTATTTTACATGACTTTGCAAGTTATACTACACATAAGTGAGGGAGGTAAAGTGAATTTGTTGGTCCAAAGGAATTGGCCCAGTAGCAGATGAGTCGCTTATCTTAATAAAAAATTGGGTTTGATGGAGTTTTATATATAAAAAATTTGATGGAGTTTTCAGGAAATAAAACTTGATATTTTCCAATTCACCTGTTTGGATGGCATGACGAAAAGTAGTGGAGGAAAGTTTGTGGAAATCTTAGCAAGTCAAATTTAGAAAATGTGCAGATGGTTTATGGAAAAATAGTGGTTGACTGAAAAAGACCAAGTCCAATTATTGCCATTAGAAGATTTTAAAACACTCCAATATTATGACCAAATAACTTAGCTTGACTGTAATCAATCAATTATACAATCTAATATTTAATAAGCTGATATTTTTATTCATATTAAGAAAAAAAATTATACACATAATATGAGAATAAAAGAAAAGAAAAAATAACAAAGTAATTTTTAAATTTAAAAGAGATAAGAAGCGAAAAAAATAAAGAAGAAAGAAGTCTTAATGGGTTTTTTTTAAACAAAATAAGCAAAATAAAATTGACTAAATTTTCTAAACAATTCTATATATTACTTAACGACTTTTAAATTTTTTCGGTAGATATTATTTAACAACTTTATACACATAAAATACACGTCTTAGTTGAAAGACACTTGCATGGATCCAATCCATCGTAAACCGGATTGTCTAACATTTAATGGATATTGAAGACTAGCAGACTGGGCGGTTGTAGTGTTGTTGCGGCCTGGTGCTGCTGCTGGATTAGGATTAGAAAACTGGCCTAGATCTCCAAAGGCCCAATAGCAAATGTGCCCAGCATCGACTAAAAGACTTGAGTTATATTTGAGTTCGACTTGTCCAAAAAAGAAAGATTTGAGTTCGATTCTTATTTGCTGCTGGTTCTTTAACAAAGAATTCATCTCTAAATACCACTGTCAACTGTCACTAAAGCTTGTAGTATAACCTGACCTTATAATGAGATAACCTCCCTTCTTAAACTTCCATTTACCCAAAAAATAAAAACCAAAGAAAGAAATTAACGTTCCCTTCATATTTTGACCAAGACAGCAACACCATCCAAGTACAAATACAATGGGCAGCACCAACAAATTGGAAAACTTGCAGCTGATCCTATGGATATGTAAGGGAGAATTATACTTCATAGAAGTGAAAACAATGAAAGCAGAAAGAGAAGAAATAAAAATTAACCATGTATCAAAACATGTATGATACATGGATACAATGTAAATTGTTCATTCCATTCCCCTTCACTTTTCATTTTCAATCGTACCAATAATGAAAATTGAAAATGAGAAGAATAATAATGGACAGGTGAAAATCAGAAGAATACTAGTTCTATTATTCCATATTAACTCCTAGGCTCCTGCTACGTGTTTCTTAACGAGGAACTCGATTAAGGCCAACCAAAAAGGAGGAGGAAAAAAAAAAAAGAATTATCAAGGGTTCATTCGCTTCTATCAACTAGACCCTCTGACGGACAACCATTTAAGGCAAACTACTTCTGGCCATGGTGAACTACTTGCTAACAGATGAACTAGCTTAATCCATCCAAACAAGTCTTGGGCAGTGTAATAGGAAAGATATAACTCGTCTAAACTCTAAAGGCAGGAATTAACATTACCAAAGATTATCGTGTCACTGTTATCTAAAACGGGTAAGTTAGAACAGGGATACACAAGGCATAATCAACATTCACTGCCATCATTTATCATAGTATGTACAGTTAACAGCCATGCAAAGCAGGTGGCCAATTATTCCCAAGATGTACCACCAGCAATTAATATTCCCATCATATTTAGTTTCTTGTCAAGCCTGACTAATGTTATATAAATACAAATTAGCTATCCCCTTCATTGTCTTATAATAGGGCCTCTGTAGTGCCCCCTCCTAACCACCAAGTTTTCAGGCGGTTGAATCTCTTCTAACCAGGTCATTTCAGAGGGTTTTACCCCACACAGCTGATCAAGCTCAAGACCTTTTAACAGTAGAAAATGTAAGAAAATAACACATTAGAAATCAGAGTAAATTTTTTCAAAAGTAAAAACTGAGGAGAATAGAAGAAAGAGAAGTACCTGGAAGATCTTTCCTAGGTGACTTCCGGAAGTACGAGCAGTGTCGCCCATCTTCTGATGAGTAAGGTGGGGAAAGAATGTCAAAGAGAGCACAAGGGGTTAAGGCTTTAAAGCAATGAATGTTGCCACCCCTGTTTGGATAAAGAATTGTTGTGCTACAGGGTGCAACCATCTCACAATCTCTGACAAGTTTTGCTGGTCTTGCTGCAAGTGTAGATAAAACTTGAATCTCATTTTCTTGTTTAGCAAACATTTAAGAATGGGAAATGAGAAAAATAAAATCGTAATGCTTTTAGAACTACATAATTACTGTTAGTGAAATATAATTAGGATTGATTTATTAGGCTAGACCTTACTTTCTTATATTAGCGCTAATCGTTTAATATAAATAGAGTTAAGATGACTAATCATAATAAGTTAACTACCATTTTTTTCTATTTTACCTCTCATGTTTTTCTTCTTCTCCATCTCTCTTTTCTCATAACATGGTATCTAGAGCCAGTTCAAACAAACCCTAATCTCTATAAAAAGAAAAAAATAACCTTCGTGCTCAAAATCTACTGATCTACCCTTCCATAGGGTTGGCTGATTTTTTCCCAGCACTGCTGAGGTCCAAATCGGCGTTCTTCATGAGTGTTTGGGCGTGAGGGTTTCATACTTGATGCGCTGATCAGCAGCCAGGTGGGTGTTGCGTTTGCTATTTCTGGCGACTAGGGGTGTTGCCGCCGGCCAGGGAAGCCCGCAATTGGTATTTCTGGCGACCAAGGGTGTCGCTGTCAGCCAGGGATACAACGTTCTGGGTGTTTTCAGTTCGGTTAATGCGTTTTCCGATGGTGTTTAGGTGTTTTTTCTTTGAGCCCAGCAACTTTCGTGTTCCTTGAAGTGTACGTTGGTGTTTCTTTTTTTTTTCTCTGATGGCCGATTCTAATCATAATTCCAGTTCCATCAGTTCTGATAAATCTTAGTCTACAAAACCTACTGTTATGCCTGAGGTCATCTCTGCTTCTGACCAAATTACTGATGATAAGTTTGATGGGAAACACTATGCAGAATGGCGTAAAACTATCACCATGTTTCTTGCTGGGATTGAGAAAGAAGATCCTTTGCCAGATGACCCACCAACATCCACAACCAGGTGTGATCGGTGGTTGCAGGAAGATAACAGACTATTTGGTATGATCAACAAAACCCTTGATACTTCCATTAAGCATGTTGTTTCTCATTGTGATACTGTGAAAGAGTTATGAGAGTATATGGAGTTTCTTTATTCAGGGAAAGCCAACTTAACTCGTCTTTATGAGGTGTCACAGGCGTTTCATAGACCGACACAAAAGGATAAGCCCCTTCGTAGATATTTTACTGACTTTAAGTGTACCTATGAGGAATTGAATGACCTCCAACCTATCTCTACTGATATTAAACAGATGTGCCTACAACGGGAACAGTTGGCAGTTATGAGTTTCTTGTCTAGATTATCCTCAGAGTTTAATGTCGTTCGTGATCAGCTCTTGACTGATTCTGATCATATGACCCTTGCTGATGTCTATTGCCGCCTCATGCGCACTCATCATAAGTTGCATTTTGATTCTTCTTTTGAATCATTGGCTGCTTTGGTTGGTCGAGGTGGTAGTAGAATAGGTAGAGGTGGAGTTCGTGGTAGTCGTGATAGAATAGGTGGTCGTGATGGTAGCTTTCCTAGTGGTCGTGACGGTGGTTCTTATTTTTGTTATTACTATCGGGAGGAAGGTCATATTAAGAAGAATTATTGGAAGTTGAATGAGAAACCTGGTTCCTCCCAAGGTCAGTGTTATGCTCATGTAGCCACTCAAGAAGGTCTCTTTCTCTTGCCCACACTTGTCACTGCTCCTCAAACCCAGGGCCTCAGAACCATCACCATGTCTGGTGCTGAATTTGAGGCTTACACTCAGTTCCAGGCCTTACGGGGTATTGGTCCTTCTTCCACTACTACTCTTGTCCAGTTAGGTAATCCCACTGCTTGTGTCACTTCTTCCTCCCGTGCCTAGGTCATTAATTCTGGTGCTACAGACCATATGATAGGTAATACTAGTATTCTATCCTCTTTTCTTCTCACTTCTTCCCTACCAAATGTCACTCTTGCTAATCGTTCCTCAGCCCTTGTTATAGGTAGTGGGGTTTCCAATCCTTCGTCCTCTCTTCCCTTACATTCTGTCTTATGTTTACCTCATTTTCCTTTTAATCATTTGTCTGTCAGTAAAATTACCAATAGTCTAAATTGTAGTGTTCACTTCTTTCCTACATATTGTTTATTTCAAGATCTTGGGACAAAGAAGGTGATTGGTAGAAGTCGTAAATCCAATGGTTTATATGTTTGGAGTCCGCCAATCTGGGACCACTGTCGATTGCTTGTTCTGCTTCCATTTCTCCATTTCATCTTCATTGCCAGCTTCGACATCCACCTTTGCAGACATTGAAGAAGTTGTGACTGAGTTTAGTGTCTTCCTTTGTTTTGAATTATGAGTCTTGTCAGTTTGCTAAACACCATCGATGATCTTTTCCACCTAGGGTCAATAAGTGTGTTGCTTCTCCTTTTACCTTAGTTCATTCTGACATTTGGGGGCCTTGTCCCATTGAGTCTAAGGTTTTCGTTATTTTGTTACTTTTGTCGATGATTACTCTAGTGTTACTTGGCTTTATTTAATGAAAAATAATTCAAAAGTGTTTAATATATTTCGGTCCTTTTTTGTGCTGAAGTTCAAACTCAATTTAATATTACTATTCGCACTCTCGTAATGATAATGCTAAAGAATACTTGTCTACCCCTTTTCTATCTTTCTTGCAAGAACATGACATTATTCATGAAACCTCATGCATTGTCACCCTTAACAAAATGGGGTGACAAAAAGAAAGAATTGACATTTACTTGAAGTTGCTTGTGCTCTTTTATTTGAAATGAAAATTTCTAAACATATTTTGGGCTGATGCTGTGTCTATCGCATGTTATTTAATTAATTGTCTCCCTTCATCTGTTCTTAATGGTCAAATCCCTCATTCCTTGCTATTCCCCTCTCAGTCTCTATTTGCTCTCCCTCCTGGAATTTTTGGTTGCACTTGTTTTGCGCAGGACGTTTGCTCTCAGGTCTCCAAATTGGATCCTCGCTCCCTCAAATGTATTTTCCTTGGTTACTCTCAAAGTCAAAAAGGGTACCGATGTTACTCTCCTGCTTTACGTCGGCATCTTGTTTCCGCAGATGTGACATTCTTTGAACAACTGCTTTCTCTTCTGAGTCTTCCCCTTCTTCTCCCCCAGATGATGATGAGGACTTTCTAGTATATTCTTTTCCTACTCCGGGTACCTCATCTTCTCCTCCTTCTTGGTCTCGTTCCTTCCTTCATCCTCCTATGCTCCACCATTATGTTCGGTGGAACCAGCACCCTACTGTGGCCGGTCTTACTACTCCAGACCCTACGGATTCATTGCAATTCCAGTTCCTCCTTCCTCTCCGAATCCTGCTCCTCCTAATTCGAGTCTTGATATCCCAATTGCTCTTTGAAAAGGTAAACGTAGTTGTACTTATCTCATTTCTTCCTTTGTTTCTTACGCTGGTTTATCTAGTTCTGGTCAGTCTTTTGTTGCTTCTCTTGCTTCTCTTATTCTTCCTAATACTGTTGTTGAGGCCTTGTCCAATGAGGGGTGGCATCAGGCTATGTTGGATGAGATGCATGCTCTTGAACACAAAGACACTTGGGAGTTAGTTTCTCTATCAACTAGTAAACAGTCAATTGGTTGTAAGTAGATGTATGCTGTGAAGGTTAATCCCGATGGCTCTGTGGCCTGTTTAAAAGCTCGTCTTGTTGCTAAGGGTTATGCTCAAGTTTATGACATTGATTATTCTGATACCTTCTCTCCTGTTGCTAAAGTTGCCTCTGTTTGTATCTTTCTCTCTCTTGTAGCTAGTCGTCATCGGTCCTTGCACCAACTTAATGTCAAGAATACCTTTCTCCATGGCAACCTACAGGAAGAGGTATATATAAAGCAACCTCCTGGGTTTGTTGCTCAGGGGAACAATGGTAAAGTTTTCAGACTAAAGAAGTTTTTATATGGTCTCAAACAAGCTCCACGGGCATGATTTGGGCGCTTTAGTCAAGCTGTTCTTCAGTTTGGGCTACAGAGAAGTACTTTTAATCATTCAGTATTCTATTGATGCTCTCAGAGTGATTGTATTTTCTTGGTAGTTTATATGGATGATATTATCATTACTGGGAGCAATGAGATTGAGATCAGAATTTCAGACTAAGGACTTGAGTGCTTTGAAATATTTCTTAGGTATTGAAGTGATGCGGAATTCGAAAGGTATTTTTCTTACTCAGAGGAAGTATGTGCTTGATTTACTCAAAGAAACAGGTATGCTTGGAGCCAAACCTGTTGAAGCAACTATGGTCCCTAATGTCAAACTCTTATCGGATGATGGAAATACTATGCCTGACCTTGAACGATATAGAAAGTTAGTTGACAAACTTAACTACCTCACGATTACTCATCTTGATATTGTCTTATCTGTGAATGTGGTTAGTCAATTCATGTCATCTCCCCGAACCACTCATTGGGAGATTGTTCTTCATATATTAAGGTATCTAAAAGGGGATCTAGGTTGTGGTGTCTTGTATAGAGATCATGGACATAACATGATAGAGGGGTTCTCCGATGCTGATTGGGCTGGTTCTCCCATAGATAGGATATCTACTTCAGGTTATTGTGTTCTTATTGGAGGTAACCTTATTTCTTAGAGGAGTAAGAAACAGAGTGTTGTTGCTCATTCTAGTGTCGAGTTAGAATATAAGGCTATGGCCCAAACTACTTGTGAATTGGTGTGGATTCATCATCTTCTTAATGAGATTAGAGTTAAGAGTGTAATGCCTATGAAGTTGTGGTGTGACAATCAAGCTGCTATCCATATTGCCTCTAATCCTATTTTTCATGAGCGGACAAAACACATTGAAGCTGACTGTCACTTTATGCGAGAAAAGGTTCAACAGGGTCTTCTTGTTACTGGACATGTATGGACAAGAGAACAACTTGTAGATATCTTTACCAGAGCACTCAATCGAAGTAAGGTTGACTATATTTGTAACAAGCTAAGCATGATCAATATCTATGCTCCAGCTTGAGGGGGAGTGTTAGTAAAATATAATTAAGTTTGATCTATTGAGTTGGGCCTTGTTTTTGTATATCAGTACTTTCCTATATTAGCACTAATCGTTTAATATAAATATAGAGTTAGGTTGACTAATCATAATAAGTTAGCTACTCCCTTTTTTCTATTTTACCTCTCATGCTTTTCTCCTTCTCCATCTCTCTTTTCTCATAACAGTTACTATCTTTGGATCATAGAAATTACCCATTAGACCATACAATGATCAGCAGCAAACTAAACAAAATTGATTACTACTAGAAACGAAATTGATGAGTGACATTTGTATCTTCCACTCAAATCACAGTATATGATGTCTACTCATAGATACCAATTTGAATGAAAAATAAACAGCGACGACAACAACAACAACAAAGCCTTTTCCCACTAGGTAAGGTCGGAAATTTGAAGGAAAAATACAACGCAGATAATCAGTGGCAGTACCAATGACAAGATTAACATTGTATTGGCATAAAAAAAAGGTGAAGAGATAGTGACAAGAAAGTAGATAAATACCAAGTGAACTAAAGGCAATTCAATTGATTGCAACTGCCTCCAACAGTTTATCTGGTGAAGACACGTTAAACTAATGGCACTAGACTTAAGGAACATTCATCCTTTGTGAATGACAATTTCAGGGTAAACTATATTCACCCCCTATAGTGGTTTACAAAGACAGTTTTTGACAGTTATACTCCAAAAGGTTTCAGAAAAAGAAGGTCTAAACCTTGTTCCATCTAACAGTGGCTCAACTGCAATACCAGGCTCCTAATCATGTTTCTTTAATTCACACTAAAGATTAGCAAAAACATCACCAATCATCTGAATAGGAAAAGCATTACGAAAATGTAACCAACAGCAATGTGATTGAGGATTTGAAATATAGAACAGGGACTAGTGAATGAAGTCAAATTATACGGCTAAAGTACAATTATTATTCTAATTGTACTTTCCAAGAGAAGTGAGTATAATGGTATTCCAACATATATCCTTAGGTTATGCATATTGTTTAAAATACTTTTGTTTTCTTTTCCCCAAGGGTATTTACAAAATTACAAACGACAATATATGTTGCACCAAACAATTTCAAATAAATATATTTGGGAGAAGCCACGAAAAAAAAAACAGTTCCACCATGAAATATTTTTCTTCTGAAGTTTACAATGATTTAGAATGCTTTTATTAAAATTGAAATCATAGCCAGACTACAAAGAGGAAAACAAATGCTCTTTCAAAGGAAGATTATGGAGGAAGAGATATGAGGTACAAGGGAGTGCAAATGATATGTGAGACGAAGTGGCTAAAGGGATTAGGAAGGTAGCAAAAGAGTCACTCGGTGAATCAAGAGGCTTTTGACCCAAAGATAAAGAATCTTGATGGTGGGATACAAGTGTACAAGATAAGGTTAAGGTTAAAAAGAAATGTTATAAAGCTTGACACGTGTGTAAAAACGTTAAAAATTAGAAAAAATATAAGGCAGCTAAAAAAGATACTAAGAAGGCGGTGAGCGAGGCGAAAGCTAAAGCATTCAATGAGTTATATCAATCTTTGGGCACCAAAGATGGAGAAAGAATATTTACAGGCTTGCTAAAAATAGGGAAAAGAAGACAAGAGACTTGGATCAAGTGAAATGCATTAAGGATGAAGAGGGTAAAGTCTTGGTTACGGAACAAGACATCAAGAATCGATGGAAAGATTATTTTCACAAGCTATTTAATGAGGGATATGGGACATTACGAGAGTCAGACTTTCTAAACACTAGAGAGGAAGACCAAAATAAAATCTTTTATCATAGAATTTGGGAGTTCGAAGTAAAAGAAGCTTTGAAGAGGATGGAAAATGGAAACGCGGTCGAACCAGATAATATACCTATCGAGGTGTGGAAGTGCCTAGAAGAGAATGGTATAAGCTGGTTCACAAATCTATTTAACGAGATAATGAAATTTAAGAAAATACCAAATGAATGGAGGAGAAGCACTTTAATTCCTATTTATAAGAACAAGAGAGATATACAAAACTGTGTAAATTACAGAAGGATTAAGCTTATGAGTCATCCCATGAAGTTATGGGAAAGAGTAATTAAACGGAGATTAAGACAAAAGACTCATATTTCAGAGAATCAATTCAGTTTTATGTCTGGGAGGTCAACCATGGAAGCAATCTATCTTCTACGAAGATTGATGGAGAGGTATCGAAGGAAGCAAAAAGACCTACACATAGTTTTCATTGATCTGGAAAAAGCCTACAATAGGGTACTGAGAGAGGTCTTGCGGAAAGTTCTGGAGAAGAAAGGAGTTTGTATCGTTTATATTCGAGCAATCCAAGATATGTATGATGAGGCTAAAACTTGTATGAGAACACAGGGAGGGGTTACAGGAGATTTTCCTATAACTATAGGACTGTACCGAGGGTCAACTTTGAGTCCATATCTTTTTAGCTTGGTCTTGGATGTGCTTATTGCGCATATCCAAGAGCCGGTGCCACAATGCATGCTTTTTGCAGATGATATAGTCTTAGTTGGAGAGTCGAGAGAGGAAACAAATGAGAAGCTAGAGCTATAAAGATGAGCTTTGAAAGAGCAAGACTTTCGTATAAGCAAGAGTAAGACGGAGTATATAGAATGTAAGTTCAATAAGAAGCGTACTAATACTAGCTTAGCGGTAAAAATTAGGGACCACACCATACCACAAGTCACACGGTTTAGGTATCTTGGATCTATCATACAAAATGACGGAGAGATCAAAGGATTCAAGCTGGATTGATGAAATGGAGGAGTACTTCAGGAGTGATTTGTGATAGAAAAGTACCTTTCAAGCTTAAGGGTAAATTTTACCGCACAGCTATAAGGCCCGCGATGTTATATGATACTGAATGTTGGGCAGTAAAAAGCCAGCAAGAGCATAAGATCAGTGTCGCGAAAATGAGGATGTTGTGCTGGATGTGTGACCATACAAGACAAGATAGGATTAGGAATGAATACATTAGAGAGAAAACAGGAGTACCACCTATTGTGGAAAAGATGGTAAAATCTCGCCTTAGGTGGTTTGCACATGTAAAGAGAAGACCCTTAGAAGTCCCGGTAAAAAGAATAGATCAGGTGGAGAATAGTCCAATAGCTAGAGGTAGAGGGAGACTAAGAAAGACTATAGGTGAAACTATTAAAAAAGATTTAGATTTAAATGACATTTCTGAAGACTTGGTTTATGATAAGACACAATGGCGTCATTTGATCTATGTAGCCGACCTCACTTAGTGGGAAAAGGCTCGGTTGTTGTTGTTGTTTATAGCCAGACTACAGTTAACCAGTGGTCCAACATTTCACTTATTAACTTCACAAAATGGACAAGCCAATTTATAAAACTTCAATTGCAAAAAGATTTAAGCAGAAAAGACATTAGAAATTGAGGATATATATGACAGATAAAAAGCTTATAATCAGCTTCAAATAAAAAAGCGTGTTCATAGCCATATCAAAGCAGTTTTGGTTACCTATATTAACTTGAGTTGAACACATGATAAATGGCAAAATAAAATTTACTTCTTTTCATTGCCTTTTTGGTTTTTGTTTTCATTCAACCAGAACCATTGAAAGATATTATTTAACTAAAATTGTTCACTGACACAACCACATCTTAAGCTCAGAGTCAGCGGTTTTTTCAAATACTACAACTCAATCACACATAATGAAACAAAATTATAAACAAGTTTAAAATATCCATAAACAATTGTTATTGCAGTATAAAAGACGGAAGCATATCTAAATACAATATAGAGCATCACCTTGAGATAGATCATAAGATGCCGGTAAATCAAGCCAATCATATGATCTTACATGCAATGAACCATAAAGAAGCTTGCTTAAAACAGTCATTCCGGGATGATTATGAAGTGGAATAATCGAACCAGGAGGCATGCAGAAGATTCCCATCTGCAAAAAAAAAAAAAAAAAGAAAGAAAAAGAAGTCCAGCCTTGTGAATCCAACCTCCACATCTAAAATTGAGGGTGAAAGACTCCAAATAGAGTACCAAGTAGACTGTGACAAGCTGTAGAGAGAATAAAAATTTTGCTTACAGAGAATTTGTCACATTCATGCAAGTGGATGTACTTAATAGGGGGTGGATACTGATGACTTCCATTACGCCCCTTTTTGCCATTAGTACCATTCAAAGAACTTTTCCATCCGCGTGCCAATTGCACCTCCTGTTCGAGACCCACATTAGAAGGCTTCAACTCATCTGGCATAGCAGTTTAGGAAACGGTTAACACAAGGATGCATCCTTGACTAAGGACTAACAAGCATCTCAAATCAAGCACTATATTATACAGTTCACAGGCAATTTGAAAGACTTAAGCAAAACATATATCAAGGGTATATTGTAGAAGATTAAAAATGGATCAAATTCTACCTAAAAGGGCTCGAACTTTTTCCAGAGCTTCTTCTGATATGGGACCATCAGTAGACAAGGATGCCTTGCAAGTATCATGTAATTTCTGAACAATTGGCATAGTATAGCTACCAACGAATGCTTCTTAATCAATCTGAATATCCAGTAGCAGAATTTTCAGAACTTGGATCAAAAGTGCCACTTGGTTTCACTTTACTTTATATAAAAAAAGCAACAGAAGGAACAGCTTCCTTTCTACGCAACAATACATTGCATAATGAATCAACTCAACTCCCTTCCAGAGTAGCTGCTAGCACCTTGACCAGGGAAAATTTAAAACAAAAATTAGAATGAAATGAGTTTAAAACATAATAAAGTTCTCTGCTTTAGAAATATCACAATAACAAATCTTTGAAATGAAAAAACAAAACTTTTTTCCACTGAATCTTTATTTATACCCCAGGTTTCGGTTTCATGGTAAAAAAGTAGAACGAAATGGAAATGACACATACACAGTATTGGAAATTGGAAATTATCATAATCCTAAAACATACAATAAAGTGGAAGGTGAACAAAACGCAGGCATAGGCCAGAGAAAAACCCAATTCAGAGTCATGGGTTTGGTTTAAAAATATGAAAATAGAGATAAAAGCGGAAGCTTTGAATAGTTATGATACACGCATGAAACCTCTCTCCCTCAAACTCACGGGTCATGGGTGACGGCAGCATCAGGTTGGGGAGTGAGAGAATAGCAGACAACAAAAGACACTTGCACATAACCAGCTGTCACTTTTATGCATTGTTTGGATGAGGAGAGGAGATAGGAAAAAAGAAAATGAAGAGAAGAAAAAATAGAAAGAAAAGTATATTTTTTCTTTATGTATTTGGTTGAAGAGAAAATGAATAGAAATAAAATGAAAGTTGAATAAAAAATAGAGAAAAATATTATAGTTATGTTGAATGACAATTATGTCTTTGTTGAAATGGAATAAAATTACTTTTTTATTTTATTTAATGACTAAACATTTTTATAAATTGCATAAGTAAATAATTTTATAATAAATATTAATTACAAAATTAAATTTATTAGTATTTAAAATATAAATTTTAATTAAACCTATTTGTTAATTACAAATTATATAATAGTTTAATAGATAAATTTAATTTAAAATATTTTGTATATAAAATCACTTAAATTTTAATTTTTAATATTTTTTATTCTTTTAAAATTCTTCTCTTATAATGTTTATCCTTTTATCTCTTTTCAACCTTACCGTCCTATGATCCTCATCCCCAACCCCACATCTCCTTCTCTATTCCTATGGCCCCAACCTCATTCCCATCCCCAACGTCGTCTCCCCACCTCACTTGTTAAAAAAACCATCAATTCATTTGTTTGCATATGAAGTTATTCAACTCAAAGCACTGCCATGAAAGATTTGTGTAAAAAATGACTTGATTGAAGAATTTGAATTCTGCATGTTTATTTGATATTGATAGATTTAATTACTCTACAAATTATATCATTAAAAATTGTTCTTTATTTAAATTCTTCAACCATACTCTAGAGATTATGGAAGCGAAAATGATAACATTGCTTACAATGTAGCTGAAGCAGTGATACTATTTTCTTGATTGAATATCTATGACTGTTCACCATTATACAATTGAAATTTGAAAAGATGATTAAATAAAGATGTAATTTTACATTACAACTTATGTTCTCGTCATTTTCTTTGCACTTTAGCAAAGAAAAGTTTTACATAAGTCTCACTTTAATTTTTTTCCTCTTCCTTTTTCTCTTAACATAGAAAAAATGCGAAAATTTATCCATTCTCTCTTATCTCATTTTCTTTCTTCTCGTTTTATCACCAACCAAACATAGGAATACCAGCAAATGTTAATCATTGCGATTTGACATTTGGACTTTGGACGATTTTAAGTTTGGAGAAAGGATGGAAAAGGAAAGGTGAGAATGGAAGGGAAATTATTTTTCTTTGTTTGTATTTTTTTTATTAAAACAAAATTTGACAGTAGAGTAAAACTTTTATTATTTTAAAGAAATTATAGATTGAGATTTTTAAATTCAAATTCAAGTCATACTCTTAAACCATCAACTTGTTTAGTAGCGTAATTGAAATTTGAATCTTTGGCGACACCTATTATAGGTCACATGTTTATTTATCATTAAGTTAATATTACTTTTCATAAAATGTTTTACGAAAAAATATCATAAAACTAATTTTCTTAAAATAGTATTTGCAATCAATTAAAATTAAAAATAATTTGATTTGATTTTAAAATAAAAATTTGTGCTATTGGAACTAATTAAAAATTATATTTGAATTGATTTAGAAATTAAATTTTATATTTAAAATTTATTAAAATAAAAAATAATTTAATTTAATTTTATTATTTTATAATTTTATCTTTATAAGAATTAGTTATTAAGAATAAAATAATTTTTTTATTTCAAATCATATTAAATTTGATAGAATTTTTAAAAATCAAAGGAAATGAAATTTATAAAATTTTAAAAATTAAATTATTTTTTATTTTTTAAAATTTCAAACTTTGATTTATAAATCAAATTATTTTTCTTCTTTTACATTCTACATACACTCTAAAAGTTTATCCTATAAGTATTTCTATCTTATTGCTTTAAACTATTACAATTTTGATCCAACTATTAACTATTGTTACTATATATTTAGCCCAAAAAAACCACTTTTATACTCGGGCTTTCTAAAAAATGCATCGTGATGAGAGCAAATAATATATCCTAATAATTTAAAAATTAATTTTGATCTATTTAGAATAGATAAAATATTTCATACTATATGTAAATTATATGATCTCACTTACTAAAATATATTTTAAAAAATTAATGTAAAATCTCAATTACTAAAATATATTTTAAAAAATTAATGTAAATAAAAATTAATTTTTTTTTTGTTTACATATTTTCTTATTTATTTATAACAGGCAAAATTTTGGAATTTAACATTTAAAAAAATAGTGTCATTTGTTATTCAGCATTTGAAACATAGTGCCAAAGTTTTATATATATATATAGAAAGACATATTTAATTGAGATAAATTTTAATTTTAAGAGAATAAAAAGAGTAAATTTTGATTATATAATTATATATAGATAATTAAAAATAAAATTTATTTAAAAATTATATAATTATTTTAAAAAATTATATATATTTATATTTTTATTTTAATTATTTATATAAAATTTAATAATTAAAATTTATTTTTTTAATTTCTTAATATAAATATTCTTTTCACAAAATTATATATATATATATATATATGAAATCCAGTGCTCATGATAAAGGAACCTAATTTGTCAGCAGTAATGATGTCACTTTGATTATTTGAGGGAACACGTGGCTTTGCCATAGCATATCCTTCGTGTTCTTTAATTTAATATTTATCATCCTCGGAGAATTTTATGCCCTCTTCTTAGATATTGATTTTGCGGCAAGAGCACTGATTTGATCTCACCGGCTTGTGGTGGGGAAAGGTTCAGTGGGCCATACGATTATTGTACGAAGTAGGTCTCAGTTCATGAACTGAACCCTGTCTGGCAATTCACTGAGGAGGTTCATGAACTGAAAAGGTATAAGCAAAAGCAATAATATATGTTAGATTAGTTTATTTTATATTTATAATAATGTATAATAATTTTTTTAAAAAAATAAGTAATTATTTTCTCATAAATAATCTAATTTAAACATGTTACTATTGTATTGGACTGCAATTATGCAAAAGAATAAATATAACTGATGAAATAAAGGTTATAACAATTTAAAATATATATTTGCACATATCTTATTTTATATTTATATAATTTTTATTATATAATTACACCTAATTGTATCTATTTATTATATACATATATTTTAATTTTACCACTATAATAAATGTAAGCATATGTAACTAATAAAAGCTGTGAATCAAATATTTTCCTAAGGGTTATAATATACACCCACTTATAAGGGACATGTCACGTGTTTGATAAAGCAAGAATCAAAACAACCAACTTTTTCTACCCCTGATTTTTTCAGTGTCTTAAGTGAGAGCTCATAATAGTATTGATAGATGATAGATGAGTTACCAACCAGGAATTATCCGCATAATTCAAATTCAAAATCTTTTTATCAATATTTGTTTAAAGTAATATTAATATAGATTTAGATTTACGGTGAATTTTATATAATATAATATATTTATTATTAAATTTTATAATAAATAACTATTTTTAAATTTTAATTATGTTTTAAATAATAAATATACTGCTTATAAGATTTATTGTGAAATCGAATTTATTTTAACTTTACTCTTAGATGATATCAAATATCAGATAAATCACTTTTCATTATTCATCTTTTTAAAAGGATGAAATGAATAAGAGCACTTTTTGTCTTGTGCAGAATTATTGGTGCTTGGATTTCTTGTTCGTCGTTCTAATTTTATCACTTGTATCCTAATAGACTTTAGTCCATTCAATACCAAAGATTTCATAATCTAACGTTTCAGAAATGTGCTATTATTATCCGAACAAATGTGTTTCTGCACCACCTTTTGTATCTTTATTGGATATACAACTCCTTCTCGTCCTACTCTTCATCTCTCCAGGAGATGCTTTATGGTCAACGAAAGTGTTTAAGGTTCTAGCTGTATGGGTTGCACTGTAGATTCTTCCGACGCTGTTGCCCTTTGGGTCGGGGAGTCCTAAATCTCTGGCGTTAAGTGTGTACACTGTAGTAAATCCTTTCTTGGAATTTGTCTTCTCTTACAAAAACAGAAACATCCCGAAACCCTTAACCAATACTGCCCAATTGACCATTAGTTTTACCCTACTTATGAGAAACTCGGATATAAAATCTTCGTCAATTGAATTAAATTGCATTTCTTGGTATGATTTCACCCCTAGAAGGAAGTGTGTCAATGATCTCAGGAATTATCTAATAATGGAGAATGTGTAGTTGGAGGAGATATATCCCCAAGGACCCCAACAGAGACTTGCACATATCTTTGCCTCTTACAGAAAATTTGCGAGTAGACTTCTACCACATGGTTTAACATTTCTTTCTTTCTTTCTTCCTTTTTTTGTTTTGAACCCTTTGCCTTCATATGCCTACTTTCATCTGTAGCAGTATTTTGTAAATTTGTTCAACTATCATTTATGGATGAATTAGATTGAACACCACGGCATTGGATCTTCAAAATTTCCTCAACAGTAGTCCATAATTCGCAAGCATGGCTCGTCAGGTAGTCTCCTGTTTCTTCAGACTCTGCAACCTTAACAAACATAAGTGACACATGTTTACGTAACGAGTGCTGTCATCATGAATTTATATTTTAGCCTTGGATCATTTAAATAAACCTCAACCCTGGCACTCTTTAACCATCTCTTCAAAATGTAATTTTTTGGTATCTATGTTCTTGATCACAAGGACTTCTAGAAAGAGACATTTACAATAATTTTTAAAAAAATTAGAGTATCAATTAATGTTCCTTTACTTGTTATAACAAGTAAACATATTTAATTCTCTTTTTTTTTCTTTCTTTTCTTTTTTTTATAAATGTTCACTCTTTTAATTTGTATGTGTAACTTATTAAAGAGATTGTAAATAATATATCTCAATCATAAATATAAAATTTTATAAATTAATAGTGTAAAAAACATGAAGTATTGATGCTTCAAAAAATTTTAAGAACACTTTAAAATTTTTCCTTCTAGAATATATGACTAAAGAAATCTCCTGATATTCAAAAATTTTGTGGCTGCAAGTCGTCTTGTCATTTCCAAGCGAAAACAACTTTTCTAACCTCCCCACCAATACTACGAAGTATGAACCTTATACTCTGTGGCTATTCCATTATCAAGAAAACTATGAAAAAATTATTTACTAATTCATATGCTGTAAAAAGAGTTAGTTTTGTGAATAAAAAAAAAGAGAGAGAGAGAGAGAGTTAGTTTTTATATTACAGTTGAACTTGGTTTCTTCAGCAATATTATCAATAAACACTGCACACGTCTATTAACGGAGTTTAGTGAAGACTACGTTAAGTTCCATCCACACAAGTGGCACACAACTGAGCCCATACAGCAGCTAAAACAACAATGGTATTTTCTCATTAATTTTATGAGTTTTGCTATATTTGTTAAAGAAATAAAAATAAAAAGTTTGAGATGAAAATATGATAAATAAAAAAAAATAATTTTTAATACATTAAATATCTTATTTTTATTTATTTTATTTTTTGATACAGAGGAAGCCTGCCTGAAGCCCAAAATAAAAATTAAGCAACCAGAAAAATGGCTCAGGGCATAGAGGCCCCAGAAACATCAACTATCAAGATTTGAAGCTAGAGATCTTGCTGTGACGCCCAATTTGCCATCCAATCGACACACTGATTTCTTTCATGAAAAGTATGGTAAAATTTAGGCTCCCATTCCCTGCTTTATCTAGTGGATTATGCGCTTAAGAATTCGGCCAAAATGAAGGTGGGTGAAGGAGGGATTTTGGACCATGTTGATCGCGGTTTATGAGTCACTCTCAACTATGATTCTAGTGATGCCAAGGTTCCAGGCAATTTCAATGCCCAGAAGGATGCCCCATAGTTCTGCCTCAAGAATAGAACAGGTGCCCAAATGTTTAGTGAATCCAATGGCCAGAACCATCCCTTAACACACCTCCACAGCTAGCTTCGCCTGGGTTGCCTCGGGAAGCACCATCAGTATTTAATTTGTGCTAGCCATCAGGTAGGAACCTCCATCGAACTTCAATCTAGCCCTATGAATTTGGGAAACATACTCAAAGGTGTTGTAGATGGTTTGAGCAGGTTTATTTTGAACTCTTTCAAATAAGTTATCATTTATCGCCTTCCATAAATATCGGGACATTACCATGAAAATACTTGCCATTTGAAAGCATTTCCTATCCCGTAATCAAAGGTCAGGTTGTTGAGAATCAATCATGTCGAGTATCAGTGAAAAATTGATTTATTTTACTTGTAGCAACAAGTTTGATCCACACCTTGGATGCTGTAGGGCAATCCCAAATAACGTGCAGGGTTATTTCCACATTTTCATTGCATTGGAGGTAGAAAGGACTATCTCCTCTACCCCAAGAGCTCTTTCTTGATGCAGTGAGGAGGCTATTATGTGCGGAAAGCCACATGAACATCTCGATTCGATGACTACCATCCCACTTCCAAATCACTTTCCATATGTTGTCATTGTTTTCCTGTTCACCTATAATCACTCTATATCCACTTTTAGTGGAGAAATTACCATTAGGAGACCCAACCCAACAGATTCTATCCTTGCCATCCATAGGCGAAGGGGGGATATTTTAAATTCTTTGGGAGATAGGAGCAGAGAGGTGGTCCATGAGCGTGGGGAGGTCCCAATTCCCTTGGTTGTTGATGAAATTGGCTACTTTCTTTTCAAGATCAACAGGGGTGAAGGTCACTGTGGTATAACGTTTGAGGCTTTCAAAACCTTGGAGCCAAGAGTCTTCCCAAAATCTAGTATCTTGACCATCTCCAATAATGTGAGCAGTATGTTTCAGCAGAATAGACCAAAGGGCAACAATGTTTTTCCAGATAAGGGAGTCTGAGGAAGAAGATACAGTGGCCACATGGAGTTCTTGGTTGCTCTGGTACTTACCCCAAAAGGACCTAGACCCAGAGGTCATTTGGGTTTTTTAAAACTCCCCACCCTAATTTTAAGAGAAAGGCCTCATTGAAAAGAGCTAGGTTTTTAAAGCCCAATCCTCCACAAGATCTTGGCTGACATAAAGCTCTCCAATTGACTAAATGAGTCTTTCTTTTGTGTTCATATTCACCCCAAATGATGTGATAGCATTGCCTATAATTCCTCAAAATCTTAGTATTATTACTGTTGTTATTTTACTTTTATTATTATTGTTATTATTTTACTTTTACAAGAAATGCTTCTAGAAGCATAATTGGATGGTCTATTTTCTGTAAAGGGTAGAATAAGGTGGCATCAGTAGTGCTGGTTAGTTAGAATATCCCCGTTGAGTCATCATTGTAAATGCCCATATAGAAGGCACATGAGAATGGAATGAATCAATCAGATTCTCAACAACTTTTCTCTCTCTTTCATTTCATTATCTCTACACACTGCACACATTCTTCTCGCAACGGAATTCTTTCGTAATTAGAATTCCCTGGTTGGAGTTTAGGCTATTCTCGGATTCTACTCCTTGAATATCCAAAATCTATTTTAATTGGTATCAGAAACAACGACCTGGTGCTTTGAGAAATGGCTTCCGGTTCACCAAAACAACTCACCATTGCCGATTTGGAGAAGAAGCATGAAGAAGTCAGCGCTCGACTGGAGCAGCTGAATGTCAGCGTGAACAAAGGTATGGAGGAGATTCGCAGTATCTTGCAAGCTCAAGCCTAGCAGTACTCTAGTAATGGATCGTCGAACAACAACAACCATAACAACACTCACAGGAACGGCCAAAACTCTTACGCGACTTGGATTTCGAAGGTCGATTTTCCTAGGTTCGATGGGAAGAATCTGAAGGAATGGTTGTACAAATGCAACCAATTCTTCTCTCTAGATGGTACCCCTGAAGACGCTAAGGTGCAGCTTGCATCGATTCACCTGGAGGGAGTTGCTCTTCAATTGCATGTGAATTACATGCGATCCAAATTCGACCTTTACCCACCATGGATGGAGTATGTGATAGAGGTGACGCAGCGATTTGGAGAAGTTTTTGAAGATCCCCTCACGGCCCTGATCCAGGTGAAACAAACAGGGGATGTGCAGGAGTACATTGATGCATTCGAGTTGGCTCTAACCCAGGTATCCTTTTTCCCTGAACAATCTTTGAGCATTTTTTTGGCTGGATTAGAAAATACAACCCAAATGCATGTGCGCATGTTCCATCCCACATCTGTTGCCCATGCTGCTAGACTAGCCAAATTTCATGAAGCCTCTAAGCTATCAGCTAATACTGTGAACCGATTCCCCAGCTAACCAAACACCCAATTCAACAAACATACACCCCCCAGCCCTAAAACACCAAACAATAGTAATCCCACTTCTAATTCCCCAACAACCACAAAACCCTTAATCCAAAAAACACCCCGAACCTTTTCACTAGCTGAAATGTCAGATAGAAAAGCCATGGGTCTTTGCATGTTTTGTGATGAACCTTTCACCCCTGGGCACCACCTGAAACATAGGAAAACTCAGTTGTTAGTCATGGAATTAGATGAGGGTGACTCACCAACTGATGAGAATGAATCCAGTGAAGATAATAATACTGTGAGTGTTGAGAATGCTCAAGTTGAGGATCTGCAATTGTCTTTGTATGCTTTAACTGGATTGCCCTCTTATCAAACTATGAAGGTTTGATGTTCTCACAATAAGAAGTGTTTACAGATTCTTTTGGATAGTGGCAGTACTCATAATTTTTTAGATTTGGAGGTAGCTAAGAGATTGAGTTGTAAGTTGGAACCAGTGACTCTAATGATGGTTACAGCTGGTGAAGGAAATAAAATTCAAGCTCCATACATCTGCAGAGGCTTCTCTTGTCAGCTTCAACAGACCACTTTCACTGCTGATGTGGTGGTTCTACCCCTTGGTTGTTATGATTTAATATTAGGAATTCCTTTTCTCAAGTCACTTGGACCAATATTGTGGGATTTCAATGAGCTGAAGATGGAATTTAAGTTCAAAGGCAAAAGGTTTGTACGGAGAGGTGCAAAGCAGTCAGGAATCAAGCTTATCAGCAATAAAGCTTTCAATCAAACTGTGCAACAAGAGGCTCAGTTATGCTATCTCAATATGGATATGTCAAGTATTCAGCCTGGAGGTCCATTTTGTTATGCTCTGAACTTTGCTGAAACAATACCTCTAGAAATTGTCAAGATTATTGATGCTTATGCAGATATATTTGATAACCCGAGAGATTTACCACCTACCAGACCTGGTTTCGACCACAAAATACCTTTAAAAGAGGGTACCAGTCCATTCAGCCTCAGACCCTACAAATACTCTTCAATTCAGAAAGATGTAGTTGACAATTTAGTAGAAGAAATGTTGGAAAAAGGGTGGATACAACATAGTAACAGCCCCTTTGCTTCTCCCGTGGTGCTGGTCAGGAAAAATGGAGGAAAATAGAGGCTCTGTGTGGATTATAGGAGGTTAAATCAACAGACAGTCAAGGATAAATTCCCTATACCCTTGATTGAGGACGTAATGGATGAGTTAGGTGGATCTATGATATATTCCAAGCTGGATTTACAATCAGGGTATCACCAAATGAGAATGGAACCTGGAGAGGAGTATAAGACAGCCTTCAAAACTCATGCTGGTCATTTTGAATATTTAGTAATGTCATTTGGCCTCACTAATGCACCAGCCTCTTTTCAATCATTGATGAACATAATTTTTCATTCATTTTTGAGAAAATTTGTGATTATATTTTTTGATGACATATTAGTGTACAACCCTTCATTACAAGACCATGTGGTCTACCTTGCAAAAGTGTTTCAAACTCTTAGGGAACACAAGTTGTACTTGAGGAGGGAGAAATGTTGCTTTGCCACCCATAGAGTTGAGTACCTTGGTCATTTCATAACCAAAAATGGAGTGTCCACTGATCCCACAAAAATCCAAGTTATTGTTACTTGGCCTATACCCACTACCATCAAGCAATTGATAGGGTTCCTTGGTCTTGTTGGTTATTACCGAAGGTTTGTCAAGAACTTTGGTAAAATAGCTAAGCCTTTAACTGATATGTTGCACAAAGATGGTTTCAAATGGTTCCCCACTGCCTCTGCTACCTTCCAAGAATTAAAGTCAGCTCTCACAATAGCTCCTGTACTAGCTTTACCGGATTTCACCAAAACTTTTATAGTAGAGGTTGATGCATCTGGAACAGGCATAGGTGTTGTCTTGATGCAGGAAAAACATCCAGTTGCTTAGGCCAAAGCAACAAGCCATGTCCATTTATGAGAGAGAGCTTTTAGCCATTGTGTATGCAGTCCAGAAATGGGGTACTTATCTTGTACACAGGTCTTTTATAATTAAAACTGACCAGAAAAGCATCAAATTCATGCGTGAACTGAGACTAAACACCCATTTTCAACAAGTATGGATGTCTAAACTTATGGGGTTTGATTTTGAAATACATTACAAAGAAAGGGATGAGAATGTAGTTGCAGATGCTTTGTCCAGAAAAGTTGGAGCTGAATTGTTGCCATTGATGTTAAATAATGCTCAGGAGGGTCTGCTGGATAAAATTAAAGCTTCCTGGACTGTTGGTGTTGCTCTCCAAATGCTGATTTCAGAACTGCAGCAGAATGGCAAGTCTCATCCCAAATTTACTTGGCATAGGGATGAATTGAGAAGGAAGGGAAAACTGGTTATTGGTTCGGATCCAGAGTTGAAGAAAATAATTTTGTAATGGTTGCATGATTCTCCATATGGGGGTCATTCTAGAAGAGATGTCACAGCATCCAGAATCAAGTCTCTTTTTTATTGGAAGGGAATGAACAAGAACATCCAACATTATGTGAGAGCTTGTGATGTGTGTCAAAGGTGTAAGCCCGACCTTGCTGCCTATCCAGGTTTACTCCAACCCTTACCCATTCCTGATAGAATATGGGATGCTATTAGTATGAATTTTATTAAGGGGTTACCCACTTCTTTTAGTAAACAAGTTATTTTTGTTGTGGTGGATAGATTGAGCAAATATGCTCATTTCCTTGCCCTTTCTCACCCTTACACAGCACTTGATGTGGCTCAACTGTTTCTTGATAATATATTTAAACTACATGGCATGCCTAGCACAATTACTAGTGATAGAGACCCCATTTTTCTCAGTAAAGTTTGGAGTGAGCTTTTCCAATTGCAAGGTGTTGTACTCAACAAGTCCACTGCTTATCATCCACAATCAGATGGCCAGACAGAGATTGTTAATAAATGTCTTGAAACATACCTTAGGTGTATGTGTGCTGAAAAACCTTCCACATGGTTCAAGTGGTTATCTCTAGCAGAGTGGTGGTATAATACCAATTATCACTCTTCAATTCACACTACTCCTTTTGAGGTGGTGTATGGTCAACCTCCTCCAATCCATCTTCCTTATCTTCCAGGAGAGGCTATTACTGTAGGTGTAGAAAGCACTCTAAGTGCAAGGGAAGCTGTCATCCAACTCTTGAAATTCCATTTATTGAGGGCTCAAAATAAGATGCCACAGCAGGCTAATAAACATAGAAGTGATAGAGTTTTTTCCATTGGAGATTTTGTTTATCTCAAGCTCCAACCTTACAAACAATCTTCCATCCGTAACCAGCCACATCACAAGCTTATGCCCAAATTCTATGGACCTTACAAGGTAGCTGATCGGATAGGTACAACAACCTATCAACTGGATCTTCCTGCTTCAGCTGACATACATAATGTTTTTCACGTGTCCCAATTGAAACTTTGTCGTGATCCAAAGGCCAGCCCCCTGCATACCTTGCCTGCAATGCATGACTTGTCCACTCCTAGCAGTGAGCCTGAAGCTATTCTAGATAGAAAAATGGTGAAAAGAGGAAAAGTTGCTGCTACTAAGGTTCTGGTGAAGTGGAAAGGTCACCCTCAAGAGCAAGCCATATGGGAATTCTACTATGATTTACTTCAAAAGTTTCCAAATTTTCACCCTTGAGGTCAAGGGTGATGTTGAAGGGGTGGGTATTGTGATAGCATTGCCTATAATTCCTCAAAATCTTACTATTATTACTGCTGTTATTTTATTTTTATTATTACTGATGTTATTTTACTTTTATTATTACTGCTGTTATTTTACTTTTACAAGAAATGCTTTTAGAAGCATAATTGGATGGTCTATTTTCTGTAAAGGGTAGAATGAGGTGGCATCAGTAGTGTTGGTTAGTTAGAATATCTCCGTTGAGTCATCATTGTAAATGCACATATAGAAGGCACATGAGAATGGAATGAATCAATCAGATTCTCAACAATTTTTCTCTCTCTCATTTCATTATCTCTACACACTGCACACACTCTTCTTGCAACGGAATTCTTTTGTAATTAGAATTCCCTACTTGGAGTTTAGGCTATTCTCGGATTCTACTCCCTGAATATCCAAAATCTATTTCAAATGAATCTTTGTTGGGTTCTTTCAATACCAGAGATGATGCTTCTTGGAATTAGAGAGTGTTGCATGTTGTACGTCGCCAAAGAACCCAACACAAAATAGGCCAACGTAGTTCTCCCAACAAGGAAAAGACACTAGGCTTTCCAACCATTCAACTTGTTGTTGACCTTTTCTGCCAAATGTTTGAAATGGATCTTACTTGTACGTCCCTGGGCAAGGAAAGCTCCAAGATACTTTCCCACTTCCTTTGTTTCAGTAAAACCACATTTAGCAAGAATATTGTCTTTGTTGTTTTGGGGAACGTTCTTGGAAAAGTAAACACTAGTTTTCTGAGGGTTTATACATTGCCCAGAGGCCTCACCAAAATTAAGGGTTTGTAGGATAGTGTCCATTTGTTGTGATGAGGCTTCAGCAAAGCAAAAAGCAAATTGGCACCCATTCCTTCTTGTTAACAACATCAGAGATGAGATGGGATAATTTGTCCATGCAAAATGTAAGGAGAAATAGGGTCTCTTGTCTAATTCCTCTTGTGGGGTGAAATTCAGAGGTCTTTTCCCCATTCCAGATTATATTAAAAGAGGATGAAAAGATACAACACAACATCATATTTATAAAAGCAGGGGGTAGTTGAAATTCCTCAGGGCATTTTTTTGACAAAGTCCCAACTAAGCCTATCCTAGGCTTTTTTAAGGTCAATTTTAATGACTATGTATCCTCTATTGCCACGGATTTTCTTCATTGAGTTCACCATCTCATTGGCTATAATGATGTTTTTGTGAATATTCCGACCCAAGACGAAGCTAGCTTAGAAGGGAGATATTTTGTCCCTGAGCACTGGTTTAATACGGTCAACAAGGATTTTGGACACACATTTATAGACCACATTGCATAAAGCAATTGGTCTGAATTGATTTTTAAACTCAAGTTTGTCATTTTGTGGTATCAACACTAGCAAGGTTGAGTTAAGCTCCCTAATATTTTTTAGTTCATGCCACACTGAGTAAACAAATTGCTCAACTGAGGATTTCACAGTATGTCAATTTCGTTGGAAGAAAATACTAGGAAGCCCGTCATTCCCCGAGGTCTTATAGAGGTCGATGCTAAATATGGCTTATCTAATTTCATCCTTAGTAACATAAGCATTCAGTTTACCAAGCTCTTCAGGATGCAAGGTAGGATAGACAATATCAGACTACAAGATGGGCCTTTCATATCTCTCTTCGGCATAGAGGTTTTGGAAGTAGTCAACAACAAGCTTTTTGAGTTTATCAGGATTCTCCTCCCAAGATCCATTTATGTCTCTCAAGGCTAAAATTTTGTTTCTTCTCCTCCTTATGATGGTTTTAGTGTGGTAGAACCGAGTATTTCGGTCTCCATCACGAATCCATTAGGTTTTGGTTTTTTGGAACCAGAGGTTCTCTTCTTGATTAAGAGTTGGCATGAGCTGGTTGTGAAGTCTTTTTTCTAATATGTCTAAGTAATGATTTCTTCCATAATTGGCAGAGGTTTGAATTCCTTTAAATCTGGTAATGAGCCTCTTTTTTCTCTGAAAGATGTCTCTAAATATCTTTTTATTCCAAACCTTGATACAGTCAGTCATGAGGTTAGTGGTGGCCTTGAAGGATGGTTGAGGGATCCAATTATTGCTGAGGAATTCCTTGAAATTTTCATAGAGCATCTAGGCAGCTTCAAACCTGAATTGTCTGTTACTAGGAGGGGAGAATTTGCCATTGACATAGATCAATAAAGGATGGTGGTTTGAGTGTATTCTTGAAAGCGTGTGAACACTGGCTTCAGGGAATTGAGTTCTCTAGCTAACATTACACAAGGCTCTGTCAAGCCTCTTAAAGACTTTATCTAGGCCATCCCACTTGGGTCCTCTCCATGTAAATTTAGTGTCATGGCTCCCGAGATCAATGAGGTTGCAACTAGAAATCCAATTTGCAAAGGCTTGGCATTTCCGGAGGTCCACCTCAGCTCCACCCTTTCTTTCACTAGCATCAACAATTTTATTATAGTCCCCCACGAGGAGCCAACTGGTACCGGTAGTATTGGCTATATTTTTAAGCCGATCCCAAATCTCCTTTATTTCCCCCTCTCTAGGATTAGTATAAACAATGGTGAGAAACCATGGAAGGTCATTACCCTTTCTGATTTCAACATGTAAAATCTTATCATGCTACATCAAAACTTAAACAGAAAAATCATCTAAGTTCTATAAGAGCCATATGCTCCTTGCGTAGCCTCTAGCTTCAACTATCTCTGAATGGTTGAAACCCAATTTTTTAATGACCTTTACAGTCTTCTGCCCATTGCACCTGGTTTCTTGCAGAGCTACCAGGTCAGGTTTGTGAATTTTCATATATTCTTTAAGGGCTCTGTTGAAATCCTTACCAATTGACCCTCTACTATTCCATGCCAAAATAATCACAACAAAACAAAAAAGAGTAAAAGAGACAGCACACAACCTAAACTAGGCAAGATGCATGGCATCACCTCCCAACAGGGGGGTTGGGTCACTAAGCCCCATAATGGGTTGAGAGTCCTTGCACATTTCCGCCAAGTCTGCCCAGTTGGATTTGGTATGGATATCAGGTTACATTGGGCTCAGGTATGTTAAGCCCTTCCCTAGTGGGCTTGTTTTGGTCGGGGTCCATTGGTGTAGGGGGACTGCTCATTACTTGTACTCGGTTATCATCCTCAATGATTGTCTCATTATGACTAGTGGTTGTCGTTGAAATTTGCCTCGAAGTATTGTTCTATTGCACTTTTTGGGTAGTGCCTAGAGCGACAATTGTCACTGCCGTGGGGGTAGTGTCCTTTCCTCATGCATCCCATTCAATTGCCCTTTGTGTGTGTTCTTTCCTCATTTGGCTACCATTCAGAAATTTCTTTTTTTTTTTTGTTTGAGTCACCATTAGCTGAAGCAGTGTTACCCACACTCTCCTGTTGTTTGCTTCCGTGGTCCTCTCCCTGGGTATTGTTTGGACAGTCCTCTCTAAGCGCCTCAAAGCGCGTGGCATCCTCACCTGTGCATTTTTTTCTTATGATTAGCCTTAACATTTTGCATATTCTTTCCTGTACGTCTCGTACGTTTGCTCCTCTGAACCGTCATCCTCGGGCCATAACGATCATCACCTCCTTCTGCCTCTATTGATGTCTGTCCATCCTCTCTTCCCTTTGTTGCCAGAATATTATGTTCCTTCTCGCCAAAAGTTGAAGGGTCATGGGCAGTTTTCTTTAAATTTGGAACCTCTTCCTTCTTATCAGGACATTAACACATTTTCCACAGACAAAGCAAATTTGGTGGATTCTCTAATACTCAACAAAGTGGAGAGCTTCATTAATCTTGTATTGAGACAGTAAAGGTTTATCAAGCTAAAGTTCAACGCAAATGTGGGCGAACTTTCCCTTCTGTTGTTGAGCCGTGTTCATGTCGACCTTCAAGTTCCTACCTATCAGATTGCCCACCGTGCCCAATAATTGCTTGTCATAGTATTATATGGCTAGACCTGGAAGCCTCACCCAAGCTACGTGATAGAAACATAAATATTGAGATAAATATTGATAAATTTATATATATTTTTAAATAAATATATATAAGAAATTATTAATTTCTATTTATAGAAGAAACTTGCTGTATATAAAAAAATAATAAAATATAATTATGTATTAAATCAATTTAATCCTATACTAAAATAATTATAATTATTCATAAAATCAATCGTGATTAATTATAATTTAATTTTAATTATAATTAATCACGCTAATATCTCTCTCAAACTCAAGTAAGTATTGAAGAAACTAACTTGAATTTAGAAACTAGAATACATAATCGACCAAAATAATGATTGAGTGTGGAGTTTGGAGTCTAAAATTTAAGATGAAATCTGGAGTCTGTCATCAGAACGAAATCTGAAACGAAGCCTGACATCAGAACGGAGTTTGGAATCTAAGACGGAGTCTGACATCAGAATAAAGTTTGGAATCTAGGACGGAGTCTAAAATGAAGTCTGAATAGAAATTTGGAGTAGTGTCTGAACGGAATAGACAACGGCGGTCTAAATCGAGAGCCTAAATTTTATGATACCAAGTTAGAAATTCTTCTCAATATAGATATTATGACTCTGATATTATAATATAAATAAAAATAATAAGACAAATATTAATAATTTTAAATATATTTTAAAATAAAAATATATATAGGATTAATTTTATTTATAAAAAAAAGTTACTATACTGAAAAGAAAAATAATAAAAAATAATTATATATTTAATTAATTTAATTATATATTAAATTAATTATAATTATTTTTAAAATTAATAATAATAAATTATAATTTTAATTATAATTAATCACGTTAACTACGTAATTTAGGATGTTGCCAGCGAAAAGATTAAAATCTGGTTGCCATTTTGGACAATAACGAAATGATCAAAAAGTAGCCATGGGCCACCGGTTAAGGCATATTCATAATCAGCAGTGGAAAGGAACTTCACCAAGAAATATTCATTCCCAATATCAGTGAGATTTATAATACCAGATTTAGCCCTTGGCTCATCTAGGCGTTTTTTTTAGTACTGTCTAACTTACCTTTCTTCCCAGCAGTTTAACGAACAAGGTGTCCTCCCATGGATAGCAAAATCTCTTTTTTTCAGCTTTGTTAGTGATGATATTAGGGCATGCTCTTCTATCCATCACAACCTTTCTACGAGGGACCTTTCTTTTTCTCCTGCGTTCCTCCTCATCCAGTTAAGATTCATCCTCTTAATCACTGTAGAAGTCATCTTCCGAGCTTGAGTCTTCAGAGTTTAAGGAAAATGTGTCCCCTTCAGCATGAATCTAGTCACCCACCACCGAATCCTTATAGGATTTTCTCGGCCCTTTCTCAATGTTAGCTTGAGAATCTTCTACCATGCATGGCTCTTCCCAAGGAACCAAAGATGCAGAGCCAGAGAATTGCCCTCCTACCTTGCGCACTTTTTTCTTGCTCCGCTACAAAAGGTCCTGTTCCTACGGGGAGGGTTGGTAGCTTTCACATTCCTTTGGACTTACAGAGCTAGCCATCCGAATTTCTCTATGTATATGTATATTATATTATTTCCTGATCATTTTCACTTCTTCTCTCATTATTTCCCTTGGTGTTCCAAAATTTTTTATTTTAAAATCTTTAACAAAACTCTAATTTTATTTTAACAAACATTTTCTTTGTTATTTTTTATCCAAATCAAGGAATGTATAAAAGATGACGTAACATCTTAATGTACAAATAATATCACTGCAGTTAAAATAAACCGCAGCAAAGCAGCCACAGGCCCAAAGTTTTCCACGTCATTGATTCTACTCATCCAAATATTACTTTTATACATTTACATGATTTATTTTTATATTTTTTTATAATTATTTTGATTAAATTATAATTAATATCATTAATTTTTATTTTTGTAAATTTATATTTTTTCTATTTTTTATTTAATATTTTTTTATTTAATATTAAGATAATTATTAAGATAATTGGATAAGAAGATATAATATTAATTTATTTTTATATAAAATTTAAGTTATTTTATATTTTTATAATTATTTTGATTAAATTATAATTAATCTCATTTTATTTTCTGTAAATTTATATTTTGATTCTAATATAAAAAAATTTAAGTGATTTATTAGTTATAAAGTGATATATAAAAATTTTTTTCTAATATATACCTCATTGATGGCTTAAAAGATACTGATAAGCTAATGATTTACAAATTATTACAATTAAAAATAAAACAAGTAGTATGATTATTTATATAAGCATTATTTTTAATATTGAAATATCCCAAGTATTACTATTTCAGAAATTTTTCCTTTAGGCATGGCTGTGTGGGAATCACGTAGACGATCTTAGCAAACCATCAAACGGGAAAGAGCTGGAGAGTGGAAAATGGAAATTGCAGTTTTATAAGCAATGGATGTTGTGGTGCCACGAACCAGGGCAGACTTACCTAGTAACAAAACAAAAGCGCGTCCTAGTTTGTCGGGAAGTGGGGGACAACGGGACCTACAACTCCTCGAAGAGAATTTTAGGAAAAATGAAAGAAAAAAACAATAATTGTGAGAAAAAAGCAAAAACAAAACGGGAAATTTTTGGGTGGCTGGCTGGTGGTGGGGGTGATGAGAGAGAGGCAAGAGGGGGAAAGAGAGAGAATCTGAGAAACGAGACAGAGAGAAAAACACAACTGGGAAAGAGAGAGAAACCAGAGAGAGACAAAGGAAGAGAAGTGCCCCAGGATGAAGATGGTCGAAGAGAGGGTCCTCTGAGATCATCCTGAAAAAGGCAGCAATAGAAGAAAAGCCAAAAAAAATAAAGAATTGAAATTTTTATTTTTTTTTATTTTGAACTTTTGCTGCCTTTTTGCCCGAGTCTTAATTTGCCCCCACCCATCACCCCCCAAACCTGCATTGCATTTCCTTCCCCTGCATCATCTCATACATTGTTCACTTCCAGCAAATAACTGCAAGAAAGAGAGTTCTTTTCTTGCACCCTTTTGTCCCTTTTGCATGGTAATTCACTCTCTATCAATGCTTTCCTACCCATATCCTCTTTTTTGCTTTTTTATTGTTAAAGTTAGACACCAGAAAGGTTGCTTGCTGATGGGGTTATTCCATCTTCTTCTTTTTTTTTCTTCATTGTCATGACATTATTTGGCTCTCAACTTTCTCAATCTTATTGAAATCTTTCTTAATATTTCTTGTGTGTGTAATTTCTTTCAGCTCACTGAGGATAATTGAGAGGAAGGTATTGAGTTGAGCCGGGTTATGTCTTTGTTTAACAAAAGGTTGTAACAAAGAGATAACATTACAAAAAATGAGGGACCCTGATCAGATCTTCGGACCCAAGAGCTTCAATTTTTACGCTTTCCATTGTAATATAATTTTTGCCTAGTTAGTGAATTTCTTCTGCTTCGTCCGAATAGATCGAAGGGTTTCTCTGTACAGCAAAAACCTGGCGATTTTGGATATTGTATCATATAGCGTCCTGGCTATCAAGGAATATAAATACTACCTCCTCAACCACACTTGCGTTGGCTTCACAAAGAAATGGGAATGACATGGAACACATTTGGATTTTGGCTCAGAATTTATGTTTGCTTGATTTCTGTGTGGGGAATCCAGGAGTGTTGGTCACTTAATGATGAAGGTGATTTTCATGGATTGCCCTTTTAATTTTCCATTCATGGAGAAGCATGTAAAGCATTTCTTGTATCTTGAGGTATGTTTATTTTTTTTGGTTCCATCCGGAATGGAAAATGCAGGATTAGCTTTGTTGGAGTTCCGGGCAAGAATAACTTCTGATCCTTATGTTGCTTTGGCAAATTGGAATCCAAATGATTGTGACCCCTGCAAGTGGTTTGGTGTTCATTGTGTCGATGGTAAAGTGCAAATGCTGTAAGTTCCTTTGGTAATTCCTTTCTTAAGGTATTTCAGTGATGCAGTATTATTTCTTTTAGCGAAGACAAAATACTTGTAGTTTTTCTTGATGTTTAAAGGAAGATGCCATTGTGATAGATATGCTGCAGAATTCAGTGCTAAATTTTATGCCTTCTTGTTATTTCTTGTAGGGGCCTAAACGGGCTATCTTTGGAAGGGACATTGGCTCCTGAGCTTGGGAAACTCAGTCACTTAAAATCTCTGTAAGGAATCTTCACAGTGTTCCTGTGTCTTTGTTTCTAAAATTCTTGGTTTTATTTTTCATCAGAAGTCAAACCACATGTAATGCTGAAGCTTATAGTTGTAACACTAACTGGTCCTGATTGTTAGAGAT
The DNA here is from genome assembly GCA_029884605.1 of Ormosia emarginata. Classification (NCBI taxonomy): domain Eukaryota; kingdom Viridiplantae; phylum Streptophyta; class Magnoliopsida; order Fabales; family Fabaceae; genus Ormosia; species Ormosia emarginata. Next base: position 9,708,568 of record JAQQTP010000054.1, on the reverse strand, counting down.
ATAATAAAACATTTCTACCTTCACCTAACAGCTTATGCTTTGATGGGAGTTGGTTCATGACATGGTATTAGAGCCTCTATAACCAAGTGGTCAAGGTTTCGATCCTTACTGCCCCATTCTTCTAAATAAAAGTTGAATTTCAACATATGGTAAAGATAAGCCTTTGCATTGTCCACGCTTCAATCTCAAAGGGATTTTGCGTACCTATAATAGCCATGATATGTATGAAAAATGCTTGTAATTCTCCTCCTAAGTTAGGTTATGCATTGTTCTGACAAGTTCCTATTTTCCTTTCATCATGTGATGTCCTTCCTATCACCTTCAATTAAACTGAAATAATCATCCAGAGTTGGACTTTGCTATGCTTCTAGACAGATTGAGTAAATTTTCATTTTTCTGCATAAATCTGATTACATTGACTACCATTAATGTCAAGAAAACTGAGTTTATAATAGAAAATCAGAATGCGTAGCTACGACTATTAGTCCTTGTTAACAAGATGATGAACAGGTGATTTTGGCATGATCCACTCGGCTATAGAACTATAGTTACCAAATTTTGATACTTGCAAGTAGTTGTAGCATTTGTATCATCTTCCTAGTCCTTAATCATGCTTTGCCTGAATTTCTTGGCATCCGGAATGCATTTTATATTCCATTACTTTTCTGATTCGGATATGGTTCCTCTGTTTCTTTGAATTAGTGTGTTATGCAAGAATAACTTTTCTGGTACCATTCCCAAAGAACTTGGAAATCTAGCCATGCTGGAGCTATTGGATTTAAGGGAGAATAACTTGACTGGAAGTATCCCGGCCGAAATTGGCAGGATGTTATTGCTAAAGCACTTGTAAGTTAACTCTATATTTTATGTGTCTGTTTCATTAGAATTCTCGGTATCCTTCATTGAAATTATGTTTTATCCTAGGTTACTTTGTGACAATAAAATTGAAGGCGGTGATTCTCAAGATCACGGAAAGTTCAGATTTCCCTCTAAATCGCTAATTGTTGACAATTGTTCATCACCTCTTACAACTTTATTTGCCTGCATCAATAGAAAGTTTGGACACTGGTAACCATATCTTCATTATTTTCTCCTTGACCAAGTGACCTTAGTAGTTCCATTGCAATTTGCATGCTTTCCTTCCACCTGTTTCACTTAAATGTAGAGCGAAGTCTCTAAGAGATAAGAAACGTTGTTTCTTACAAATGTTGCCCTTTTGCAGTATCAAACTGTTTGAAAGCCTCATCCCATTGGATTGAATGCTTGTCTTAATTTGTTGCGTCTTTTATAGTTAACAAAGTTCATAGATGATTATTAATCTGTAACTTTCTGGCCTTTTGATGGATGGCATGTGCAGCGTGTGGCAGAGAAATTTCAAGCAATGGAACAAATCAGATTCATTGGTTATTCCAATTAAAGTAGCACTAATGAAATGCTTCAATTCCTTTGCAATGCCACTGTGTGTTGATAACTTCTGGCCCTATCTTATTCTCAATATGCACATATATTTTGTTCTTTCATCATATTCAACTTATTAAAATTATTGTATATATATATAAAAAAAAAAAAACTTATTAAATTGTCTGCTCTTCTTTGAAGGTTCAAGCTAGGAAAGGCTGCCCTTCATGGCCATGAAGAGAATAGCTGTGACCTTCTGCCTAGTGAGTGGAGAACCTTCACTAAATTATGGCCTGTTGAGCAATTGAAATATTTGCTTCTGATTGACATTCAAAACATGTCTTGCATCATACAGGTTCTAATGAGTCAGAGATTGCCCAGAATGAACCAAATCTTGTCAATTCTGCACGTCGTAAGTTACTTGATCAGTCCAGTAACCTCGCAGCTGCACCTGTTAGTGGTGGACCTACTATAGAGATCAGTTCTGTTCCAATTACCCTGAGTAGTGGAGCTTTCCCAGCTGTGCCAGATGCCAAAAAGAAACAGAATCAGTCACTTCCACCACTGCATTCACCTTCTGATTCTCCACATGATGCTTCTCCCCATGCTCCTGATGTAAATCAACAACATTCAGCTAATGGTGCTTCTAGAAAATTGTGGAAGTATATAATTATTATTGCAGTTGTAGTTGTGTTGGTTATTGTTATCACAGTCATGCTTTGCATTTGGCGAAAACGAGCAGCAAAAGTAATAAGCCCCTGGAGGACAGGAATAAGTGGACAATTGCAGAAAGCATTTATAACAGGTAATAATTCCAATAAGCCAATACTGTTTGTTTCTTCTGCTTACATCGCAAAACTGTTATATGCCCTGTTTCTTTTGCTTATCATCTGGTGTGGTGGGTTTTTGTTCAAAAATTTAAATAAATGGCTTTGTTTATAAAACTTATTTTATGGCTAAAATGTGTTAATGCAACTTAGCATCTGGCCAAATAAATCTTAGTTTCACCACTTTCTTGAAACCTGTTTGAGAGTTGCCAGGGCATCTTTCATTTGTTGAGCATGACATATAGGCTATAAGAACAACATTATGAGTGTTCATCAGAGAAATTGACATTATTTGACGAAAATATTAGTAATATTAAAAAAAAAATATTTAAAGTTCTTGTTTGTGTACCAATTTTTAAACCCCTCCTTGTAGACCTCCCTCATTTTTGTTCATTAACCTAATAATAATAGGTGATTGATTATTTACAAAAGCTTACCATAAGTCGATAACCTTCTGTATAGGTATGCATGAGTACCCGTTCAATTTGTTCAAGCATAATCTTCCTAATTTGAATAGTAACAATTTTAGGAATGGATTTTGCTATTTTACGGTCACTCAATTACAAAGAATGGGTTTTGTGTTGTATTAATGTTTTATCAATTATGCCATCTGCAGTGTCTACCTATAAATCAAATTTGAGCTCTCTTATTTTAGTTAGTAGCTCAATCAATTAACGCTATGTGTGGGTGGGGATTTTGGAGATGTCAGAGGTTAAAGTCTAAAGAATTTCCATTTCCAATGTACCAAGAAAATAAATTACTACTGTTAGCTTATTTTGTTGGCAAGAGTGTCATGTCTTGTTATGAAATGTAGGGGTCCCCAAGTTGAATCGAGCAGAACTAGAGACAGCCTGTGAGGATTTCAGCAATATCATTAATAGTTATGATGAGTGTATCACATACAAAGGAACACTGTCCAGTGGAGTCGAGATTGCTGTTGTTTCTACTCTGATTACTTCTTCCCAAGATTGGTCAAAGTGCATGGAGATGAACTACCGGAAAAAGGTTTTCTCCTTCTAAAGTAAAGGATTGAATTCAATTAACAGTCCCCATTGCTAATTTTGTTACTTATATGCTCCAGATTGATACTTTGTCCCGTGTAAACCATAAGAACTTTGTTAATCTTATTGGGTACTGTGAGGAAGAAGAACCATTCACAAGGATGATGGTGTTTGAGTATGCTCCAAATGGAAACCTATTTGAGCATCTGCATGGTAGTGCTCTTTTGCTTTAGTTGTTACCTTGCACAAAGCAAATCTGAGTCACATTATGTTCTTTTAACTAAAGGCTAATATATTTTTTTTTTCTTCTTTTTTCAGTTAAGGAAGTTGAACGTCTTGATTGGAGTGAAAGGATGAGGATTATCATGGGCACTGCTTATTGTCTTCAGTACATGCACCATGATCTGAATCCACCAGTACCTCATAGGAATGTCAATTCAAGTGCGATCTCATTAACAGATGATTTTGCCGCCAAGGTATACACAGTTCTCTTCTCTCTTCTTGTTTGCTTTCATTATATGTTAGCCATCAAATAACACATCTCTCCATTCCATTGTTCTTTCAGATTGGAGATATCACTTATGGAAATATTGTATCACCAACTAAGACAACTGGAGATGATTCAAAGAAATCAGAGTTGCCACCCCATGCTGATCCTGAAACCAATGTCTATAACTTTGGAATATTGTTGCTTGAAATCGTTTCTGGGAAATTGCCTTACTCTGAAGAACAAGGCAACCTTGTGAACTGGGTAAGTATAAAACACATCTACTGATTTTTCTCCCCATTCCCCCAGGATTATTTTGTTTTCTTCTCCTTTAAAAATTTGCCTCCTTGCATTTAAGTGCAACTTCATTGTTATATGCCTCTTTAATAAATAAATCCTAATCAACTTCCTAGGCTGCTGAGTACTTAAATGACAAGCGAAGCATCAGCTATATGATCGATCCCAACTTGCAGTCTTTCAAAGACAATGAACTTGATGTCATCTGTGAGGTGATCCAAGATTGTATCCAACCTGATCCAAGGTTAAGACCGACAATGAGGGAAATAACTACCAAATTGAGGGAAGTGCTTGGTATATCACCTGAGCAAGCGGTTCCAAGACTTTCTCCACTCTGGTGGGCTGAATTGGAGATCTTGTCAGTGGAGGCCACTTAAGTTCTATCTGACTCTCTTCTCTGTGTTTTATGTCAAGTCTCTCTCTAACCTCTATCAAGCTGCCAGCGTGGAAGTCATGATATTTGCTACTCGTATTCTTTTCCTCATTCTTTGTCCTTGTTCTTTTGTAAGTCTTCAACATCAATACCTTAGCTATTCATGTCTCAATGGAAGTGTGTTCTGTTGTTTTGCAAGAGGAGTGTTGTAAATTGTATTTTTGTTGAAGTTTGGGATGTAAAAATTCTAACGTAGTATTGAGACACCGGTCCCAATGAACATGCAACTTCTATATTGGTCTATTGAATTATTAATGAAACTAGTACTTGCTTTATGATTAAGCTATTCTGCCGCCTCATCCCAAAACGCACATGACACCATATATGTGCGCACTCTTCAAAAGGAAGAACAATAATACTATGTTAATAATAATAATAATAAATAAATAAAAAACACAACCAAAAGTTGACAAAGGAAAATCATGAATAAAGAATGTATTTAATCTCCAATAATAGTTATTTTTTATTTCATGACTTGTATTATCGGTACACCGTTAAAAAGGTATGGATCCAATCCATCGTCTAATATAATTCGAGGAGAGAATAAATTTGTGTCTGAACTAGTCCATAGAACATTAGTTGATTTGAGTCAATCCTTTCTCAACTATCCATTGCCAAAACTAGTCAACCACTCGACCAAACAATGGGCAAAGTAATAGAAAAAATGTCAAAAACAGAGAAGCGGAAGTCGGAAAAAGTTGTGGTGGGGTTACACTTGCACTTAATGACATCCACATGCTAGCGTCATTTTTTCGGGAAACACTTTTAAACGTCACTTTCTCGTGAATCCTATACGCGCAAACATGACAGGGACTTTTTTACTCTGGAATCTGAATAACACCTGGTTCTGTTCTGTTATGTTTCTGACTCTTTGTTTGCGTGAGTGAGTGAGTGTGGCCCCTAGAACATGTAACGCCTTACATAGCTGTTCAAATCATCAGTTTGTTTGTGCACCCCATCAAAATTTCACAAATAAATAATATAGAAAATGCCTCTTATGGAGAGATCGATGATGTAATGCACTCCCAACGTAGCTTCTTTTGTGCTTCCTTAATCTCTCTTCTATATAATGTATTCATTCCTAGACTAATAATATATATGTGAGAAAAATTATATCACATAACTATGACTAGCTAATTTCATTCCTTGTTTTACTGGAAAGAAATCATATCATATATGCATCTACTATTTCTTTCCTTTTATTACATTGTAAAAAAAGAACTAACTGAATTTAAGGCCAACAAGAGTACTACTGCATAAACTACACAACTTTTTTTTTTTTCTAATGATAAAGTACTACTGAACAAATTAATTAAGCCTAAAGATGTACACTTTTTTTTTTCTTCTTCTTTAGTCACTTGTCCTCATTCACTATGGATCTAGCCATGTCTCTCTTCTTCCCCCATTGCCTGAGCCGAAGCTGCATAGCGATAGTTGTAGCCAAGAACTCCACACACTGCATTGGGCTAAGCACATCCAACACCCCTTTCAGTGTCTTGAGCCTCACACAATCAGAAGCCTTCATGACCTTCTCCAACCCAGCAAGAACTCCCTTCAAAGCCACCTCCACCACCCCGTCAACCTGTGCTGCCACCACCACATCCCCATTCCTTGCTCGGCTTGAAAGCTTTGCCAACTCCACCATCTTCCTGTCAGCCATGGCCACCTGCTGCCTCTCCATCTCCCTCTCCACCTTCTCCTCCTCCATCCTGATTCTCATCCTCAGCTCCTCTATCTTCCTTTGCTGTTCTTCTGTCATGTAAAACGTGTTCATCCCCTCCCGCGGCTTCTTGAGAGATTCCAGGACCCTGAACGCCGTGGAGGGCTTCCAACCAGTCACCCACAGGTATGCATTCTCCAAAGGACTCAACCACACTGGTGAGAAGAACACCAAAACATCTTCATGTGCTGCACCCCATTTCACAGTGTAGTATTCCTTTATATGAGATGTGACTTTGGACACCAGTGCTTGCAGGTCTTGTTCACTGATCACCACCTCGCTTCTCTGCTTGGACACCTCCAGAAGCTGATGCAGGATCTCCTCAAGCTTCCAAACCCACTTCTCGTAGAACTCAGAGAACCTCTCCACCACAGGGTTTTTCATTCTCTGTGGTTGGTCTTGAGTCTTGAGAAGAAAGTGAGTAACTGTGTGTGTGTTTCTGTGTGTGTTTTTAAGGTTGAAGGAGGTGAGGGAACATGACCAGATGGAAAAAGGAGGGAAGGCCACGGTAGGAATGAGTGTGGATGGTTAATTGGTGCATGGCTTACGCGCAGCAATTGCCAACTAGTGCGTTTCAAGAAGTGCTTGACGCTTTGCAAAGAGGGAGAGAGACATGAGCATACGCAGCAGCTTTCCTTTGGACACTCTCAACTCTCAATTTTGGACCTTTGACTGTATTGAAAGGGCGTGAGGAAGGGTCCAGATTAACTTAAACAACACACCTGAAAGCTGAACCATTTTTATGTGTACGTGTCATTGTGGGAGTAAATTCAGATTCAACGTGGAGTGTGATTAGGATGCTTTCTCTTGGAACGGACGTAGGGTAACTGCTGCATCCTTCTGGGGCACATCCACACCCTTCCCTTCAGCAATGGTTTTTTACTTTTTACAGTTACTGCAATCCTATTTTGTTTTTCCTGTTGTCCACATTCTCATATTCTTTTTCTTAGTTTTCTTAATGAAGTAAATGTATGCAAAAATAATGTACAATGTGAATATTTAGTGGAATTGATTTAAAATAGTTAATTGTATATATTTAAATTTGATAATATGAATGTCTCTATTTACTTAAGCTAAAACCTTGTTGTTTTAGCCATTGTTAATTATATTTGGTTGATTGATTGGGTTTCTTTGTTATTTTATTGCTTATTTATAAGAAAGTTTTTGAATTAAGATGTGTTGAAATCTCTTCTCCTAAACTTAGTATTTGCTTGACGTTGTTACTAAAAATAATTGTTTCTACCTCATTATGACTTGGCTCCTATTTAAAATTTTTCATTCCAACATTCAAAAGATGTTGAAGCTAGGCCATACCAAAAACAGGAAAAAAAAAAATAGTAACTATAGGAGAATCTACGAGAGAAAAGAGCAATTATTAGAAATGAAAGGAGTAACTACCGGAATTGTGCAATCTTCTCATCCAATGACTTAAAGATGAAGTATCGTGGCTCATAACTCTATAATGGCTAGCAAAAATCAAGGAAAACATTTTTTCTACAAAGAGAAATTAAGGAGACTATTTGGATTAAAAGCATAGACTTGATTGAAGATCATAAAGAGCTACTTTATACTTGCAAACATTTATTAGTTTTTATCCTCCTCGTGCTTTAGACTTGCTTATGCACTCTAGTGAGAGAGATTTTGAGAATCATTGCAGTTCATCTATAAGAGCATTTGAGATTGAGACTTGAACTCTTTTCCAGTTAGATTAAGCAATAAAGTATGAGATAGCATTCATGATTCTTTCTCCCGACTATGTTACTTTTCTTCATATATAAGCTAAGGGAGGTTTGTTGTAGTGTCTTTAAGAAACAAAAACACTACTGTGACACTGCTATAATAAGGGTCGTTTGTGCACACTCTTCTTTCTATCTTTCTTTGATTTGATTCATCCATATTATTTACTTGCATTTGCATCAAACATTTTAATTTTATAAGAAGATATTATATTAAAGATGCATTAATATAATAGCGCACCCAATGACTCAAGCGATTGAGTTTATAACACTTATAGAGTTTTTTCTTTTATTTGTTAAATTAAAACTTTCACTCATTTCCAAAAACTTTTATACGTCCAATAGATGAACCTCATGAGCTCAATTGTTTCTTATCATTATCTTTATAAAATTCTATCATTGATCCTTAGAACTAATTCACCCCATCTTGATTCTATTAGCATGTTTCAACGCTTCAAGTACTATCAGATTTAGTCATCATATATAATGAATGAAAAACTATTTATAAGAATATTACTTCCTATTGTTTTACAATACGGTTAATATTAAAAATAGTATTAGCATTACTTATGTATCAAGTAATTAAGCAATTAAGTATTTTTTTAACAAGAAATTTAGAGAGATGAAAAGTTATCCCAATCTAAAATTAAGGGGTGTCATAAGCCTCAAAACAAAAACCAATATTAATACTTATAAATTATCAACCAAGATTACTTGTCACGACAATCAAACTTTTTTAAGACTAAAATTATGAATTTTGTAACAAGCATATATATACTTTGTTTAGTTTCAATCCTACAAATGGAACTCAATCATGAGTCACTCACATAGAAGCCCAACACCAAGTGTCCCCCAGTTGAAAGGAACAACTAGAAAATAAGTTCCAAATGAAAGGACCCAATAGTCTAATGAAAAAAATTGAAGACAGGTTCCTAAGAAAGTTAAGGGGATGAATTCAGTTTTCTCAGCGATATCTCTTGATGACTTCCTTAAAGAAAATGGTGTATATGAAGAAGAAAATCAGCTGTTAGATAAAGAATAAGAAGCTGAAGATAATAGAGTAATTCAAGAAATTGAAGACTGAGAAGGTCAAAATCAGCCAATAGATGGTGGCATCATTGAGCAAAAAGCCGAGAGACCTTAAATTCAGCTAGAAACAAAAGATAAAAGCTTTGATTCACAGACCTTAAATTCACCCCCCAGGCCAAAGTGTCATATACCTTAGCAGAAGATAGAGAGTAATATAGGGGGACGGGGGCAGAAAAGAAACTAACAATTGTGCAGATGGAGATGGAAGGATTGATGGGTATGGGTTTGATTTGGAGAAACACAATTTATGGATGAGTTTTCAGTTGTTTGGGTTTGATTCAAAAGCAAATTAGAGGTGAAATATGGGTTTATTGAATTTACCTTTAATGGTTTAGATAGAACGTTGACAGAAGGCTCAAAATACACCGTTTTGTAAGGTCTGGGAATCTTCTTGTTGAATTTGTAAGCACATGGGATTTTTTAAACTAAACCAATAGATATTTAGAGGCGGATTCGTTACATTTTAGCCTTCAAAATAACGTAATGTAAGATTCTTCCATGTTTTTTTTTGCCTTACTCTATCATTTACATCACTTGCCTTGAATAAGGAAATAAGGATGGTCACCGATACCTCGTAGGTCTCTTGTGTAGGGATTTAAAATAGTGCAAGGTTTACATTAAAAAAGTGGAAGTAACAGCAATCCTTGTAATATATTACCATTTTAGTTACAAACGATATACTTTGATTGTCAAATAAGAGATACAAATTGTTTATGGATAAATTTGGTTAGGACAAATTCTAACAAACAAATATATTTTATCAATCGAATATGAGTTGAAAGTTATGTGGTAATCTCGTTTTGAACAAAGATTTTGAAAACAAGTTTGTAAAAACTGTAAAATGTTGTAGATAAATGGTAATTTACAAAGCAGAAGATGTAAATGCAGAATATAAAGAGCAAGAATTTAAAGTGCATAAATTTAACGTGCAGGAAAGTAAAGTGAAAGAAATGTAAAGTGTTGAATATTAAAAGTGCAGAAAGTTAAAATGCAGAAACTTAAAATGCATAAGTTTAAAAGTGCAGAAAGTGTAAAGAAATTTAAAAAACATGACTTAAAATAAAAGAATTTAAAAGAACATTACATTAAAGTAAATGACTTGAAATGAAAATGGAAGACATACTTGGAGTCAAATCTGTTAATCTGCTCGAGTGAGATATTAGGATTGTATATCCAGTAACTAACTTATTGTACATTGTGAACACTAATATTTATAGGAAAATTATGAAAATATCTGACTCCTAAAATCTAGGCACGTATATGGTAGCTATGTCACATATTCAACACTGATATTTTGCTCAACTGAGAGCAGTTATAAATTTTTTTGACAAAAACCAACGTCTGACAATTAACAGTGGTGATCCATCTTTTCAATGTCTTCATCGAATTCAGAACTTGTAATTTTTCCTCCAACATATAACACTTGCAATGATCCATCACTTGGAAAATTTCTTCAATGTCATTCTTCAACTGTCAAAAATATCTTCATCGAATATTTCAATGTTACCATCCGACTGTCAAAAACAACATTTTCATCAAACTAGAACTTGTAATTTTACCCCTAACAGATGCCCCCCAAAATTTTTCTTTCGACATTGCTGGAAGAAAGATGAATTTTAATATTTATCTTCTAGTTCTAATTCGACGTCAATACCTTATTAATCTTCCAAGGTATTCGGATTTTTAATTTGGTTTAAAAATCCAGTAAAAACTTTCGTAAATTTCTCAAAAGCCACAACAGAAACTATCACTTCAAATATTAAATAGTCGTTTTCTAATAAATAGGGATTATAATTACTCCTATCTAGAAGAAACAACTTTTTGAATTTGCAAAAATCACGTGTCTTTTCACTTCCTTCTCCACTGTTTTCGTCTCTTTAAATTCACAAAATCATCTCATTTTTCACTCCTTTCTTTACTATTCATCTTCTTTAACTTCACTCTTCGCGTGTCTTTTCTGCAAAAAACTTGCTCCCCTCAATGGCTTCTGGCTCTCAATCTCCTAACGAACCATCAATGGACTTAGGCAACCATGCTATTGTTCAAGATCCAATCTTAGAAAAATCTGAGTTGTGAAATCTTTCTAAAGTAATTCTTCCTATCGAAAACTCTTCGCTTTCTTTAGATCCTCTGGCTACTTTCTTGGGTCCCATTTTGCCCAAAGACTTCATTACCAAAGAAATTCATAGATTTTTTTCCTTGTAAAAATCCCTGAAAAGAAGCTATCTTGGCTTCTCTTCCTTCCATTCCCATTAGTTATTTTAGTAAATCTAATAGGCTTTTCAGAACTCCTCCTGGCCAAATCAATGGGTATCTTGATTGGCTTGATAGAGTTCAAGCCTCTAAAGAAGCTTTATGGAGGAACATAGGTATCTTTGACTGCATCCAACTCTCACGTTATCCTATAAAAATGGATTCTTGCATGCTAGGTGTGTCATTTTTCTTTTGGAACAAAACCACCAATTCTTTTCACTTTCCATATGGCATGATGGGTACTACGCTCTTCAACGTAGCTGCCATGACTGGTCTTCGACCAGATGGGAAAATCATAACCCATGTCCTCTTACCTCTGAATACCATAGATGTTTATTCAAAAGTCTCAACTTCTTTTTCAAACTTCATCAGCTTCTACTCTACAGAAAAAGGCCCTGTATCTGATGAAAAACATGTGGCTTTTCTTCTTCTCTGGTTGTCGGCCTATGCTTTATGCACCAAATTAGTTCAAGTGTCCAAATCTTACCTTCAACTTGCCAATCTTCTTCATGAAGGTAGAAATTTGGCTCTTGGTCAATTCTTTCTTGCCAATCTTTACCTCATCATTGGTGAAATTGTTCAAAGCATTCAGTCTCAAACAAAGAAAACTAATACTGATGGCCTATTATGGCTACTTCAACTCTGGCTAAACGTCATCTTAGGAGATTATTTGGTTGATGCTTTGCCCCCGACAGTTTCTTCTGCTACCTATGGTGCAAAACTTTGCTATATTAAACACGAAAAAATTCATAAACAAAATTTGGAGAATTTCATGCATTTATTCAGCATTTTTCATTCTATTTCTTTCAATACTGAAGACATCTATTTTGCATCATTCGTCGACCGTTCTCTTGGTCCCAAGTGGTTTACTCGACCACTAATTTCCAATGATCCTTCCACTTGTCGACAATATTTCTATTTGGTCTAATTTTCTTTGTCGGCAAATCCTAGTTATTGGTCTCCCTGGTTCGACAGATAAATCCATAGAGCTGCATATTCCAAACATGATGGCTCGACAACTAGGATTTTGTCAAGTCATTCCAGCATCATTCTCTTCAAAAGCCAAAGAACACCTCATCAATGGTCATTTGTCAGACATGGCAGATCTTATTCGTGTGGCTATGAAGAATGGGAGATACAAGCATCATTTATTGATTTATGCATTCACACCTTATAGAGGGATTACCAAAGATTTTGTCGAATAGTGGACTAAATATTATAGTCCTTACCATGTCGATATTGAGGTTTGTCAAAACCGCATTACTGAAACCCTTATTCCTGTACAGGATCAGGAACCTTCAACAAGAACCAGAGGTATGCATATTCAAGATATTAGAGCTTTTAAGAAGAACTACAAGATCAAGTGGGACTTCAGGTATCCTAGCACAATTGTTCGACACTGCGAAGAAGTCGTGGCTAAATTAAAACAAATGCACAAGGAAAAATGCTCTGCTAACTTCATTGCAGTTTCCATAAAAAACCATTTGACTCGACTTGAACTTTTTCAAGTTCCTTTTCCAAAACCAGTGCCTCTTCCTTTTGCTCGTTTCGGTTTGGCCGATGAATTCCCAGGTAAATCTACAAAGGCAAGTAATTTTCCTATTCTTGATAGGATTTACTCTGTGAGCAACATCTTTCTTACAAGAACTCCAGAACTTATTTTTACCCCTTAGTTTGTCTTATCGCACAAACAATTTGCTAAGGATACCCGAATCATCACTAAAATACCTGAAGGTACTTCTTTTTATATTCTGTCATTTACCTTTTATCCCATTTGCTAATTATTATTCTTTTCACAGCAACCCCATTAAAAAGGCCTCTAGAGTATAAACAGCCACAAGAAGGAGAAGAGGAAGAAGAAGGAACTTCCTCCAAAAAGAAAAGAGGCAAGAAAACTCAAAATCCTCCTATCCCCAAAGCTCCAAAGGCCAAGACAGCCAAAACAGTTTCGACGAAAAGTCCAGCTAAACGCAAGGCTACTACTAAGCCTTCAAAAGCAAGAACTCCCAAGGTATCATTTGTGATAAGAATTTCAAACTTAAAGATCTCTAAACTTGTCAAAACTAAAACTTTTGTCGAATATAGGTTGGCGATTCCACTTCCGTCTCTTCTGTCAAAATCATTGAATCTTCAAGTCCATCTTCTAAAAACCCTTTAAAGGTACGTCTTTTGTTACCTCCTTTTGTCTCTTTACAAAATCTTACCTTATTTTAACTTTGTAGAAGAAAAAGAAAAAGACTCAATCTTCGAGTTCCAACCTAAAACCTACCGCTGAACTTGAGACAGAAACCACCTCAATCTCATCCAAGGTAAGTTTTAATTGACATAATTCTTTTCCTTGAATATTAAAACTTGGATCATATTTGAAGTTTGATTTCTCTTTCATTTCATGACCTAAAAGTTGAACAAATTGATGAAAATCCTTCAGGGCCTAATGTCGAATTAAATATTGAAGAACAAATTCGACAACCTTCTGAGGTAACATACTTCGAATTTCAACTAATTCTCATGATTTTATTTATTCTGAAAATTTCCCTTGTTTGTCTACATAAATCAGCAACTCCAGTTGCACTCGACAGTGCTGTCAGATAAAGTAATAAGGATCCTTTTCTGGAGATTCCTACTTCTCCAACTTTGGCAATGCCTGCTACCTATCTGCCTCTTCTGACAAAAATTCAAGCTGCTAAGAACTTTGATAAAGAAGCTCAAATCCTTCCAAATGTCGGGAACCCCTCCTAAGTTGATAAAGGTAACCTCATCCAAATCTCTATAGAAGAACTTGATATGGATACTCTCACTGCTGAAGTTGCACCTATCAATTTACCTCCATATTCTTCGACAAATTTCATTGTCCCAGAAAGAGAAAATATTGAAGACATGGAGGTAGATTTGGATGAAATAATATCTATGTTATCGGGAAGCCACAGAAGCTCTCCTCGGTCGGCTCATTCTTCTACCCAGCAAGGACCAGATTCTATTCTCACGTCACTGAACTATTAGCTGAGCTGAAGAACACCTTCACCTATTCCTTTGAACATTTAAGTTCTGATCAACCTCTTCAGGATAGGATGATGATCATTGTGACTGAGTTGGAACCCTTTTATCAACAACTGCCAATAAACAGTCGAGCTCTTCCTACTACCATCAAAGATTTTCTCCAAAACTTATCATCAAAGATGCCTATCATCTGTCGAGTCATTCCTTCTTATGACAAAGAAGTTCAAGAAAAAACCAAGATCTTGAAGCAGTTAACTGACGCGAAGGACGAGATTGCCAAATTAAAAGACTATCTCATCATAAAATAAAATAAATAGCAGATTTAGCCAAAGAGATTGGAGATTTGGAGAAAAAGCTTGAAGAGGCTCGTTATCAACAACAAAAACTTGACACTGCGTTACAAGAAGGGATTGCCAGGCAATAAAGTATTGCTAACAACACCAAACAATGGGTTGTTGAAGCCAAAACAGTGCTAGCAAAAATAAACTCCCTTGAAGCAGAGTATGACACAGCTTGTGCTGACAAGCAATCTTTGGAAGATTCTTGGGAAGTTTTAAAAAGAACTTAAATGTATTTTCTCCTCCCCCTTTTAGTTAACTGTCGGTTTAGTAATTCGATAAGATTTGTATGGCCTTCTAGGCCAATACTTAATAAACATTCTCTTTGATCAATTCCAACACATTTTTATTATTGCTTCGTAATTCTATACGCTTAAATGCTTTCTTGGCCTGTTTCTTTTCAATGTATCTCGTAACTGTGCATCATAATTATCGTAAATAATTATAATGTGAGTTATAAAATATTGTATAATAACTTTATCAACAAAATCCCCTATATATAGTGTTCTATGATCAAAAGAGTTCATTCTGACCTCTCCTTTCTCATTTCTTAATAACTTTCACCATGTCTTTTGATAATCTCATGTTCTCTCCAAGGGAAAAATGGGTTGGTTTCATATTATGGAAAAAAGGACTTTATATTAATGGTGATACCCGTCTTGAGCTTCAGTAATCATCGTAATATCCCTGATGAGCTTCAGTAACCATCGTAACAACTTGGTGTTTCTAAAACACGGTTGTTATGATAAGGATGACTCATCAGGGAGTAGACGACCAACCATCATCTCGCCCAAGACAAATCAAAGCCATCTATTTCTTCTTCTTCCTCAGTTCCCATGAGCTCAAATGAAACGTATGCTTCAGCTAGGGAGAAGCTTCTGGTTTATTTAGAATAGGTCTATTTTTCTCTGTAATATTCTGACAACTTAAACAAGTTGTAATATCACAAGTATTTTCATGTAACTTGTAATTGTCAAATATATACATGAAATTTATTTTAATCATTCCTTATCAATTTTTATTTCATACATTGTCGGCCTATATGGCTTTAAATATTTGTCATTAATAGACTTAATTCTTAAACCAGAATTAACTTCGACAAGTGCATAAGCATTTCCACAAAACACTCGAATAACTTTGAATGGCCGTTCCCATTTTGGAGACCACTTTTCATATTCTCGACAACTCCTATCCATGGGCAAAATCACTTTCCAAACCAAATCGTCTTCCTTGAAATACTTATACTTAACTCGACTATCATAAAATTTAGCAATTCTTTCTTTTTATCGAATCAAGTTTTCTAAAGTAATCAATCTTTTATCACTTAATTTGTTTAATTCATCAAACATTAAGTCCCAGTAATGTTCGACTGGTAACTTATCTTATTTTTGAATACGAACTGATTGAAGATTAATTTTGACTAGTAACACTGTATCATGACCATAAACTAAATTGTATAGTGAAGTGCTCGTCGATTCTCTTGGTGAATGTCTATAAGCCCATAGAATTTGGTCAAGAGTATTATGTCAATTTATTGGCTGTCGACCAATATGCTTTTTCATCAAACTTATGATTATTTTATTCAAGGCCTCTACTTGGCCATTTACCTGAGCATAATATGGAGTCGACGTAAGCATTTTAATTTTCCTCGAATTGGCATATTCGACAACTTTCCTCCCAATGAACATTGTCCCTTGGTCGGTTGTCAAAATTTGTGGTATTCCAAACTGACAAAATATATTATTTTCTATAAAATCAATCACATCTTGTTGGGTTACATCTTTTAAAGTTATAGCCTCAATCCACTTGGTAAAGTAATCAACTCCTACTAAAATGTACTATGTCCCTTCGACGACGTAAGATGAATTTGACTTATTAAATCCAAAGTCCATCCTCTAAAAGACCAAGGTTTGACTATGGAATGCAACTCACCAGCTAGAACATTTTATATATGGTCATGTCTTTGACACTCTTCACAAGACTTGATAAAACATTATACAATCCCTGACTAACATAGGCCAATAATACCTTTGTTGTCGAAGAACCCATTTTATTTTGTCATCTGCTTGATGAGCTCCACAAATTCTTTTGTGGACTTCCGCCAAGGTAATATAAGCCTCTGCTTCACTCAGGAAAGCCTCTAAATTTTCATCGACGGATTTTCTATACAAAGCTCCACCTAGTACCACAAATTTCGACACTTTGTACTTAAGCTTTCTATCTACTTTTGACTTGGATTTTCCAAATAACCTAATATTGGCTGTCTCCAGTTATTAGTTGTCGAAATATCATTTTGTAGTACATCTCTTTCTTCTAATGGATATAAAAGTTCTCTAATCTTCATTAGATTTGTTAAAACCTTGGATGAAATTTTATACCCAGAGACTATATGTACCAATTCATTAGCCTCTTCATTCAAATTTCTGGGGATGTGTTCGACAATAACTTCGTCGAACTTTTTCATCAACTTACTCGCCATAATATAATATTTCGTCAGATGATAACTGACATATTTGCATTCTTAGGTAAGTTGTTTGATGACCAGCTGTGAATCCCAAAAAATATACACATTACGTGCTTTTATTTCTATTAGTATTTCTAGCCCGATAATTAAGGTTCATATTTAGTCTCATTGTTAAAACATGTATATTTGAGTTCAAATATGAACTTAGTTGGAGTACCTTGAGGAGAAACAATTAGAATTCTCACTCAAATTCCATTTTGATGTCTTGAGCCATCAAAATATAAACGTCAGGGTTTTAACCCGACGAAATTTATACTATCAATATCCAAATATGAATGGTCGGCTAAAAAATCAGCAATTGCTTGGCTTTTGACAGCTTTCATTGAAACATATTGTAAAGAGAATTCTAACAAAGCAATGATCCACTTACCAATACGTCCATTTAGCATTGGTTTCGATAACATATATTTTATTACATCAGTCTTTAACATAACTAATATAATACAAGACATCATATAATACTTGAGTTTATTACATAAGAAATATAATGCTAAACAAAGTTTCTCTATTGCACTATATCTCATTTATGCATCATTCAAAACTCGATTAAGATAATATACGACTCTTTCGACGTCATTTTCATTTTCTTGAGCCAGCATACTCCATATGGTTTCATCCGACGTTGATATGTACAACTTTAGCGGTCTACGAGGCACTAGAGGCATCATGATCGGTGAATTTATCAAGTATTGTTTTTTCTAGTCGAAGGTTTCTTGGTGGCAAGGTTCCGACACAAAGTCTTGTTCTGCCTTCAATTTAACCAATGGAGCAAAGACTCTGGTTCTTCCCAACAAATTAGATATGAATCTTCTCAGAAAATTCACCTTCTCCAAGAAAGATTATAGTTCTTTCTTATTCGTCGACGGTGCAGATTCTAGAATTGCCTTGGTTTTATTCTTGTCCACTTCAATACCTTTCTTATAAATTAAGAAACCCAAAAATTTGGCAGCTGACACTCCAAAACCACATTTCTTCGGATTCATCTTGAGGCTGTGCTTTCTCATTCTATCGAATGCCTGCCTCAAGTTTGTCAAATGACTTTCCTTTGTTTCGGACTTGATAATTACATCGTCAATGTACACTTCCATGAACTTTCCAATGACATCATGGGAGATAGTGTCCATTGCTCTTTGATAAGTGGCCTTTGCATTCTTTAAACCCAAAGACATGAGTACCTATTCATATGTCCCAATGGCTCCTGGACATCTGAAGGTAGTTTTCAACACATCCTCCTCGGCTATAAAGATTTGATTATAACTTGCATGATTATCTATAAAACTTAACATTTCATACCCAGATGCGACATCAACTAACATGTCCGCAATGAGCATATGATATTCATCTTTAGGAGTTACAGCATGTAATTTCCTAAAGTCTACGCATACTCTTAACTTGCCATTTTTCTTGATTACAGGAACTATATTAGATACCTATTCGACATGCCTGGTCGTTCTAATGAACTTGGCTTTGAGCAATCTTTCGACCTCTTCCTTTATCTTCGACACCACCTCAGGTGCAAATCTCCTGTTGGCTTGCTTAATAGGTCTGCATCCTTCCTTCAATGGCAGTCTATGTTCGACAAGGTCTCTACTCAACCCAAGCATCTCATCATAGTCCCATGCAAAATAATATTTATATTCCTTAATTAGGTTGACAAGTTATTCCTTAAGCTCCTTTGGTAGAAATAAACTCACAAATATGGGCTTTTTATCTGTTTTAGTGCCCAAGTTTATCTCTTCTAAAGGATCTTTGACCTCTACACTTTGTTTTTCATCAAGTCCTCTCTTAAATCCCAAAGGATCATCATCTATTATACAATCCAACAATACATCTTCAGTGGTATATATGGCTCTGTTGGCCAAGTAAGCTGACAGTCTATCCAACTAATTATTAACACTTATTGCTAGTGCTTGGCCGATCCTTTTCAGTCGTATTCACTAGTCGAATGTAAAATTGGTCCATCAAGCATGTTTCAAGTACATCTTTGTCGATGACTCCATCACTTGTTGTAACTGACTTGACATTTGGAGCATAAAATTTAAAATTGACATGAAGTTATTGTAAATAGCAATGGCTATCATCTGCCTCTACTATTTTCACCTTATCATCACCATTCCAGAGAATAAGTTTCTGATTGACTGTTGATGGTATTGCTCCGATAATATGTATCCAGTCTCTTCCCAGCAGAAGATTATAACTGGATTTCGTCGGAATCACAATAAATAATGTCGACCTCACAACGGATCTGACTTGTACATTCAACATTACTACTCTATCTGACAGGGATGTCTTGCCACCAAAGTAAGCGACAATCATGTTAGTCGACATCAGATCAGATTCACTCTTCCAAAGCTTCTTAAACATAGCCCTTGGGATCAGATTGATAGCTGTCCCCCCTGCGTCTATCAGAACTGTATTTATCAGTTTTCCTTCTAATAAAACCTTGATGTGTAACGGGCGGAGATGAGCCTTTTGCTCTTCTGTTGGCTTCTCCAATTGTGTTGTATTATTGAATACAATTAACATATTATCCTGACAGACAAGCCACTGATCACTAAGGTCATCCAAGTTTTCTTCATTTTCTCCAATATACTCAATTTCGTGATACCCTTCAAACTCAGCAGGAAAAACCGAAATCAAGTTCATACTCATCGACTTTAAGAACTCTTCTTCATCAGTCAACTCTTCACTTTTGTACCCTTCAATCCTGAAGTAACTTTTATCGATTGAACCATTCGACGACAAATTGCTATCCATAGCCGTTATAATGTCATCCAGGTCCTTGTCCAAATTAAAGTCTAGGTCGAATTGATTATTATCATCAAGGCGTAAAAGATCATTAAGATCATTCAAGGCCTCAATAATTTCATTAGCTGTTAAATCCATGCCTGAGGTTTGGCAGTCGGGCTTAACCATTTTTTTCTTCTCCTTAATTATGCCAAACATTTTCTTTTTCCATTCAGTATCTTGGTCTGGATCTTTCAGGACCTTCATGATTTCTTTCTTCGACCAATCTTCAACATTTGCACCATTTTCAATTCTAAAGTCTTTGATCTCAGCTATTCTCATTATCATCTTTTCAACTTTCAATCTAGCCACTTTCTTATCTTTCTTAATTGTTAGATTACTTTTTTTTTGCATCTTCTTCGGCTGCTACTAGCCCAATTGGCCATTTTCCTCTAATTTTACTTGGAACATATCCTTGCACCTCTTTTTCTTTCTTTATTTCTGCAAGCTTTTCTTATCGAAAATTGTCATTCCCATCGAGTCGTCTAACTACAATAGTCATCGGCTCAACTGAGATTGCCCCCTTTTTTGTGGATTCTTTCCTGACAATACGTTTCAACTTTTTATCATCTGTACTTTTGTCTGATGTTGGCTTAGCTTCAACTACTAAACATCCTGTTTCTGTGGGTTGCTCTTTAATAACTAAGTCATCAGCCATATTCTTTCTTTTTTGCGCTTGTCTCAACCTCTGTAGTCTCCTCTTTCAACTTTTTGACAACGGTAAAGAGTTTGATGGCCCTGCTACATTTTGGCCAATCATAGCTCCATCTTGGTTAATCTTACCATTTCTATAGTCTTCATTCCAAAATAGTTAATTTCTTTGAAACCTATTCTTCTTGGCAACCATTTCCCGTCGAAGTTGCGGGTGGCACACCATTGCAGAATTTTTAACCCATCTGTCCATAGTAACATTGGTAGGTGACACTCTAGTCCTGGCTGGTCTAACATAACCCCTGGCAAATGAATTGTTTCCCACAGACTCACCAGATAACTCAACCAACCAGTCGTTCATGTTAGACCTAGGCGTACAACTCGGCCTTGGTCTTGGAGTATACACGGGTTGTTTTAGAGTATAAATGGGTTGTTTTGGAGTATAATCAGGTTGTTTTGGTTTCTAAGATTTCTTGTCGGAAACCTTCTTCTTACCCTGTGAATTACTCTGTTATTCCTCAGTAACCTTCTTCGCAACAAATTCATTATACACCGCATTGCATCTTGGACACAACCTTACTTTACCTTTTTCTTTCTTCCTTTCAAGGAATGTTTCTAGAGATTCTCCTAGCTTTGGATAGATGTTCATTGCATCTTCCACATCAATGTCGAATTCCTACAAATTTCTTATGTTGATCATTCCAACATTTAAAGGAACCTGCTGATTGACATAGGAAACTCCAGCCTGAAACGAATCTGTATCAACCTTCATATTCGCCTTAGGCTTGTCAACAAATTTCCAATGTCCATGCATGAGTACTTTCTGAATCAAATCTCTGAAACGAATACATTTATTAGTAACATGATCGAAATTGTTATGAAACTTACAATATTTTTGGTTTTTTATTTCATCAGGTTTTAGTAACCTATGACCTTCTGACAGTTTAATCTGTTTATCTTTTAACAATAAATCAACGATTTTGTCAGTTTTTGTTACGTCGAATGTATATGTTTTTCTATTGATATAATTCATTTTCTCCTTATTTCTTGTAGGCTGTAGAGCCTAACACACATAAGGAGGATCATTCTAAAGATCAATAATGTTGACTTCAAATTTATCATTGCCATCTTTAGTCTCATTGTCGGATTCACCTAATCCGACGAATGATACTTTCTCTCTTTTAAGGAATCTTTTTTGTTTCTGAACCTTTATCAGCTTTCAGTTGTTCTATTTGCCTAACATTTTCACCTAGTTGGGCAAGATCAACTAAATGTTGGTTCACTAACTTTTTCCTTAAGTAATAGTCTAAACCTCCTGCTATAATTTTTACTATCTCTACTTTAGGAATTAGAATAAAACATCTACTCCTCATTTGTCAAAACCTAGTAAGATAGTCATCTACGGTTTCATTGTACATTCTCTTGATATTGAAGAGATCTGTAAGTCCCACTTTCAAATCTCTCCTAAAGAACTGGTCATGAAAACTTCTTTCTAATTGAGTCCAAGAATGAACTGAATTTGGTCTCAATGTTGAAAACCAAGAGAATGCATTTTTAGTAAAGGAACTTGGGAAGAATTTCATTTTACGGCCTTCAATAGTGGTCAATTCCCCCATTTCTATAATATACAGTGCGATATGTTCAACGGTTGATTCCCTACTTTCATCAGCAAACTTATAAAGTTTAGAAATTTTAATCCCTCTAGGCAATTTTGCTTGTTGTACCCACTCAGAAAAGGCTGGAACAAAGTAGGGTTAGTTGGCATATCTAACATTAAACCCAAACCTATTCAATACTTGTTCCACTACTTGATTTACATTTTATTCAACCACTTGGTGCCCCCCAAGATTCCGTCGAAGCGATCTCATGGCTGCATCATTCCTAGCCATTTGATCCTCATCATATCGACGAAGCACATAGACATTACCATATTCTAAGCGCGGTTGATCATTTTGCCCAAGTTGACCAGGATTTTGCTGGTCTTGTCCCACGTTCGCTTGGGGTGCAGCTACTCCTGCATTTGCTACAGGCTGGGCTCTTTAAGCGTTATCATTGGTCAATCCTTCTATTCTCGAGGCTTGGTTTAGCCTTGTCATTTGTTGAATGAACATATGCACAATGTCATGGTTGTTTTCATCCATTTGTTATCGAAAACTGGCCAAAGAATTCAACGTTAGCCCTGTTATATTTTAAGAAATATCTCTCGACATATTTGGGAATACTATCCCCAAATTTAATCTCTTCTTTCGAAAAGGAGTTGGATTACTTGAATTTACAACTCCTGTTTCTTAACCATTGAAACTCACTAAGGCTGAACTTATTTGTAATTGGCCTTGTGAAATTGTTATTTGGCCTACAGTATTGGCCAAAGTAGAGTCAAGTCTCATTTGTGCCAACACATGAGGAACATAGTTGGGTGGCAAATCATATTGTGGTATAAACCTGGAATTTGAATTCATTACACTTTGGTTACTTGGCTGACTCGGTGATGACTAAGTCACTCCAGGTACCACTTGTTTTATCACTGGATTACTCCGAAGAGTACCAGTTACTATTGCATTCACCACTGGATCTGCACTAACAATAATTGAGGGTGGCACAGTAATGACTGTTGAAGGTGGCGCACTAGCATCAATTGAAAGTGCATCCGACGCTTAATTATTTATATTACTCATGATTTGCGTATTTTGAGAAAGACAAAAATAAACTACATTTCCACTTCTTAAACGCATAAAACCATCTTTTATGCAAATAGGATCGTGACACTACGAGTTACTCTTAACTCGTCCCACTGGGTGTGCCAATTTATTTATGGGTAAATTTGGTCAGGACAAATTCCAACAAAAAAAAATATTTTATCAGTCAAATGTGAGTTCAAAGTTATGTAGTAATCTCGTTTTGAATAAAGGTTTTGAAAACAAGTTTGTAAAAACTGTAAAATGTTGTAGAGAAATAGTAATTTGTAAAGTAAAAAATGTAAATGCAGAATATAAAAAGTAAGAATTTAAAGTGCATAAATTTAACGTGCAGGAAAGTAAAGTACAAGAAATGTAAAGTGCTGAAGATTAAATTGCAGAAAGTTAAAATGCAGAAAATGTAAAGTGTAGAAACTTAAAGTACAGAAGTTTAAAAGTGCAGAAAGTGTAAAGAAATTTAAAGAACAAGACTTAAAATAAAGGAATTTAAAAGAATATTGTATTAAAGTAAATGACTTGAAATAAAAATAAAAGGTATACTTAGAGTTAAATCTGTCAATCTACTCGAGTGAGATATTACGATTGTATATCTAGTAATCAACTTATTGTACATCATAAACACTAATATTTATAGGTAAATTATGAAAATAATTTATTCCTAAAATCTAGGCACTTATGTCATATATTCAACATTGATATTTTGCTCAACTGAGAGCAGTTATAAATTTTTTTGACAAAAACCAACGTCTGACTATTAACAGTAGTGATCCATCTTTTCAATGTCTTCATCCAGGTGTCAAAAGTCTTCGTCGAGTTCAGAACTTGTAATTTTTCCTCCAACATATAATACTTGCGGTGATCCATCACTTGGAAAATTTCTTTAATGTCATTCTTCAACTATCAAAACTATCTTCGTCAAATATTTCAATGTTACCATCTAGAACTTGTAATTTTACCTCCAACACAAATATAACTATAAAAGATAATCCATACATTACTGCATACAGAGTAGCCATTTTAAAGTTTATAGTGTAATTTTTTTTAACAAATTTAGATGTGAACCCTACTCACCGTGATGTGTAGGTCACACTATGACTTTACTATTTATTATTATAATAATAATAATAATAATAATAATAATAATAATAATAATAATAATGATAATAATAATAATAATAATCATCATCATCATATAATATATAAAAGAGAGAATACATATCTTAAAATCATGTCATGTGTCATTCTACATAAGCGTGACTTATCTAAAATCTTTGCCACGTGGCAAATATCTGTTACGAAAAAAGCTGCTATGTGGCATACGATGTTAGAATTTAAATGAAAAGTATATATGTGTCACCACAATGAAAAAAATAATGTCATTTTGGAAAAATAAAATAAAATAGGAAGGAGTGAAATTATTTATTATTATTAAATATAATCAATTAAGTGTCTATTATTGTATGTCAAAATTTATAATTTTTTAAATAATTTCAAATGAAAATAAATATGAAAATGTGTTTATGACACATTTATACCTAATCAATGGGAGATTGGAGCAAAAATTAGCAATTCTATTTTAAATTAAAAATAATAATTTGAATTTTTAAATTACTCACTTATGACAATAATTTGACATTAGCATTTCATTCTATTTAACATTTAATAATTTTAATAATTACAAAAACAATCACACGTTATTCACTATGTTGATAAAATTGAATATTTGAATTATATTTATCTATAATTATAGTTGTCATCTATTATTATTAAATGTAATTAATTAAGTGTCTATTATTATATGTCAACGCTTATACTTTTTTTAAATAATTTTAAATGAAAATAAATATGAAAAAATGTGCTATGATACATTTATACCTAATCAATGAGAGGTTGGAGCAAAAATAGCAATTTTATTTGAATTGAAAATAATAATTTGAATTTTAAATTACCCACTTATGGCAATAATTTGACATAAGCATTTAATTCTATTTAACATTTAATAATTTGAATAATTACAAAAACAATCTCATGTTATTCATTATGTTGATAAAATTGAAAATTTGAATTATATTTATTTATAATTATAGTTGTCTATAATTATCTGTAATTATCACATAATTTGAAATTAGCATTTTATTCTATTTAACATTTAATTTGAATAATTACAAGAATAATCTCACGTTATTCACTATTTTGAAAAAATTAAAAATTTGAAATATATTTATCTATAATTATAGTTGTTTACAATTACTATAATTATCACATATCCTGCCATCTTTGAATGGAGTTGATTATGAATTATTTAAAATATAGTCTAATTTTGGCTAAACAATATATGTCATGTAATTTCTCAATATAGTTTTCATTCATTCACATGATTTTCTGTTTACATTCCTTCAAATTTCTAAATATATTGAAAAAAATTCTAAATATAGTCAAACTTTTTTACCTTCAAAGGACGATTTAAGAACTCAAATAATATATATAGATTCAAATTCTAAAATTTAAAACTGCTCCTTTTAATTCATTGATTAATTGATTGCATCTAATAATATTTTGTTTGACTTACAAATGATTGATTACCTCTAATATAATATGTTATTTAAATCAAATTTATCTAATATCAAAATACAAAGGATTCACTCTATATAAATTCTCTCTAATATTATTTATTCCTTTACATTAGGGTATTTAGTTTATGGTTTCATCTTTTTCATTTTGGTTCAACTAATCTTTCTTTGCTTTACAGTTCTATGTTTTCACATTTTTTGTTCTCTTTAACTTCTTTCTCTAATTAATCTTTTATCTTTCTTTCATTCTCCTTGACTATATTTTATTTTAATTCTTCTAATTTCAAAATGCAAAGGATACACTCTATATAAATTCTCTATAACATTATTCACTCATTCACATTAGGGTATTTGGTTTACGGTTTCATTTTTTTATTTTGATTCAACTATTCTTTCTTTGTTTTATAGATCCATGTTTTTACCTTTTTGGTTCATTTTAACTTCTTTCTCTAGCTAAGCTTCTATCTTTCTTTCATTCTCATTGACTAGATTTTATTTTACTTGTTCTGATTTCAAAATACAAAGGAATCATATTATATAAATTTCTCTAATATTTTTAATCCCTTCATGTTAGGTTATTTGATTTATGATTTCTATCTTTTTTTCATTTTGGTTGAATTCATTTTTTTTTATTTTACATATTTATCTTTTTTGTTCTCTTTGTCTTCTTTCTATGAGGTAAACTTATATCTTTCCTCAATTCTCTTTGAGTATTTTTTATTGTATATTTTTAATATATTGTCACAGTTATTAAGATTTGAATCATGATTTTTTAAAATGTCTATGTTTGTTTATATTTTTTCTTACAGGTCTTGCCCCTAAAATCTTCAATGAAAGTTATGAAGCAAAGTGATGATAATTGAATCCTAAATAAGAGATTATGATGGAAAAAGTTGTACCTATAATTTTATTTTTTATTTTTGTAATTGTATTTTTTTAGCCTACAATTGTAGAAGGCTAAAGTTGTACTTATATTTTTTTATTTCCTATTCCTTCCTATTATTGCATAGAAGGTGAATTTATGCTTCTTTTCCCTTTTTTTTGCCAACGGACCAATTGTAGGCTAAGTTATTAAATTTATTGTATATAAAAAATGTTACAATTATTAGTTAGAGTTAATTATTTAATATTTTGATCCTGGAGAATATATTTATAAGTTTTTATAATTTATAATGCAATATGTTCAATTTCATAATATATATTGTGGTAAACGTTATATGATTAATATCTTTTAATATATATTTCACTATATAAATTATTTTGTTTATTATTATCTATTTGTTGTTTATTATCTATTTTACTTTTAGTTTTATTGAAAATTATATTAATATTTGTATAAATGAAATCCCCTCAAAATTAGAGTTAATGGGCTGTTGATCATTACATTATCTTGGTTCAACGTATTACTATCACAAGCTCTATAATAAATTCAAATATAAATTAAAAATTTGTTTCATTATTTCTTCCTTGACAAAATTTGTTTCATTATTTCTTCATTTTAAGTTATATTAATATAAATTAAATTAATTTATATGTAATTTTTATTCAAAATTATATATTTATATATTAAAATATTATATACATTTTCGACCGAACTCTAAATCGTTTAAATATTTTTTTAAATATATAAGTCATTTTATAATATTATATATTTAAATGATTTAATATTTATATTAGAATAAAATCATTTCATGAAAATATTATGTATTTTAAAATTAAATTTATAAATATTTTTTAAAAATTATTACATATATTTTATTTAATAATTTTTTTAAATTAAATTATATTTATTTTTATTATTTAATTCTTAAATTTATCCGTATCGCACGGGTCAAAAATCTAATAATAATAATAATAATAATATTATATTATTATATTATTATTATTATTATATACAAATAATAATAATAATTAAAAAACGGAGCCCATGACGAAAGTTTGGCAGCTTGGCCAACATTGGGTTAGTGTATAAACCCCATGGACCTAAAACATTAAAGAGGCCCATAAAGCAGCCCAGTCTAGCTGCAGAGGCAGCAGAAGGCCAGAACCTCTCCAGTCCACAACCTTTGCTTCTCGAACACCAACCACCACAACACAAGTGTTCGATTCTCTTTCTCTCTCTTCAGTCAAGGTCACACCTCACTGAATCCTTGACGCACAGCCCGCAACCCTAATCGTAGTTGGTGTGTCAGCGAGCCAGCAAGTATTTACTCTTAGTATTCTGAGCACTATTCATTTGTTTGTAGCCACACCATCTTTGATTGTTTCACTATCCTTTTTAGGCCCTTTTGTTTGTAGCTGAAAGATGTGGAATTCTTAAGTGCACTAATCAAAATTTTCAGTAGAACATAGAAAAAGTTAGCCTTTTGTTGTCTTTCTGTTCATCTATTTGATTTATTGATTTATTTTTGTGTGATAGTGTTTGTATTTGTAGGTGATTTGAATTTGAATTTGAATTTCTGTTGAAGTAAATTACAATCCAGTGCTTCCCGTTTATACTACGATAGTAACATTAGAGAGGTTAGTAGTGGTGGGACTGTGAGCTGAAAAATGGCGTACTTGAACGCCCGGCGCACCCTAGCGTCTACCCTCCTACGAGCTCTTTCTTCCTCATCTTCTGTAAATGCAACAGCTTCTCGCTCTCGCTTCGCTTTTGCCTTACTCACCGCCAAACAAACCCTAACCTTCCCTGACTCGGTGAAGCTCCCGGTTCGCCCCAAATCATCCGGTTCGGGTTACTCGCCCCTTAACGACCCGTCCCCGAACTGGAGCAACCGTCCCCCGAAGGAGACGATTCTTCTCGATGGTTGTGACTACGAGCACTGGCTCATCGTCATGGAGTTCCCCGATAACCCTAAACCCTCCGAAGATGAAATGGTCAACACCTACGTCAAAACCCTAGCCCATGTTGTCGGGAGGTTCGATTGCTTTCGCTTGTTCTTTTCTAATTACCACACTTCTTTTCTAATTTCTACTAAAAGGGGCTTTTTTTTTTATAGTGAGGAGGAGGCTAGAAAGAAGATATACTCTGTTTCCACCGTTACATATACAGGTTTTGGTGCCCTTATTTCAGAAGAGCTTTCTTATAAAGTCAAAGGTGATGATTCATTACTTTTTTTTTTTCTCTTGGAACAAACCATTTAAAGGGCTTTCTCTTTGATCCTTCATTTTGCTTCAAATTTCTGGCTGCTTCACGAAATTAGCTTATTTGAATTCTTGCTTGCTGTGACTAGTAATTAAGGTTTTATTGTGATTGTTGTTGTGCTACGATATTTTTTATTGGAATCTTACCACTGTATGGACAATGATGGAGGTTTATATTTTGGAGTTGGGGTCTTAATTTTATGGGATGTCTTTGAGATTTTCTTTTTATTGTTCTTCGCCCCCCCCCCCCTCCCCATATAATCAACTTAATTTGTCATTGGTGTGACTTTTGGGATCTAAATGACAATTGGCACAGCATATTTATAGGCATGTCATTCCGGATAATTTGGTATACTTGATTGTTGTGCCATTTTTTCTGCCTTAACAGAGTTACCTGGAGTTCTTTGGGTACTGCCAGATTCTTATCTTGATGTTCCCAACAAGGATTATGGAGGTGAGTGGTGCAGCTTGAAATAAGTATGGGCTTAGTTAATTGTTGGATCATTTTTTTGTTTTTCAATTTTGGTTGTCTTGATGAATTTCAGGTGATTTATTTGTTGATGGGAAAGTAATCCCTAGGCCACAGTATAGATATTCTGAAAGGCAACCAAGTAGGAGTAGACCTCGGCCAAGGCATGACAGGCGCTGGGAAACAATGCAGGTTGAAAGGAGAGACCCTCTTCAAAGACAGAACTGGAGCCAAGGTCAGGGAGCACCTATGAAGCAGTCAACTCCAATGAATATCCAAAACTCTGCTTCAGCTGGAGAGAACCAAGAGATGTTTAATAGGAACACTGGTTGAGAAAATTTCACATATAGATAACAGGACCAAGTTTTAATGGAGAATTTTGATTTAAGGTTCTGAGGCCATATTTTACATATGTTTTTTGTTTGGAAAATGACCGTGCTTGCACTTGAAGGGCATTTGACAAGAATATTTACTTATTTAGGACCATTATGATGAAGTTGTGCATGAACTGCAGATTGCTTCGAGTGTCATTGTAGTCTTTTTCCGTTTGTGTTGATATGCAATTCAGATCATAGAATGTTAGACTTGAAAGAATTACGTGCTTATGTGTAAGGCAATTGTTTGTTTTTGCATCTGAATCTATCCTCAGTGCCCTGTGTCATTTGATTGAATGTGCCTAATGTGTGTCATAGAACCTTAAAAATTTAAGGTACTTGTTCAGATTTTTTGTATTTGTTTAAAGCTGCTACTCTATGGATCTTTTGCTTGATTGCACTTATTTTGATTAATATTTCATTTCTCACATCCTCCATCCCTAATAATAATGTATTGAGTTGTTGATTTTGATGTATCATTCATACTTATAGCCCATCAGTAATTCTTTTTTCTTGTTTTAGGCTATCACTGTTGGTAGGATGGTGAGATGCATACAGTCTGTTCCAGCACTTTGGATCATGTAAATTTGCCTAATGTGATACTAGTTGTGTTTATCACATTTGTGTAAAGAGCCTTTCTAGCTGTTCAAGTAGGGTGAAATTCAAGCGTATTGTTCCTGTATGCTTTGATCAAGGAGATACAGGACGTGGGCCGCCGTTGCTTTGTTTCTGTAATATTTAAATTTTCATTGCTAGCAAGTTGGCCATATGCAAATGCAGTGGTGTCCAGAAGTAAGAAGTAAGAACAATTGAGCATTAGATGCTAATAATTGAGCCGAAGGATTGCTCACAAATATTTTGCTTCAATAATTTTCTACCTTGAGCGGTGAATATCCTCGAAATCCACGAGTAGTTTCAGGGTGTCTTGATGTAATATTGTGTTTGTACTTTTCTTTTTTTTTGTTGTGTCCAACAGATGGTTGAATATATAGACGGAAAACACCAAGCTTAATGGCACGTTTACCCTTAAAACGCCAAAAGGTATGATGTTTTTACATTTAAAACG
The DNA here is from genome assembly GCA_029884605.1 of Ormosia emarginata. NCBI lineage: Eukaryota > Viridiplantae > Streptophyta > Magnoliopsida > Fabales > Fabaceae > Ormosia > Ormosia emarginata. The sequence goes on along the minus strand of JAQQTP010000054.1, from coordinate 9,677,711 downwards.
CCAAAGTGTATGACATATCCACGTAGATAATGCCAAAGAGCGTGGCGTATCCATGTGGACAATGCCAAACGTGTTGATGTTTTCTACGTGGACGCGCCACCCTCTTTGGCGTTATTCACGTGGACAGAAAAAAAATAAAAAGTGCGACTTTTGACAAAAGGATGGGAATTTGATATATAATTTAAAAAAAAATGGCATTTTGGTAAATAGTTTTGCCATCAATGGTAGTTTGGTCAAAAGGCTCACACACTTATGCATAGAGAGAGGCACGAGTAGAGACTGAGATTGAGAGAGCATAGAGTGAAGACAGAGCAGAAGCTAGCAAAAAAGGGGAAGCCAAAACCTCACTCGGGGTCATCCTCCATCAATTCTTGCTCAGTTTTTTGCGAACATTAGTGGGTAACCTGTTCTTCTCTTATTACTGTTTTCATCCTGAATCTCGATCAAAATGTAATCAGTGTTTGTTTGTATTGATGTTGAAAGCCCAGTGATATGCGGTTGTAATCTATTCAATGGGCTTAATTGTATTTGAATCCTCACATATGACCTGTTTGATGAAAAACTTGAGACGTTGAAATGTGTTGCGTACTGAGCTTCCATGTACTATTCCCTAGTTTCTTTTCTTGGGTGTGACCTTCTGGTGTTTGGTAGTTGTATGCACGTTGAAATGCTTGAACCATTGGTATGCTGTTATTGCTGATGATTGAAGGAATCTTGGGATCCCTGTAAGTTCATCCCTTTTGATGCTTGGCCATCCTTGCATGGGTAGAGTTAATAAATGTGTTTTCATGAGCCTACTTCTCCGTTAGCAAGCTTATGAGTCTAATGAGAAATTATACGGTTCATGGTCGTTTCTTCTTTCCAGGGGTGCTTGCTGAATTCTTTTTTTACAATGTGTTACTAATGCTTGATCTTCACTGGTTCGCATCCTGTTTGGTGCTAATGCTGAATTATGAATTTTCTCAATTGTACCTCTGAAGTTGAAATCTGGTTTTTAGCTTCATTTTCTAGATGCATATTGTTAATGTGGGATTCAAGAGTCCATTTAGCTTGTTCCTGTGCTGTTTAGTAGTTATAGGTGTGGCTGATTGACTGCTAATGAAATGAATGGGTTGTATTTGACATTAATGCAGCATAATGTATCTTCAAATCAAGGTGCAAGGAATTCAGTTTATGTTTTTTGTTCAGATCTGAAACCATCTCATGTGACAAATATGTTTACCATTTGTGTTTTGTTGCCATTGTTACTGATGGGGTATTATTTGTGAGCTAGTTGTGGGTTAATTTTTTGGGTTTCATTTGAAAACAACAATAACAACAACCAAAGCCTTTTCTGACTAGGTTGGGTCGGCTATATGGATCAGATAACGTCATCGTATTTTATTATAAATCATGTCCTCAGAATTGGGTTTCATTTGAAAGAAAAAGCAAAATTCTGTCCTTAAGAGAATTCTTGTTCAATAATTGGATGGATGAGCTAAATCAGTTTCAATACGGTTTCCATCATCATGTAGTGCTTTTGTGTGTGAAAGTTGACTTTCTTACATGCCTTAAAATGTTTGCTGGCACGAGGATGCTGTGTTTACTTTTGTTTAATGACATGTAAATGGGTTTAATTTTGCATGTAAACAAGAAGGGTTAAGTTCATTGCTGGTCTGTTCTCTTTGTGGCGTGTTAGATGGAGCCAAGTCAAGTGTGTCTTGTTTTGCAATTTAACTCGGGATTTATTGGGCTGAAGCCAGGTTTAATGGGAGAATGGCTTGGTTCTGTTCATGAGCAGTATGCAACCTGCAAATGATGAAAGCAAAGGTATTAAAATTTAATCTTGTGGCTAATGATGTGTTTGATGGAATGCATAACTCGTTCTACCAGAAACTTTGATTTATGGGCCATTTATTTGTGTTGATGATGATTGATGAGTGAACTATATTGATTTTTGAGTCCATGTGGCGTGATGAATAATCTGATAAATGGTGGCTAGCTTCACGGCTTTCATTGGCTTAGTGTTTTCTTTTCTTTGAATAATGAATACCCGAATTTGAAACTATGATTTTATCCTGATGTGCCACATCTTAAAGCCTACAAATTGCCTTTGCTAGTTCTTCACTCTGGCAATGACTTAAGATATAAAAATGCTGTTTCTTAAGATGCTCAGAAAACCGATGTATGGTTGCATCAAGTCCTAAATGCTTTGCTGTCCTAAACATCAATAAGAGCGAAATAGGATAAGAGAAGCGGGATAGAAGTAGGATAGGATATTAGCGAGGATAAGTTGCCTACGTTTGAGTGCTTATAATTTTAGTATGATTTTAAAATTTTTTTTTTTTATTAGGAATGTTTTCATATTTTATTTGATTTTATTTTTTTATAATTTTAATTTTTTTAAATTATATAAAAAGACAAATTTATCCTTATGATAAAATTACATATAATTTTTAAAATTTTGAAAATATTGTTTAACTTAAATTAATTTTTTATAATTTTAAATATTCATTTTTAGTTTTTACTTTACATATAGTTAAATTATTAGAATAATTTTATATTTTTCAGTTTTTAAAATAATATAAATAATAAAATTAGCCTTGAGACAAAATAAAAATAATTTTTAAAATTAATTATTAGTATTTTATTATTTTAAATATTTTATATTTATTATATTTTTTTTTGATAACCATTTATATTTTATTATACTTTAATTATTTTATATTTAAAATATTTTTTTATATCATACTTTAAATCACCTTATCTTATCCTTGTTGAGCTAACCCAACCCTCCCTCGGATAAATTTGAATTAAATAATCAGGATAGGATAAGTGATGCTTAATGTATGCATCATATCCTGTCCTAAAATAATAGTTTCAAATAAGATATGATAGTTTATCCTATCCTGTCTCTCTTATCCTGATCACTAAACGAGTCCCAAAGGACTAGGTGCTCTATGATTGCTAGTAACTTTGCATGAATGGACTTTTACATTTTCAAAATAAGATGTGTTTTGGTCTCTTGAGTTTTGGGACGTGGGTTAGGTAAAAAGGTATGCTTAATTTTATTGATTCTTTTTCTAGATAACATGAGTTCAGGTTGCGTGCCTTTTGAAGAGAAATGAAACGATCTTGATTTGAATACTGATCATTGTCGTTTTCTGATTGGGTGTCCCCCCCCCCCCCCTCCTTTTTTTAATTCAATCAGGTGCATCAAATAGGTTGCGTTTAATGTATCCAAATAATTGAGGATCAATGGAGCGGTAGTGACGTTTCAATGTGACGCTGAGTTTCACTTTCAAATAATCAAAGTGTTTAGCTGAACTTGGATAGCTTGTTAACTCAAGGGTCTGAATTCTAATTTTTGTGCTCAAATTAATTTCTAAAAATGAGGCCCGATGCGACAACAAATTTGCAGTAAAATTAAGAAAGTCTCTTCTCGGAAATTTTAATTTCATTAACAAAATTTAGGTTAAGACAGCTTGTTAGTTTAAAGAAATTTTTATTGTTCAGGTGCCTCTTTTAAATAACTCATCAGTGAGTTGAGGTGTGACAATGTGTTGTCTTAAAAAAAAAATTTAAATACTTTTTTCTACTTGGATATTTTTTTCCTCAAATAAAAGGTGATTGAAATTATTTTTAAAAAATAAATAAAAATGATCAAATATAAACTTTGGTTAACCATTTTTGTAAATATTGATTTCATCATTTGTTTGGCCTAAGCGGTAAAATAAATATTTAAAGGTTATTGATAATTTGTACAATTAATTAAGGATAATTGTTTCAGAATGGATGTATCGGAAATGTAATGGTATTAAGTTTTCATCATTTCATATGCTGTTAAACTCTTAAAAGTTATTGATAATTTGACTTTTAAATCTTGTTTTGTGTATTGGAAATGTAATTATTAAGTTTTCTTAAATTTTTTAATTTTTTTAATTTAAATAAAATTGATGATGATTCTTAATTTTCATATTTAATCGCTAGTCAATCTTGATGTTGTTCGTGACAACAGTTGACACCCCTATTAGTAGGCCTAAATCCTACTTAGGAAGGATAATGTGTAATAAACATCTAACATGTGTTTATTTTTATTAGAGAAAAAATTATAGAATCACTCTGAATTTTTATTTTTTTATAAATCACTATCATAAACATAAAAATTTTTGTAATTAATTTATAAATTTTAACTAATGATCCAATAAATTCTTTCATTAATCATCTATTAAATTATTAACAGAAATATCACGTGACATCATTTTATTCATTTAAACTCATTAAATTTAGATCGTTAATTTTTTATTCATTAAAATTTTATTTTTTAATTATATTTTACTCTTGATAAATTAAATAAAAAAAACTAAATTATTGGGTCATTAGTTTGATTTGTTTTAATTATTATATTCGCTAATTACGTTTTCCTTCTGATACAAAAATTCACAAATCATCTTTAATCTCTCATGAAAATAGGATATGTTTTTCGGACCAGTTGACTACCCACAAAATTTATGATACGTGTACGAGAATATGCCGTACTAAACTCACCTCTATTATGTGTTATTAAGCTCACCTCTATTATACCAAAAAAATAAAAATAAAATTTAAGTTCATTTTTTTAAGTTTATTATATTAATTTTATCAATCAAGATATAATATGTGTTTATTATTATTCTTCCCTTTTCTCTTTTTTTAAAAAAATATATACTTTTATATATATATATATATATATATATATATATATATATATATATATATATATATATATATGCTAACTTGATTGATAAAATAAATATAATAAATATAAAAAAATTGATCTAAATTTTGTTGAAAAAAATGCTCACCACTAAATTAACATTGAAACATGCACACTCACGAAACTAAATTATTGGTCATTAGTTTAATTTATTTTAATTATTTTTTTTAATTTTAATTATTTTTTTAAAAAATAATTTAACTTTTTTATTTAATTTTGTTAAGAATAAAATATATTTTAAAAAATGAAGTTTCAATGAATAACATATACAAAATATTGTAGCAATTGGCCTTCTCATATATATAGATGCCTCACAAGCATTTTGTGAACTCTATAAAGGATAACTGGGGAGACTAATTACTTGGAGGTCATTCTGTACACCAAAGTCTCTGCCACAAACTATCGTTCACCGATATCTAGTTGAAATTCCCATTTTCTTATAGGATTGGATGCATGCTTTCATTTCACATTTCTACAAAAAGGGACGAATGCAGAAAATATTAAGTGAAAGAATAAAAAATTATGAATTAAATTATTAAATATAAAAAAAAATTAAAGTTAACAAATAAAGATGTATTCATCTTTAAATTATTTAGTGAGTTAAAATCAAAATATACTATTTTAAATTAAGAGTAAATATATTTTTATTTATTTATTTTAAATGAATATTTTTTTCAATATGTAGGAAGATTTATGAATAAAATAAAAAAAATAAAAAAATATTTATATTAGATATTAAATGTATCACAATAGTATTTATCCTTTACATTGTGATTTATAAGTAAAATTAAGTTTATATATATATATATATATACTTTTTACAAAATAGAAGAGAGTGAAGTTAAGAGTGAGAAAAATTAATAGATTTATTATATAAAGATTAAAAATTAATAAAAAGATGAGTTGAAATTATAATATAAATGTATATAAAATAATTATGAATCATATGTCAAATACATATCAAGTATAATTTTTTTAATTTCATCATTTTTATATTTTGTATAATTATCTTGATCTCTCTTGAAGTTAGTGTTTATCATATTATACTCTTTTTGTTTAAAAAGTACTCATACTTTTCTTATTTTATATTTTTAATAAGATTTTGTATAATATTTATATGTAAAGTAGAAGAAATATATATGATTTTATAAATAAAAAAAGATATTAGAATATAATAATAATATATAAAATAAAAAATATATGTATAATTTTTAAATAAAAAATTAATATAATAAATATTAACTTTATAAACGATTAACATAATTAATTTTTTTAATAAATTTAATTTAATTATTAATATTTAAAAGAAATTAATGAAAAAAAAGAAAACGAGTCCTTCTTGTATCCATCCCTGTCTGCAAATACCACGGTTGATAACTTTCCCTAGAATCAGTGCTATCTTCTTACTTGGAAGTAATGACATTTTTACAGACTCATTGCTTAAGATTTATGAATTTAAAATGCACACCCATAATATTGTGCCATATTTTTTAGATTAGGATTCTTTTAATTTTTTGAGTAAAGTTATATCCTCCTACTTAATTATCTAATATTAAATAAAAAAAAAGTATTAAATAAAAAAATAAATATATCTAATGTATTAGAAACATAAAAAATATTTAATATTTTTTTATTTAATAATTAGAAAGATTAATAGGAAGATTAGGTAGGAGAATAAATTTTTTCTCTAATTTTTTTTTCTCAAGTAGTCAATTGTAAGATAAAGAAAAATACAAAATTATAAAAGAAATTTCACAAGTTTCAATTGAGTATCACACTCAATTTTTTTGTGTCTTTTTTTTTTACAATTGACTATTTAAGAAAAAAAAATTAAAAAATCCTAATCCTAATCCATATCCTGTTATATTTTAGTTTAGTCTCAATAGATCCTGATTTGAATCCTCTGCCTGGAAAATGACATGAGCTAAAAGCTTTAAGAAAAAATGGTAGAAGTCCCATTGAAACGAGGATAATTAGTTCATTTTGCAATCTCACACATGCATTTCCTAGTTTTGTTTTCCACTCTCGGTTGATGTGAGTTTAGCTTTTGTTTTTCAGTTTTGTCTGTCTCTGTTCCCTTGCCTGCTAATAAGGTTGGGTTTCTAGGTTCCACTCCTTAACATATTAAAGAAGTTTGACGGTGAGACTGTCACAGAGGTGGTCCGTCCTCATATAGCAAGGATGCAGTATCGTGTTACCAGATTGCCAAAGTATCTGATTCTTCACATGCGTCAATTTACTAAGAATAATTTTTTTGTGGAAAAGAATCCTACATTAGGTAAGAATTTATGTTGAAAAAGAGCTGATAGTTTACCTGAGTAACTCTTGGATTGTGCTATATCTACCAGGCTTATTCCAGATTTAAGTTGCATTGCTTTTATATTTTCCATTCCCCTTCAGGAGGCGGTTTAGGAAGAGGCTGACGGCACTGTTTGGTCGGTGAACCTCCAACGTTGCCTGATGCATATGATATTTCTTTTAACAATGTACTAGTTAACTAATTTTTTGTTGTCACATAATGTAAGGATAAAATTTAAATTTTTTTTTATGTTTATTATATTTATTTCACTAATTAAATTATGACATGTGTATATTTTTAAAAAAATTATAGTAAGAGAAAGAATATTAATAAATACATATCATAACTTAATTAATAAAATTAATATAATGAATATAAAAAACTAGACCTAAGTTTTATCCATAATATAAACCTACATGCTAAAGTTGATGTCACTGTGCCAGTGGATTATCAGATTCGATTACCTAGGTTTAGTGATAGGCGGATATTGTTCCTTGTGGCATTTATCAGCATCATAATTTTCTCCACCTACTTATTTGATCAATAAATTTGCAATTTGGCCAAGCTATCATAATGAACTCAGTAAGCGTTACTTGTTAATGCTAACTGTTGTCTTGTTTTACTCAGAATGCCGTAACACTAGCATATTCTGTGGAAAATATGCCAATAATAATGATATTTGTAACTATTTTCATTATGCTATTCTTGCACAACTTCATTTCTAGATAATAAAACAAGAAAAAAAAATATGATAAGCATAATATATTTTTTTGTCTGCAAATATCATTTCTTATATGCCAATAACAAGTATTTAGAAATTAGAATAAGAATAGGAAAGAGAATGAAAATTGATAAATTAGAAAAAGAATTATATTTTAATAACACGGTTTGGTAAAATTTGATATAATATGGAATGAAAAATAAATTTTGGTGTATGAGATATAATATAAAATATAATCTAAATTAATATAAATGACATAATTATTTTTAATAAAAAAATAAAAAATAATTTTTTTTTTATATATATATATATATATATATATATATATATATATATATATTAGACATAATCATTAATTTTGATTATGTTATTTTGCTCCATTACGCAATAGAAGCTTCTATCTTCTTTCTGAAGCATAGGCATGAAGCTTAAAGGATGGGTTTAGGTTAGTTGGATAGAAAGGTGAGAATTAAGTAAATTATTAATTGTCGATTTATAAATTAAACAAGCATATATTAAATAAAAAATAAAATTTTATTCTATAAAATTATAGAATCTAATTCTTTTTTTTAGAAGAATGAGATTCAAAAAATTTATATAATAGAATTTGGAATAAAAATATTATTTCACACACATGTATTTTATTAACAAACACAAGAATCATCTTATTCTAAGACTGAATATAGAATAACATTCTATTTCTTCACACCAATTCACCAAACTAACATTTATCAAATGACAAGTTTGACCCCAAAAAAAAAAAACTAAAATCCTAATTTGGTGTATTACAAAAACTTTGGAGAATTTTTATCTTACCTCATATAAGTTTTCTTAAATCGATGTTGATGCTTGGAAAATTTAAGTTTATACATGTAGCTACATAGAGACCAATGCTCTCCAAAATTTTCAATATCACACATTTTACTATCCTAAATTAACTTGAGGGTAGGAATAGGATAGTGTTACCTTATATTTTAATTGAATTTGGATCCTCTATAGTTTGTAAAGTTTTGAACAATGAGAGAAATCAGATAAATTTCATGATTTACAAATTTTAAATTTTATTAGCTAAAAAAAAATGAATTTTATATCTTCTCTATATTTTTGCAAATCGTTGAATCGATTTAAATTTATCAATCCATTATCTATTATTAATTAGATTACCTTAGAATATCACACGTTATCTTCTAATTTTAGTAAGAGTAAAATTCTTTCCGTTCAAAATTATTGTTCTATTACTAATTATTATTATTTTTTTATTACTAATTGGATTACCTTAAATTGCCACGTATGATCTTCTGATTTTAATAAGAGTAAAATGCTTTCCGCTCAAAATTATTTTTCCGCTCAAATCATTGTTTGTCAGTTTTATTTTTTCTGTTCTTCTCGTTTCGTTCTTCTCACCCAAAATACATTTGTTGAGCCCACATGCACATAACATATGTCTTGCCTTTATCTGATGGCCATTTTTAATATACATCTTAAAGAGGTGTAAAGGCGCCTATCATAAAATGTTTGTCAGTTTTATTTTTTTTTTTCTGTTTTTTGTCTTCTCGTTTCGTTCTTCTTTATAGCATGGCGGTCCGAAGGTTAAGGGTGAAATCAGGTTCCCAAAATAACGTCTGGCTATGGTTCTGGCCCGGCGGTTTCAATGGCTTTTGAGCCCACATGGTGGTACATAACTATCACCTAAAAAAAAAAACTTGTAAAAAAAAATGATAAAGTTTGGACGTCGTGATGCACTTGCCTTTATCTGATATACTACTGATGCTACTTTCAGTTCATTTTTTAATCTTTTATTTTTATTTTTCCGTTTCTTCTTTTTTTTTTTTTAACTCCTTTCAAATCAGATAAAATAAATGAGATTATCTATTATTTATTATTTATAATTTTTTGGTACAAAATAAATTATATTTTAAATTGAAATAAATTATATTTTAAATTGATTACTATTATTTATTAAAATTAAAGAGATTTCAACTGTCTTTTCTTTTATTTTTTTATCCCTTCTTTTCTTTTAATTTTTTTTGTCTTCTAAGATTATTATTTTTTACATAAAGAATATGAAACTAATACTTGCTATGGGTTTTTATTATTAATTTTTTTAGCTTAAATTTATGTTTTCTTCATTTTTATTAAAGACTACTGATGCTCTTAGCACATACCCATTTCTTTATCTTTTTTTCTCTATAACACCTCCTTTTTATCTCTCTGTTTCTTTGTTAAGTGATGGTCTTCTTTGCTTTTGTCAAGCAATAAGAGAAGTTCTTTGAGAATCCATTTAGATGATAAAATTATAATTATAATTTAGAATTTTCATTTTAATTTCAAATCTGTTAGAATTAAAATTAACTAAACATCTTAATTTTTAAGGTAAATTTAAAAAAATCCCCTTAAACTATATCTGAGGTGCAAATTAGTAAATTAGGCCCTCAATTTAAAAAAAGGTGTAAACTAAAACTACTCTCTTTAAACATTTTACATTGAGTTAATAACCACTTCATTGACTTCTCTGTTAAAATAATTAACGGAAAATGCATGTGCTTTGGCACATGATAATTAAACAGCACCCGAGTTGTAGGCAAGCATTGCCGCTGCAGAACAAGTCTCTCGATGGAACAACCTGCCGCTGGCAGCAGCGTCACCACCACGAGGAACACCGCGAAAGGCTTGGTCTTCGGCAATTAGCATATCCTCTAGATATAAAAATAAAAAGGGCTTTAGATATAAGCTTGTTTCACTATCTTTCTCGAATTTGAATTTACATTTTTCTAATTTCTTTTAAGTGGTACCTCTTTTAACTAATTTAGTTTGTTCACTACATACTAAATATATATAATTTAATTTTATTATTATTATTATTATTATTATAAATAATAACTATATTTTTGTAATAAATAAAAATATTTAAAACATATAAAATAAAGAAATAAAGTAAAATACACGTATTCCTTTCTAAGTTCTAATTAAAGATAATAAGTTAAGATCATAATTTAATTTATTAAATCAACAGTGGATACATACCCTTGCTTAGAGATTAAATTATTTTAGAAGAACCTTTTCCTTTGAATTGGGTTTGGAGGAAGGACCTCTATGGTGGGTTTGTCTGAAACTAGTGAATGAGTTTAAATTCTTATGCCTTTGAAGATGGAAGAATGGGAGTTTCAGTGGGAGGTGAGAACAGTGGAAAAAGAAAAGCCACTACGTTGAAGTGATGAACTTGCACTTTTGTCCTCTACTTGTGAATTTTAGTAAATCATGCCATGTATGTTCCTGAACTACACTGCAGAAGCATCTAAAACCAGACCACAAACAATAATAGCCATCTATTTATTTGCTAAACTTAGAGAGGGGCAGTCAAAAGGAATAACAAGATTCTCTGATCGCATAAACTTCTACACGCAATCATTCCTTATATTTGTCCTAACTTCACTATTTTTACACCTCATTGGGTCTTGATTTGGTGTTGTGTTCTAAGCTTAAATTCCTCTGCCAACGAATAACCGTTTTTTGCCAAGGCTTTTAATCTTTCCACATCAAAACGAATACCCCTCAACCCTGCCAAAAGTGCATGTGGTTCCATGACCCTGCTTCCCAAGCCTTCATATTTTCCCTGCTCCTCTCTTGCTCTTCCAATTCCCCATTAACAAAATGGAGAGCATAAGAACAATGCAATCTTCTGTGCTGCTCAATGGTCTCACTTCTTTCTTGGGCTTGAAACCCATCGTTTTTTTTGCTTAATTCAGGAGAAAAATGGAGAACAAAGGAACTATTTTGATGCAAAGGTATGAGCTTGGCCGTTTGCTTGGCCAAGGCAATTTCGCCAAAGTTTACCATGCAAGGAACTTGAAGACAGGCCAGGGCGTTGCCATCAAAGTCCTTAACAAAGAGATGGTCATGAAGGTGGGTATGATGGAGCAAATCAAGCGTGAAATCTCTGTGATGCGCCTTCTGAGGCACCCCAACGTTGTGCAGCTCTATGAAGTCATGGCAAACAAAACCAAGATATATTTTGTAATGCAGTACGTGAAAGGTGGTGAGCTTTTTTATAAAGTGTCCAGAGGGAAGCTAAGGGAAGATGTGGCCAGAAAATATTTCCAACAGCTGATTGATGCTGTTGATTACTGCCACAACAAAGGGGTGTATCACCGTGACCTCAAACCAGAGAACCTTCTCCTGGATGAAAATGGGGACCTCAAAGTTTCAGACTTTGGTTTGAGTGCATTGTTGGAGTCCAGAAAGAAAGATGGCCTTCTTCACACAACGTGCGGGACACCAGCTTATGTAGCCCCTGAGGTGATCAAGAAGAAAGGATATGATGGAGCCAAGGCAGATATTTGGTCTTGTGGTGTGATTCTCTATGTTCTCTTGGCAGGATATCTTCCTTTCAATGATAAAAATCTATTAGAAATGTACAGGAAGATTACCAGAGCAGATTTCAAGTGCCCACAGTGGTTCCCATCAGATGCTAGAGGGCTTCTCCACAGAATCCTTGATCCCAATCCAAGGACAAGAATTAATATTACCAAGATCATGGATAGCCGTTGGTTTAAAAAAGGGTATAAGCAGATTGAAGCACCACAGCTTCCACCCTTATCCCCTTCAGATGGTGAGAAGGATATCTCGGATGTTAAGGCTGCATTTGCTTCATCAAATTCAGATGGTAGCTCAATATTAAATAAAGCAGAAAGCCCCATGAAGCCATATTATTGCAATGCATTTGATCTCATATCGTTCTCTTCAGGATTTGATCTTTCTGGTCTGTTTGAGAAAGATGAGAGTCAAAAAGAGCAGGCAAGATTTACTACTACAAAACCACCTTCAACAATTGTGTCAAAACTTGAAGAGATAGCACCGAAAGATGGTAGATTTAAGGTCATGAAGAAAAATGGAACTATTAGATTCGAGGAAAGCAAGACAGGGCGAAAAGGCCAACTCATTATAGATTCAGAAATTTTTGAAGTTACATCTTCGCTTCATATTGTTGAGGTGAAGAAAATTGCTGGAGATACATTGGAATATAGGAAATTCTGGGACCAGGACTTAAAGCCTTCTCTAAATGAAATAGTTTGGGCTTGGCAAGGGTGTGAGCAGCAGCATTAGTAGCATAAAAAATGTTCATAGGCTTCTTTTTTCTTGGATAGAAGGTGCTCTTCCACGCATTCTTCTATCCAAATGTCTTAAATTTACTGAGAAGTTGTTATTCTATGTTCTGTCTTTCATGTACTTTTTCTTCTACTATAAAGTTAAAAATGTTTATGGATAGAAAGATGAGTTCTATTTCTCTTTGCTCTTGTGGGTAGTTATGTTCAATTAATAATATTGGCAACCTTGCTAAATTACTTTGAGCCTGTTCAGATCAGAGCAAAGATCAGAATAAAAAGAATCAAGCAAACACCTATATAGCTAGGCTAACCAAAACTCCACTCTGGTTATAGAAAATCTTATTTGTTAGATATAAACTATTCTTGAGCATATACCTAGTAACTTAAGCCTTTGACATGTACAAGGAGGCTCTTCCACCTAGTAGTTAACTTAAGAGTTTAATCCTCGCTGCCTGCACTCTATTACATTTTAGCTCAAGACAAAGTTATATATACTTTGTCAATGCTTTAAATCTAAAGGAACTTCATATGAGGTATTGATAGAAATATAAACAACTTTGAGGCTTGCACCTAGCAGTTTAAACTTTTAGAATAGTTGATCTGGACAATATTGTAGAATTTGTATTATTCATTAGAAGTACTCACAGGGCTAACAGGATTCTATCAACGTAGCAAATTAGAGACAATTTACTGTTATGTATAAAATTTAATGTCTGCATTGCAGGCTGATTTTGTACTCACTACTCACAGGGCTATAGCAGGATATCTGCCAATGTAGAAAGTACCTAACCATGCTCAATCTACCTTTATGAATTGAATTAACTGGAATGCAACTTGGTTGGCTAAAATTTGGAACCACGTCATCTTTAATTTAGGAAGTCCTTGAGCATGCATTCATTATCATATAAAGGTTCCTACCCAACATACTTTACCATTCCAGACTGTGAACCGACTTGTCTGAGACATTTCTAGAGTTAGTTTATACTTGATGACAGAGCCTAACATAGAACGGGACAGGGCAGTCACTCCTACTATGGTACTATATATCACACTTGTTGCTAACTGTACAATGGCAGAATTTGTTTCCGTTTACATGTTTCCAATAAATCTGCATGCCAAGATTAAGAGTTACGTGCATATGCTAATATTCAACAGGGAATATTGGCTGCCATGGGAATGCGTCACAGGAGAAAAAGGTTCAACTTTATGAGAAAAATAGTTCCCTTTTACTTAGCAAGCCAAATGTGCAGGATCTTTGCGAAAACTCAACATTTCCAATGTATTGTCTGCTTCTGCTTGGTGCTACATAGTAACGATTTGTTTGAGTAACCGAAAGAGGGGAGAAAATTGGATAAATAAAAATTAGGGGTGCATACGGGTTGAGTTTGAAAAAAACAATGTCCAAACCACTTAAACGAGGGCGCAGTTTTTTTTTTTTTTTTTGATAATCCGACAAGATGCATGCTACATCACCTGGAGATATTTTATTTCAAACGAAAAACTTTTTTTTATTTATTTTTGGATGGTCGGGTTGTGAACAAATATTATTCAATAGGTCAACTTTATACACACTCACGTAAAAAATTAAAAATCGAGATTCACTCACATTTTATCCGAACAACAATTATATCGAGTCTAATTGCGGGTTCACTTTTCGGACTATCACCCCTAATAAAAATTGACAAAGGTTTTTGACAAGATGCATGCTACATCACCTGGAGATATTTTATCTGCACACAAATATAATAGGTCAACTTTATACACACTCACGTAAAAAAGAGATTCACTCACATTTTATAACAACAACAACAACTAAGCCTTTTCCCACTTATCATAAGATCAAAGTCTTTAGTTTTCAAATGTGATTCAAATGTAAATTTTTTTTAATAGTTTCACCTATAATCTTTCTTGGTCTCCCTCTACATCTAGCTATTGGACTATCCTCCACTTGATCTATTCTTCTTATCGGGACTTATAAGGGTCTTCTCCTTATATGTCAAAACCACCTAAAACGAGATTATACCATATTTTCCACAATACGTGTTGCCCTTGTTTTCTCTCTAATGCATTCATTCTTAATTCTATCTTGTCTTGTATGGCCACACATCCAGCACAACATCCTCATCTCCACGACACTGATCTTATGCTCTTGCTGGTTTTTTATTGCCCAACATTCAGTACCATACAATATTGCAAGTCTTATAGTTGTGCAGTAAAATTTACCCTTAAGCTTGAGAGGTACTTTTCTATCACAAATCACTCCTGAAGTACTCCTCCATTTCATCCATCCAAATTTGAATCCTATGATTTACATCTCCTTTATCTCTCCGTCATTTTGTATAATAGATCTAATATACCTAAACCATGTGACTTGTGGTATGGTGTGGTCCCCAATTTTCACCACTAAGCTAGTACTAGCACGCTTCTTACTGAACTTACATTCCATATACTCCGTCTTACTCCTGCTTATACGAAAGTCATGTTCTTCCAAAGCTCGTCTCCATAACTCTACCTTCCCATTTGTTTCCTCTCTCGACTCTCCAACTAAGACTATATCATCTGCAAAAAGCATGCATTGTGGTACCGGTTCTTGAATATACGCAGTAAGCACATCCAAGACTAAGCTAAAAAGATATGGACTCAAAGTTGACCCTTAGTGTTGTCCTATACTTATAGGGAAATCTTTTGTAACCCCTCATTGTGTTCTCACACAAGTTTTAGCTTCATCATACATATCTTGGATTGCTCGAATATAAGCGATACGAACTCTTTTTTTCTCCAGAGCCTTCCACAAGACCTCTCTCGGTACCCTATCGTAGGCTTTTTCCAGATCAATGAAAACCATGTGTAAGTCTTTTTGCTTCCTCCGATACCTCTCCATCAATCTTCGTAGAAGATAGATTGCTTCCATGGTTGACTTCCCAGGCATAAAACCAAATTGATTCTTTGAAATATGAGTCTCTTGTCTTAATCTCCATTCAATTACTCTTTCCCATAACTTCATGATATGATTCATGAGCTTAATCTCTCTGTAATTTGCACAGTTTTGTATATCTCCCTTGATCTTATAAAATAGAATTAAAGTACTTCTCCTCCATTCATTTGACATTTTCTTAAATCTCATTATCTCGTTAAATAACTTTGTGAGTCAGCTTATACCTTTCTCTCTTAGGCACTTCCATACCTCGATAGGTATATTATCTGGTCCGACCACTTTTTCATTTTCCATCCTCTTCACAGCTTCTTTTATCTCGAACTCTCAAATTCTACGATAAAAGATTTTATTTTGGTCCTCCTCTCTACTGTTTAGAATGTCCGAATCCCTTAACGTCCCATGTCCCTCATTAAATAGTTTGTGAAAATAACCCTTCCATCGATCTTGATGTCTTTTTTCGTAACCAAGACTTTACCCTCTTCATCCTTAATGCATTTCACTTGATTCAAGTCTCTTGTCTTTTTTTCCTTACTTTTAGCAAATCTGTAAATATTCATTTCTCCGTCTTTGGTGTCCAAAGATTGATATAACCCATTGAATACTTTAGTTTTCACCTCACTCACTGCCTTTTTAATATCTTTTTTAGCTGCTTTATATTTTTCCTAATTTTCAACGTTTTTACACACGTGTCAAACTTTATAACATTTCCTTTTAACCTTGACCTTATCTTGTACACTTGATCCCACCACCAAGATTCTTTATCTTTGGGTCCAAAGCCTCTTGATTCATTGAGTGACTCTTTTGCTACCTTCCTAATCCCTTTAGCCACTTCATACCATATATCATTTACACTCCCTTGTACTTCCCAAATCTCTTCCTTCCATAATCCTCCTCTGAAAGAACATTTGTTTTCTTCCCTTTAGTTGCCACCATTTGATCCTTGAGACTCTGTCTCGAAAATTTATTTTTATTCTCATATTAACTCGTACATTCATAACCAAAATCCTGTGTTGGGTAATCAAGCTCTCTCTAGGAATGACTTTGCAATCCATGCAAAGCTTTCTATTTGATTTTCTTATAAGAAAATAATCAATTTGAGAGCAAGAACTCCTGCTTCTGTACGTGATAAGATGTTCTTCTCACTTCCTAAAATAAGTGTTAGTTATTGTAAAATCAAAAGTTATCGAAAAATCTAGAATCGTTTTGCTGGCTCTCTCGTTATTACTTTCCTAGACCATACCTTCCATACAAACCTCAAACCCCTAGATTCATTTCCCACACATGACCATTTAGGTCCCTCCTCCTATAACAATCTTCTCTCCTAAAAGTATTCCCTAAATTAAACTTTCTAAATCTTTCCAAAATTTTATCTTGTAGAGTTAAATCTAAACTTACTTGGAGCGGGATCGCACTGTGTAACATTAAAAGTCTCTTGTTCCACAACAAATTTCAAAATTATGATCCTATCTCTGAGCCTTCTCACATCCACAACATTTTTCTTCTAATTTTTATCTACTATTATACCTACCTCATTTCTAGATTTTACCTGGCCAATGTACCAAAGCTTAAAACCTGAAGTGTCGAGTTTCTTTGCTTTTTCTTCCACCCACTTAGTTTCTTATAGGCATATAAAATTAATCCTCCTCCTAATCATGGTATCAAGTATTTATGTAAATTTACCTGTAAGAGTGTTTATATTCCAAGTACCAAAATGCGTCCTACTCTTGTGAAAAACTTTATCCCCACCTATTCACGAAAATGTGGGAGCACTACTTTATTTTTTTTCATTGCACCTGCAAGATGTGTAGTGGTTCTACTTTCATTTGACGTTCAGTCTTTCGAAATATACAACATTTCTTAAGGATAATGACCTAACATTAATACAATTACATCTTTGATCTATGTCATAAAGATTCGACAACGTTTTACGTTGACTGTCGACTGTCTAACACAACTCATTTTTTTTTCGAGCTTGAGACCGACTATGTAAAGAGATTTACAACAAAGCTCACATTTTATAAAAAAAATCATTAAAATTTAATTTTACACATTAATTATGTGAATATGTGTAAAGATAATATATTACATTTATGTGCAGGTAAAATTTTCTCCATCACCAGTATACAGCTCAGCCCTATCAGTGAGCCATTTTGCATTAATACTAACTAAGTCTCAGTAAATGCTTGTCTATTTCTATTCAATTATCTTTTCATTTGAAAATTATTATGCCCTGATAAAGAGTGTCTTCAAATTATCTTTCCGATGGAATTCATTCCTCAATCCCAACCAGATCCACAACAAAAGATAAAGCTGTCAATGAAAGCACGGAAGAGTTATTATCATGGTAGGTACCTACTCTTGTGATTCACGTCGGTGACCAAACAGTCGGCCACTAGTTTTTTTGGTACAAAGGAGGAAAACGCTATAAGGTCCCTAGCCAGATAAGCCAACACTTATTTGTTTTCTTATAGCATCATAGCCCTTCATTTCTTGGCTTATGTCCTATTCCTAGTCCTCTGTTTAGTTTATTTTTTAAAAGAAAAAGAATATATAATTTTTTTGAATTTTGATTATTTTATAAATTATTATTATGAATTTTAAAAAAAAATTTAATTATTTTTTAATTTTAATTAATATTTTAATAAATTTTTATGTTTAATTTAGATCTATTAATTTATTAATGAAAATACTACATCGTATAATTTTATTTGTATTAACATTAATTAAAAATTATTTATTAATTTAAAAAAATTTAATTTTAAATATTTTTCTTCCTTTACAAAATAAATAAATCAAATTTTGTTTTAAAATAAATTTATTTTTTATTTATTTTGTAAGAAAAAATATATTTAAAATTAAATTTTAAAAATAAATTAATAAATAAATCTTAATTAATTTTAATATAAATAAAATCATACTATATAATTTTATTGTTTATAAATTAATAGATCTAAATTAAATATAAAAATTTATTAAATATTAATTAAAATTTAAAAATTAATTAATTTTTTAAAAAAAATTTATGATAATAATTTACAAAAAATCAAAATTTAAAAACACTGCATTTTTTTTTTTAATATAGGTATAGTCATAGATAGATATTGAGGGGATTTCGATCGTGTAAAAGTTAAGGTTGTATCAAGAGAATAGATTCATACATGTCCAATAATTTATTATCTCTTATTCATATACCTGTACTATATAAATTTTAATCTCTACTTTAAAAAGTACCTTCCGTACTTTATAAGATTCAAATTCATATCGGTTAGGGTTAGAAAATCCTACCAGAGACACTAATGTATCTAGCAATATATAGTACTTAGAAGCATCATAAAACTTGTTTCTTGTAAATAAAAAAAAAATCAATTAGTGACTCTGCATTTTCATGGAAAAATTTGACAACGTAAATAATAATAGTAGAATAAGATTTGGATAAAAATCATAAGTAGAATTTTTATAAACAAAAGAAAAAAAAAAGAAAAACAGATTGACATGTTTTTCACACGTCTCTAGATTTTTTTTATGTGCATTTGGCGGTGGGATTTGGATGGTGATTGTTGTTTCCAATATGGAGACTTCATCTGTTAGTGCCATATTTGGCCTACATTTGTAGGGCTCAAGCCAAATAATCCAGTCAAATTGAAGATATTATTTTAGGATATCAAACTTTTCTTTCTACCCTTACTCCTGTGTGTAGTGGATGCCATCACTTTGATGTTGAAAGTTTATTTCTTAACATTTTTCATTTCTTACTTTTGGCTTGATACGCTCACCTTTTCCAACTCATGTCACATAATGATTTATCAGTATTCATAATCTGTGTCCTTTAGGTGCTAACTACCCAACCAAGAAACCTAATTGCAATTAGTCCAATCTTGAGGGCAAATATACGAGTGCAACATTGGTTTGCCGTAAAGTGCTTGTGATTAGTGTAGAGCATTTTCAATTATGACTTTGAAGAAATGCACAAACAGAAAATGACCCTTTAAAAATGTTTCATCAGCAAATCCTGGGAGGACAGGTTTAATTTAAGATAGCTTATCTCCTTATAAGTTAAAGGTTTGATTTGTCCTTCATGATAACCACTTTTCCACATTCAACATCTTGATACAATTTTGTCCAACAATCTCCTAAATCAAATGCGGCGTCAAGGAATGATGTGACCTCAAAAGATGTTTCAATTAATACATCCAACTTCAAAATAATTTAAGCTTGTCACAAAGGCGAATTTCTTTAGAAAGCTTTGTACATAACATTTTCCATCGTAGTTATGGCTTTTGGGCTACGGCTTGTCTTCTAAGTTATTAAATAAAATTTTAAAATTCAGAGTCTTACTATATTAATATGTCTTGGGTTTGGATGGATGGATGGAGTGCCGTCTTGAACCTAAAGCAAACTAATGGTATGCAGCTGAGCAAACCACAATATTTCACGTCTGAGTTCCAATATCAAGTATCATTTTCTGATTTTCTGCCTTCTACCCTTAGCTCAGAATGAATTTGATTTTTGTTCTTTTAGTCAGTAATAAGAGAGGGTTTCATTACGGAAGAGAAAGGCAAATTTTATTGTGTTGCAACTTGCAACCCACTATTTTTTGTTTTTTCTCTCTCAACGAACAATCTTCTGGTGTTATTATTGACTACAAGGAAATAATTTAAACCCTTTTAGAATTTTTTTGGTGGTTCCTTTTAGAATTATAATTCATAATTTTCTATTAAGGACTTGAAAAATAACTAATAATAGAGAGGGAGGAGATAATAGAAGTTTGGGTCCTAACGGTTGGTTCCATTTGCCATTCATTTGAAAGGAATGCTTCTGGTTGTGGACCACATAAGCCTGACCACAGAAAGGAACAAGCAACAAAATTGATGTTGGATTACTTAAACAAGATAAGAGACAAGTAGGCAACCGCTTATTCTGGTTTTACTTCAACCACGGTCTAGCATTGCATCACCGGAGACAACGTGTTAAATGCACCATAACTACAAGATTAATGGTGGCACACAATGTTGCACACACTTGTGAATGCTCCAGCAAGCCATACAATCCTCCGGTTATTAGTTGAAGGCTGATGAATAGATATACATGAATAATTTTATTATATCTTTAAAATGTCTCATCATACTATAGTCATTTGAGCTTGATGCATGTATAATGCACAAATTTATTTTTATTATGTGCTAAAATTTAACTTTTATTTAGAAGAGTATGAGCAATAAAGATTGAACACCCTTCACCTGATCATAGAGACTATAATTTCATGTCATGAACCATTTCTCTCCAAATCTTAAGTTGTTATATGAAGGTTTGTTAATAGTTTTTATTTCTAACACACTCCCACATGCAAAATTCCTTTAGGTTTAAAGCATGTACAATATACAAGTCTATCTTTATTATGTGATAATATTCAAATTTTATTTAAAAAAAAAAGTGATAATGATCGAACTCTAAATCACACATGCGGATAACCCCCTCACGCAAGCTTTGATACTAACAAAGGGTCAAGCGTGTCGACAGTTTTATTCTTTAGATTAGTAAAAAATTTCAAGATTAGTTAACAAATAAAAAAACTAACACTGCATAGAACTCAAACGCTCGAGCTCTTTCTTGTACATTCCTATTAATTAATTATCATAGCAACTACTCTCACGGTGTACACTCAAAAGAGAGTAACTTGAAACACCTGAGCTCTCTCTCAAATTCCACAGATTAGTGGCCCACGCTTCATCTTACTTTAATTGTGACTGTACTGCAGTACCGGTTTGGCTCAAGAAACCACTTGGAAGTGTGTAGGAGCAGAAGGCAGAATTTCTTGGAAGCATTCATTAAGAAAGCATTGTGCTATTTTTGGATAGTTTTTGGAATTTTAGAGGCAATAATCAACGCTCTGGCATTGAAAAGAAGGCACGTTTTGAGGGAATGTCATCCATTCAGATAAGCTCCACTAAATTTCTCCTACTTTGTGTGGACCCTGACGTAAATGAGTACGTGCTTTTCAATTAGCCTCACAGTTTTCTGCCTTGCTATATCAATGTAACCAACACGCAATGATCCACTGCAAGTCAGGGAATTGGAATTCAGAGGAAATTAGGCAACACTTTTGGGATTTATCCAAATGGGAAGCAATGCAAGTAATCCATTTTTATTTATCCTCACCTAACCTCATTCAGTGTTTTTATAGTTATAACACTTGGCTTGAATAGTCCTAGTTTTCAAACGTTCTCGTCGTTAAGGTTCAACTTCTAAAGTGCTCATGAACTAGCAGCATCAAACAATTAATATTCTTACACTTTTTTTTAATTAAAACCTTGATTAAACCTGCTTAGATTTCCCCTGCCTATTTAAACCATATTGAAAGCGCTAACTAGTAGTAGTAGAGATATATAAGAATCAAATTTACAGCCCTAGAACTGAACTTTATTCACAAGTGGTAGATTCCCAGATTAATCCAAATTTTACTCTCAGCGTGTTCTGTTGTTGAAAGCAGCTTTGCGGTGATAACAATAGACCCTTAAATGGCAAGTCAGTAGGGCTTCCTGTGCACTGCTGACAAATTTCATTATAATCCTTACAGCATTAATCAGGACTGCTATATATAACAAAATATATTCGTGAAATGCTTCACGAATGAGGTGGCTCCATTGAACGCATGCACCTGTGGACATGTTTTAGTAAAAATAACTACCATGGATAGATTAAATGCAAACTTGTTAGTTGTTAGCACAATTAACACCTCTTGGTATGACATTTCACGAAATTCATTTCGTGGGATTTAGTGTTTTCCTGGTCCAAAAGATAGTAACTTAGTAAGCATTAAACAGCATTTCACAAATACAATCTGTTAACTGAGTATATATAACCAAACCAGGTTCTGGATCCTTTTTCTTCGACCAGTTACACACACTAATGCAGTTTTCATGCAGAAATCAAAGAGAGTACTAGTCTAATAATAGCAAAATTAGTAGCAGGGTAGCATATATTCTTTGCTGTTGATATCTTGATATAATCTCTTGGACTGGTTTCCTCCAATTTCCAATTTCAAATTAATTTTATTTAATAAATATTAAATATATAGTACTAAAGCCAAAGCCATTACACTTCATGGATTATCAATAACCTTATAACCAATGCAATGCTATTTCCTACGAAAGTTTTTGTAGGCTTTATCACAAATGCCTAATAACCAATCACGGTTCGAGAAAAAAACAAGGATGGTTGAAAAGTAAAAATATAACAACAAAACACAAGGAAGTTATTTCACTTTTTTCTCATTCGCGAACGTTTCATGAAATCCCATTCGTCAGATTCAGCATTTCCCTATCAATAAACTGTTTTGCTATTTTCTAATCACTTGCAATCTATGAAGCATGGTATTTCATAATGTCCAAACCTGTATCGAATATGTACCCGATATCAATACCGTACCGTACTTAATATTTGATAAATGTTAGTATGCATTGTATATGTAATTACTAAACTCAAAATAAAACTTTTCTCCACTTTTTCCCTCAATCATTAAGTGGTCTAACTATTGTGTTTTATTTATGAGATTTTATGATTCGTTCATTTTTTTTTTTAATGTTTTATGGGATGATATATATAATTTTTTATATATATGTTATGTCATATCCTACCATACTCGTATCTTAATTTTTTAACAAAAATCGTATTCGTACAATTACTTGTATCATATCCTATACCTAAACCTGTATCTGTGCAGCATAAGCTTGCAATGAAGAGCAAAAGTAATACACAGTTACACAGCAATGCCAAAGAAATGTAGAAATATATACTCCATTCACTATATTTCAATTAGCCTTGGCATAGCAATTAGACATACAAATACGGTAGCATCTAATGCTCCACTCAAGGAGCAAACCTAAAAGCAGGACAATCCTGGAGAAAAAAAAATACCAATTACCATACACAATCTATAAAGAACATAGAGAAAAGCTTACCCTTTTCTCTTCTTCTCTCTCTAGCTCTTCAAGTATCTGAATCTGACGGTATATAGTGTGGAGATTCAATATCCGAAGGTATGGGTTCAGAAAGCACACGTAGTAGGGGAGGCTCAGAAGGTGTAGACAAGCCTGAAGAAGTTGCAGATTCCTCCATCATCAAATTCTGCAGCCCAGGTTTCAATTCAGTGTTACAAAACCTCTCATACTCCGCTCTATCCCCTCCTTTTTTCTTCACCTCCACCACAACCAACGAAGGTGTCAATTCAAATATCTCTGCAGCAATGGTCAATGGCCCCGTTACACCTTCTCTGGTACCCTCCAAGCTCACCCTGCAATCTTTCTTCCTTACAGTAAAGCTAACCAAGTGAGCAATCTCCTCCAATTTTGATATGATCTTGGACACTGGTGCAGCAGTCACAAACCTGGCCTCATCCCCTTTTTCCTCAAACAATCCAGAAAGATCAAAACCCTTGGAAAATGATATAATGTCAAAAGCATTCAAACTTGCTGGTCTTGGCAATGGAGCAGCACTCTTCCTTCTAGTTTCTATCTCAGAATCAGATTCTGATATCGAATAATCCGAAACAACAGATGCTGCATCATCTTCATTGTCCACCAGATTATTATCATCCACACTACAAAGCCTATCATCCTCAACATAAAACTTTATTTGCTTGAACCCTTTCTTGAACCACCTGTTGTCCATGATCTCAGGAATGGCAATCCGAGTTTCAGGCTTGGTATCAAGGAGGCGAGTGAGGAGCCTAGAGAGGTCAGGTGAGAACCACCTGGGGCACCTGAACTCACCCTTGTAAATCTTCTTATACATAGCCATCACATTCTGGTCATGGAATGGCAAATACCCTGCCATCAACACAAACAAAACAACCCCACAAGACCAAAGATCAACCTTTGCACCATCATACCCTTTCCTGGCCAAAACCTCAGGAGCAACATAGGCAGGTGTTCCACAAAACGTGTGGAACAACCCGTCTTGCCGCATTTGATCAGACACAGCACTCAACCCAAAATCAGAAACTTTAAGGTTACCATTCTCATCAAGCAACAAGTTTTCAGGCTTGAGATCCCTGTGGTACACACCTCTAGCGTGGCAAAACCCAACAGCTGAGATCAATTGCTGAAAGTATTTTCTTGCTACTTCCTCCTTCAACCTTCCCTTGGCAACCTTGTTGAAAAGCTCACCACCACGAACGTATTCCATGACAAAGTAGATCTTGGTCTTGGTGGCCATGACCTCGAAGAGTTGAACGATATTGGGGTGGCGGACACGGCGGAGGATGGAGATCTCGCGCTTGATGTGTGCCACAAGGCCACCCTTTAGGATCTTCTCCTTGTCTATCACCTTGATGGCCACCCCTTCACCGGTTTTGATGTTCCTAGCATAGTACACCTTCGCAAAGGTACCATGGCCAAGGAGTTTCCCAATCTCAAAGCGACCCAGTAAGAGATTTGAGGTCTCCTTCTTGTTGTTGCTGCTGCTAATGGGGTTGGTGTTGGTGGTGGTTGTCTTCTTGGAAACGATGTCCGCCATGGATGGCGAAGAATTTTGGATTTTTGGAGCTCAAAGTTTTGTCCTTTATTGTATTTACAACAAAAAGATCAAGAGAAAGAACAAGAATGGAGGTGGTTTCTAGTGATAGGCCTCCAATGAAGGTGTTAGGAAAGCTAATGTTTTGGTTGGGACTAGTGGGAGGACGAAGGGTGTGGCTTTGATTCGTTTGAGGTTTTCTATGTGAGGGCTGTGTGTCGTGTGTGTGAATAAACGATTCACATTTGGTTCAAATTGATTGAGAGATGCTTTTATAAGGGACGGTATATACCACCATTAACTTGTTTGCTATTTTTTCTTAATTTTATTTGTTTATTTATTTTCAATTTATTAGCATTGCTAATCGTTTTGACATTTTTTTCGTATTTGTTTGACCATTGACTCAATGCCACGTAAAGATCGAGTCTTTTCTTTTACTGTATTGTTTTTTTTATTTCTTCTTTTACTTTGCTTGCTGTCGTGTAGAGGTGGCAAAACGGTTCAACTCGTTGGTTGGTCTTAACTTGTAATTTTTTGTAGATTGGGTTGAATTTAATCCATTTTTTTGATTTCCAACCGCATAACACCATGCATTTCGCATTTACCGCAAAAAAAAGTGTTACATAAATTAGTCTTATTATTACCAAATTTATTTTATTTTTTAACCTCTATAAATTATAATTTTTCTATTTTTTAATTTTTATGATTTTTTTTTATTTTTTATACATTTTATTTTATTTTTAGGATCAACTCACTTATTTTTTTTTATTTTTTTAACATGCGATCAACCCGCGCCAACCCGCATTAAAGCGGGGTTTTAACTTCTTCCATTAATTTTTAAAATAAGTGCTAACCCACCCCACCCTATATTTTTATGAGTTAAATACAAGACGGACGGGGTGGGACGGGTTAGCCCATTTTACCACCTCTACTGCCGTGAGACTAAGGCAGCAACAACTATTTCGCATCCGCAAATTACCAACTGGCATCTTGCGAGAAGAAAAACAACAAGTCGGTTTAATTGAAATTCCCCTTCATTAATTAGATTCTCCAATGATTTACGCACCCCAATTGCCTCCACTTAATTGTTTTACCATTCAAATTGTCTCCAAAGATGAAAAGAATATCGCGTACGCCTCAAATTGTGAGCTCTGTTCATTCTCCTTTATCTCTCTCTCACGTATATTAATAGATGGTTTATAACGTTTTGTTTAAAAGTTCAATTTCTATACTTCTTTGTGATATATCTTATGTTTTTTTAGTAACATTTATGTGAAAGTTTTAATATTTAAACAATTTTTTTTCACAAATTTCTATTTGAATCTGCATGGATTTTCAGATGTGCAAGTTTATTTGCAATAAGAAAAATTATTTATTTAGTTAATCTCATATAGATTTTATTTTATTTTATAACTATCAATTAATCATAGATATATTTATGATTTTTAAAATAATTATTGTGATAGTTAAATATTTTTAATGATGTGATAATATATTATTAAATAATAATATATAAAAAATTTATACCAACAATGTATTTAAGTTAAATTCATAATATTATAATCAAATATTTTTAATGTTTTAAAAACATATAATTACATAATATAAAATAATTATACACTAAAATTATATAAAAATTAAACTATTTTCTTTTTACCCATATAATATAATATCATATCTTGTTATTCGGATCTTCTATTTATGAGTTTGTTTCTTCCTTAAAATCATTTTAAATTAATTTTGATGGAGATGAATGAAATATGTAGCGTTTGGCATAACATCTGCTTGAGACTTCAACCAACGGCTATTTCCTTCTTTATAGTCTAGGATTGGACACAATCACCTTACCTTACGCAGAAGAAGTGGCTGGAAGCACAGGCACGTCCCCTCTGGATGACCAACACGTGTATCCTAAGGGTGCTGACCTTTAGTAGTGCACTGCATCTGCAAGTAGGCAATTAAAGTCGGTTTGAAATTTTCAAATGCCGTAGTGATTCTCTCACGTTTCATATAAAATATGAGTTTTACTAGATCATTTTAGTTATTTTTAATTATTCTCATAATATTAAATAAAAAATATTAAATAAAAAATAAATATATTTAATATTTTGAGAATATAAAAAAATTTTAATTTTTATTTAATAATTAAAAATTTTGAATAATAAAATTTAGGATTATTCAAAAACAATGTTAGTATTCTTAGCTGTTTAAAAGGTTTGAAATTTAAATTAAAAACTTGAAAAGTAATCGAGTTAAAAAGTATTTTATTTTTTCTAGCAAGGTATAGAAACTTACGTAGTCATAGCAAATTGTAATTTAGGTGTTGTGTCAATAATATCATTCAACATCACACGAAATAGTAACAAAAACTATTTTCCCGTCAAAAACAAAGAAAAAAGCTATTTACCTAATATTAATGCAATTTCAACTTCACACAATTCGCATCTTGCACACAAACTAATAGTATGTTTATTGACTTTTTTTACCGAAATAGTATAATTTGAAAATCAATTTTTTATATTTGTATAAGTTAAAAATTAATTTTTAAAATAATACAAAATAAATAATAAAATATAATAAGTCATATTTGTTAAACATTACTTATATTTTTTTTTTAAAAAATTATTTTTTAATAATAAGTCATGTTTTAGTAGCACAATTTATTTAGCGATAATTTTTTTTTATTATATGTAGGTAAGTCATGTTTTTCATTTGCGATCTATCTTATAATTTTTTTTAATTAAATTTTAGGTAAGTCGTGGATAAAAACTATGACTTATCCTATTTTTTTTAAAAAAAATGTGAATTCACGACTTGCATTAAGATCTAGAGACTGAAGTTATTTCTTATAGCTGAAATTATATTGTCTAAAGCATATAATATTATTGAATGAATATTTATTCTAATAGTAGGGTTAGTGATTATAGGACTTAGAAGTTTATAAAGATCATTATATTTATAAATATCACTAACATCAACAATAAATTAACTATGACAAATGGTCATATGATGACATTTGTCAATTTAAGTAAAAAAAAAAAAAACTTCATATCAATGTAAAAAAGTTGTAATAAAAAAAATATAATTAACATTCTTAATAAATATCTCTAGTAGAAAGAATTAAACGATAATGGATCGAATTTGATACAAAATAGTAATAATAGAGAAAACTTGAAAAACAAATATGAAGCAACATTAAAAGGAGATGATAAAATTTATAAGCATCGCTAGATCAGGACTTAATACAAGTCGTGGATGTCAATCACAATTTTATATGACATTTAAAAAAAAAAGGTATGACTTACATAAATTAAAAGGAATAAATAAATAAAAAAATAAGTCGTGTTTCTCAACTATAACTCATTATATATTACTGTTCTATTTATCGTATTTTGATAATTACATTTTAACATACACTTATATAAAAATTTGATTTTCAAATTGTACCATTATAGTAAAAAATCATGTTTATTTTAGTTTCCTTCCAACGTGAACGTCCTGATTAAAAGAAAGATCGGAGTTCCTTCGATAAAACGTTTTTCAAGAGCGTGTTTTTTTTGTTAAAGATCGTGCAAACGCTCATTTGTGTCAAATGTAATCTCAAGCAAACTTGCTCTAAGTTAACAATAAACTAATTAAGAAGAGTAGCTAAGATTCAAATAAAGTTATCTGTGAAATTGTAACTATGGCACTCTGCACTATTTTTTTACAATTTAAATAATTTCAAAGTTATCGTGAAGCCTATGCAGCAGTTTATGAAATGAATGATATGCCAAAACCAAAGTTCCTTCTTTAGCAAACGAAACTACAACGGGAGTGCACGCTAGTCGTTTCCTGTCCCGGGGTGAATCAGATTTGGTATACCTCTTTCTAGTGTAATAGCAATTCTTTTCATGGGCAAGAAAGGAGAAACCTTGACTTGGTGCAGGGAGATGGTTTGTGCATTGTGGATTATTAGGTATTTTAGAGGGAGAAATTTTGTTTACTTTATCATTAAATATATGTATCACATTAACTTTGTGGATTATAACTGTCTATAACTTTAACTATAATTTTAATGTCATAATTAATATGGTACAAATTCAATGGTATATTTAAAAGAGAACACCTAATAATCTCTCAAGTTCAATACTCAAACAACGAAGCTAGCAAGGAACTAATTGGTGGTCACCATGTGAATGAATGAACTTCCAAGAATGAAACTATTTTCGATGCTACGAATGTTAGCAATCCCTTGAAGTTATGTATTCTGTGTCTAAGCTTGCATATGTGTTTTATGTTGTGCAACTTCTCTACTTCTCTTCCCTCTTGAGCTTTTTACTTAACTATCTATTTCTTGAGGAGGAAAATAAAAAGACTGCACAAAGTGTCTCGCCACATCATCATTGATGATATTGATCAAAAGTTCAAAACATTTTAATCCCATCACACGGAAGGTACAAAGTCGGTCGCGTTGTGAAGGTCACGCGGGGAAAGAAGGGAAGAATACAGTGCAACGCAACTTAGAAAGTCAACTTTGTGGTCGGTGATGATTAAATCACACGCAAGAATATAAAAAAGAGCTTAATAAAAAAGAATAAATTGAGTTTAATAGGTATATGATATTAATTAACAATTAGTTAATTAGTTGATTTGAGCTCCAATTTTTTATGATTGGGTGGGGGTGAAGGTGTTGGTCTTGATGGTGATTTAATGCATTCATTATGCATCCTAATATCCTATCCTATAAACATTAAATAAATGGTTGTATTAAAAAAATTCATGAATAACTTTAACATGTGTTATATGAAAATAACATTGGTAGTAATCCATTGAAACATCAACGGAAAAAAATGTTGAAATAAAAATCATATCTTATAAAAGGCAAGCATATGGTGCAAATTAATACTAATTTCGTTAATGAAGATGTGGTTTCGTGGGTTGCTTCATATGCCAGGAAAAACCATAATAGCCTCTTCCTTTCTACCTTGTGGTGGAGCTAGTGCTATAGGAATCATGGGATTTTTAATATTGAATCGTGGACAGTGGACTCTGTTGTTCACAAGATACACTGTTTATATGATGATATTATGAGGTGTGGGCACTATGTTGGTTCTTTTAATCATGTTCCGCGGATTGGGATTTTTTTTATTAGCCAAAAGTAAGAGAAAATATTGTTAGTAAAAAATAAATGTATTTTTATATATATTACATGTGATATGTGTAATGAAAAGTAAAAAAAAAAATTACACATATTACATATAATATGTGTAAAAATATGTGTTTTTAATTGAGAGAATCTTTTCTTATTTTTTACTAACACGAGAAGATTCTTATCCATGTTCCGCGTGAAGTCTCTTGGATCAACCCTCAACCTGGGACTGTTAAGGTTAACGTCAACGGCAGCTGTTCTGGAGACCCATCTCGTGCAGGATTTGGTGGTCTTATTCGAGGTGAATGGATATCTGGGTTCATTGGTTTCATGGGTAGAGCTAATATCCTCCTTGCTGAACTCCAGGGGATTCAATATGGCCTTCAACATGCTTGAGATCTTGCAAAGATGGGGACTCTTGGAACGGATGAGTTGGTTTTCTGGGACTATAGCTCCTCCACATGCCTTACAACACTTCCTGGTTTCTTATTTGGCTGGTGTTGTGTTTATCTCCGTGTTTTCTTATTCACCCAAAAAAAAAAAAAAGACAATTCAAAAGGAAGGATAAAATTATAAAAATAATTACTATCACTTTATTATACAGTGTGGTAGTCTCACAATTGCTTCTATACTAGCATCAAGTTTCTTATTAAAGACATTTTTGTCAATACTTTTTTATCACGCTAGCTAGTTGAGCTAATTCTCATTGCCTTGTCTCCTTATTTAGCTTGATTTGGGATAATTACTTATACATGTACCAAACTTTTATTATTGTTAAAATATCTAAAAAATATTTTAAAATATTTTATTGTATGTTGAAATATTTTAAATTATCATAAATGATCTTTTAAGATTTAATTTTTATTTATTATATTTTTTGATTTATTTGTTTATTTAATTAGGATTAAGAGTCTAAAATTACTATAAACAAGATTATTAAATTTGTCTTTTGTATTACATCATCATCACATAAATACTAATATAATCTTATTATTTTGAGTATTTTTTTTCTCTCTTTTCATCATTCTCTACCTAAAACCCTCTAATGCAACATAGTATTAGAGAGGTACTACAACACAATAGGTTAACAACAGTGGTTCTGAAAGCCATCTGCGGTGATTTGAACCGCCGTAAAAAGAATCTCGCGGCGGTTATGTTACTGTTGCCATTTCTAGCATCGAGAGATTGAACCTGGAGCGATTACATTAACCGTTGGCATAACCGCCGCATAATGTGAATTTAATTTTGCGGTGGTTTTTAACTACTGTTAAGTACAAATTTTAGAAATTTGGTTTGAAAATTGGTGGTAGTTTATAGTCGCCGTAATAAATTTTTTTAAATTTCGTTTTGCATTTTAGCGACGGTTCATAACTATCGTAATAAATTTTTTATAAATTTCATTTTATAAATGTATTTTTTTTATAAATTTCGCGGTATTTTAGCGTTTTATAATCGCTCTAATAATTTTTTTAAAATTTACTCTTTTATTTTAATAAAATTAAATTTACCTTAAATTGATAACAGATGTCAACCACCGCTATTATTCGAAATGTTTTTACATGCTAAAACTTGCGGCTTGTAACCATTGCAATCTTTTTTTATTTAAAAAATTTCATCCATTTGTACCGATGATAGTTGAAGAAAATTAATTTTTTTTGTTTGCATATTTTCTATTTATATTCACTAATGATTTTTAATTTGGTTTTAAAATTCTTTTAGACCATTAGAACATTAATTGATCTAAAGCATCAAATTCATTCGTTACTAAAAACTACATAAAAACAATACACAAAATACAAGTATAGTATTTTGCTCAAAAGTGCTAAGTAGCATAAGAACTCATCCCAACATAAGTTCATAATCAAAGTAACAATGCACAAAATGCAAGTCTAGTATCTTGCTCAAAAGTGCTAAGTAGTATAAAAACAACTATTCCAAACATAAATTTCTAGTCAAAGTAACAATGTACAAAATGCAAGTCTAATATCTTCCTCTAAAGTGCTAAGTAATAAAGAACTAAGCAAAAGATAATGGTCCATGACTTTGTGGTTGATGACTAACGCCGGAAGAGCGTCTTGCATCTACTAGTGAGCCTAAGTCTATAACCTGAAATTGAACGAAAAAATTTACATGCATATTTTAAAACAAATCTAAGTAGAAATCAAGTAATCATATAGGTTGCCGAAACCATGACAACATATAAATCCTGCAAAATTTATGATTCTATCCAATTAAAACTCTTATTTAATTTTCGGGTGCTCTCCCTTATCAAAAGCAAGTTTAAATTATTGTGATATGAAATACACTTCAATCACTAACCCAATAATTTCTAAATAGAGAAATTTAAAGTTCACGTTTTAGTACACATACCAAGTAACATCGAAGAGTCAATGATCACACCACCATTTTCAGTTCTTTCTAAGTTTCACCATTTAGAGTTCAATTTTTCCCAATTCGTAATCAAACTGAAAAATAGAACAGAATACATACAAGTGTTCCAATTACAACTTATTATTGTAATAATCATTAATTTACTTACAAAGCATCCACACAAAACTCTATCAATTGTCTTTTTGTTTTTTTAAAAACTCATTTATAACCTGATTAATCACTCCAAACCAATACCTACAATATTTCATTATAGCATCAAAACAACAAAGATTGAAGACTAGATTGCAAGTACTTAAGTGCTCACTTCTAAGCACTCAAGCACGCAGGTGACAACATCCTAACTTAGCCACTATGCCTAACAAACACCTTGGCATTGGTAGGTCAAAGCTCAAGCTGCCAACAACCAGAATAGTTTATCATCAATACTTTGATTTCCAGCATCATTTGAAGTATAAAAAAAACTAAGTTTAAACATAATTATATTTGAACTTAAATATAGGTCATCACATCTAGGATCTCTAGAAATCAAAATAATATATTATAATGAATTCATATCAATTGGAACCTTATTTCATAGGTTATTTAAAGTATGTACCCAAGTCTTATTAGATTTACCACCTTAGTTTCATCATGAAATTGTAATCCTTTTAGAAGTAGTGCTCTTACTTTTCTTTATTGGTTGCATAGCCACAGTAATTGTTTAATCAATTTGCTTAACTTGTCCAAAGGCTCTATATCGTGGAAACAGAAACCACAGCATCATCATTCATAAATAAGAAAACAAAATACAAGCTGACTTGTCCATACTCAAGGAAGCAATGCTCCAAACACTTACAATGAGTTAGTAGTCAAATGTGGGGAAAGAAAGCCTAAATAGTAGCTAGAGGGGATGAAATTAAACCCATTACCCAATCAAATTAATGTGTTTTCTAACATCCCACCTAACAAAACTCATCACCCATGGATAAAGACTGCAAAGCTAAATGACAAGATAAATTTTAATACCAAAAAACATGACAAGATAAATTTCATTCTACTTGCCCTATTGACTTGAATAAGTACAAATGTAGGAAAATTATCCTGGAAAGACAGATTCCAAACACAATCATATTAACTGAATAGAGTCTCTCACTCTCTCTAAACCAATTTACACATAATTCACAAACTGATGCGAGTATGAGTGAGGTAAAATTATGATTTTCCTTCCACTTGTTTTGATGTTTAAACTTAACAAGCAAAAAATGGAGGGTTCAATGAATAAAAAAATTAATTACCATACAATTTTACCTTTTATTAAGATATATTATCATTCTATTTTAAATAGTTTAACATCTCTATTATGAAACATGCATTGTGAGCCTAAAGCCAACAAGTTCAAACAAGAGAAAAATTCAAATGAAACTCACACCATAATTGTAGTACATGCACTGTGAACTTGCCTAGTGGACCCATGAACAAGGACCAATGGTTCAAAATCAAACATTTCATAAAAAATTATGTAAGTTATTAACCAAGCAATATAAGGAGAAAGAGAGGGGGGGATAAATCACACAACTCAAAGACAACATAGGAATAAAAAAAATTGAGCATTCACATACACAACCCTATAAAACAAAGCAATCACTCATACACACAGACATACACATACTCTCTTTCTTTCTCATTCAGAGTGTACATCAAACAGTTTGTAGGTATAACCAAATACTTAAAAGTAGGGGCATCAAAATAGGTCAAGTTCGATGGATCGGCCCGAATAGCCCGACAAAATAGACGGGCTAAGCTAGCAAAATGTCAGCCCAAAACTTACATAGCCCGAATTGGCTGAACCAGAATATGCCGGACTAACCCACTCTTTTAACACTACATAAGGCTAAATGGACTGGGCTGGGCTAGCAAAATACTAGCCTGAAACTTACATGACCCGAATGGGTCGGTTCGAAAATGGCCCTACCCCGAATGGGTCGGCCCAGCCGTTTTGATACCCTACTTTAAAGAAAGAAATGTAACAGAGCACAAAGCATATCCACAATCACGAGCCAATTACATTTTGATAAAATCTAACACAAAAATGGAGGAATAAGTTGTGGAAGTTACCAACTAGGCTTTCTTTGCTTTGTTTTCTTCAATTCTCTACTTGGATTAAACATATCCACAAAATCTTAGAGGTAACATAAAATCCAACACAACAATCAGTGTTCTTGGAGGGTGATCAGAGAAAACGTACCTGGACAAGACAATGCGTGAGGGTTCTGACTCTGAGTTTGGGAATGATGGGTTTGCGTAGGTTCTGAGTTTGGGAGCGATGATGATGGGTTCTGAGTTTGGGAACGATGACGCTGGGTTCTTAGTTTGGGAACAATGAGTGAGGGTTCTAAAAGTTTGGGAATGATGAGATTTGTGCGGTTTTGGAAATTTAGGGGTTAGAGGGAATGAGAATTTTGGGCGTTAGAGGGAACGAAGGGAAATGTAAAAAATGCTTCATATTGCGACGGTTCAAATAAGGGCCTGGAATAGCACCCTAACCGCCACAAAGTTTAATTTCTGCAGCTGTTATGGCAATCGTCGTAGAAATTGTTGTTAGATCCTAAATTGCGGTGGTTAATAGTAACTGTCGTTGTTTACCCGCCTCCGGTTGCTGAATTCTGTATAGTGAGGTATCATCCTCCTTAACATATCTCATCACTATTTCGTTGTCAAGTTTTCAAAAATTTGAAAGTACAATTAGTCGTCTCTCATTGCGTGGTTCATCATTGTTAGTGGAATTTTCACTTCATCGTCGCAGCCATCAACTCTGGCGTGTTTCGATCGACTAGCTCCTGAAGTTGCGCCGCCATATGACCTCTCATGCGCTCTCACATGAGACTTGCAGTGCTGGTCTCCCCTTGTCATGTTGTCTTTCTGGCAATATCCATATCTTACACCGTTGTCTGCTGCCGTCAGCAGTTGTCCGCCACTATCCAACCATTTTCCAACGACTTTTCCGGACATATACTTCAATGTTAGTGTTTGTCATGTTGTTCTTTTCCAACTAATGGATTATACCAGTGGCTTTTCTTCCCACCGACGATCATTCCGATGGTAATTCCTCTCCCACGGATGAATCATATTAGTGATAATTTTCCTTCTCATCGACAATCATTCTAATGGTAACTTATGTTGGTTATGACTCACATCAGCCCGACTCTTTGTCCTAGCGCACTAGCACCATCTCCGTCTATTTAGATACATTGGCCTCGTCTCCATCTTCATCCTAGAAGTAGTTGTTAGCCACCTTCTCCGTTTATCCCAACCACTATCACAATATTAAATTATTTAACTATTATAAGCTCAAGCTTAGTAAGCTTTAACTTGAGGGAGTGTGTTAAAATATTTAAAAAATATATCAAAATATATTTATTATATCTTGAAATATTTTAGATTATCATAATGATCTTTTATGATTTATTTTATTATTATTTTCTTGATTTGTTTTCTTATTTAATTAGGATTGATAATCTAAAATTAGTATAAATAAGACTATTAAATTTATCTTTTATTTTACATTATCATTACATAAATATTAATATACTCTTATTATTTTAAGTATTTCTTTTTTCTTTTTTTCTCCTTTCTTATCTAAAATCTTCTAATTCAACAATTATAATAATAATTATTATTTTTATTTAATTATACTAGAATGTATATTTTTTAATATTATATTATCATTTCTATCTATCTACATATAACTAAAGTAAATTCATGGAAGCAAATATTTCTAATTAATCTTAAGTGCTGACACGGGTTCTTGCAAATAATTATGACGTGGATATCTCAAATGCTAATTTAGATCTCTAAGTGATGACGTGGACTTTAACAAAACATATCTCTCACGATTTATGGTGGCCTTTTCAATAGTCTCATTCCAACTCCAGTTTAAATTCAATGTTTTGTGACCTTTAGTTACAATGAAATATAATTTTTTTTTTAAAAAAATACTAACTACAAATATCAATATGTAGTGCCATGCAAAACACGGCTAAATGGATATTATAAATAATCATTAACTGGTGTTTGATAGGCATTATGTGCCCCTCGATATACATTTTTAGTTAATTTTGTTTTTAAAAAAGTAATAATGAAAAGTTCATTACACCTACAATGTTTTATAAATGGAAAAACTATGTAGCCCGAAAAATTTACCCGAGCGGTTGACCGGATAAGTACACTTACTCTTGTGGACTCCACTTATAAAGTTGGACCTACTTAAAAAAAAATATATCCTTACTTCTTGGCTTATGTACCAAGTATGGTCATATCTAAAATTCATTTGATGAATTAGATTTTTGAAATTAGACTTAAAAATAAAAGTGTAAATTAGTTTAAAAAATTTGATTAACTCGATCAATCCAAAACGAACTAATTAAATTAGTTTGGTTTGGTTTGAATAAGTTGATTGATTTCAGACAAAATCTGAATTGAATGAAGTTTAATTAGTTTAGTTCTCATATTAAAAGTTTCAAACTCAAGAACCAAACTAAACCACTTTGTTCTGCTATTGTCGTTTTAATATTTTTGTCTCATCTCACTTCTCTGCCTTTCTTTTTCATTTCCATTTCATTTTCAACCGAATGAGGCTTAATTAGTTTAGCTCTCGAATTAAAAGTTTCAAACTCAAGAAACAAACTAAATCACACACACACACACACACACATAAACTTTGTTCTACTATTGTCGTTTTATTATTTTTGTCTCATCTCACTCCTCTGTTCTACCCCTCTGCCTTTCTTTTTCATTTCCATTTTAAACCATAATTGCTGCATACTAGCCCCTGTCGCCGCTCGCCACAACTCATACAAGATGTTTAAGTCCAGAAATATATAAGCACCAGTTGTTTCTAATATTCTCTACTATGTTATGGTGGTAATTACTCATTTCCGCTGAATGAAGGGTGGGTGGTGTAAATGTGTTGTCTTTGTCTTCAAGTGACATTATTTGAAGCGCATTGTAAGTTGTAATAATATTCAACAGTCTTGTGTTTTCCTATTAAAAAAATGTAGCATTTTGTTATGTTACTAAGTTAATTAAGAAAAATCAGAAGTACAATGTATGTAGATGTGACAATTACAAATATAAAAATATCTTCTACTATCATAGTTTGGTCTTGCTCTAAAAAAATAATTGATTTGATAGACTTTGGGTGCTTTAAATTAGTAAATAGTATAATGATTGTGATGTCAAACTTAAAGTGTTGTTTTGCTTGAGAAGCTGAGTTCATGAAATTGGTATATTTTCCTAACAAGATGGTAGGGCAATAGTCTTGTATTGCACTTTAAATTGATAAATGGTATACTGGTTGATATATATATATTTTTTATAGAAAACTAATTCTTTAGCTGATTTTTGTTACTAAGTGGCTTTAATACTCAAGAGGAGGTGAATTGATTTTATAAAACAAGTTCGTAATTCTTTCGCAAAACACTTGACTATTGAATTTCGTTGAAGCTATTGACTATTTGAAATGAATTAATTGATAAGAACAATGGATAATGCTCAATAATTAACCAAGAGGGAAGTAAACAAGCAGAAATATAAGCAATGCACAAATTTTAAAGAGAAGGGTTTAGATAATCAAACACAATGGTTTATCCTGGTTCGGCCACCAATCCACTTGTGACCTATGTCCAGTCCTCAAGCAACAACTCGAGATTTTCCACTATATCTTCAAGCTTCCATAGGTGTTTGACTACCTTTACAAACTTGAGCCCTCAACTCCTTGGGATGCCTCACCCTTGAGCTTGAGTCTCTTCAAATAAAGGAATGCCTCACCCTTTACAAAATGAAGGGAGACCTCACCCTCTCTTACAAAGCAATCAAGGTTGATATAAAGAAACTCTCACTAGAGTAAATAATACAAATTGAAGCTCTAGGAATGCTCACAAGGGATATCTCAAAGATTAGTAAAAAACAGAGCAATGAGTGATTTCAAAGATTGATTCTCGTTTTAATGTGTTACTAAGATGTTTCAGGTTCAAGAACAACCATCGATGATGCGCCTACATCTGTATTTAAAGAGATATGCAGTTAAAGAGCCGTTGGGAGTGATTAAAGCTAAGCATTTAATGCACCTAATATAGCTGTTGGGCATGTCAGAACGTTGACAATCGATTACAAGACTCTGGTAATCGATTACATGGCAGTTAGAACATGTTCTTGGCTTTCTGGGTTTGTGGTAATCGATTACAATACTTGTGTAATCGATTACACGCCATCTGACTTGATGGTAATCGATTACATGACTATTTTGAACATGTACTTGCCTTTCTGGGTTAATGGTAATCGATTACCAACTGGTGTGTAATCGATTACATGCCCTCTGACTTTTTAGTAATCGATTACATGAATAATGTAATCGATTACAAGGCTTCTGTTTAGATTGTAATCGATTACCACACATGTGTAATTGATTACATTACACTTTAAACTCATTTTTCAAGCTTGAAAGAGGATTCATGTCATTTTTAACTTTAGAAAACATGGATTTGAACAATATTAAACTTTGTTTGGCATGATCCAAGATTAAAGACAACCTCTTTTTAGAAAGTGAACTTTGAAAAACATATTTGAAAAACCATTTGAGATATCTTGAGAGCATTTAACATTGATATTCTAATGCATATATCTAAACATCTTGATTTCTTTCTTCAATCTTGGTTTTCTCTTTTGCACTTGATCTTCATCTTTGACTTTGTTATCATCAAAAACTAATTGACATGCTTCAAGACACATGCATCCACATTTTCCTCCTTTTTGATGATGACAAACTGAACATTGAAAGGAAGATAAACAATTGCATATATGTATATCAGAGATTTAAGCGCAATTATCCCCCGTAATGTATGCATAAGGTAGGGTTAGTGATATGTTCATGTAACAGCTTAAATCAAACTCCCCCATACTTATGCAAGTCAATAATCTCTCCCCCATTGGCATTATCAAAAACATATTAGCATTTAGTCAAAATTTCGGCAGCATTTTCGCTGATTTTCATGATTTCCCAAATTGTAAACAACAGAAAACAACCAGTTCAATCCAATCAAGTGTTCTAAACAGTATATAATCAATCCAACCAGATCAAAATATAACCAAGCAAATCAATATCCAAATGCATATTAGAAATAATATACTGAGCAATCATATCAAGAGGATTCAATAAAATCAATGAACATAAAAAAATACCAACTGATTTTATATATATTGTTGCAATGTTATATACAACCAGATCATAGAGAAATATAAAAAATATCATGGCAATGGTGCATGATCACTATCAGTCGCCTTACTATCACTATCCATGTCCGCAGCAATGTCACCAAGGTCTACATCATCGTCTCCAGAGTCAAGATCGTCCTCGGAACCAAGGAGCTCCTCATCATCAGCAGGAACTCCAACAGGAGTGGTAGAGGGATCAGCAAACGATAGAGGAGCATCAGGAGGGGCATAGGAGGTGATAGGTGCAGCAGCATCTCTCGGTGCAGTGTGTTTGGGGCCCTCCAGAAGCGAACGAATAGCAGCAAGCTCCTGATCGGAGTAGTCCATCCTCAACTCAAGGTGATCCACCTTCTGCTCAATGCGGTCCATCTGGGTTTCCACCGTGGTCGCTAAGTTCTGCATTTCCTGAAGCAGAAGATCCAAAGTGGCTGGAGCTGGTGGAGCTGGAGCAGGCTGCTGGTCCTCATCCTCATCATCACTCTCCGGACCATGAGGGATATGCCCGTAGCTGCCATGGGCCAGATAGTATCATCGTCTATCGACCTTGCTCAGCTGAAGCTTCTTCAGAGTGTGCAGACCAATTGATTGTGGGCCCTTGGAGTTGGTATCCTTGGATTCCTCAGCCAAGGAGATGTGACAATGCTTCAGGATAGTTGTCACCAATATGGCATAGGGGAAGGCAGAGTTCTTCTTCTTTCTCATATCAAGCATGTGCTGAATGATGTAGTTGGGCCAGTTAATTGGCCTGCCTGTGGTCATAGCCCACAAGATCACCACATCATCGCGTAGGACCTGAGAGTAATTCCCACCTCTAGGAATTAAGCCTCGAACAATCAGATAATGTAGTACCCAATTCTCCACTGTCAGGCCAGTCGCCATCACTTTTTTGTTATTTCTCAGAAGCACGTAACCAGAGCAAATTAGGGACGTCAGAGCACTCTTATACTCAAACTCAGCTCCCCAAGCATTTTCATTTCCATAGAAGCTTGTCCCAGCATAGGTTAGCTTGGTCAACCTACACTATTCCTCCCTTGAGATTTTAATCTGAGTCTTCCTTACTTCAGAGATCAGACAATGATCTTTATACTTCAGATTTGCATAAAACACGCGAACCAAATTGGGATAAATGACCTTTTGGATGCTGAAGAACCCAAGCAAACCCAGCCTCTCAATCAACTGAAAACTTTCCAGGGGTTCACTAGTGCAAAAGGACTGAGTGAGATACCTTGGCGAGATTAGCTTCCTTAGTTGAAAGTTTTTTCTGGAAAACCTCAGCCTTCTTGGTGGTTGAGAAGTGCCTAGTCAGGTCCAGCCCAGAGATGTTACGTGGAGGAGCACTGGAGGATTCTCCAATAGTAGCCCCTGTTCTTGCACGTTTGGCACATTGGGTTGGGTCAGCCATTGATGATTTGAGGTATGTGGGTAAGTGTTTGGAGGTGTGTGGGTGAGTATTTGGAGTTGGATGGCTCGTGGGGGATGAAGGGGAAAAGAACGAAGGAGTGGGTG
This sequence comes from Ormosia emarginata, assembly GCA_029884605.1. Lineage (NCBI taxonomy): Eukaryota > Viridiplantae > Streptophyta > Magnoliopsida > Fabales > Fabaceae > Ormosia > Ormosia emarginata. The sequence goes on along the minus strand of JAQQTP010000054.1, from coordinate 9,636,130 downwards.
AAGTTTTTGGTGGAGAATGGGATGGGTTTGAATGAGATTTGATGGTAGGGTTGTGTTAGGAAAGGAATTTCGAGTGAGAGGAAGGTGAAATGAGAAGATTTGGTGGAGTATGGAGTGAGAATGAGGGAGTTTGGAGGAGAGGGCTTTGTGGGAGCATAGGAGAAGAAAAGGAGAAGTTTCAGAATGAGTGACCTTTCGCGCATCAGAAAACCTTTTAAAACCCCGTGTAATCGATTACATAGGTTGTGTAATCAATTATCGCCTTCTACATTTACCCACAATCGATTACAATATCAGTGTAATCGATTACCATGCTTCTGGGAACCTTGTAATCGATTACATTATTTGTGTAATCGATTACCTGAGTTCTGGGTTCATTGTAATCGATTACCAGTGTGGTGTAATCGATTACTTGCTTGACAGAACCTTTGTAATCGATTACAAAGGTCCTGTAATCGATTACCAGCCTACTAAAACTCAGATTTTGCATTTCAAACAGTTAATGATCAATTTTAAACCTTTCAAAATAGTTTCAAAGCTTATCAAATTAATTCCAAACATCATACAAGCAGATAATCCAATCAGATTGTGATCCAAAACACATAATTTTGCAAAATTGCTAATTTTACCAAGAGTTGCCCTATTTGGATGGATTTTTGAGATTTTTGAGCTTCTTGGAGATCTTTGACATGAGGAAGCACCTGCAAAATAACTTAGGAGGAATCTCCGACACTCAAGTCAGTATTGGATTAAAAATTAAAAGTTATGCAGCAAAGAGCCATGATTATGTAGAAAATTGCATGTTTATGCAGCAAATAATCTCTTTATGCAGCACAGCAATGGATTATGCAACAATTTAGTTTATGCATGATTGATCTAATATGCCAAGTTTATTTCTTATATAATAGAAAGCTTCTTTTGTCAGAGGTTTAGTGAAAATGTCAGCTAGTTACTTAGTGGTTTCCACAAATTCAAGCATGCAATCACCCTTTTGAACATGATCTCTTATGAAATGATACCTTATTTCAATGTGCTTTGTTCTTGAGTGTAAAACGGGATTCTTAGACAGATTGATTGCACTAGTGTTATCATATCTTATGGGAATGTGATCCAACTCAAGACCATAGTCTAGAAGTTGTTGCTTCATCCAAAGGATTTGAGCACAACAACTTCCAGCTGCAACATATTCAGCTTCAGCTGTTGACAATGTCACATTATTTTGCTTCTTGCTATGCCAAGAAACTAACGAGCTTCCAAGTAAGTGGCATGTCCCACTAGTACTCTTCCTATCCATTTTGCACCCAGCAAAATCAGAATTGGAATAACTAATTAAACAACATGAAGCACCCTTAGGGTACCACAATCCCATTTGTGAAGTGCCTATTAGATATTTCATAATTCATTTTACAGCACTTAGGTGTGATTCTTTAGGATTTGCTTGAAATATAGCACATATGCATACACTAAACATGATATCCGGTCTACTTGCGGTAAGGTAAAGGAGTTAGTCAATCATACCTCTATACTTAGTAATTTCTATCGATTTACCTCATTCATCCTTGTCTAAGTAACAAGAAATCCTCATTGGTGTAGCCATTTGCTTGGCTCCTTCAATTCCAAACTTCTTGAGCAACTCCTTGCAATATTTGGATTGATTTATGAAAGTCTCATCCCTTGTTTGCTTGATTTGAAGGCCAAGGAAGAAGTTGAGCTCACCCATCATAGACATCTCAAACTCACTTTGCATAATATTGGTAAATTTTTTACAAATAGAGTCATTAGTAGCATCAAATATAATGTCATCAACATATATTTGTACAAATAGAATGTCATGCTTCTTATACTTGATGAAAAGAGTGGTGTCAACCTTTCCCCTAGAGAAGCCATTTTCCAAAAGGAACTTACTCAACCTTTCATACCAAGCTCTAAGAGCTTGTTTTAAGCCATATAAAGCCTTTTTAAGTTTAAAAACAAGGTTGGACAGTTCAAAGTTTTCAAAACTGGGAGGTTGATCCACATATACTTCTTCTTGTATGAAACCATTTAAAAAGGCAATTTTAACATCCATTTGAAAAAGTTTAAAATCCATGATGCAAGCATATGCAAGTAACATTCTAATGGCTTCTAGTCTAGCTACGGGAGTATATGTTTCTTCATAATCTATACATTCTTCTTGATTATAACCCTTAGCTACAAGCTTACCTTTGTTTCTTATTATTAAGCTCGTTTCATCAAGTTTGTTCCTAAAACCCATTTGGTGCCAATTATGGGATGATCATTGGGCCTTGGGACTAATTCCCAAACTTCATTCCTTTCAAATTGGTTTAGTTCATCTTGCATGGCCAAGATCCAATGTTCATCATTAATGGCTTCATTTATGTTTTAGGTTCAACTTGAGAAACAAAAGTCATATGGTTACATGCATCTCTAAGAGAGTTACGAGTCATTACCCCTTTTGATACATCACCTATCACTTTGTCAAGAGGATGATATCTTGATGTTCTCTATTCATTGGAAAGATTCATGATTTGAGAGTCCTCTTGTCTTGAGGAATCATATGAGCTTTCTTCTTGCTTCATGACTTCTTTTTCTTGATTTTCTAGGTGAGTTCTTGCAAAGATTTTTGCAACATCATCAACAAGCTCTTTTCTCGACTCATTTGGGTTAGTTTCTTCAAATGCAACATGTATAGACTCTTCTATGGTCATAGTTCGTTTGCATTAAACTTCCCCAAGTTATCATTTTCATTATTTAAAATAAAGCATTTACATCCAAAAACATGAAAATGTGAGACATTTGGTTTCCTTCCTTTGTATAATTCATAGTGATTTTTCTTTAAAATTGACCTTATTAGAGCCCTATTCATAACATAACATGCGGTGTTAACCGCATCAGCCCAAAAATACTTAGGAAGGTTGGCTTCATTGAGCATAGTTCTTGCCATTTCTTCTAAAGATCAATTTTTCATTTCTACAACACCATTTTGTTGTGGTGTTCAAGGGCCGAAAAATTATGTTCAATGTCATGTTCATCACAAAAGGTTTCAAATTCATGGTTTTCAAATTCACCACTATGATCACTTCTTATGGATACAATACAAAAACCTTTTTCGTTTTAGATAACTTTAGCAAACTTTTTGAATGATTTAAAAATATCATTTTTGTGAGACAAAAACAATGTCCATGTAAACCTAGAAAAATCATCCACAATCACTAAGACATAGTAATTCCCACTAAAGCTCATAGTTCTTGAGGGACCAAAAAGATCCATGTGCAAAAGTTGTAGAGGTCTAAATGTTAAAACTACATTCTTAACTTTAAAAGAGACCTTTACTTGTTTTCCCTTTTGATATGCATCACAAAGTTTATCTTTTTCAAATTTGAGCTTTGGAAGACCAATTTCTAGTTCTTTAGAAACTAATTTGTTTAAGTGATCCATGTGAATGTGAGCAATTCTTCTATGCCATAACCATGAATCATTTTCTTTAGTCATAAAGCATTTAGCATCATTTGAGGAAATATCATCAAGGCTAATCATATATATGTTATTGACCCTATGACTAACAAACTTAACATGCTTATCATCATTTCCTTTAATTATGCAACAATTAGAATCAAATATTACTTTATTTCCTTTATCACATAATTGACTAATGCTAAACAAGTTATGTTTGAGTCCTTCAACAAGTAAAACATTATCAATGGATGAGGAAGAGATCTTACTAACTTTACTAACTCCAAGAATCTTTCCTTTGTTGTTGTCACTATAAGTCACATGACCACTCTTCTTGGGTACAATGAGGAAGAACTTGGAGTCATCACCGGTCATGTGCTTGGAGCATCCATTATCAAGACACCAACTTGAATTTTTGGACTTCAAGCACACCTACAACACACATTCAAGTTTTAACATTTGGTCCCCAAAATGTCTTGGGTCCTTGTGTGTTAGAAATAGACACGGTGCCCTTAGGAACCCAAACCATTTTAGTTCCTACTTTGGTGTTTCTTTTCTTTCTAGCATTGCATATAGATGCACTATATCCTTTCTTTCCACAATGAAAGCATTTGATAAATGGGGTACTTGATGTTCTAGATGGAACAAAGAAATTATTGTAAGATTTTTTATGGTTATTTGGATTATATCCCAAACCGACTTTTTGAAAAACACACATTTGTTTCCCTAATAACATATTCAAATTATCCCTTCCCAAAGTAAATTTTGTAAGAATATTTTTCAAGTCCTCAATTTCAATTTCATATTCTTTACATGAAGAACAAGATGAGGGTGTATTTTCATTTGAAGAACAAATCATGCATGATGAGTTGGCATCAATAAGTCCTAGAGTCTCATTTTCAACTTTGAGTTCTTCAATCTCCTTAGTTAAAATAGAAATTTTGTTAGTCATTAAGAAAATTGTTTTGTTGGAAGTTAAAACCATTTTAGTGAGTCTCATAAATTCATCATGCAATTCTTGAAAGGTATCTTGTAATTCACTATATGAAGGAGAAAGTTCAAGATTAGTAGAGGTTACCTCGGTTTCACTTTCTTCTTCTTCTTCTCCATTTGCCATAAGGCAAAGATGGGCTTCCTCATCCTCCGAATCATTAGTGGAATCCATATCGTTATCCTCCTATGCAATGTATGCTCTTCTTCCTTTTCGTTCCTTGAAAGGCTTTTTTTCAAATTTCTCCATCTTTTTTTGATAAACCGGACATTCCATCTTCATGTGCCTCGGTTTTCCACATTCATAGCAAGTTGGAGTAGATGAAGTTCCTTCTCCCTTGTGAAATGACTTCTTAGGAGGAAAATGAGGTCTTCTTTGATTTCCTTTCTTCTTGAGAAATCTTCCAAACTTCTTCACAAGGAGGCTGAAATTTTCTTCATTCATCTCAATATTGTCAAGATCATTTCATTCATCTTCATCTTCATCTTTATATTCAATTGAGGAAGAAGTGACTTTGAGAGCAATCCCTTTTTTTTTCTTATCTTGCTCCTCATTTTGATTTAGTCGATTTAGCTCCAACTCATGCTCTTGAAGCTTTCCAAAGAGGGTGGCTAAGGTCATTGTGGCAAGATTTCTTGACTCTGATATGGCCGTCACTTTGGGTTGCCAGTTCCTGCTCAAGCATCTCAAAACTTTGTTAATAAGATCTTCACTGGCAAAGGTTTTTCCCAATGAAGCAAGATGATTAACTATATGAGTAAAATGTTTTTGCATTTCTTGAATGCTTTCCCCTTGGTTCATTCTAAACAATTCATATTCATGGGTAAGTGTATTTATTCTAGATCTTTTTACCTCACTTATACCTTCATGGGTTACTTGCAATGTATCTCACATTTCTTGAGCGGTCTTACAATTTGACACCCTAAAGAATTCATCATACCCTAAAGAAGTGGTGATGATGTTCTTGGCTCTCAAATTGTATTGAATCTTTTTTTTGTCATCATCGGTCCATTCACTTCTTGGTGTATTTGTTCTAACACCATCAACTAGACGTGTGGGGATAAAAGGACCATTTTCAACAGCATCCCACACATCAATATCAATAGCTTCAATAAAAATCTTCATCATTTCTTTCCAATATGCATAACCATCCCCATTGAAAAAGGGAGGCCTATTTATAGAAGAACCTTCATTAAAAAAATCATTTGAAGTCATATTTACTCTTGAAGCGGCTAAGCTCTTTATACAAGAGTCTAGCTCTGATACCACTTGTTACCAAGTGGCTTCAATACTCAAGAGGAGGGGTGAATTTAGTTTATAAAACAAGTTTGCAATTCTTTCGCAAAACACTTGACTATTGAATTTCGTTGAAGATATTGACTATTTGAAATGAATAAATTGATAAGAATAATGGATAATGCTCAATAATTAACCAAAAGGGAAGTAAACAAGCAGAAATATAAGCAATGCACAAATTTTAAAGAGAAGGGTTTAGAGAATCAAACATAATGGTTTATCCTGGTTCGACCACCAATCCATTTGTGACCTATGTCCAGTCCTCAAGTAACAACTCGAGATTTTCCACTATATCTTCAAGTTTCAATAGGTGCTTGACTACCTTTACAAACTTGAGCACTCAACTCCTTGGGATGCCTCACCCTTGAGCTTGAGTCTCTTCAAATAAAGGGATGGCTCACCCTTTACAAAATGAAGAGATACCTCACCCTCTCTTACAAAACAATCAAGGTTAATATAAAGAAACTTTTACTAGAGTAAATAATACAAATTGAAGCTCTAGGAATGCTCACAAAGGATATCTCAAAGATTAGTAAAAAACAAAGCAATGAGTGATTTCAAAGATTGATTCTCGTTTTGATGTGTTACTAAGATGTTTCAGGTTCAAGAACAACCATCGATGATGCCCCAACATCTGTATTTAAAGAGATATGCAGTTAAAGAGCCGTTGGGAGTGATTAAAGCCAAGCATTTAATGCACCTAATATAACCGTTGGGCATGTTAGAACACTGGTAATCGATTACAAGACTCTGATAATCGATTACATGGAAGTTAGAACGTGTTCTTGGCTTTCTGAGTTTGTGGTAATCGATTACAATACTTGTGTAATCGATTACACACCCTCTGACTTGATGGTAATCGATTACATAGCTGTTTTGAACGTGTACTTGTCTTTCTAGGTTAATGGTAATCGATTACCAACTGGTGTGTAATCGATTACATACCCTCTGACTTTTTGGTAATCGATTACATGGATAATGTAATCGATTACAAGGCTTCTGTTTAGCTTGTAATCGATTACCACACATGTGTAATCGATTACATTACACTTTAAACTCATTTTTCAAGCCTGAAAGAGGATTCATGTCATTTCTAATTTTAGAAAACATGGATTTGAACAATATTGAACTTTGTTTGGCATGATCCAAGATTAAAGACAACCTTTTTTTAGAAAGTGAACTTTGAAAAACATATTGATTAAAAACATATTTGAAAAACCATTTGAGATATCTTGAGAACATTTAACATTAATGTTCTGATGCCTATATCTAAACCTCTTGATTTCTTTCTTCGATCTTGGTTTTCTCTTTTGCACTTGATCTTCATCTTTGGCTTTGTTATCATCAAAAACTAATTGACATGCTTCAAGACACATGCATCCATAATTTTTGTGTAAAAAAATGGTCAACCCAACTACCCGAACTGAACTAATCCGTAAATGTTCGATTTGGTTCGGATTTAGCTATCAAAAAATAAGAAAACTAAACCAAACTGAACTAATTGATTTTGATTGGTTCAGGTTTATTGTTCTCCAGGAACTGAACTAAACCGACCCGATTACACTTCTACTTAAAAATCTTAACAAATTGAGTTATTGAAATTAATGGAAAAAGAGTATATAGTCACCCTGAACTTTTACTTTTTTGCAAATTACCACCATAAATTTAATTTTTTTTAATTAATCCCTAAATTTTAACTAATAATTTAATAAATCTTTCTGTTAACCATATATTAAATCACTAATAAAAATGTCACATTACATCATCTTATCCATTCAAATTCATTAAATTTGAACCATTAATTTTTTTATTTATTAAAATTTTATTTTTTTTAATTATATTTTATTCTTAACAAATTAAATAAAAAACAGAATCAAGATTTTAATTTATTTCCTAATTATATTTGAATCAGTTGCTTCCTCCCTGCTTATTCTATATACGCCTTTATTGTTTGGGTTGTTTTAATATGAACCTTCTGGTCAAAGATTCAGTGATAGACTTTTGACTTTACATTTGATAATAAGTTTATGATATTTATAACAAAAGACAAATTATATATTACGTTTAAATCATTTCACTCTATATATTTTCATATTGCAGAAAAGAAAAAAATTCTTCGTTACTCTTAGACCTTTTAACTATTAGTATTTCCACCTCAATAGCTTTCAATCTTTTAACTGAGTTGATGTATAAGCTTCTAGAGACTTAATGTTCAGTGGATATTTTTAACTTTCATCTCTTCCATGGCATCAGAGAAATGATCTAATTTTAACTTTTCATCAATTGTTTTCTATATTCGATCACAACAAACAAATCACATAAACAAATCAGAACAATAAACACATCACTCAACTATAGATCTAACTCTCTCTCCTATATGAAGATCCAAAGCATAAGACAACAATTTTTTAATTTCTTTCACAAGTCAGAATGAATCAAAGGAACATAAATCATCACTTAACCAAGTTAGTGTGAAAACCCTAATCATAAATCATCATCTAAAGCCAGAAAAATGAATCAAAATCGTTCCTTTTGAATAAATCTAGAGCAACAATTCCTCCATTTGTAGAGCTTGATTCCTTGCACGAGTGTTCTTAGCTGTCGTAGCAATTGTCACACTGGCATCATCATTGTCTTCTCCTGGTACGAATCAACCTTCGACTTCGACTGAACCGCTAGGAGCAGCCATTACACCGGCCACGCCCTCACTCGTCTCTGCGCCCAGATCTGTGAAACAGAACCACTGTAGTTGCAAGATCTGGGTAGAGGCGCAACGCAGATCTGGGAGGAGACGACCCACCAAGTCGCGTCTCAGACGTAGCCGCTTGCACCTGCAAATCCGCAACCACCTGGTCACGCCGCACCACGAGCTCGTCGTAGACCACTGCGAGCAACATCACCTCCGTCATTTCTGCGCGCGTATGCCCAAGCTGTAGTAGCAGACCCAGATCCGCACCTAGCCGCACGCGACACCTCTACTCCACCACGTCGTCCGAGCCAAGCTGCTCCAAGTCGCCGACCAGAGCTCCACCTAATCTTGCCGCGCCGTCAAGCTTAACCCTAAAAGAAGGGTATATGGTAGTGGTAACAGAGGAACATATGTTCTTCTCCAGCGAAGGTTGGTGGAAGGGTGGGTAATGACTCCAACGAGGAAAAAGATGGCAAATGACTGGAGTCTTTGTAATTATTTATTTTCCAAAATAACATTTTTGATGTATCAGTTTATAATATTAAATTGCTTTTACTTACCCATTTATCATGTTACAAGTAATTAATCACTATCATCTATTTATTTTTCTACTCATCTAATGATTTAAATTAAAAGGTTCATCCATAGACCTCATTTAACAATTCCATATTAAACTCACCCTTATTGTTTCTCATAACCTTTGGAGAGTCTGCATAACACCACTGGGTTTTCCTTTCTCTCTTCTTTTCACTCAACGCTGTGGTGGGGCACCTGAGTTTTTGACTTTAGAGTCCCCTCACTTCATTTTTATTAAAAATAATTAAATAATACTGAAACATCGTTAAAATGTGCTTTATAGTTCTCTTTTTTTTTTGCTTACTGAAACATCGTTATCTTTCTTTTCTTTTGTTAAACTGCGCAATTATTGTAACTATTACTTACCAGAAGAGAAGGGAACTCTCTGGTCTCAGAACTCTCAGTTACAGTTACACTATCATTTTCTGTTCTTATTAGCCGAACTCCATTTTACCCTTTTATTTTCTTCTCTATTTAGTAGCCAGTCATTTTTAGGTAGCTGGGTCTTCTTCTCCTTACTAAGGAGGATCGGGGTCGCTCTCATATTTGGGTTTTGATTCACTGATTCTTGCAATTTGTTCTTCAGAGTGTGTCGAAGTTAGGAAGCAGTGATGGCAGGAGGAGGGGGAGGAGCTCCAGCACCTAAGGCAGATGAGCCACAACCACACCCAACAAAGGATCAGCTACCTAATGTTTCTTACTGCATTACCAATCCTCCTCCATGGCGTGAGTTTCTCTGTTGATAGATTCTATTTCTCAACTCTTATATTTTTCTTAACCCATATGCTATATTTAAAAGTATGTTTTGTTATGGTAACTTTGTTCGTCTAGACATGCTAACTTTTTATCTAATTGTCAAAAGTAGCTTTCTATAAATTCTTTCCTTCTAGTTGCCAGATTGTTGTTGAGCAAAAATATTCTATTAAAAAAAGAAAAAAAAAACTTGGTCTTAAGCTGGTGGAGGAAATAAGGGGAAAAAAAGAGTTCTGGGTCGTTTTTCATTTTTAAATGAATAATCGTTTTGTTTGTCTTAGGGATTTGTTCTGGTTTATTCAAGTGGCAATCGAAGCATTTTTACTTCTCTTATGTTTGGAACTAATTTGAAGTCCTATTTCCAACTATTTCCAATTGATTGAAATTCTTTTAAACCCCTTGTTTTCCCTTCTCTATTGTAATTCTACATTCGTATTGAGGTTCTTTCTAGTTATTTCCAAATCCTGATTGGGTACTTTACAAACTATTTTGATTACTGCTTTTAATTTTGACCCCTGATCTAATCCTTTTAAAATATTTTACTAGTCAAAAATATTTAATTTGTTAAGAGTAAAATATAATTAAAAAATAAAATTTTAATGATAAAAAAATCAACGGTCCATATTTAATGAACTTAAATAGGTAAGATGATGTCATGTGACATCTCTATTAGTAATTTAACAGATGACTAACAAAAAGATTTATTAGGTCATTAGTTAAAGTTTAAGAATTAATTAAGAAGATTTTTAAGTTTATAGTAATGATTTGTACAATTGTGAAAGTTCAAAGTGACTCTATACTCTTTTCTCTAAAAAATATATATATCCTTACTTCTCGACTAATGTATCAAGTGTGCTCATGATTTGGTATGACCCAAAATTAATTTGATCAAATTGGGTTCTTGAAATTAGACTTAATATAATTTTTGAGTCAAATTCAAGCTACACTTTAAGTCGATCTAATCCAGTCTGTTATTATATAATATATTAAAACATATAATTTTATGTAAATTAATAAGAAATAATAAGATTTTTTTAGTTAAATTAATATTTTTTAATTAATATACTTTGTTTCAAAATATATATTGAAAAATATCTCATAGTTTTTTTTAATTTTTAAAATTTTATGATTTAGATATATATAATATTCAAATTTATAATTTTTATCTAAATGTCGGGTTGACTTGATACTTGATACCGGGTCTAGTCATTATAATCGGGTTGAAGTCTGAGTCTAAAAGTTTGATTCGATAAAAATATTGCATCATGTATGAGTCAAGTTAAACTCAGCCTAACTTAACTCATGAGTACCCTTATTCTATATTAATATGGTCTCTGTAGTTCTACTCTTTATAAAAATATAATTACATATAAGTTAGAGAGTGTTTGAAAGCTGTTATAATGGTAAAATATGGAATATTTATAATTTTTATATTTGTTTTATTAAATAATAATATTATTTTAGGAAAATCAACTTTGACCAAATAAGAGAATTTCCAAGTTTAATTAAATAATAATGACATTTTAGAAAGAAAAAAGGAAAATCTCCTTTATAATAATAGTATAAATTACACATAAATTAAAAAGATAGTTTGTTTTAATATAATTTTTATGTTTTCTATTTCTAATTACTTTTCATGTTCCTAATTGAGGACAACTTAAAGACTGGAATAAATTCTCATGTTGACAATTTGACATAATTTTTTAATTGTGATCTTCTTTTATTATTTTTTATTTTAGCTATTAGTGATATTAGTACTAATTATAATCAATTCTAATTTATTTAAATAATTACTTTGGTAGATGAATTAAAAATTATAGTCTATGAGTTTTTTTGTGATATTAGACAATAAAACAACACATTTATAAAACAATTAAGCTGTTAAAATAAAAGAGAAAGGGTAGAGATCGAACTCATAAAAGTGCTTTAGAATGGGAGGAGTAATTCATGTAAAAGTTTTGTTAAAGTGGACAATGTGGGTAAAAGGAGAGGGAGAGCGGGGGAAGGAAAGGAAAAAATTTCTCTTATCTTTGTTCGGACGATTTTTAATGATGAAAAAAAAGAGGAGAATAAAGGGAAGTGTTCCCCCACGTTTTCTTTTAAAATCCAAAAATTCTTCTCCTCAAATTAGGGTAAGGATGGGAAAATGATTCATTTCTAATTAATATTTATGAAATTACATGTGTATTTTATGCTTGTGTTATAAGGATTAACAATATAAAGGCTATATTGATGATCTAAAGTCATAAGTTGTTCTTTCCCTTCATTTTATTTTTATCACCCAAACAAGAGAAAGAGAATTTCTCTTATATATATATATAAAACTTAAACATTCATATAAGGGTAAATAAGTCTACTTCCATTTCCTTCCCTTTCTACTCCTGCCTATATCTAAATTGCATTTAATAAGGTTGATTGCGAATTTGAGTTTATAATAACATATCTCCTGATATATTAATAAAGTTAAAAAACACAAAGAGATTTTATTTTTAAATTAATTAATAATGTTAATAATATAATGTTTATTTTAATCGTCTTCAATTGGTTAATGATGTATTTCTTTTAAAGCTTGGATAGGGAATGCTTACCAAGCCGTTTGGACTCTGGGTACAAGTGCTCAAAGGCAAGTATGCTTCAAGTGGAGATTTGCTCAATCAGGTCACCTTTTTGGCCACGTCCTCCAACTTGTGGAAGCATATTCATATTCATAAGTTTTGGCCCAAACTGGTTCAAAACATGGCTAGGGGCTTAGGTAATGGTTGAGATTTTTGTTTTGGCAAGAACGTTGGATGGGTAGGAATGACACTCTTGAAGAGTGGTTTCTCATCTCAGCTTCGACAAGTCAGTGGTTTGTATCAATCAAAGATTTCGTTCATACTGATGGGAGTTTGAATTTCCAAAAAAATAGTGATAGGTTCCCCATTATTAACATGGTCAGGGCCATTCCCCCACCTAATGATGAGTGTGGATTAGACAATATCTTGTGACTAGAATCAGATGATGGCCAGTTCTTTGTTTGAAGTGCTTATGCCATATTAGCGAACCACTCAAGACAAGGTGCTACAAGTTTCAATTGGGAGAAGGTGTGGAAGTGGAAGGGGATAGAGCGAGTAAAGCTGTAAGAAATTAAATATAGTTGTGATTCAAATATGTAACCGTTTACATAATCATACATTAAATACTCATTTACCATTAGGTCAATCTCTTAAAGTTATAAATTCTATAATATTAAATTACTAGTTTGGTGTCCAATTTTAATTTTTTAAAACTATCGTTATATAGTGCTAGATCAATATATATCAGAATTAATATATAATAGTAAACTTTATACTATTGAACTAAAACCCTAGTCGTCTGTCTCTCTTTTTTGTTTCTCTTTAATTCTTTTTTCGTCTGATTTTTGTTTTCTCCACCGTTTCTTTGGAGTGGTTGGGCTACCGTCTTTCTTCTTTAATGGCAGCCTTTATCTTCTTCCTCTTTATGTTTTCATACATATCTTTTTAATAATTTGTTATACTTGAGTTGTGTATTTTATTTGTCTCTTCTAGGTATTTTTGTTTATCTTATTTGAATAATTTTTATGAGTCTCTTTGCTGCTTTTTTTGTTTTTATGGTCTTACAAGTAGAGGAAATATTTATATTTACTTTAAGAGGGAATGAGATATAATATTCAAACTGTAATATTATTTATGTAAAATTCTGTTGAAAAATATACATGATTAATAGTCTTTGAGTGAAGAATAAAACTTTCTTCCAAATGATTTTAATTTAGAATATAGATTATATTTATTTATTTCTCTTACTTGATTTGATGTTTTTTGTTCAATGTATCATTAAAACTTTTATTAATGTAATAATTCATCTTTCTTGTAAAAAAAAAAAAAACTCTATACTATTAAATCAACACTGTTATTTCCTACGAAGACTATTCTGCGAAATTTTATGAATGGATGACACGGCAGTGGTGCTTTTTATTCTTAGCCAAAATATAATTATGAAATAAAACAAAATAGGCAAACACGTTTCACCTGTGACCAACAAGCAGAGGGGCCTCAGCTCCAAGCTACTGCTCCTAGGTTCGGATTGTGTTTTGCAGAGATATATAATTTCCGCCCGTAGTCTACCATTAAATACTAATGGCTTGTGGATAAAATCATGTAAAACATGGAAAATGTGTGATTTTTTTATTTTAAGAAAAATTTATTGTTCAACATATTGAAATGTAAAAAGTGAGCTGGGGAAGTGGTGAACACAATTGGTCACTATTACCAAATGGGTGTTCAACATCAGTGAATTCAAGCTTAAAAACTTGTTTTGCCAAGTCTCTTTAACTTCAGTTCAATTCGATCAAATTGCCTTATATTCTTACAATAGTAAGTTGATCCTAAAAACCATTATTACACTGCTTGCAAAAGGAGGTACACCATGGATCCAGAATAGAAGACCTATAAGATTATACGAAGTAAAATAAAGCTTTGTTACGGTACTTCAACGTTCCACACTTCTGCGATGGAAGCCAATGAAATGAAAGGAGATGCCACGGGAAAAAGCGATGCTTTCTTACTAGGAATATATTTTTGAATTACTTAGGTACGTTCACAAAAAATTAGAGAGAGATAATTTTTTATGATAAGTGGGTTTAGTGAGACCAAATTATCATTTCTCTTCAAATTTTAGTAAGTGTATTTAAATGTGATGTGTTGCATTTGTGTTCACACAAAAATATCTCCTTACTTGGACTATTGAGTCACGTGGCATTCCATATCTGATCAGAGTCCAACTTATGTGTCTTCCAGATGCATGAACAGCTTCGTTTGCTTCTGCTGAATCTGAATCTGAATCTGAGATTAGAAATTACTTGGTTGCTCTTCGGGTGCTGTGTTGGGAAGAAGCTTTTATGCATACTGAGACAGTGAGAAAGCTTTCCTTGAGGAATGTACCCTCACATCAGTCTTCAAAAGAGCTATGTTCCTTAAGCTCTCTGGATTTAGAAAGCTAAAACAAGTGAAGTTAGATGCATGGGTTCAAGAGAAGAGCATTGCCATTGAAGATACATCTAGTCTCCAAGTTCTTGACATATCTATCAAGCTTCTGGTTAATACAAGGGAAAAATTGCAATGCAATAAAGAAATTGACCCTCAAAGCCTGTGAGGATACCAGCTGCCAGGGGATGCTACATTTTGTTTCCAAACTTGCGTTACTAAAATCCTTGGTCTTGAAGAACAATGATATGTTCCAAGTCAGTATTTCAAGTCGTAGTCTTTAGATTTATATTATGCTCCCAGACTGCGTGTTTATGAATACCAAGGGAGTAGACTGCCTGAAATTTCACTGAGGTGAGGACAAACCCATCTATTCTTAGGAAGATCAAACTGGTTCTAACGCCTCATAGATCATGAGTCATATGACACCTATTTGTTTTATACATGTTTGAGGAGAAATCTTGCGAAGCTCATCGAATACAATTCTATTTTGAAGTTAAAGATCAACGCTAATGAGGTGGGTCTAGCTGCATAGACACTCTACTGTTGAAGTAATTTTGCTCCCATTTTCATTTGTGTGCCTGCCAATGTGTATACAGTATATACCATACATAAATGTGTATGCATGCATATATTTGTCTGATTTTTCCTATTTAAATTGATACAATTTTTTTAAAGATAAATCTTTGGCCTTGCTTTCGTTTACTCTCTGCTTTTGCAACGCGTAGTTGGCACTTGGCACCCCTCCCACTGACATTAAAAGGAAAATACCTTCCAGCAGCAGCACCAGCCTATATTGATTTTGTGGAGTTGCAAGATGTTAATTTGGTCATCCTCAGATTATACCTCTCTTATAGAGGGGTTGTTTTGGTGCTGTCGTCCATTTACTTTGTCAGTGGATCCTGCCTTTATATTCTTAAAGGTATTTCATTCAGAGCAAATTGCATATTACTATTATTTATCTCTTCTAAAAGAAGAATTATGAAGCTATGTTAAGAATTTCAGGTTTTCCAAGACACAATACTGCATAGGTTGGATGAAACTAAACTTTGCAGGGATTGTTGCAATTTCACATGCTGGGGAAATTACTTAATACATGTCAAAGTCGACAGACGGTATGGACTTGAATTTCAAGAACCTTAACAATGATGATTTATCTGAATTACAATGAGAGAGCATTCTTTAGTTTCGATTGGAATGGTATTAAAATTAACAGAAGAGTAAATATTTCAAATTGTGGACCGCTATTGCACTTTTGACTGAAATATTGCTGTTGAGAGTCACTGCAATCTCAATTTGTGCTTAAGTAAAATGATTTACTTGTTTCTTTTCTATTAACATATGTTTATCTTAAACCACGGAATTTCTGTTTTCATTACTTTAAGAATTTCTATTATCATTCCCATAAACTTTATGTGTAGGGCTAGGATATGTTGTTTCAGCCTCTTGTAGTTCTAGATTTTGTTCTTTTTTATCTGTCAAAAAGTTTTATTTACTTTAAGTGCATTTTGAAATACAGTTCTGTTTACTTTATTGTACATGAGAATAGGAAAAAGAAAAACAAAAGTAAGGGAAAAAAAAAACTCTATTTTTCTTTCAGTCCAATATAAACAAATCAACTAATGATTATTACTGGTACAAAAACTCTAATTATTAGTCAAGGTATAATTTTATTTTTTTATTATATCACTGTATAATTCTATGTTTAAAACGTACTGTTGACAAATATAAAGGACTTCATAACATACACATGACATATTGATAAATTGAACTATTAAATTCTTTTGATGTACGTCTATACATACATACAAGAATGAATGATTGGTCATTAGCAAAATTTTATACCGTATATAACTTACAAGAATAATTAGATTATTACTTGTATGCCCTTCTCTTTGTATTTTGTTAATAGCAAGGTTGTAAATTACGAAAACAGGTATGTATAGTACTTGTGGCAATTACGAAATGGGGATCTTTGGAAAACCACATGAATATCTATTAAATGACTTGGAAAGGGATTTGACGATTTGTACTCCAAAGCTGAAGGGTGGCCTTGGATTTAAACTATAAAAAAAATGCGAAAACTATTGATAGGGTCTTTGGAAAGGGTAAAGCTATTATCCGCTGGAGCTTGGAAACGCTCTAGCAGTTTCACCATCAAGTCAAGATGACAAAATGTTGCTTTGAGAACCACATGAATATTCACTAGATGAGTTGGGAAAGGCTTTGTGCTTCATGTTAAAGGGCACCTTGAATCTAAGGATTTGAGGGCATTCGATCTTGCAGAAGACAAAATACATTTTTAATGGATTTGGATTCTGTCTGGTAGTTTTTCATATAAAATGTAATTCGAAAAGAGATAAATACAAAGACTATGCAGATGACAATTTGTGGGATCCTATGCAAGAATGTTGTTCCTTGCACGGAGTTTTTGTGCTTCACATGACTATGTCATTGTCAAGTGAAAACACTGGTGAGAGGATTCAAATCCCTTTTCTAATAGTTGCTTTCTAGATGCCAAAGTTGGTAATAAATTGGAGATTCAGACTGATATAGGGTTCCCAGATCAGTTTGTATGATTATGCTGGATGCCTTCTCTTCCTAATTTTCGGCATCCATTGCTTTCTATATCTCATCAACAATTTGTTCTGTTTCACAACTGATCTATCCTCAGTCATGTCAATGGTTATTTTATCGTATTAAGGGCATTTTCCCTCTTGACATTGTCAACCACATCCTAAAAGTAATACAGATTAACCACATGATCAAATGTATTTGACAAAGTAAATCGGTAATCTGCAGATGCTTTATGCATTTGCCATATGATTCTCTAAAAATAGTCTATTGACCAATATAATCATGACTTGCTATTCCCTATTACCTTATGCTAGTGCTAAGGCATCAAACCATTGGAGCAAGAATCATGAAGTGGCAAATGCAAAGATCACTAGAGTGCTGCTGAAGTCCCAATTACAGGGAAATGCATCTGGGGTGCTTGCACTAAAGCAGCTAGGAAGTAAAAACTGATTGGTGTTACAATTAAAATAGGAATATTAATCAAAGCATTGCCTGCATGAGAAATAACTGTCTTGTTAAATTATGAAAATTAAAAACGGCGACTCAATGGTTTTTTTTAGTTACAATCAATGTTACATATATAAATAACTGTATTCTCCCAAGCCATCAAGCAGGGTAGAGATTTATGCTCAAGACCATGCTGGTATGAGTACCAAGGGACTAAACTGCCTCCACCTAAACATAGATGACAAGTCATCTTCTCTTAGACAAGTGAGACTAGTTTTAAAACCTTCCAGACGTAATGACATTTACACCTCTTAGTTTATTTCTTTGGAAAGAAATCTAGCAATAGTACTCAATCAACACAAGCCAAATTTGAAGTTGGAAACAATGTCTTGTTACGTAAGTCTACAACTTAGACTCTACTAAATTCTATCTATGTTTTTCTTTTATGATTTCCCTTTGCATGACTGTGTATGTATGCATGGATTTATATTTGTGTTAGTTTATGCAGGCAACATTCATTCGAGAGGACGGCAAAATGTGTAAGTGCTCAATTGATGAGTTTACTGATTTTTATGCTCTGGCTCTGAAGCTGAAACATGGTCCCTGTTCCTTCTTCAAAAAAATAAAAGCTTTATCTTCATTAACTAGTATATACTATTATCTGAAAAGCAATTCTAGAATTGTAATCATCTAAAAAATAAGAGAGGAGCAGAAGGGAATATACATTCTTCTTGCTATTTTTTTTTTTTTTGTCAAGCAGAGGCCCCAACATGGGAAAGCCCCATGAGGAACAAATTAACAACTAGGAATGAGAATTAAAAGTAGCAAAAATTGCAGCACCAAACAACTCAGTCAGTAGAGTTGTGGAACACAGGAGGGAATAATTGCGGGAGTCGAACAGGGGCACACTCTTTGTATATCTTATAACTCTGCTGGTTGGTGAGATATTTTTTTTATTACATTTAATTCTCGTTAATAGTTGTTAATTTCTACCTCATTCCCATACTTACCAAAATTACCTTCTAAATAATAGAAGTGGGAAAGAATTTTTTACATTTACCATATAATAAATTATCAGAATTGATAGTAGAGGACTACAACTTTTTTGTTCTTCTTGCATTTGTTATAATGTCTCTAGCTTTTTTTTTTTTTTGGTTATAAATTGATTTTTTTCCCCTTTGTGGACAAATATCAACATCAGGAATTAAGAAAAAAAAAAACAACATCAAGAAGTAAGATAGAAGACAATCCTACAACAGAAATTAATCTTGCAATTCTGAACCAACAGATTCATGCGCATGTAATGTAGCTTGACGCTGGCAACTAACCCTGTGTTTGGATGTTTTTTCATTAACGGAACGGAACGGAATGGGTAGGGATGGATTGGAAAGGAAAGGAATGGAATGGAACATAGTTCTCTCCTCTTTATTTAGAAGATTCGCTGTCAACGTGTGTTCCTATTCTACCTCAATTTGAGAGAACAAAAATTAGCATTGAGGCTGATTCCTCATTGTAATTCTACGCATTTTAAAACTTCCAAACACAAAAACTTATTTCTATTCCCTTCATTTCCTTTTCGTTCTTCCCATTACCTGTCATCCAAACATAGTGTAAGAAAAACAACATGCGCTGTCACTTTATTAAAAAAAAATTATAATCTTAAAATGAATGTGTAATGAAATGACTCATTTCCTAACATACAAGCCTAGCTAACATTTTCGACACTACAAATACACAAACTGTGTATTCTTTAAAGAGTTGGCATATTTGTTGCCTCCATGATTATGTCGCCGTCAAGTAAGATATTCTAATTGGTATAGAAAATATCAAAGACTATCTTAAGTATATATAGCAGGAATAGGATCCTGTCCTGTAACATAACTATCATATTAAAAAGAGATAGACACAATTTTTATCATAAATTTTGCTATATCCTTTTATAACATCTTTTAATTTTAATAAAAAAATATTTAATAAAAAATAAATATATTAATATCTTAAGAATATAAAAAATAGTTAATGTTTTTTACTTAATAAGTAAAAGAATTATTAAAATAATTAATTAAAAAATTTAAATTATTCTTTTATCATATAAAGATTCACCATAATTAATTATAAGGCATATTATGCTATATAGGGCCCAAATCCCACATAGCATCAATATTGTTTCGCTTCATGAATAGGCCCATCGAAATAGGACCCACTCTATTGTAATTAATTCAATTCCCATTTGTATTTTTACGCATTGCAAAACTTTTCCCATGATATAAACATATGTTTATAATTTGAACTGTAAAATTATAATAAAATATAAGGGGTGTATAAATAAATGTATAAAGATATATATTATGATATTATATTAAAATACAAAATGTATACAATGCTTTAAAACTTTTTTTTATTAAATTAAAGTATTCTTACAAATATTATTATAAATTAATTCAGCAGACACTGTCATTCATAGGAGGTTCTCTAATAATTATTTTATCAAAGATTTGAATTTTGTTCCTTTTTTTAAGAATATTGCTCGTTTATTGTCATATCTAACTCTTGGCTGATAAATGCTTAATAATTAAATATGTTTATATTTTTTTTTCACTTCATGAAAAATTATTTATAACTTTTGACATAAATTTTAAAATAATCAAATTGAATAGTATTACAAAAAGATATTTGTTGGCGTATAGTCTTCTCATGATACTGCCATTAATTAGTGACAAACAAATGCCAAATTTCGCTCTTTTCATTAAAAAAAGAAAAGAAAAGATTACCAGACTATAACCGTTATAACAAACAAATACTCGACTCTATATATATCTTACACTTCGAAATTCTATGTACAAATTCAAGTGATGAATAAAAAATCTCATTCCTGAAATGAGACCATACTAAATTCAATCTTAGTTGTGGAGGCATAATAACCTCTGCTGAAACAGACATACTGGTGAATCAGCTTTCAGGTAGGCGTGTAAGTTGTTCCACTATTTTATAATGACCCCAAATCTCAGTCTCTAAGTTCAATATTATATCCCAAATCTGAATTCTGAGCTGTCATTCTCTTGGAATTCTGTTTGGATGGTTGTGGATTAGGCGATACCATCCACTTAACATGCCCTCCAAAACAATTCCAAACACAATTTATTAGCATAAAATTAATCGACATATAATGGCAAAAGAGAGAAGCCAAAATCACGTGTCAGAGCAGGTGAGATAGCCACTAGCATCTGGAATTTGTGGAGCAAACTACTTGCCAACTTCCAAATCCACCAGAATGTAGTTTTGAACCACTTCACCTGTATGTATATCCTCTTTTGGTTTGTCTTAGTTTGACTAGTGCATCACTACCATGTAATTTGTCATTTTGTGAAAGGATATGTTCTGTTGATTCATTTGAAATGTAATTTCCATTATGCTCCTTTTGAATTTCCCTTTTAATTTTCTTGATCCACATTTTTCTAAAATCAGCTAAAAATTGAGAAAAAGGGGGGATATGCTGAATATTTGCATGATGTTGTAGTTCCAAGTCAGGGTTTTGGTTTTGAACGGCAGGGAAATTAGACATTTGAATAACATCATCTAGAAGTTGGTCCTAATAACAATTTCATTTTTGTCATTTTCTTTTCCTGAGGCAATTCTTTGTTTTTGCTATTTTGTTTATAACTTTTTGTGAATGTTTGTTTTATATATGAAGAATTTTAGTAGCTTAGTTAAACTGAAAATATCACCCTAAATTTTACTCATCCTAACGATCTAAGCTTAGGTCAAACTGCTGTTCTTATTTATTTTTCCTTCAAGAGATAGGGTGAGAATTAATTTTGGGTGGGTGCTTTTTGCTTTTTTCTTACTTGCAGACATATTTCTTTCTGCATATAACATGTGCAAATAAATTATGTAGGTATTGTTTACCAATTGAGGGTGACACCAAAAACGGCTTTTTTGACTGATGAGAAGTAAGTGGAAGACTCGGCATTATTGAGTCAAGGTCCAAGTAATTTGCATGTGATTTGTTTTTCTCCAAACAAATAGATGATGGAGAGGAATGTCCCAATTTGTGCTTGACTCTTCCGCAAATTTGCCAATCGTATTTTGTATTTTTTACTCAGCCATAGCAATCAATCAGTTTCCTATTTGTTATTGTCTTATAGCTCTAGCAATCAATCGATTAGGCATAGTTTAAAACCAGCAAAACTCGCTTAGTCAAAAGGAAAATGAAGCACTCTTGTCTGCAATAGCTGCAATCAAACTATAATTGTTCTCTGATGATTATTCTGATTTTCATCACCCATAACTAATCTAAGAAGTAAGAACCACTTTATCAACTGCTTCTTAGATACAATGTAACCTTCTATTTATGGGGAATTGTATGCTCCAGATTAGCCTGGAAACAAGCTTGCCTTTTGAAAGCAAAATTGCACATATGGCTTGAATCATTTAATTCGAGGAAGAAAGGAACCCCATTTCTGAGCCTCAGGACTGGAGACTTTGCTTGTTGAATCTTGAACATTTGCTGAACTAGGAGTGGTTGTCAAAAGCAAAAACAGTGTGCAGACGAACTAAACAAATATATTGCCAATCTCCTCTGGCCTGCCATCCGAATAACTTCTTTTTTAACCCAAAAAAGGATAATAGTCCATCCCTTGAACTCTGCACTCTGCAATTTTTGCTAAATTTGAGTAGTCAATTTGCAACACATTGTAAGCGAGCGTATGGCTATGTAAACAGCTAAAACAAATGAATATAGTATTTTTTGCAAACATCAAGGCCTACAAAAATAGCTAGAACCGTATAAATCTTTCTCAAGACTTCTTATATGTCAAAAAGTAATTACTACAACTTAAAGTAATGACTTATACTAAGCATTTCACTCACTTCATTATCTATCTAAACTAGCTCTTTTTCTGTAATTGTATCTAAATATAACAACTTTCCGTTTAAGTTGTTTTGGTCACAGTCATAGTTAATCATAAAAAAATGGTAGAGATATTTTTATAAATAAAATTAATATGCATAATTTAAAAATTATAACACTAAAATATATTTATATAAACTGTAAACATTTAAAGATGAATTTAAATATATATTTATTTCCCTTATTTTTGGCATAAATAAAATTGATACATTAAGTAGTTTCCTTTCTAAGATTGATGTTTTCTGCCTTCATCTTGTTATGGTAGCTGAAGCACATTCTGGAATAGTTGGTAGAAGCACAAGATGTTGTCAACTGCGGTTTGAGTTTGGACAATTTATTGCATTCCGATCTGAACAAACTTTAGCGTTACATCATCCGGTGTATTATCTTTCTAAGCCTCTGAATCCCAAATTAAATAACTGGGACCCCATCAGTTTGAAGCACAGTGAAGTCACCTTCATATCTATTTGAGTTCTGGACCAAAATATTTTTATCTCACACCTCCCAGTCCCACTCTCCCCCCGATTTACAAAACTGCAGCATTGGCCCCAGTAAATTTCACCAATTCACTGTGGGCAATTACGTCATAGAAGAAGCATTTGAAAATAATATAATGTTGAAAAACAAAAGTCGCAATCACTGCATCACCCATTCACCAAGCGGTGATCATAAAACTCTTTGATTTCAAGTTCATGATGTTCAACAGTTGAGTCAACACCCTCAGTACAACTTCCATTAAATTGTCTTTACACCATAGCCATGCTCACGTGCCGTTAACTCCTCCGTCAAAATACATGACGCCGTTGCTTCCCACTTCACTATAACCGCGAACTGTCCCACTTGAGTTCACCAACAACAATAGACCAGCCTCTTGTTTCTTTTCTCTCTTCCCTTTCTTTCTTTAATTGCCCTGCCCTCATTCAAACTGAATCATCACAGGGTATAATAGGACACGAGATTGAGACCGTGGAGCTAAGAACATGAAGCCCTTTTGCACATTCTTCATTCTCCTGGCGCTGTTTGCTATTGTCGAATCTTCATGCAACAGTACTGGAGACCAGGACATGGTGTCAAAGGCCTTCCAATCTGTCTCTGGATTCAACCCTTCCTGGTTCAAAACAAAAGGTTCCAACTGTTCAAGCGCTCAGATTAGGAAGATAGAGCTTGCGTCCAGAAACTTGAGTGGGAATATCTCATGGAGGTACCTGAGGAACATATCCAAGTTGGAGGTTCTGGATCTCTCTGGGAATTCTCTGCAAGGCCAGGTGCCAAATTGGTTTTGGGTAAGTCCAAGCTTATTAGTAGTGAATCTGTCCAACAACAGGTTTGGAGGGAGTATTGCGTTGAAACCCACTTCAAAAAATGCTTCCTTTTCATCATTGCAAACTCTCAATCTCTCATACAACAGGTTCACCAATCTGGTTCAGCTCTCTGGGTTTTCAAACCTGAAAAGTCTCGACCTTTCTCATAACAAGCTTGACACTTTGCCCTCTGGGTTCCAAAAACTCACCACCCTACACCACCTCGATCTCTGCAGCTGCAACATCAAAGGAAACGTAAAACCCATCTCTTCCCTTCACTCACTGACCTACTTGGACTTGTCAAACAACACTTTGAATGGTAGTTTCCCTTCTGACTTCCCTCCTCTCAACACCATCAAATTCTTGAACATCTCCCACAACAACTTCAAAGCATCGGTTACCTTAGACAGGTTCAAAAAATTTGGCAAATCAGCATTCATTCACGCAGGTAACAACTTCAACTACAATGCATCCAAAACGCCCAACCTCCATTCAACCCCACCACACCAACCCCACAGAGAAAAAACCATTCAATTACAAGCCACTGAGAATAAGAAACCCAAACAGAAACAGAAACAGAAACACAAACACAAACACAAATCAAAACCCAAAACTATGATTGTGGCAGTGTCCTGTGCTTCAGCACTTGTCCTTGTCGTGTTGTGCACGTGTGCATTGTGTGGTTACAGAAAGAAGAAGCAAGTGGCGAAAAGGAACAAGTGGGCAATCTCCAAACCAGTGCCGTTGACCATCAAGATGGAGAAATCAGGGCCGTTCGCTTTCGAGACAGAGTCAGGGACCTCGTGGGTGGCTGACTTGAAGGAACCATCTTCCGCACCCGTGGTGATGTTCGAGAAGCCGTTGATGAACCTAAGCTTCAAGGACCTCATCGCCGCCACGTCACACTTCGGCAAGGACTCGCAGCTCGCTCAGGGCAGATGTGGGCCCGTCTACCGAGCTGTCCTTCCTGGAGACCTCCACGTGGCAATCAAGGTTCTCGAAAACGCCAGAGACCTTGATCATCATGACGCTGTCGCCATCTTCGTTCACCTCTCCAAGCTCAAGCACCCCAACTTGTTGCCCCTCTCCGGTTACTGCATTGCAGGTACTGTTCTTCTCTGCTCTACTCCTACTTGCAGGATTTAATTTTTAGATTTTTCTTTTCGAAAGGTTACAAAATTCTGATTTGTACGTAGCAGTGTCCTTTAATTGAATTTTGAACCTACTCTCATTAAATGGCTTTCACGGGTTTTAATTTTTCGTGATGTCGTACTCAGTAATCTATTGTGTGACCATTTTTTTCACCTAAATTTAAATCTAGCACTGGCTATGACTATGATTACAACTTTGATTGGATGGAGAGAAAAAGGGAAGAAAGAAAAATGGGGGAGGAGAATATGAGATTTTCTGTCGTTTGGATAGGGAGAGAAAACAGAGAGGAAAGAAAAAAAAACTCTTGTGGGACCCGCATTAAAATTTTCTTCGCACTTGTAGAAAGAAAATAAAACAAAGAAGCGTTGATGTTGTAAATTTACAACTCTGCCCTTCATCTTCTTCACCCTTACAAACACACTTATAGTAATTAAACCATACAATTACAGTAAACTAACAACACATCAATTATCCAGTTTAAAAAATAACACAATAATTAAGTTAATAATACCATAGAATAATAATAAAAAAAAAGAAATAAAGTGATTGAGAAGGGAAGGGGGAAGTCGGAGACGGAGAACGGCATGCACCATGCAATGGTGAGTGGTCATAGTGAAATATATTATGCTGGAGAAAATTTTTGGGTTTTTGGTGAGAACCACCATTCACCATCGTAATTGAAGCAGAGTGATTGTAATAAGGTGATCTCAGCCGCAAAACATGGAAACAGTTGCAAGGCTTGCTTCAGAGACAAAGTGTGGTAGAGGAAAGGTGAAGCTAGAGGGAGAGAAAGAATTGGTCAGATTCACTAATCTCTGTCTGCCTGTACATACTACTGTGAGAACCAGAGGGGTTGGGGGAAGGGCGTGGGTAGGGGTGGGTGGCGGTGGGGAAAAAGAGTGGGTTGGGAGTTCACGTGGAATTAATGGTTTATCAACAAAAAAATATCATTCCGGTAAAAAAAAAAAACATTAATGATAACTCTTTTTATTAACAAATATTCTTTAATTCAGATTAAAAAAAAAACAAATATTTTTAAATTATTTTCTACTTTAAATATTAATATAAGAGTTTTATTTATTTGTAAGTACTTATTTTTGTTATTTTTCAGTCTATAAAAAATATTTTAAAATAATTCATAAAAAAATGAATTGAGGTGATAAAACAACTTCGACTTTTTAAAATATTTAAATTTAAAAAAAAATTATAAAAAAACTAAATAACTTGTGTACTTTCACGATCAATCCAGTATTAGTCTTGTAGGGGTAGGCGTAGAAATGATTCAATCTCAAAAAAATATATGTATAATAAAGCGATGGGTATATATATTATTTTACATAATTATATATTATATTTTCTTATTATTTTAAGCAATTTTCATTTTCATTTTATCCAAATACATTAAGAGAAAATATAATTTTCTATCTATTTTTTCTTCACTCCTTTTTCTTTCTCCTCGTATTCGCTCCTCATCCAAACTAAGGCTACGTGTGGAAACTCATGCATGTACTTCCACAGTCTTCAATTTTTGAGTTTGACAGGGCATAATTCGCAACAATAAATTAGAAAATCTACTTAAATATTTTTATGTAGAAACTCTTTATTAGCAAGGTTATGTTTTAACTTGTAGAAAATATTCAAGCAGAACAATTTTTGAGTTCGCTAACACATAATAACCCAACATACTTTTTATGTTGATATTATAGAAATTTAGAGCATTTGCAGATCATTTGTTAGTGGTAAAATACCACTTTTACATTTTATTTATTTTTGTTAATATTTGAGTGTGTATAAATAATGAATGATATAAGAAATTTTTAATCAACAAAATATATAGTGCATGAAATAGGAAGTTTGTAAGTGATATGGTTATGGTGGCACAGCCGTATAGAATAAAGAGCATAAAAATGTTACATAACATATAACTTCTGAAATATCAAAATTAACAATATGATTGTATTGACTAGAAGAAAACAAGTGAGTTTCACTAGCAAATACTGGTGATTAATAATTGTATAATTTATGTCAAAAGGCATTATTATTTTATATTATATTTTTGCCTGAGTTCTATTTGAATATATATATATGAAATTTCAGGTAAGGAGAAGCTGGTATTGTACGAGTTTATGTCAAACGGGGATTTGGGGAGGTGGCTACACGAGCTACCAACGGGGGAGACTAACGTGGAGGATTGGAGTGGCGACACGTGGGAGATTCAAAACGGCGTCGCTTCCCAAGCCTCATCCCCGGAAAAGATGGGATGGCCCACACGACACCGTATCGCCGTCGGGGTGGCGCGTGGGCTAGCTTTTCTCCACCACGCGGGGTCGAGGCCCGTCGTGCACGGCCACCTGGTGACGTCAAACGTTTTGCTCGCCGACGACTTCGAGCCCCGAATCGCGGACTTCGGGTTCCGGAAAATCGGGCAGCAAAGCGCCCCGAATTGCAGCACCGAGATGGACGTGTACTGCTTCGGGGTGGTGCTGATGGAGCTGTTGACGGGGAAGTCAGGCACGGCGGAGACTGTGGTTTGGGTGAGGAAGCTGGTGAGGGAGGGTTACGGGGTGCGCGCGCTGGACGAGAGGCTGAGACTCGGTGGTGAGTCGGAGGGCGAGATGGTGGAGAGCCTCCGAGTCGCGTATCTTTGTACGGCCGAGTCACCTGGGAAGAGACCCACCATGCAACAGGTCCTGGGTCTTCTCAAAGACGTTCACCCCAGCCGCGGACTCGACTGAGTTGACTCGTATCCCAAGTCGTTCTTTTTTTTCTTTTTTCTTTTTTTATTTTTTTGGGAGTGTTCAAAGCCCACGCGATTCATAAGCGTTTTTGTGGCTTAACCGAGATGAGTAATTCCTCGTTGCATAGGAGGTTGGCAATGGAGTTTTGGACCATGTTTTGGTTGTCTCTCTCTTCGATAGTTTCTTTTTAATATTTATGATGATTATGATTACAATGTACAGACAAAAAAGTTTAGGAAAAAAAGAAAAAGTGACAAAAGGAGAAAAAGGTCGATAAAAATGAAGTGGGGTAGGAGGGGAAGCCTGGAAGAGAACGGGAGTGAAGGCTGAGATAGGGCAATCAATGGGAGTGTGGTGTAGTTTTTGTTTTAGTGAGCATGCATAGGGCAGAGAATCCCACTTATTACTTGTCTCTTCTGAGAGGCTCTTCCATCATTTTTATCTTTTCTTTTTTTAAAAAAAAAAAATCATTCACTTTTGTTTATGATTTTCTCTTTTTTTTTTTTTACTTTTTGATTTTGTTTCACTCTCTTTCACTTTGTTTCCTTTTGCTTTACGCTGTTGTTAATTTATTTCTCTTTAGCAAAGAATATCCTCCCTAAAGAAACAATGATAGGTAGATGAGATAGATACACCTATGCCTTTGCATGTCCATTTGCTAAAGGTTACGTGTTTGTTTTATTGAAACAAAGGGACCATGGGCCGTGTGTGAACATCATGGGGTCGTGGCTCTTTGACTGAGTTTTTCTCATAGGTAAGGTAAGTCTAATCTTGATTTGTCAATATTGTACGCTAATTTCTATAAGTGGAGCAGATTGTCGTCAATAACTATGAGTGTCTTCCAGAAGTTGCGTTGTTGTTTAGCATGATTAAGAGGTCAAGATTTGAATGATTTCGATGGAATATCTCATTAAGGGGATCATTCAAACATTATTATGAACACGCGAAAAGAATAGTTCGTCCACCAACGTAGAAAATTACAAGAAATTGGATTTAAAAATTATTTAGTGTAATTATTTCAGGTGTTTGCCTTTGCATTCCAGTGATGTTTGTAGTAGTCGATTGTTGAACTAGCACTCAGCTGTGCTTATAATTCGCAGTTTTTGTCAAACGTTTTGACATTTGTAACAATGAAATGTCATATATATGCATACTTGCGTAATTGACTAATTAACCTAGAACTAGGGGTTTTCTACATCGGGTAGAAAGTTTCATATCAGTGCCTCTTGTTTTCCTTAAAATGCTCCCAATGACTACAGCGATTTTAATTCAAAATCTGATTTCGATGGGTATACCCAACATGAATAATTTATAAATAATTAAGACAAGCATTGTATTATTTTTCCCCCTTCTTTCCTGACGTGACATGCATGAACACTGCTATTAGAATTTTATATTTGCATGAGAAAATAATTACGAGCATTTTGCACGCTTCCATGTCCATTTTTTTTTTTTAAGTACATCTCGTCAATGTCCGCTTTACTTTCTGCTTCTTATAAGTCGGCCTGCCACGCTAGATTTCCGTGTCCTCTAACCCAAATGTTGCATGAAAATTCAGGTGGCTGATATTTCATTATTTCAATAGTCTCGATTGTTAGACTGCCCTATTTTTTTTTTTTGTGATTTATATATTTATTTGATTATTTTATTTGATATTAATTAATTTTAAATTAAAATTTCACATATTATTAAATTTAAGATTTTATTTTTGTTATATATTTTGCTAAGCTTATTTCTATCATCTATTCTATTAGATTCGTTTATTTTAATCAAATAATATGTATAAAAAGATGTTATAATTTCACATTATTTATTTTAATTTTTTAAATAAAATTTATATATTTATTAAGTCATGTTAATATTTCAAATTAAATTAACAAACAAATTATAAAAGAATCATGTATTACAATTAATATCAATTAATTTTAACTTAAAATCTCGTATCATTATTCCAAATTAAATTAGCAGAACCGTTAAAAGATCACGTAACAGTGTTGTACGCCTCTCGCCTTTTCGTGCTTTTTGAAAGTATTTTCTTTTTCTTAGCTTTGTTTTCTCTTTATTTTTCTTTTCCAAGGCTGAGTGAGAAAGTTAAATTCTAGAATTCTTTTTCTTTTTTTTTTCCTTTTTGGCCATAGAATTCTTTGTTATTGATATTTACGCAGTTCCCTTAATCATAATTCAGTCAGCCTATTAATTTTTTCAAATAACAGAATCAAGAAAATATATATAATGCCCATTTATTCCGAAAATAACTCCTAGAAAAGATAATTCTTCCCATAATTTAATATCCCTTCTCCATGACCAGGTCCAAAGTTTCTATAATTGTCAAAAGAATTTTACACTGACGAATTGTAAATCACAGTTAAGAGCTTAAGAATCTGTTTTTTTTTAGGGGGAAAAAATATTATACCAATGATTCTAAATTTCTTACAGGGGCACCCTTACCTGATGCATTAACTAAAGTGGAATGCTTCAGATTTGGAGCTCTTTTGCCTTTTGCTTTATTCATGTTTCCAAATATGCTACAAATCTGAGTCATTGTTGTCACTTCACTATTTTTCTGAAAGTTCATGGGACACAGTTGCTTTTGAGCTTAGCTATTGAAAAACTCAGTGACTGGTTTCGACTAAAGTTAGCTCCAGAGATAAGATCATAAGATTTGGTTGGATTTTGGCCGTCCTTGTCAGTGCGAGTTCAATATCCTGCATCTTTAAGTTGGAAGCGGACACTAGGGTGCTTCTCTGTACATACTACAAAGGTAGTTCACTAACACAAATCTTGGTTCTTTAATTAGGAGGCATACGTAGCAGAGTTAGAACCATCTACTACACACACTATAGTCACGGAACATGTCTGTGCTGCACATCAGCAGCAAGAAAATTGTATCCATTCATTAAATTAAGGAAAGTGACATGGTGGAATGGACTTTTGCCAGCCATATGAGAAGAATAAATTATTTGTGTCCGTAGGAATTTATAGGGATTATTTGTGATAGAATGAGTAATAGGTATTAGTTTAATAAATGAGAATAAATATTATAGTATCCACTTTGTGAATATATATAAACTTGTAAAATATATTTTTGTATTTAATATATATCATATATTATAATTTTTAAAAATAATATATATATATTTATTATTTTGTAATGATTTTTTTTTTGAATAAGTCTATAATAATAAAATTTATTGTAAAATATATTGTTAAGTTTACCAATTTTCCATTCTACGAATCACAACATACATGATCCAATGGAGCATGACTCACAGCATGACTCATGCCTCCTGTCACAAGGATTGCCATGTTGTATAATAACTTTTCCCTCCAAAAATAACAGCATTAGGAAAGGAATAAGTTGAGTATGTTAGAGACGAGAATTATCTCACATGTAACTGACTTTTACTTCGTTAAATATCCTCTCCATGTACTCACAATATCTCAGAAAATATAACTCATTCAGTGGAATTCTTCAGCTTATTTCTTTGTTCATTTTTCATTCAATATGTCTCTTTCAATTTTATCTAGTTTATCTAGTTTTTAAGATGGTATCAGAGATTTAAATCTTTGAACCTGCGTAACTCTGATGGCTCGAGGCACTAATTCAACATCTAGTTCTGGCGCAGCTAATGCTACTACTATCACTGGCAATCGAGTTCTAGATCCTTCTCTTGATTCCAACAATCCTTATTATGTTCATCCAGGAGATGGACCATCTTCTGTCCTTGTCACTCCAGTCCTCAATGGCTCAAATTACCATGCATGGTCCAGATCTATGCGACGAGCACTTGGTGGTAAAAACAAATATGATTTCGTAGATGGGAGCATTGATGTTCCTAATACGTTTGATCCAAGCTACAAAGCTTGGAGTATATGTAATATGCTGGTACATTCTTGGATAATGAATTCTGTAGCTGAATCAATTAGGCAAAATATCGTATTCCTGGAGAATGCCATAGATGTGTGGAAAGATTTGAAGGATTGCTTCTCACAAGGAGATCTAATCAGGATCTCAGAGCTACAACAGGAGATTTAATCACTCAGGCAAGGTTCTCGTTCAGTTACTGATTTTTATTATAAGTTGAAAATTTTATGGGAAGAGTTAGAGACTTATATGCCAATGCTATGTTGTGCATGTCCTGTAAAATGTATGCAGAATGCTAGGCATTATCATCATCTGAATTATGCTATCAGATTCTTAACAGGATTAAATGACAATTTTATGGTTGTTAAGTCCTATATATTTTTGATCGATCCTTTACCTAACATTAATAGAATTTTTTCTATGGTAATACAACATGAGAGACAGAACAATTGTGTTGTGAATGATGAATCACGGGTATTAATTAATGCTGCCACTGATTACAAGAAATCACAAGGTAGAGGAAAAAGTTTTGTTCAAGGTTCAGGAAGCAGAAATTCTAATAGAATGTGTAGTTATTGTGGAAGGTCTGGTCAAACAGTGGAAACATATTACAGAAAACATGGTTTTCCACCACATATGCAGAGAAATTCAACAGCAAGTCACATTACTACTGATAACTCAGACCACAAAGAAGATATGACATTGAATGGGGATTTGAGATATGTGCCAACAACTTTTATAGCTGAGCAGTATGAGAAACTCATCAATCTAATACAAGGATCTAGCATTCAGCAGCCTGCAAACTCATCTGGTCAAGTTAACATCTGTTCTCAGGTTGGTCGTTCATCTACTGAGAAATCTAAATTAGGTAAAATTACAATTTCTTCTTCTTTTAACACTTGTGTTTTAGGCTCCTGAATCATTGACTCAGGAGCGAGTGATCATATTTGTGCTTCCTTGAATTGTTTCAAATCTTATTCCGAAATTAAGCCTATATGTGTAAAATTACCTAATAGTCATTTTTCAATTACAAAACATATTGGCACTGTTATTTGTTCTCCTGGTTTTGTGATCACAGAGGTTCTGCATATACCAGATTTTTCCTTCAACTTGTTTTCGGTTCCCAATTTGTGCAAGGCTTTGAATTGCACAGTTTCTTTTACTAATACAAAATATATTATACAGGATTTGAAAAATCAGAGGATGATTGGTTCTGGTGAGAAATTTGAAGGGCTATATCATTTGATGGTTGGTGCCAAGAATGCATGTGTTTCACATATGCAAACTGTTGATTCAGTTACAATACCTAAAGAAGCCTTATGGCATTTTAGACTAGGACACTTGTCAAACAATAGAATGTTATCTCTACATCACCAATTTCCTTTTGTTAGCATTGATCCAAATGGTGTTTGTGATGTGTGTCATTTTGCAAGACATAAAAGATTGCCATATAGATTAAGTTCAAATAAAGCTTTGAGACCCTATAAATTGTTACATTTTGACATTTGGGGACCAATCTCTACTCAATCCATCAACGGACACAAGTATTTTTTAATCGCTTTAGATGATTACAGTCGTTTTACTTGGATAATTCTCTTAAAATCAAAAGGTGAAGTAAGGGAACAAGTCCAAATTCTTATTAAACTTCTTGAAACTCAGCATGATGCCAAAATTAAAACTGTCAGGACTGATAATGGTCCTGAAT
This sequence comes from Ormosia emarginata, assembly GCA_029884605.1. Lineage (NCBI taxonomy): Eukaryota > Viridiplantae > Streptophyta > Magnoliopsida > Fabales > Fabaceae > Ormosia > Ormosia emarginata. The sequence goes on along the minus strand of JAQQTP010000054.1, from coordinate 9,602,696 downwards.
TTTTAATACATCAATTTTATAACTCTAGAGGGATAGTGCATCAAACAAGTTGTGTTAAGTCTCCTTAACAAAATGGTAGGGTTGAGAGGAAACATCAACATGTATTAAATGTAGGAAGAGCTCTTTTATTTCAATTTAAATTACCAAAACAATTTTGGTCCTATGTTGTTTTACATGCCACTTTTATCATCAATCGGATTCCAAGTCCTCTGTTAAAAGAGTAAGCTCCTGTTACTATCCTACATGGTCATACACCTAATTTTCATGATTTAAAAGTTTTTGGCTCTCTTTGTTATGCAGCTACATTACATGATCATTGAACCAAGTTAGAACCTAGAGTAAGGAAATGTGTCTTTCTAGACTATAAAACAGGAATGAAAGGCTCAATTTTATTTGATCTTAATAATAAGGAGATCTTTGTTTCAAGAGATGTCACACTTCATGAACATATATTGCCTTATCAGAATTCACCTTCCCTTTCTACATGGCATTATCGCACTGATTCTTCACTACAACCAGAAAGTTTTACTCCAATTTCTCATGCATTACCACAAATTGGTACTATTCCTGAAACTAGCACAGAAACTGCACCTTTTGTTTTGAGAAGATCTGATAGGCAGAGACATCGACCATCACATCTCACTGAGTATGTGTGCAGCCTCTCCAATGACTCAGCAACACCAATCACCTCAGGTACTTCTCATCCTATATCTTCTTTTCATTCTTTTTCACACTTATCACCTTCACAACACCATTTTTCTTTATCCATTTTACACTCCACTGAACCACAGTCTTATCAAGAGGCTTGCAAGCATGAATGTTGGATTCATGCTATGAATGATGAGTTAGCAGCCTTGGAGAAGAATAGCACTTGGATTTTAGTTGATCTCCCTGCTCACGCAAAACCTATTGGAAGCAAATGGGTTTACATGGTTAAGCATAGAGCAGATGGCACTATTGAGAGGTACAAGGATAGATTGGTAGCCAAGGGATATAATTAAGTGGAAGAGTTGGATTTCTTTGACACGTTTTCACCTGTGGCTAAATTGACAACAGTAAGAATGTTGCTAGCACTTGCTTCCATTTCCAGTTAGTACTTACACTAATTGAATGTGAATAATGTTTTCTTGCATGGAGATCTCCAAGAGGATGTCTATATGTCCATTCCACAAGGAGTTACATGTCCTAAGCCTAATCAAGTATGTAAATTGCTAAAATCTCTATATGGACTTAGACAAGCTAGCAGGAAATGGTATGAAAAGCTAACTTCCCTTTTATTAGCACAACGCTACAAACAATCCAGCTCTGATTATTCCCTAATTACTCTCGATCATGACAGTCATTTCACTACTTTACTGATTTATGTAGATGATGTCATATTAGTAAGAAATTCAATAGAGGAGTTTACCCGAATCAAAGCAATCCTTGATTCTACCTTTAAAATTAAGGATTTGGGCACTTTAAAGTACTTCCTTGGCATAGAAGTAACTCATTCTAAATCTGGTATCTCTTTGCCAGAGGAAATATTGCTTAGATATACTTCATGAGACTGGTTTACTTAGTTCTAAACCTGCAAACACTCCCTTGGATCCTTCTATTAAGCTGCATCAGGATAGTGGAAGTCCTTACTCTGATGTAGCAGGCTATAGGAGACTCATTAAAAAGTTGCTCTACCTTAACACAGCCAGACCCGATATCACCTTTGCCACACAGCAGCTCAGTCAGTTTCTGAGTAATCCCACCATGAGTCATTATAATGCTACTTGCAGGGTCATTCGATATTTAAAAGGTTGCCCAGGCTGGGGCCTATTTTATCTTAGAAATTCAGAATTACAGCTTCTTGGTTTTTTTGATGCCGATTGGGCCGATTGCTTGGATTCCCACTGGTCTATTTCAGGATACTATTTTTTTCTTGGTTCTTCATTGATCTCTTGGTGAGCAAAGAAGCAACAAACAATTTCTCGATCCTCCTCTGAGGCTGAATACAAAGCTCTTTCTACTGCTTCTTATGAACTTCAGTGGCTCTTGTATCTTTTTCATGATCTTCAGGATGTTTGCCAATGTGCACATGTGCTTTATTGTGACAATCAAAATGCTATGCATATTGCTGCCAATCCTGTCTTTCATGAAAGAACCAAACACCTTGATATTGATTGTCATTTTGTTCGTGATAAGGTGCAAAATGGTATTTTTCATTTGTTGCCTATCTCCTCCAAGGATCAGCTCGCTGGCTTTCTTACCAAAGCATTGCCTCCACCATCTTTCGTTCCTTTCATCTCCAAGCTGGGCATGCTTGACATCTACCATGCTTTAGCTTGTGGGGGGTGTTAAGTTTACCAGTTTCCCATCCTACAGATCACAACATACATGATCCAATGGAGCATGACTCACATGCCTCCTGTCACAATGATTGCCATATTGTATAACAACTTTCCCCCCCAAAAATAACAGCATTAGGAAAGGAATAAGTTGAGTATGTTAGAGACGAGAATTATCTCACATGTAACTGACTTTTACTTCTTTAAATACCCTCTCCATGTACTCACAATATATTAGAAAACATAACTAATTCAGTGGAATTCTTCAGCTTATTTCTTTGTTCATTTTTCATTCACTATGTCTCTTTCAATTTTATCTATTTTATCTAATTTTTAATATATATATATATATATATATATATATATATATATTATTAATGTAATAATTGTAACATCCCGAGACTTCTTGTATGATTGATGAGTGTCTCCACAAACCAACACGGGTTTTTTAAGTGTGATTTGTCCTCACTCACACGCATCCTGGAAAGCTTCTAAAGAGGTCATCCATCCTACAATTGCTCTAGGTCAAGCATGCTTAACCATGGAGTTCTTATGTTCTAGACTCCCAAAAAGAAGTTGTAACTTGTTGATATGGCTACGCCTAATCAATTCTTTTAAGTCATCCTCAACTACGCAGTCTCATTCCTGCACAGTCTCTGAATCTCTCTCATTCCGGTGCGTATTCAGTTCATTCATTGGACCATTCTCCTAGAAGCCTGCCAAGAGCCGCTCATTGATGCTTTCTCTTAGCATCGACGACCACTCCCCGCCCTCATCAGCCCCGAGACGCCACATGTCCACCAACTTCTGCTTGGTTCATCCCCGAACCACACTGTACTGGGAGAGGTCCTGTCTCTAATACCATTTGTAACATCCCGGGACTGCCTGCAGAATTGATAAGTGTCTCCACAAACCAACACGGGTCTTTTCAGCGTGTTTTGTCCTCACTCGCACACATCTTAGGAAACTTCCCAAGAGGTCACCCGTCCCATAACTGCTCTAAGTCAAGCATGCTTTAACCATGGAGTTCTTATATTCTAGGCTCCCGAAAAGAAGTTGCAACTTATTGATATGACTACGCCTAATCAATTCCTTTAAGCCATCATCAACTATGTAGTCTTATACCTGCACAGTCTCTGAATCTCTTTCATTCCGGTGCGTATTCAATTCATTAATGGGACCCTTCGCCTAGAAGCCTGTCAAGAGCCGCTCATTGATGCTTTCTCTTAGCCCTGACGACCATTCCCCGCCCTCGTCGGCCCCGGGACACCACATGCTCACCAACTTCCGCTTAGTTTGTCCTCGAACCACATCGTACTAGGAGAGTTGTAACATCCCGAAATTTATTTCTTTCTCTGTTAAATATGTTTTTATAATTTTTATGATTTTTGTGAATTATTTGATTTATTTTGATTATTATATTATTATTTTTGGACTTTTGAGTGTTTAAGAATGGAGCCAGAAAAAAATTAAAAAAAATCAAGCTGGGAAGATTTTAACTATTCATGCGGGGCCGGGGGATTTTACTAAACCCAAAATCGGGAATAGAATTTTGGAATATTCCTTTTCTAATACTTTTACTTGACGAAAAAATTCTAGGACATTTTGTTACCTGATAAGCAATCATTACAATTTTTACTAGCGGTAACTTTTGAGATTAGTAAATAGCCATCGGTAAAAACCTAGTAATGAACTTAGACCTAATTCTAAACCAATACATTTTTGTGACTCATATCACTATTAACCAATAGAAAGATAGCTTCTAGGTTAAGTTTTCATATAAGTCAAATAAAATAACCATAGTTTAATGATAACCAATGAGAGGTAAGTTGAAAAATAAAATGATTATAATTTAATAAGAAGAACCAATAGAAAATCAAGCTTGTAGGAGGAGTTTTTTACCCTTGATTTCATGAAGATCATACGGTCATGAGTGATTTCATTTTTCTATATAAACTCATTATGTATAATTTTCAAGAACTACACCATTCAAGAGCTTTTACAACATTTCTATCATCTTTTCTCTTCTCTATACACAGCCAAGCCCTTGAAAATTCTATACAAGCCATATCAATTCAAAATAGCCATAGATCTTGAATCTAGACATTATCCTAAGGAACTTTCATGTTGTAAGTTTCTCCTAAATCGTTCATCTTCAACCGTTTCTCAAGGTTCGAAGTTTGAATGATTCTAGGGTCTTTTTGGTGGTCGAAATTATTTCGAGGAACAACGAAGGAACTTCGATCTTCACCTAAGGTAAGAGGGAGATTAACCTCATCGATCCATTTTGGTGGTGAGAAACGAAATTGTATTTTGATCGGTGAAAAATCCATGAGATGATTTATGCACTCGTTGGTGTGAATTCTGTGATTTATGCTTACTTAATTATATGTTTATGTGATTATTATGGTAAGCATGAAATTGTTATATCATGATTTGATGGTTGAAATAAATTATAGGATATGAATCATGTGATAAAGAAACGATTTTTGGATCCAAAAGATCTCTATGGCTCACGGCCATATAGCTTAAAAATGAGTATCCATGATTAAAATAATTTATTAATTGAGAACTTAGTTGATTAGGTGATAAAAACATGAGTTATGGATTTGTAAAATTAAAAGGATATTAAATAAATTTTATTACGTAAGAAAGAATGATTTTTGGCTATTGTGATGGAAATAAGTTTTTGAAGGGTAATTTTAAATCTAAATTATTTTATTTAAGAAATTTTTTAATAAAAGCAATGGAATAATATTTTAATGATATTGGTTTTATGAAAAACGTAAGAATTATTTAGAGGAGGTTTTGTAAAAAAAAATACGTTGGAATTAAAGTCTAATATTTTTAAATATGGTAAGTTTTAAATTGAGCTTAGAATATCAATTAAAATGTTTATGTGATTTATTACCGTAACAAAAATATTATATAATACAATAAAAATATTGTATATTTTTAAAATACCATATAAATACTATATACTTATAAAATATCATATAAATATTGTACATTTGTAAAATACCATATAAACAGTATGTTTATAAAATACCATATAAATACTGTACATTTGTGAAATACAGTAAAAATACTTCACTTTTGAGAAAAATAGTAAGTTTTACTATTGGACCGATGTATTGGACCCAGATATGTTAGTTGACGTTTTAGCCCAGTGGTGGCTTATTTTTACGTGAAAATCACGTATTTATCAATTATTGATTTGTGAAGCATTTGAACATGCATTATCAAAGTCATTGTGACTTGGTTTGTTAAGGCTGTATGCCTAGAAGATTGAATTACATCTTTGTGCGGATGAGAATTGCGTAGTGAAGGTCTATGAATGACCTTGGAGGCGTCAGGGAGCAAGTATCCCATAATTGGCCAGTTAGTAGCTCTATTGTGCCGTGGTGATTGATGCAAACACACCGACGATCTCGACGAGACACTGCTCCTTTCCTGATACGATGTAGACTGTCTTGTATAAGCCATGTTGCACAAATTGAGAACATTAAAAGCACTTATATTGAGGCTGACGATATACGGACAGGTTCTCTCAATCGTTCTCTTCGATATTTATTTTAGCTCCATATAGTAGGGGTTTATTCATTGTGCATATGCATAGACTGTTGACATACTACTGTGAAATATTTGTATGTATGCATATTCAATGAGTTATCTGTTGAGATATATCATGGTTGTAATTGTTGTATCTATATTGTATAACGTATTATTATTATTGTTTCCTTGTTGCCATTTTGGTATTTGATGTAGGGGATCTCACTTCTTTGTTATTTTGTTCTGCCTATTTTTGTTTTCTATTTATGCTTATGAAGACGGAAATGGCAACGAGGAGGAACCTGATAGGTTATACTAGTATACAGTTTCATGGAGGTGTGAACGCATGACATATTCACTATGATACCGAACGCGTAGAGTATTATGGATATATTACTATTTCTATGAGTAAGACCTATCATGGGACCGTTATTTTTACTTTTAATGCTACTATATATCTAGAATTTCATATGCCTATAAGGGATTTGTGAGGTAATATGTACTATTCTCCTAGAGAGGATTCCGAGGTATCTTCTGCTCGGACTCCCACTTCTCGAGACCTACCCCAGCCAAAGATTTTGCCACTAGAGGAGGACCCTGAGGGTCCAGAGGAAGGTCAGATTCAGGAGCCTACTATTGAAGTTTATGGTACTGGTTTAGGTTCAGTATTTATATGGTAGATGTATATATTATTTGGGATATATAAGCTTTATGTATTTTCGTCTTGCAAAAAGATGTATATATATGTAAAGAGTATTATTAAGTTCTATATGCTTAGTGTTCTTTGTTTTCTAATAAATTTATGACTTCTGCGAAAAAGAAATTTTGTAACTCGCATGATCTAATGTAAATGTTTTATTACTTGGGTTAAATTTTAAAAGAGTTTATAAGAATTGTAATTCTCAACGGAGGGCGTTACATTAGTTGGTATCAGAGCCCAAGTTTAAGTCTTTTGGGTTTGTGGTTAGGTCTGTCTTGTTTGTGTTTTTTGTTTCTCTATGTTTAGTTTTCGAAAGGAGACAATATTGTTTGAATAAATTGTGCTTATTTTTCATTGTGTTCTGATTAGTCTAAAGAAAGGGAATAACACGTGGTAGAGGTGCGCACATGGAATCAGGACGTGACAATGATAACATGGTTGCCACAGCAGCAGCAATGCAACGAATGACAAAAGTTATTGTGCAACAAAATCAACGAGCAGCACAATAATAAGAGGTGAATATTGATGCCCAGAATTTGTCTAGATTCCGTCAAAATAATCCTCCACAGTTCAAAGGCGAGTTTAATCCGGAAATGGCAAGCTTGTGGATTCAAGACCTAGAAAAGATTTTTGAGGGAATGAGATATGCAGACGACTGCAAGGTAACTTATGACGCATTCATGTTAGTGGGAGATGGTGAAAATTGGTAGAAAGGAACTCAGAGATTGCTACAAGCAGAAGGAAGGGAGATTATATGGGAAGTATTTTGTGATGTATTTATGGGAAAGTATTTTCCAGATAGTGCAAGGCATGCTAAGGAAATGGAATTCCTTGGGTTACGACAAGATAGGATGATGGTTAACGAGTATGCTGCAAAGTTTGAGAGCTTGTCAAAGTTCTCACGGTATCTTCAAATCCAGCCTGATGAGGTGTGAAAATGTCATAACTTTGAAGAAGTCCTAAGAGTTGAGTTGAAGAGAGGAGTACTGCCAATGAGAATGAATCAGTTCTCAGCCTTGATGGATATGTGTTGCAAACTTGAAGTGTTAGAACCATCTCGAGAGGCAATGAATCGCAACTTTGGACCCTCTAGGTTCCAAAGGGGAGGTAATAGTAATGTCAACCGATTCCAATGGAAACCGTATTCATGGCCACCGGGGAATCAACAACAATAGCAAACAGTTGGAAAGAATAATGATGGTAGTAGTTTTGGTTAGGGTAATAGATTTGGTCAGACTGTGACACCTTCAACAAAATGTTTGAAGTGTGGAAAAGTCCACTTGATGAAAAATTGTATGATCAAGGGGATAATCTGTTTCAGGTGCAAAAATCCTTGACACGTTTCTAGAGATTGTACACAACCAAAGATGGCGCCTTCCGTAAGTAATGTACGTACTTCTAGACCTCAAGCAGGAGGGAAAGTCTACACGATGAGTGGAGCCGAAGCCTCCCAATCTGATGATCTAATCAAGGGAGAATGTGTCATAGGACGTAAGATTTTAACTGTACTGTTTGACTCGGGAGCGATCTATTCTTTTATTACCTATGACTGTGTGGATCAATTAGGATTATCTATGTCTTCATTACCATTTGACTTGATTATTTCTACACCCACTGTTAAACCTATTATTACTACTCTAGTATGTTTAAACTGTTCTATTACTGTTAGTGATCAGATCTTTTCTGTTAATTTGATTTATTTACCTCTTTCAAAAATTGACGTAATCTTAGGAATGGATTGGTTATTTTCTAACCATATCATGTTAGACTGTTCCAATAAAACTTTAGTGTTTCTTAAAACTAAGATTTCTGGATTTTTTACGGCCAACCTAGTTAAAGCTTCTTTGAGAGAATGGGCTCAAGGATATATGTTACTGTTTTCCTTTGAAGTTAAAGGTGAAACCAATGTGAATACTATTGTTAGACCATTTGTGTACCGCAAGTGCACGGGTTGTTCAAGTAATACAGATACGAAGTAAAAGTTCGTTCCCACGAGGACAAGGTTTCCATTACTAAGTAACAACCAATAGCTAAGCTAAATTCTATCCAAGGACATATAAAATAAAGAAAGGCAACTAATCTAAATCTAAACTACAAAAGCAATAACATAGGGGTTTAGAGATCTAGGGAATCCTTCTTCACCTTCTACTTCATACTAATGATATGCAATCCTTATAAGTAACATCAATGATTAGTTAGTTTAGCTTGAGAATAATTTAGTCAAAAGCCATATGTCTAGGTCGATCAACCCTATCATGTCATTTACCTAATCCACTATGGTTCTTATGGTTGCATGAGGACTAGTATAAACTCCACTAATGAACGATCTATTCTCAAACACACGCTAATACATGGCTAAAAGGTATATTTCTATCCAGTTAGCTAATCAACTCATCCAAGCCAATTGAACTCGTCAAACATGCATCAACCATACCATGTCTATCTCCACAAATCCCTATGTCTAGTTCATTTGCTTCAAGTAACATCATGCAATTGTTGATCAAACAGAAGCAAGCATTAAGCATAGGCATGGAAGAACATAGCTAAACATCAATAGAAACTCAAATTCATACATAAACATCAATATCCATACAAAGATTCAAAGTATATCCTAAATACAGCTTTGGCTAAACATTGAATACGAAATTACAACCAAAAACAGTATCCAAAAGATAAGGGAGAAGAAGAAACGCAGGGAGAAGAGGAAGGATGCCATTGATGAGATCCTTGAAGCTTGAATCCTCTTCCTTAAGGAAGAAGACCTCCAACCTAGCCTCCCTAGGCTTCCAATCTGCCCAGAAATGAAGTCTTGGCCTCAACCTCTCTAAACCCATCTTGGCTCCTCGGAGCTCTCCCTCGAATTTATTGAAAATCTATTTATAGACTCACAAAATCATGAATACGCCGCGACGCTCAATCAATCCACTCAAAGCTAGCGTATCAAATTAGGTCACTCACGCCTTTCAAGATTGTTTTCTAACGCCACCATGGCGTTCAATTCTTCGTAGTTCAAACTTTTGGATGCAGGGGCTCAACGCCGCGGCGTACGCTTAATCCCAAGCGCCGCGACGTTACAAGTCTAAGAACCAAGCATAATTCCAAGAAACACTATTTTCGAATTTTAAGCTCCAATTTACTCCTTTGGGTTCCTCTTGGGCTTTCTAATCGCTGAAGAAAATGACCTTTCCCGCATTAGAGAAATCACCAAAGTATTAGTAAATGCAAAGTCTACTTAATCATATACACACAATAAGCGCAAGTTGCTCCATAACATAGCTTGGAAAGGTATTAGAATTGGATATAATAAATAAGTATAAAACCTTCCAAATATGCAAGAATACAAGGACTTTAGCACTTTTTATAACTCGGGGTTATAGGTGGCAAATAACTACACTTTGTGTAGTTATCACACCCTCAAACTTAACCTTTGCTTGTCCTCGAGCAAAACAAAGTATGACCAAGTAAATCTTCTTAACAATTTAAACTTATCATTCAAAGACTTTCAAGTTTCAATCTTTCTATTTTTCAATTAAATCAAAGCTACTAGTATGTACTGATTACTTCAATCCATAAAAAGTGTGCAAATGCCCCTAAACCAGCTTCACACATATATAATCATTCACATGTTAACAATTCAGCTTCCTTCCATGCAATCCACATTATCCACGAACATGCAAGATAAACTTCTCCTATTCAAATCATACATATCCGAATAAGTTTATAAACATACATATATATAAATCATCAAATCCGCAAAATTGAATCTAAACTCTCTTTCCACTAATGTAAACCATACACAACTGAGGATCAAGAGGGTCTTTAAAGCTTGTAATGTCGTATGGTAAAGGGTTTCTCAAAAATTGAAACCTCGAAATGAAATGATACAAACAAACGTTGAGAAACATGAACATGTGATTTCAAGACTTGAGACCAAGTGAAACTAGCATCGGTATTCTTCTTCGATGAAGGATCACAACTTGCCGTAACCATGCAATTCTTTTCCTTTTTAAGCTTTTCTTCTTTCTTTTTCTTGCTTTGTTTTTCTCTTACTTTTCATTTTCTTTATTTTTCTACTTTTACAAAGCACTTCTCTTTTTTTTTTTTTCTTTTGATCGCATTTAGTTCCTTCGAGCTCATTTTTCTCAAACATACATACCCCTAATCAAACTCATTTCAAGAAATAATACATCATGTACTCAACAAACAATAAGGTAGGAAGAAAATGCAATGCTTTCACATGCATTGGAACGGTTAACACTGTCTTAATTCTCAGCATTGGTTTGAAAAACAAATAAGGCCAAACAATTATCGAGCTTCAAAGGGGACCTAAAAATATAATCATTCAAGGTAAGCTTTTATAAGGCTCAATCGGTCAAAGAATGCCCTAATCATTTCCTCAATGTTACATACACTCCCTATCTAGATTTCGCCTCGAAGAGAGTTTAAAAACAACTTCTAGGATAATTGAAACTTTACATGTACATCCATAAACTTTGTCTAGACATGCACTCATCTCATATTCGAAATTACACTTTACAATGGAATCTCTAAGCCTCGTAGAATGTAAATCATACATCAAAATCAATCGAATCGCGGAGACGTTTCACATACTTCCAGATCACATAAAGTTTCACTCACAAGGGGGCAAATAGCAACCTTTTATATCATGAACAATCACAACAACACCAGCAGTCTTATAAAATTTGAAACTTCTTTACAACCCCTCAAGTAATAACTAACTCAAATCAAAACTCATTGAAACATAATGGTTATCACAACTGCATCTTTTCAAGTATCATTACATGCATACATCATACATCATAATTATCCAAAGCATGTAATAACACTCCCCCAAACTTAAGTGAGACAAATTCCTCACTTTCCATAATTCCCGGGGTTCTTGAGCCTAAAAATAGATTAAAATTTAGAGGGCTGAGTGTACTAACAATATTTCAAAATAATAATATGAACAAAAGAATGAAATATGAATAAAAATAATAATAATATGAATAAAAAAATGAATTATGAATATAAGAATGACATATCAACAAAGTATGAATAGAATATATACAAAACACAAGATACCGTTATTGTAGGTGACACAAAGATCCATGCCACGGCATTTGGTCAAAATGGATGCCTTCCATAGAACCCAAGACAAGCATATTTTTTTTTCTAAGTTCATTGGATCGTTCTTTTCACGCCGTGGCGCCGAGGCCTTTGGAAAATGGCCGAATGCGCATAAAAAAACAATCACGTCCCCAACGAAGCTTGTAAACCTCACGCCAAAACTGAGGTGAAAAAGATCTCTATCCGAGATTATACTCGTAAAGAAATTCATGTAATCTTTGCCGCACAATTTGCTCCAAAGAGGTCCTCAACACCTCTAAAACTTGTCCAAAAGGCTAAAACCTAATATGTACAACCAAAAATTATAAAAACTACAAAATCAACATATTTAACCTATACATTACTAATAACTAAACAAAAGCATATAAACTAACTACAATCAAAACAATCAAACATACTAATATATATAAGAATTAAAACTAACTAAACTACAAAATCTAACATACTAACTTATTTATAAGCTAAAAACCTAACTAATTAATTTACTAAACTCTAACATACTAACATATTTAAGACTCTAAACTAAACTAACTAACATACTAAATCATAAATAATAACTACTTAACTACGTGGGCGTGATTAAACTTACTAACATATTTATAAGACTTTCGGTCAAACTAAAGAAAAGCATAAAAACTAACTAAAACTACAAAAACTAACATACTAATATATTTATAAATTAAAACTTACTAATTACATACTATTTAACAAAAACAATAAAACCTGGGTTCCCTCCCATCAACTCGGCTCGAGTTATAGTCCATATTCATGCAAATTCTTCCTGTTCACAAGGCAAACCCGCTAACTCTTTCGATCATGGCCGGTTTGTTCACAAAAGTGATGGATTGGATGGTAGGCCTTCCTTCTACTTAATAGGGTCACCACAACGTTCGCGGGTTCTCGAGCTCCCACAACAACCGTGAAATGATGAAGCTCATCCTCCATCTTATTGTTCCTACAATTACAAATAATAAAGACCTGAAATTAACATAGATTATTTACAACTTGAATTAATGTCGCTCTAACCAAACTCATCCATTGATATTAGTAATATGAAATTCAACCGTTATCCCCAAAGAATTGCTAAGGAATAAGGCTAAAGACTTTGGAAATACACCATTGTCATGCCTAACGTCAACGACGCCAAAACTTGTTACCTTGTTAGACCATTTGTGTCCCAATCCTTGCATACGAAGTCGTTCAAGTAATACATCTCGAAAAGTTCGTTCCCACTAGGACAAGGTTTCCATTACTAAGTAACAACCAATAGCTAAGCTAAATTCTATCCAAGGACATATAAAATAAAGAAAGGCAACTAATCTAAATCTAAACTACAAAAGCAATAACATAGGGGTTTAGAGATCTAGGAATCCTTCTTCACCTATCTACTTCAACCAACGAAACTGATATGCAATCCTTATAAGTAACATCAATGATTAGTTAGTTTAGCTTGAGAATCTATTTAGTCAAAAGCCTATGTCTAGGTCGATCAACCACGGTGTCATTTACCTAATCCACTATGGTTCTTATGGTTGCAAAGTTTGAGGACTAGTGTAAACTCTACTAATGAACGATCTATTCTCAAACACACGCTAATACATGGCTAAAAGGTATATTTCTATCCGAAGTTAGCTAATCAACTCATCCAAGCCAATTGAACTCGCCAAACATGATCAATTCCATACCATGTCTATACTCCACAAATCCCTATGTCTAGTTCATTTGCTTCAAGTAACATCATGCAATTGTTGATCAAACGAAGCAAGCATTAAACATAGGCATGGAAAAACATAGCTAAACATCAATAGAAACTCAAATTCATACATAAACATCAATATCCATACAAAGATTCAAAGTATATCCTAAATAGTTTTTTGGCTAAACATTGAATACGAAATTACAACCAAAAACAATATCCAAAAGATAAGGGAGAAGAAGAAACGCAGGGAGAAAAGGAAGGATGCCATTGATGAGATCATTGAAGCTTGAATCCTTTTTCTTAAGGAAGAGGACCTCCAACCTAGCCTCCCTAGGCTTCCAATCTGCCGTACTTCTGAAGTCTTGGCCTCAACCTCTCTAAACCCATCTTGGCTCCCCAGAAGCTCTCCTCGAATTCTGATTGAAAATCTATTTATAGAAGTCAAGAGGTAAAATCGGGGCCACGCCGCGCACTCACTTTGTTTGATCCACGCCGCGACGCGTATCAAATTAGGCCACTCACGCCTGGCATTGTTTTCTAACGTCGCGGCGTTCTATTCTTCGTAGTTCATTTGACTTTTGGATGCGGGGATCTCTACGCCGCGGCGTACCCCCAAGCGCCGCGGCGTTACAACATGTCTAGTGCGCTAGTCTAGTCTGCGCAAAGAAAACTGTTTTTATTGTTAGTGATTTACTCCTTTTTCCTCTTGGGCTTTCAATTTGATTTATTTACTCTTCTTTAGAGAAATCACCAAAGTATTAGTAAATGCAAAGTCTACTTAATCATATACCTATAAGCGCAAGTTGCTCCATAAAACATCTGTTTCTTAAAGGTATTAGAATTGGATATAATAAATAGAAGTATAAAACCTTCCAAATATGCAAGAATACAAGGACTTTAGCACTCTTTATAACTCAGATATAGGGCACAAATAACTACACTTTGTGTAGTTATCAACTATTCCTGTAGTTAATGAGTTTCCCGAAGTTTTTCCTGATGATATACCTGGAATACCATCAGAGCGAGAGATAGAATTTATATCGATCAAACTAGGATTTGGTCCTACATCTATGGCACCATATCAGATGTCACCATCGAAATTAGTTGAACTAAAGAAGCAATTGGAGGAATTATTGGAAAAGCAATTTGTGAGACCTAATGTATCACCATAGGAAGCTTCAGTGCTGTTAGTTAAGAAGAATGATGGAACTTTTCGTTTATGTGTAAATTATTGCCAGTTGAACAAAATCACGATAAAAAATAAGTATCCACTTTTGAGGATCGATGATTTGACGGATCAACTGAAGGAAGTTGCTGTCTTCTCCAAGATAGATTTACGTTCTGGTTATCACTAGATTCACGTAAAAGCTGAGGATGTTCCAAAGACGGCGTTTCGAACACGCTATAGGCATTATGAATATCTTGTAATGTCATTTGGAGTAACTAATGCTCCTGCAATATTCATGGATTATGTGAATAGAATCTTTCATCCTTATCTAGATAGGTTTGTCGTTGTTTTTATTGACGACATTCTAATCTATTCTCAAAATCAGGAGGAACGTGCTGAACATCTCAGTGTGGTTCTTCAGATTCTGAAAGAGAAACAGTTGTACGTGAAGCTGTCAAAGTACAAATTTTGGTTAGAGGAAATTCAATTTTTGGGTCACGTAATTTCAAAGGAATGAATTACAGTGGATCCATTGAAAGTTGAAACGGTTTTTCAATGGGTAAAACCGAAGACCCCAACAGAGATTCGTAGTTTTGTAGGGTTAGCTGGATATTACCGAAGATTCATCGAGAGATTCTCCAAAATAGCGAGACTTCTTACCCAACTTACTCGAAAGAATCAGACTTTTGTATGGACTGATGCATGTGAAAAGAGTTTTCAAGAGTTGAAAAGGTGATTGACTACTTCACCAGTGTTGATTTTACCCGATTCTAATGAACCTTTTAAGGTTTATTGTGATGCTTCATATCAGGGTTTAGGGTGTGTGCTTATGCAAAACTGAAAGGTAGTAGCATATGCTTCAAGGCAATCGAAAAAGCACGAGAAGAATTACCCTACCCACGATTTGGAGTTAGCCACTATTGTTTTTGCATTAAAGATATGGAGGCATTTTCTTAATGGAGCAACATTCAATGTCTTCAGTGATCACAAGAACTTGCAGTACTTGTTTGACCAAAGTGAGTTGAATATGAGATAAAAGAGGTGGTTGGAATTTTTGAAAAATTACGATTTCTAACTTTAGTATCATCCCGAAAAAGTGAACATTGTAGCAGATGCTTTGAGTAGAAAGATACTTAGTGTCTCTACTATAATGATCAAGGAAAAAGAATTGATAGAACAAGTCATGGATATACGGTTGTCTGTGGAATTGACACCGGGAAGACTTTGTTTGAATATGATCACTATTACGAATGAATTCATGGATGAAATTCGAGATAAACAACAAAGTGATCAATACTTGTAGGATGAGAAAGAGCTAGTAAAGCAAGGTGTTATATCAGAATTTGTGGAAGAAATGGATGGATTTTTGAGGTTTAGAAATAAGATTTGTGTACCCAGTGATCCCGAGCTTCGAAAATTGATTCTTGATAAAGCCCATAAGAGCAAAATGAGTATGCATCCTGGAACAACCAAGATGTATCAGGATTTGAAGCAGTTATATTGGTGGCAATGAATGAATAGGGATGTAGCTGAGTATGTAGCATCTTGTTTAGTTTGTCAGAAAGCTAAAGTTGAACATCAGAAACCTTCAGGAATGTTACAACCTCCAGCTATTCCAGAATGGAAATGGGATGACATCGCTATGGACTTTGTTGTTGGATTACCAAGGACTCGAAAGGGTTATGATTCCATATGGGTGATCATTGATCAGCTTAGGAAGTCGGGACATTTCTTACTCATTAATATAAGGTTTTCAATGGAGAGATTAGCTCAATTTTATATTGGTGAGATTGTTAGACTTCACGGTGTATCCTCAAGTATTATTTCTGATTGAGACCCGAGGTTTATGTCAAGATTTTGGCAGAGTTTGCAAGGGGCAATGGGGACAAAACTTCGTTTAAGTTCTGCCTATCATCCGCAAACAGATGGTCAATTTGAGAGGTCAATCGTTAGAAGATCTATTAAGAGCTTATGTCTTAGAGCAGATTGGGAGTTGGGATGAATTCTTACTTTTGATAGAATTCACCTATAACAATAGTTTTCACTCCAGCATATGAATGGCACCCTATGAAGCTTTATATGGATGAAGATGTAAAACACCTTTGTGTTGGTACCAAGATAGGAAAAATCTTGTGTTAGGACCCGAACTAGTACAACAAACGACGGAAAAGGTTAAGGTAATCCAGGATAAAATGCTGATAACTCAAAGTCAACAAAAGAGTTATGCTGACAAAAGAAGGAGACCTCTTAAATTTGAGGAAGGCTAACATGTATTTTTGAGAGTCACACCTACGACTAAGGTTGGACGTGTTATTAAATTCAGAAAGATCACTCCTAAATTCATTGGACCATATCAAATTCTTCATCAGATAGGTCTAATAGTATATCAAATAACTTTACCATATTTTCTTTCTAACATTCATAATGTCTTTCATGTATCACAATTGCGAAGTATATTTCTGATCCAAGTCATATCATAGCACCGAATACAATACAATTAAAAGAAAACTTGACCTATGAGACACTTCCTGTTAAGATCGAAGATAGACGAGTGAAACAACTTAGAGGTAAAGAAATTGTCTTAGTAAAGGTAATTTGGAATGACATTACTGGTGATGCAACTTGGAAACTATAGGATAAAATTAAAGAACAATATCTGCAGTTATTGCTTTTCTGATACTTTTATCTGACGGGTAAATTCTAGGACATTCTTTTACCCGATGAGCAATCATTATAGTTTTTACTAACGGTAACTTTTGAGATTGGTGAATAGTCATTGATAAAAACCTAATAATGAACTTAGACCCAATTCTAAACCAATACATTTTGTGACTCATATCACTATTAACCAATAGAAAGATAGCTTCTAGGTTAAGTTTTCATATAAGTCAAATAAAATAACCATAGTTTAATGATAACTAATGAGAGGTAAGTTAAAAAATAAAATGACTATAATTTAATAAGAAGAACCAATAGAAAATCAAGCTTGCAGGAGGAGTTTTTGACCCTTGATTTCATGATGATCATATGGTCATGAGTGATTTCATTTTTCTATATAAACTCATTATGTATAATTTTCAAGAACTACACCATTCAAGAGCTTTTACAACATTTCTACCATCTTTTCTCTTCTCTATACACAACCAAGCCCTTGAAAATTCTCTCCAAGCCTTATCAATTCAAAATAATCATAGATCTTGAATTTAGACACTATTCTAAGGAACTTTCATGTTGTGAGTTTCTCCTAAATCGTCCATTTTCAGCTGTTTCTCAAGGTTCAAAGTTTGAAGGATTCTAGGGCCTTTTTGGTGGTCGAAATTATTTCAAGGAACAACGAAGGAACTTCGATCTTCACCTAAGGTAAGAGTAGGGGTGCAAACAGGCCAGGTCAGGCCAGACTTTACCTTAAACAGGCCTGACCTGTATTCCAAATATAAGGCCCGAGTCTGGCCTATGAGCCTATAACAGACTGATTTTTAAGGCCTGACCTGACTTTTTTAAAAGCCTGGCCTAACCTGAATGCCTATTTAAAGGCCTACTTACAAAGTAGGCCTTTAGTAAGTATGCCTTTAAATAGGCTTTCAGACTTACCTTTAAATAGGCTAACATGCTTTTAAAAGGCTAATAGACCTACCGTTAAATAGGCCAACAGGCCTTTAAATAAGCTAACAGGCCTAAGGCCGACAGACCTTTATATAGGCTAACAAGCCTAAATCTTGAAATAGGCCAACAAGTGTATGATTTTTAAAATATTACATTAAAAATCTAATATTCTAATTCAATAACATAAGTTTAACCAACCTAATTATTCAACAATACAGAATTATATCAAATATAACCGGCCTCAAGCCTCATATTATCCAACAATATAGCAATATAATTAGACAAATCTAAAAGGCCTCAGGCCTCAAATTACTAACATCAAAACAAGACTATGAGGTCCATGTCACAAATCTAAAAAGGCTTAGGCCTAAAATTGAGCAACCAACAGTACCATAACACAAGTCCACAATAGATATTCAACAACAATACAAGTAACACAAAATAACAACAATATTAAAAAAGGCAAGAGCAATAATCTTAAGCAAGATTAATAATGACATAACTCTATTTGCTTAACTTATGCAGAAAGTACCATGTGTAACTCAGAAGTTTTAAAAATGTTAGCTTGAAAAATTTTAAGACTTCGAGAATACCCTTCAAGAAGTGAGGCCTTTTGTTTCCTCAAATGAACTTGGCACTTATAATGAATGGAACAAGCAATTTGGAAGCCTATCACTGTAGTGGGCTGTGTTATCATTTTATAGAGACAAAGCATAGAAACAATTAATCAAGATTTGGTAGCAACAATAACATCAATGAAATAAACCTTGTACTAATACCTACATTCCATAACCTAGGTATTACATGCATCAAGGAACGTATTCAAGAAGAAAATTAAATGAATGTCGCAAGCTCATTGTAAGGTACTATTATTATATTTAAATCATTTACGTGCTAAGATAGCTTATTTGAAGGTTTTTATTAATGTTAGATAACACATTCGACTTTCATTTGGCAATTCCTCTGTAAATGCTATAGTTTTTTCTATTCAAAATCATTTTTTTTAATTTTTTTTTATCAACTATTAGTTCATTTTGTTATTGATGAACTTCCAAACTAATCAATAAGCATGTTTAGGGACATGAGACTTCCAACTTGGAGGCAAATCTCACCTCACAATTGTCTTATGTTTTTGCCGAGGTATGTTAATATCCATTCGTTCGTATTATCCATACTTAATCTAGTAAGCAATGAAAATCTGATAGTGTTACTTCTTTATTACAATATATAGTTTATCTAAATATATACTAAATAGCAAAAAAAAATTTGATTTATATATCAATAAGGATATTTTCGTCCTTAGTCCTAACACATATTAAACTGGATCATTCAAATGATAAATACTAAATAGCCAAAAAAAAACTCAAATATCAATTGGGGCAAGCATGTGCAATATTCTAGCAAGAATTCAAAGAAACTCAAATATAAACAAAGCACGTTTTGTAGGAAATTTAGAAATTCAGATATTCTGGCAAGAATTCAAAGAAATTCATATATAAAAAAAATGCCATGACCATGAACAATGGATCAAGTTGCAGACGAAGAAAATGGGAGAATGGTTTGTGATAATGAAAGTGTGTTGGAAATAAGTGTGTTCAAGAAACATTACTGGAGAGGCAGAGGCTTGGAGACCGGACGGAGAGGCAGAGGCGCTAAGTTGCAGACGGAGAGACAGAAGCGTTGAGTTCCAGACGAAGAGGTAGAGCGCGGCACTGCGAGTTCGGGATGAAGAGGCGAGAGGCGTAGGCAGAGGCACTAGAGTCCAGACGGAGAGGCAGCCACGCAGAGTCACCCACGAATTGGCAAAGGCAGTGAGGCACAGAGTTGCAGAGTAGTCTCGCGGATAAAGAGTGGAGACGATCAACTACTTTCTTCAGTTCTAGAAAAAGTTTCTAACTTAGGTTTTTTGAATTTTATTTAAATAATTTAATTAAAAAATATTTTAATATATTATAATAAATTAATAATTATAATAATATAATATAAGGTAAACAGTTAAAAACTGTCAGGCCTAAAAGACTTATTACATAGCCTGAAGCTTGACCTTTTTAATTAAACGACTTTTAAAAAAGCCTTGGCCTGATTTATTCACTAAACAGGCTAGGCTAAACCAGGCCTCTAGCAGATTTCATGGCCGATGACGACTACCGACCTATTTTTACCCCTAGGTAAGAGGGAGATTAACCTCATCGATCCATTTTGGTGGTGAGATATGAAATTATGTTTTGATCGGTGAAAAATTCATGTAAGGATTTATTCACTCGTTGGTGTGAATTCTGTGATTTATGCTTACTTGATTATATGTTTATGTGATTATTATGGTAAGCATGAAATTGTTATATCATGATTTGATGGTGAAATAAATTATAGGCTATGAATCATGGGATAAAGAAATGATTTTTGGATCCAAAAGATCTCTATGGCTCACGACCATATAGCTTAAAGATGAGTATCCATGATTAAAATAATTTATTAATCGAGAACTTAGTTGATTAGGTGATAAAAACATGAGTTATGGATTTGTAAAATTAAAAGGAGATTAAATAAATTTTATTACGTAAGAAGGAATGATTTTTGGCTACTGTGATAAAAATAAATTTTTGAAGGGTAATTTTAAATCTAAAGTATTTTATTTAAGAAAGGTTTTAATAAAAGCAATGGAATAATATTTTGATAATATTGGTTTTATGAAAAAGGTAAGAATTATTTAGAGGAGGTTTTGTAAAAAAAAATATGTTGGAATTAAAGTCTAATATTTTTAAATATGGTAAGTTTTAAATTGAGCTTAGAATATCAATTAAAACGTTGACGTGATTTATTAACGTAACAAAAATATTATATAATACAAAAAAATATTGTATATTTTTAAAATATCATACAAATACTATATATTTATAAATACCGTATAAATATTGTACATTTATAAAATACCATATAAATATAGTATGTTTATAAAATACTATATAAATACTATACGTTTGTGAAATACAGTAAAAATACTTCACTTTTGAGAAAAATAGTAAGTTTTACTATTGGGCCGATGTACTGGACCTGGATATGTCAGTTGACGTTTTAGCCCAGTGGTAACTTATTTTTACGTGAAAATCACGTATTTATCAATTATTGATTTGTGAAGCATTTTAACATGCATTATCAAAGTCATTGTGACTTGGTTTGTTAAGGCTATATGCCTAGAAGATTGAATTACACCTTTGTGTAGGTGAAAACTGCATAGTGAAGGTCTATGAATGACCTTGGAGGCGTCGGGGAGCAGGTATCCCATAATTGGCCAGTTAGTAGCTCTACTGTGTCGTGGTGACTGATGCAAACACATCGACAATCTCGACGAGACACTGCTCCTTTCCTGATACGGTGTAGACTGTCTTGTATAAGCCATGTTGCGCAAATTGAGAACATTGAAAGCACTTATATTGAGGCTAACAATATACTGACATGTTCTCCCGATCATTCTCTTCGATATTTATTTTAGCTCCATGTAGTAGAGGTCTATTTATTGTGCATATACATAGACTGTTGACATACTGCTGTGAAATATTTACATGTATGCATATTCAATGAGTTATCTGTTGAGATATATCATGGTTGTAATTGTTGTATCTATATTGTATAACTGTATTATTATTATTGTTTCCTTACTGCCATTTTGGTATTTGATGTAGGGGATCTCACTTCTTTGTTATTTTATTCTGCCTATTTTTGTTTTCTATTTATGCTTATGAAGACGGAAATGGCAGCGAGGAGGAACCTGATAGGTTATACTATTATACAATTTCATGGAGGTGCGAACGCGTGGCATATTCACTGGGATATCAAACACGTATAGTATTATGGATACATTACTGTTTCCATGAGTAGGACCTACCATAGGGCCGTTATTTTTACTTTTAATGCTGCTATATATCTAGAATTTCATATGCCTATAAGAGATTTGTGGGGCAATATGTATTATTCTCCTAGGGAGGATTTCGAGGTATCTTTTGCTCGGACTCCCGCTCCTCGAGACCTACCCTAGCTAAGGATTTTGCCACTAGAGGAGGACCCTGAGGGTCCAGAGGAAGATCAGATTCAGGAGCCTACTATTGAAGTTTATGGTACTGGTTTAGGTTCAGTATTTATATAGTAGATGTATATATTATTTGGGATATATAAGCTTTATGTATTTTCATCTTGCAAAAAGATGTATATATATGTAAAGAGTATTATTAAGTTCTATATGGTTAGTGTTTTTCGTTTTCTAATAAATTTATGACTTTTGCGAAAAAGAAATTTTGTAACTGGCACGTTCTAATATAAATGTTTTATTACTTGGGTTAAATTTTAAAAGAGTTTATAAGAATTATAATTCCATACGGAGAGTGTTATAATAGCTATTTATATAGACTGATTATTATAAAATATAATTAAATTTAATTTGTTATTTGTAATATTTTTTTAATTTTGTAAGAATTTTAGATTATTGATCAAAGTTGTAATACATGATATTAAAGTTTTTTTTTTATAATTTTTAATATTTTATTTTAAATTATTAATTATCCGTGAATATTTGACTACTTGTAGAATCACAAATAGATAGGCATGACAAGTACACGAGTGAGGGCGAGTCACATCTATTCTTGATCTTGAAATTTAAATATTATAAATACATACATTAATCGGAAGTGTCAATTAGCTCATCTACTAAAGTCTTTTTCAGGTAAATACAATGACTTAGGATCAAATTCTACCTTTACTATCCTATTTCTGTGATGTGTGTTGAAATTTCAAGGATTTCTTGGATCATCTACCTATGACATATATATCCATTAATTAATGCACATAGAAACTACAAACACAACTTGGAAACTAAGGTCGTTCAAGTTTGAAAAAATCAAGTTGAAAAAATTAAAAAAATAAAGAAACAAAAATATTAATTAGATTGGTTCATATTTAGGTTTTAAATTTAAAAAATGATCCAATCCACACTGAAATTTTATATATACTTTTTAAAAGAATATTTTACTTAAAAAAATTCCTATATAACATATATTTATTTTAAATTTTTCAACTATTACCGAAATCAAAACTTAATTATCTCTATTGATTTTGGATATTTATTGTAGGATTAACAATTAATTTAGACTTATATTTATAATTTAGATTTATATTTTGAGAAATTAGTTTAGACTTGTATTTGTTGTACTTTAATGAATTAATTTATATTTGATGCATTTTAATGAAATTTAATTTTCATATTTTGATGAATTTGATTAATTGATGTATAAAAAATTTATAACAAAAAACTAAAATCAATTATATTCAAACTGATTTAGATTGAATTAGATTAAATTGAATCTACATTTCAAAGCAAACCAATCATATAATAAAATAAGAAAATCAATTAAATTAGATCGAATGAATTTTTTTTCCTTAAAATTGTTTTAATCCAATCCACGAACACCCTTATTGAAAACTAGGGAACTAAGATAGGGTTTGCATACTCAACCAAAACAAGTATGCTTGTTTTAGTGTGAAGGAATTTCATACCATTCTACATTTAATTGTGGAATAAGATGATTTCAATAATTGTTAAGTTAAAAAAATGGAATTATAGAATCTCATTCATGTAAAAAAGGTAGGTTTGTGATTTTACACTTTTAAAGATTTCTATTCTTTTACTAATATACTTATTTAATTTATAAAATAACACAAATTAACCTTCTATAAAACTTAGGATCGTAATTATCTAATCTAAATTATAAGGAAAGAAAAAAAAGTTGTTGAAGAAAAATTATCAAAATTTATGTTATCAAGTTATTAAAAAAAATTAGTTTGAATGATTTTAAAAATAAGATACATTCACCCATAAGTGGTTGTTCAATTGATAAGCAAACTCAAATTCAGTGATTGTAGAGAAACCTCACAAGACAAAAAAAGAATTTATATTGTAGTGTTTTGAATCAATTAAAATTAGAAATAATTTGATTTAAATTGATTTAATTTAAAAATTAAATTTATGTTTAAAATTTATTAAAAAATAGAATTTAAATTGATTTAGAAATCAAATTGTGTGATTGTAACTCATTGAAATGAAAATTAATTTAATTTGATTTTATTATTTTATATTTTTACCCTTATAAGAAGTAGTTAGAGGTAGTTATTAAGGGTAAAATAATCTATTCATTTCAAATCAAATCAAATCATAACAAATCCAACTTAATGAAATTTCAAAAACAAAAAAAATGAAATTTATAGAATTTTAGAAATCAATTTATTTTTTATTTTTTAACATCTTATTTAATTAGAAATAAATTTATTTTTTATTTTTTTATATCCCAAACGCACATTATATTAAATTAATTTGAATATAAGTGGATATCATAAGAAAAAAGACATATCAAAGAAAAAAGTTTAAAATTATTTTTATCCCTTTTATGAATTCATTTTTAACCCTTTTATTTCAATCCTACTAAATAGAGGTGGCAAATGGCCACCATGCATGCATATTATTTTCGCATTCATATATAAGAAGGGATTTATGCGAATTTGAATAAAAAAAAAAAATGAAAAAAAGTAAGTGAGTTGATCACTATAAAATGTATAAAAAATAAAAAAATCATAAAAATAGAAAAATTATAATTTATAGAGGTTAAAAAATAAAATAAAAAATAAATTTAAACTTTTTTTATCATTCATATTTTTTAAAAAACCTTACACCAAATTATGAATTCATTTTTAACCCTTTTATTTCCAATCCTACTAAATCACGAAATTACAATAAGATTCTCATTTTTATTTATTAATTTATATCTTTAATCCTATTCGTATTTCATATACTTTCATTAGGCCTTATGTGGAGCATGTATGGTATAAAAGCTTTCGAAGTATTTATTATTCTGATATATTTTTTAAAAGTTGCTGATCTTTTCTTCTTACAAAATTAGTTTTCTAGTATTAGTTATAAAAAAAATTTAAAAATTGTTAGCCTCACATCGAAGATCAATTTTATCTATTTAAAGATCAACGTCCCACCGGCTTCAACAAAAATTGTTTCCTATTTGCATAATCCATTAACAAAATCTCAACCAATAATGCTCTAAATATATAATTTGACCTTTTTTTTTTTGGGCAAGAATGAATTTGGAGAGCGGAGAGATTGCTCTACTCCAAAAGTATGTTTGGTATACATATTTTGGATGGAAATAAAAGGAACACAGAGAAGGAAATAATTAATCGTTTGTTTAGTATTAATTTGAGGGAGAAAAAGAAAACAAGAAGAAAGAAAGAAAGAAAAGAGAAGGGAAATGATGTACATTTGTGGGATTCATAATTTTTTTCTCACTTTACCTGGACTATAATTTTATTTTTATATAAATTAATTTAATTAGATAAAATGTAATAAAGTAATTTGATATTTATTTATATATATTTTTATTCTTTTTCTTGATAAAATTAAATAAAAGAATGAATTTTTTTATCATTGAATGATATCAATTATCAAATAATGTGAGTAATAACTCCTCTACTTTTTCTTTCTTTTATTATAAATAACTAACCAAAAACATACTTTGACATAATTCAAACCCAATCTAACTTAATTGACATAATTTACTCTTATCAATTGTGTCTCAACTATTGTTAGCGCATACCTTTCATTTTAATCTTTGATAATATTTGTTATTTTGTGTTGTAAAATTAAATAAAGATCATCTTATATTCTTAAAATTGATGTAGTATTATTTATATTCTTTTTAAGAGATATAATTAAGTGAGAAAAAATAATAAAAAAATATGTATAATAAATGATATTAAATAAAGTATAAAAAAAGTATATATACTATTTAATATAAGAATATAATGGTTGAATTTCTTTTTTCTTTCTTTTTCTTGTCATGTTTCGTCAGGGCTTTTTTTTTTTTTTGTCAACATGTTTCACGAGTTCAAATGTGTGGCACATGCCCCCTTTTTTAAATCCAGGCTTATGGGCTGATAGTCCAGAAGTTGTTTGTGGTTGGGCCTAAATCTGAACGTCCTCATTAGAGCTTGGCTTTATATTGCAGGTTGTATATTGAGCTGTCAATTTGGGCTGGAACTCCCCCACTCACGTTTCTGAGTTTTATGAACCCTAACCCCCAAATCAATTATCCCAAGTCAATAATCCTAACCCCAAATCAATAATCACGATTCGACGAGGTCGCTACTCACTACGTTGCTCGCGATCTGCGTAACTACTTAACTACGCTGCGTAACTGCGTTTTCTTCTTTCTGGGTCGATCTGCGTCTTAATCTTTCTGCTTCGATCTGCGTAAGTTGCTGTTGCTGCATATCCTGATATAGGTACTTTTTTTTTCCGCTCAAAAAATCTTGCTATAGATTTGTTTGTTTTAGATTTGTTTTAGATTATGGTATTTTGGTGATTGTTGGAGTTTTAATTTCTGGGTGAGGTGGTTTGCGAGTGAAATCTTGTTTCTGAGTTGTTGCTTGTCCTACATGAGTATCAGTTGCTTGATGAAATGCCTAGGCCAAGTTTATTTGTTCTGACGTTGATGGCCAGAAGAGTTTGTTTGACCTTTTCCTTTAAATGTTAATCTTATGATTGCTTATTAAATGACATGTTCTCTTGTTTGCCTATTGGTAAGTTTTTACTTGGAAAAGTTTGAGGTTCTGGTTCTACGCTTTTATGAGAATGATTTTCAAATGATGAATGATTTTACCACTCTTACATGAAGATCAGAAGTCATGGACTGGATTTATTAACCCTCACTGTTTGTATTTGTGTGCTGATCTTCTGTTTCGTTATTTTGTATATTTTGGACTATTTATTGGGATTGCCGTTTGTGTGTATTGTAGAACCTTAACTGAGTATGGCATTCAGTGAACATACTATTCTTTGGAAAATGCTAGATAACCAAGTAGACAGAATTGTCTTTTGCAAATTTGCTTACATTGGGGTTAAACTAAAAGTAGACAGAAATTGGGGTTTAACTCAATTAGACAGAATTGAGTCTATAATAAGGGTATCTCAAATTATTTTTCTCTAACAGACATAATTGTTTATGGCACTTAAGTGCCTATTTGCAGTTGTAGTGGGTGGAATTTCTTCCAATTCTTTGTGGAGTGCTAATGACTTATCTTAAACAGATTGATTTTGACATGCTTCTGATTTTATTAGAGTACCGAATATCTGTAACAGTTCAGATTTAATAATTCCTATTTGATGATTATTTGAATTTCATTTATAAATGATAATGATATCTTTCTTTACAAGAATTTTTAAATGAAAACATGATTTTATTATACAAATCCAGTCTGCTGCCAGTATATTTGAAATTTAACCTGAGATTCAATTTGTTGGCAATAATGTGTTATGTCAGAGTCAACTGACATGGATTTTTCTGTTCATGATGAAGTCAAATGATTTTGAATACATTTCAGCATTATTTTTCAAGCTAAAGTTATTGGTGAGGGGAGGGGGCAAAAAAATTCAAATGCACCATGGCAGTAACCAATGTTCATGTTCATCAAGGATCTTCCTTGCAATGTTAGGCTTCTAATAGATGGTGACGTAGGCAAAAATAATACAAGTGATGTGTAAGTTTTTCTGAACTGGATTTTAAACCAGTTTTCTAAAATCCAAACCAGTTTTCTGAACTGGTTCAGAACCAGTTTTCTAAAACCCAAACCAGTTTTCTGTACTGGTTTTTAAACCAGTTTTTTGAAACCCAAACCAGTTCTAAACCCAAACCGGTTCAGAACCGATCGCCAAACCAAAACCGGTTCGGCCCCAAAAGAAAACCAGTTTGGTTTTGAACTGAACCACTTTACCGGTTCGGTTCGGTTTTTCATGCCGAACCGAACCATGCCCACCCCTAGTCAGCCCCCATTCGTACAATGGTGCTGCCGTTCAAACATGGTAGGTGCTGCTGTTGTTGTTCCCCTCATCTCCAAAACCGCCGATGCTTGACCTCATTATCTGCAAGGTGAACCTGCTCTCCACTCTCAATTCCCTCTTTCTTTCAATTGATTATTGATCTTTTGATTTGTGGGTGCTCCGTGATCTAGGGTTTTGATTATTGACCAAATTAATTTATACCTACTTTTTGTTGCAGACAATCTATATTGAGTTTCCTTGTTTATGACTCTCTGATTTCCAGATTGTTTATTTTCCTCTGGGAAATTATACGGTTTATGAGATTGGTTTTTGATTTTGTTCGTTTGTGTTTTCATGTTCTTATCTTGCGGAATAGACATATATCAAATGTCTGTTAAAAATGGTTGAAAATCACCATCAATTCATGTGGTTCATGTTAACAAAATCATATGTCCGTTTATTATTATTAAACAAGAGAAATAAAAAAAAATTATGCATTGGTAACAGATTTTTTTTTTTAAATAAAAAATCTGTTTACCCCTTCTGTGTGGAGTGTTCCATTCTCCTTGTTTTCGGAAATCATGTGAATGGGGATCACTACAATGTAAATTACTATTTCTGTGAAATTTAGATTTTCATATCTATCCACCTTCTCTTTCTTTTTTTACTTTTTGTTGTTGAATCGAATCTTATCATCACCATTTGATTCGCAGATCATAATTTTCTGTTTGATTTTCTTCCCCACAATAATTTTTTCCTATTTGCTCTTGAGTTACTGATGTTGAAGATTTGAAGATCTTGTTATATCACTCATGTTTAGGTTAAGATCAAACTTTTTTTCTTTCACTTGTTTTTCTTTGATACCCGTGCTTACTCTGTGGAAGGAATCTTAGTATTTAAATCTTGGTGTTGTAATGGAACTTAAAATTTGTTAGCTTTTAGCTTTTCTGCTTATGTTTCTCTTGGACCATTTTGGAAGGATGAAGATTTTCTGAGGAAAATGGATAGCTGAGTGAGAAAAAGAAGATAGAAAAATGATGAATTATCCCGTTGTTGCTATCATGAAACCTCCATGATCTGATTTATATGTTGGAGTGTTGCTTTTGAATTTGTTAATTACTTAATTTGTTTTGATTTGCTATATGGGTTTTGTCTGGGTAATTGATGATTCATGGATGCTTTCTTGTGTTTTCGGAAATCATGTGAATGGGTTTTAGATTTAGTTTTGTTTGTCATTGTCATCCCCTTTTCTATGTCGTAGTAGATACTAGATAGCTTGGAGTCATCTTTGTATTGTTGATATTTTCCTGGGCAAGTACATTTAGTTATTTACTGCTAATTTGAAGTACTAGAAGTCTATAACTACTTTTTTCCTTTTTTTGTTTGATTTGATGCTTGATGGATAGGCATTACAGAACGAGTTCTAGATTTCTCACTTAATATCTTTTTGTAGCATAAGTGAAAAAATAATGAATTATTGTCAAACTTGAGTCTTGTTAATACTATAGATTAGTATGTACTTCATAAGTTCATATCTTAACAACGAGTTGGGATCTCTTCCCTGACTTTGTGAAAAGAAGGGAAAATCTTCTCCTGATCTGTGTTTTTAACTTTTTCTCATCTTTTATTTTCTTTGTATGTGGTATATTGGGATATTTGGCAACTTATACTGAGTTTTACTTTTTGTTGATTACAGAGAGGAGTTTATGAAGGTGCTGTGCACTTAGAAGAGCTAAATATTCTGTGCACTTAGAAGAACAATTTGCTGTTTCATGATTCTAGCAATTAAGAGAGTTGAATCATGCATATGAGCATATGTATCTAAATAGTTGTGTTTTTCAAGGAAAAGAAGAATTTATAACATACTGCAACACTACTTGTCATCATAAGCTGGAACTCCCCCACACACATCGTGAAATTCTATGTAAGCCTTATCTGCACATGACCTCTATATCAATTCTTATTCTTATTTCTCTTGGTGAAAATTTTAGTAAAAGTCAACTGATACATAGCTATGAGGAGGTAGAGCTGAAGAAATGTAAGCCTTATCTGCATAAGACCTTTGTAAAGTGGCGTATTTTAATTTTGAGATGAATATCATAATGACAGCTGGTACAATGTGGTCATTATTTTTATCTTTGTAAAGTGGTGTATGGTTAAAGAAGAGAAAGGTCTTGAACTGTTTCATTTCAATTTATGAAATCAGCAAGGGAGCACTTTAGTTTGAATGACTACCTGATAGTGAGTTACTGATATATATGTTTTACAGTTCTGTTTTTTCAGTGGGCTGGCCCATGTGGTGGGCAAGGGCCAGCCATTAAATAGGAGGGTCAATTTTTTTTTATTAGTGGGTCAGCCCATAGGCCAGCCCTAGCCCTCTTGGCCCTATGGGCTTTTGGCTCCCATGGGCTTTTTTTGTCTTGTTGGCTTTTTGGCCCTAGCCCACATGGGCTAGGGCTTGATGGGGTGGGGTGGGCCTTTTTGACATATAAACTTAAAATTCGATATTTTTTTCAAGTCACTATTTGATCGTTCTTTCATTGTGCTTCCTTTATTCTTCTGGTTCAGGTTTCCACTTCCCAAATCCCAACCTTCTTCTCCCATTCCATCCTAATCCTGTTTCCTTTTTCTCCTCACAAAATTTCCTCACTCGTAGCTCCTCAACACTTGCCTCTCACTCTTTTTCAACACTCCCAATCCCGAACCCTAGCTTCCTTCTGTTTTCGCCCATCCCACGGTTCAATTCTGGAACCCTAGCTTGCTTCCATGGCGTCCAAGAAGAAGCAATCCGAAGGCATTGCCTTGTTGTCCATGTACAAAGATGAGGATGACGACGAAATGGAGGACGTCGAAGAAGATGAACATGAAGATGCATGGATGCACGGGGGACAGCAACAAGATGCCGGCGGAGATGCGAGATTCCCTTCCGAGGAAGATTTGGCGGCTGACACCGATAGAATGGCGGTTGTCGAGTCTGGCAACGAGGCTGCCAATGATGGGTCTACCCCGACGGAGAAGACTAGGTTTGGGGCTTCGACGCCGCAGCAGGCTGCGACCAACATGTTGGTTTCACCGCAGGAGCAGCGGGTAGTATCATTGGAATCGAGGATTCGTAGAAGAGAGAAGCTTACAATAGTGGACTATGGTCACGACGAAGTAGCAATGTCACCTGAACCTGAGGTACTTCTTCTCTTTGAACCTTTTCTAGTCTCCTAAGCTGGATGTTTTGAAATATAGATAATGAGTGTTAATTGGTTCTGATTGCAGGAAGGAGAGATAGATGGTAATGGTCGAGTCATGTTCGGGGACCAGCTTCATGTGACCAATGGTAAGTAACTAAGTACAATTTGTGCCCAGCATTGAATTATAAATCGCAATTACTATGCAATGTTATTTGTTTGAACATCATCTGTTCCTAGTTTCTGATACAACCAACAGTGAAAGTTGTATTATTTTTTTAAAAAAAGAACTTAGTACAAATTTATTCTTCCTGCCTTGCTACTTGTACGAGGCTTTATTTTATAGCCACTTATTAGATAAACCTTTACTAAAACTGCCCCATAACATCAAGGATCATCTATCTGTCAGGATAACATGAAACCATTATCCATTTAAATATTTTGAACTGGAAGAGTTAACATAAAATCACAACATAATCTAATCCTACCCAAACTAGATGAGTTAACCCAATCTTCATCTTACTAAATCCATTTAAATATTTTGAACTAATCAATCCTTATCCATTATCAGTTTCCTTCCTATGCCTGATTTTGCTAATTGAAACAAGATAACTTGACTAATCTTTTTCGTGTTCAGCAATAATACCTTAGCTTTTGAGTTCTGTCATGCTGCTTATTCCATGCGGAATAGTGGGACTTGTAAATTGAGCTAGTTTATTGTTCTTCTCAGTCACTTGATCACTTCATAAATGGATTGGTCTGGCAAATTATAATGAATGTGACCTTATAGTGTAAGTTACCGTATAATTATGGTTATAAATCTATACTTTATTTACAATAATTAAAATCTATGTAATTCTGTATGACATATGTTCAATCTTGAGAAATGGCTCAGGTTCATGCATATATGCAAAAAAAAATGGCAATTATTGATCAGTTTAAGGTCTTTGTTATTTTAAATGCACAAAATTTTATCTGTATTTTTTTAGAAATGTGCCAATTTCCATGGTCCTTACTTGGGTGCTGGGTCTTTGTGAATGAGGCAGAGCAGAGGAAGTGCATTGTGATGGTTCTGTTTCACAACTTGCCATTCTTAGAAATGGCAGTATAAACATGAATGTGAAGAATAGCAGGCTTATATTCAATTTTAAGAAGATGCTATTGCTTTATTTGATTTGTTCAATTTCCTTACTATCGCTGTAAGTATGTTGTTTTTACGGTTTCACCTCTTACGACCTTCTAGAATATGTTGTTGCAGGTGATTCGCTAGATAGAACACCATCAGGAATAGTCCAAGTTTTGACACCTAGCAATCAAGCTAACACTTCTCAATTATCTGAGCCATTGAAATCTGATACCATGAACAATGATGCTATGATTAGATCAGATGATGCAGAAATTGGAGAAGCAGATCAAGATGAGCAAAGGTCTATAGATCCATTGGATAAATTTCTCCCTCCACCACCAAAAGCTAAATGCTCAGAGGAGCTACAAGTAAGTTCTGGTAAAATGGTTTAATAACTATCAATTGTTAAATACCATTTTGATACATTGTAAAGTAGCATGCAATTACTGAATTAAACTGGTTTGCTTTGGTCTTCTTCTCTGGTTGTTGTGTGCTTATTTAATTGTATTTTCCTTTTCTATTCTTGAGTTTGAGCAAGAGCATTCTGTGGTATTGATTGAGCAATCCATATTTTTTTATTACTTTTGAACTTGATCAAATAAGTTTTGTCAATGCTTAGAGGGTTCTGCTGAACTGTTTTATCTTGCTGACTCTCTTTCCTGGTTTCATAAGTAAATTACCCAGATATAAGTACTTTTAAGTTACTGCCTCTCTCTGACTTCTCAATATAATGTACTTTGCTAGTTGAATGACTTGATTCACTAATCATTATTCTGGCTTAAAAGCTGTAATTTTGACATCAAAGTGGTCTATATTGTTGTTGTTTTGGCCTAAACTGAAGTATAAGAGTAGTATCTGTCCTAAGTAGCATGGATACGGGTACGAGTAGAGTTGTCAAAAAAGCCCACCCCACCCCATCAAGCCCTAACCCACGTGGGCTAAGGCCAAAAAGCCCACAAGACAAAAAAGCCCACAGGGCCAAAAGCCCATAAGGCCGAGTGGGGTTAGGGCTGGCCCACTAATTAAAAAAATTGACCCTCTTATTTAATGGGCTGGCCCTAGCCCACCCAATGGGCCAACCCTATGAAAAAACAAAATTGTAAATCATATATATTTGTAACTCAGTATCAGGTAGTCATTCAAACTAAAGTGCTCCATTTCATAAATTGGAATGAAACAGTTCAAAACTTTTTTCTTCTTTAACCATACGCTTTCAATTCAATATTACTTGCATCATAATTATAGTATCAATAAATTTCAATAAATAAAGTAACACAACCAACATGCTCAACTAAGAATGCGTGTTGTTTTTTCTTTGTTATGTGAGTAAGTTTTTGTCAACTTTAGTGATATTTAAATGCTTTCTGAAAATTATCTGATCTCCGAATAAATCTCCTTTGTAATAAAAGAATAAACCTCTTGCTGCCATTATATTTAAGAATTTCTTAGGCCATACCTTTGAAGTTAAACTGTATACTTTTACATCTCATGACGATAATTTTGTGGTTCTTTTCATTTATTTTATAATAAAGTAAAGGAATTTTAAATAATTCTTTTATCAACGTGGAATGGACATTTTTACACACTTTTTTTTAATTGGAAAATGATTCATTGACTAACTGAAATTTTTATTGGAAAATGATTCATTGACTAACTGAAATAAGGGAGTACATCAAGCATAGCAAGATGAGAAATGTCATGAGGGGCTACTTCTAGCCATACAGAATTAAGACTAAAACAAGCAATTTTTGCAAGCCTATGAGCCACCTGGTTTGCATCTCGCCGTGTATGAGAGAACCTGCAAGATCTGAAACCAGCTCCAAGCACTTTGCAATCTCCCGCAATAACATCAGCATATGTGAGCCCCTCAAAGTCACGCGACAGGGATCCAAATAAATCATAGCAATCATAGCAAAAGGGGAAAATTGACTCAAAATTGGGTATGAGCAATCAACATATTATTGTATAAGCATCTCCAAAACCACCCTTCTACCTAACCCAACATCAACCTCCATCATCCTCACCTCACCTTCCACCCCACCATTTTGCTGCCACCCATAAACAAACCAAAACCACCCCAGAAACCCCACACAGTCATAACTCGAGCTGCCCACCTGAACCACCGCGGACCTCCACTCAGACCAGCCGTGCACCGCAACACCGTGACGTCTTCTGCCGGCGCCGTTGAGACTAAGAATGGCACTCGGTCTGTCCTGCTCGTAGATCCGACCGGACCTGTGTCGGACCCGCACCCCGCCAGCTAGGATCGAGCCCGTCGCGACTCCCTCGTCGACGCAGCTCGTCAGATCGGCATCGTCCGGTTTGGTCCCGCTCCATCCATCAGCCGCACACTGCGGTTTTGCAGCCCGGATCTGCTCTTCCGCCGCACCGCTTGAGCCAGCACCGCCTGACCCCGTCGCACCGATCCGGCCACCCAGCTGCGCACCACTCCGCCGCCATCATGCCCCAGTCGCCGTGCCGATCTACATCACCACACCACGCTCTACCCTAACGCCTACTACTCCTCCCTGTCTCGCTACGCTAGTAATGTATCTGAAGCATTTAGGGATTTTTTAGGGATGAAAAGAATTTGAAAATTGAAATTATGATAAAAAATTATTAAAAAAAATAAAAAGGTTGAGATGGGGGCTGACCCATCATACAAACCCTACCCTAACCCACTTATAGGTAGGGCTTTGTGGGTTAAGGGCTAAAATGCCCTACTAGTGAATGGGCTAACCAAATTAAAGGCCCCATGCAGGGTTTAGTGGATTGTTCCCTGGGCTTCAGCCCAAATTGACAGCTCTAGGTACGAGTACCAGTATCGGTACTGGTATGGGGTATGGTACGACAGAATATATTATATAGAGATATAAAAATATAAACAATAAAGTTATTAAATCATAAGATAAATACAATTTTCATAATGTTTTAACTACAAGATTTCAACAAAACTCCATAAAATAAAGTAAGCAAAAATATATAAAGAAGGAATGTGATTTAAAGGGAGTGAAGTAGCAGTTTGTTTCATTTAATGGGGAAACAAACAAGTTAACAACGAAACCTATATTTTGCATGGACAGATGACTTGTACCTGAGTGATATCAGGCACCTACTCATCATGTATGTATAGGGTAAGTACTCGTGTACCCAATAAGTACTGGTACCGAGTACGTAACCGGTACGGGTATGGCAACCATTTCGGAGTATCCATGCATCATAGTATCTGGCTTGAGAAATTCAGAAGTTCCATTTTATTGTTTGGTTTTACCATTTGAAATAAGTGTCTGTACTGCTATAGAGTATAGAAAGGGGAATCCCTTTCTCTATTTTACTTTACCTAGAAGCCCAATGTTTTATTTTTACTGTAACTACAAAGATAGGGAAAACAAATGCATTGCAAATATCACTTACCTAGCCACACCCACTCCTACTTTTAAGGGACTTATTTTAGAATTTTTTATATTGCAGTTTGAAGTCAGTTTACATTCAATTTTCAGATTTAGAAAGAAAGGAAAATATCATGTCTTAAATAAAATGGGTTTGCTGTGGGTGCCTCTTCTAGTGCTGAGAATGTGGATGGCTGTGGTGCCTTCTGTGGAAAGGAGAACATAGTGCACCACTTAAGCAATATTTATATTAAATGTTTCTATCACATTTCCATTTTTCCAATTTAACAAAAGCGGAAGAAAAATAGAAAAGAAACCAAGACTTCTACCCTACCATTCAATATAGTTCTTTAAACAAGTCTTGTGTCCTGCATAGTGGGTAGGATGTTTCTAATTTCTAGCTTTCTTTTTGGTGGTTTAGTAGCTTTTAGACATTGCAATTTTCCCCCCCTTGGCATGATTGTCTTTAATTTTATGTTATTGCAGAGAAAAATAAATAAATTCCTGGAGTATAAGAAGGCTGGAAAAAGTTTTAATGCAGAAGTTCGCAACAGGAAGGACTATCGAAACCCTGATTTCTTATTGCATGCAGTGAGGTACCAGGATATTGATCAAATAGGATCTTGCTTCAGTAAAGATGTATTTGACCCTCATGGATATGATTCAAGCGACTTTTATGATGAAATAGGTACTTAACTGCTTCTTCTCTCCATCTTTCTTCTTCTTGTTCCCTATATTTGTCTGTATTTTACTCCTTTTTTTAACTGATTATGTTAAATTTATCATACATATGTTAGCAAGCATATCATTAAAAGGGTGTACACTAAGGAGGAGTAAACAAGTAATAGAGGATCAGAACTACTAGTAGAGTAGTTATTCTGTTATGAGCAGTTATTCTGTTAGAATAATACTTGGTTGTTCTATTAGGATAATAGTTAGTTGGTTATAAATAGAGAGGGGGTCCTTTGGGGTAAACCAACCTGTTTCAGAGTTGGAAAGGAAGGTTAGGAGAGAAAAGGGACCTCTCGAATTGTCCTTGGGAATTCAGATTGGTACACGTTTACCATATCTGATCATCTTTGTAATTCTTTGCATTTTCTGTTCGTTCTACCTCTGATTGTTACAGAGAGGTGAGTTTCTCAATAAAGAACTATTCTTTTCTCAAAATTCTGGTCCAGTTCTATCAACTGGTATCAGAGCTCCCAAATCCAGGGACTTTTTCATGGTTTTTACGAGAATGGAGGCTAGTCTCAATGCTATGGAGAGGGGACTGGAAGCTTGGAGATGCCAAGCAGAGGAGAAATACGAAATCCAAAGAGCTAGGGGAGAGCTATTAGAAGCAAGAATCAAGAAAACAGAGGAAATGGCTGAAGAAATTCTGAGGCTGCTGAAAGGTTTCCAGCGAGGAGACCTATCCTTTGGGAATCGGTCGAGCAGTTCTAAGCATGAAGAAGAAAGATCAGTCGGGGGATCAAGATTTGAGGAAGGGAAGAATCGGTGGAGGAAACTAGAAATTCCTCTATTCTCGGGAGATGATCCAGAGGTCACAATAACTGGTAAAAGCCAAGAGCAATATATTCTTGACTCTCCTGTTCGAGAAATAGAAACGCCCTTGGGCTTTGCGATTGAGGAAATGGAAACAGAACACAGATCAAAATCGCTGGTGGCAAGAGAAGGGAGTGAAGAGACCATTGGCACTATTCTTGGCATGGCTGTGCTAGAATCTAAAGAACAGCAGGAGGAGGTCGAGATTGAGAAG
Source organism: Ormosia emarginata (assembly GCA_029884605.1). Lineage (NCBI taxonomy): Eukaryota > Viridiplantae > Streptophyta > Magnoliopsida > Fabales > Fabaceae > Ormosia > Ormosia emarginata. The sequence goes on along the minus strand of JAQQTP010000054.1, from coordinate 9,565,205 downwards.
GAAAAGGACTTCCAGAAAGAGACCACTATTGTGAAGGAAGTCCTTCCTTTGGGTCCTACAATCGAAGCCCAAAGAGCCCCCAATCGTGAGTGTGTTCTCACCATGGTGGGAGAAACTGGACTCGCGTCCTTGCGCAGCAACTGGAGGGTTGTTCACCACGGTGCAGTTGCATCCATTTAGAGGTGTGAGCTTGATGATTCCGAAATAAGAGAGGGTGAAAATGAAGGGGAAGTGCCACCCTAGGAGTCACACGATGAAGGAGCAGAAGGAAGAGGAGCTTCCGGCCATGGAGCTTTGGGTTACAAGAAATCCGATCAAGATGTTGCTACCACTTGAGTCACCGGATGCAGACCCTCACACGGAGGCAAATGGGTTAGCTACTGTGACTAGGTCCGGCATCTTGCCGAAGCTTCCACCACCGGAGTCGCCAGAATTGCCGGACCCAGATCTTTGTATGGCGACTATTGGGAAAGTTGCGGTGAAGGGGCGGAGAGAAATGACTGCTGCACCACCACTTCATACCAGAAGTGTCGTTAAGCGGAAAGGAAGAAGGGCAAAAGGGGAAATCCACCAATTGTGTTACTTCCTTGACCTAATGGGCCAGGCCCAAATCAAGCCTACTAGTTGGGTTTATGAAAATGGAGGGCTGAAGTCTCACTTAAGACCTAACAGTGGGCCTCATCCAGTGCTGAAAACTGGACCACACTCAGCAACAATAGGCTCACATTTAGGGCCGAAAGAATCTTATTCGAAGATTAAAGATGAGTCTTACTCTTACCTAATTGGGAAGTTCTAGAAATCTTATCAGATGAGAAAGTGAAAGAAAAGAATAGAAAATGTGTAGCAGAAAAGAGAGAGAGAATGAAAGAATAAAGAAAACGAACTAGAAACTGAAAATTGTAAACTGTAATCAAGACAGTTACAACAGTATACACAACTGTATTTATACAGCTAGTAGAAGCTTAACTAGAAGTTTAACTACCCTTAACTAACAAGATTATATCCTAACTAACTCTTGATCTCTGGAACATTCTGAACTCTACTAACAACTTAATATAATATACTCTAATATGCTCCCCTCAAACTCAAGGTTAGTGTTGTAAAGCCAATTTATCAAACACCCTGAGTTTGTCTCTCGAAGTACAAAATCTCAGACTTGACAACGGTTTGATAAACAAATCAGCTGTCTGATCTTGTGCTGGAATGTGAGACACCACGAGGCTTTTGTTGAGAACCTTTTCTCGAACAAAGAATATGTCCAATTCCATATGCTTAGTTCGAGCATGAAGAATTGGATTATGAGCAAGAAGCACTGTACTAAGATTGTCACAATGGACAACTGGAGTTGGAACAGCAGCGTGAAGTTCTTGCAGCAGTGACTGAATCCAGATCAGTTCTGTAGCAGTGGCTGCAAGGCTGCGATACTCAGCTTCTGTACTGGACCGAGCTACTAAGGTCTGCTTCTTTGACCACCAAGAAACAAGATTAGGGCCCAAGAAAATACTTGATCCAGAAGTTGACCTTCTATTATCCGGATCTGATACCCAATCAGCATCACAAAAGGCATGTAGAGCAAGTGATCTTGCAGGTTGCAGTAGCAGACCATGAGTAATGGTACTCTTAAGGTACCTCAAAATACGTTTAACAGCCTTCCAATGATCCTCAAGTGGAGAACTAAGAAAATGGCAGACTTTGTTCACACTGAAGCAAATTTCAGGTCTAGTGATTGTTGCATACTGCAAGGCACCAACTACTGACCTATATAGCTTAGGATCATCAATATAGTCGCTTCCAAGTTTAGACAACTGCTGTTAGTCACCATAGGAGTACATATACCTTTGTCATCAGTCATCTTAGCTTTTTCAAGCAAATCTCTAATATATTTACTCTGATTGGGAAGAATAGACCCATTAGACAAGTGTTGAACTTCTATTCCAAGAAAGTAGTCAAGTTTCCCTAGTTGCTTTAAAGCAAACTCTGCATTTAGCTTGGTGATCAGCTGCTGTACCAAAGTGGTTGAGCTTCCAGTCACAGTGATATCATCCACATATATGCGAACACAAGTAGCGTGCTGTGAGCTTCTTTGAATGAAAAGAGAGGGATCACAACGGCTAGATTTAAAGCCAAAACTGATCAAAGAAGCTGCCAACCTCTCAAACCAGGCCCTAGGAGCCTGTTTCAACCCATAAAGTGCCTTATTTAGCTTGCAAACCAGCCCCTTATTTGAATCTTCAAAACCTGGAGGTTGCTGCATGTATACCTCCTCTTGTAAATAACCATTGAGGAATGCATTATTTACATCTAGCTGCTGTAACTCCCACTGTTGAGTGAGTGCCAATGTAAGCACAACTCTAACCAGTAGTGGTTTAACAACTGGTGAAAAAGTTTCTGTATAGTCAAACCCAGGCTGCTGATGGAACCTTTTAGCCACTAACCTGGCCTTGTACTTGTTAATAGAACCATCAGGGTTTTCTTTTACCCGAAACACCCATTTGCAGCCAATTGCAATCCTATTCTCTGGAAGTGATACCAATGTCCAAGTCTGATTCTTTATCAGTGCATCATACTCAGCCATCATGGCTGCATACCATTTGGGACTAGTCAAGGCCTCTTGGACAGAATTGGGTTCAAGATGAGCAAGAAGCAGAGTTGGAGTTATTCTTGGTTTAACAATACCAGATTTGGACCTTGTTTGCATGGGATGAGTAGACACAGAAACAGCCTGAGATTTAGAGAGATTTGTAGGTTGAAAATCAGAATCAGAGGTAGTGAAAAGAGTAGTGTTTGCATATTCTGATTCAGAACCGGATCCAGTAGCAGGAATTAAAGCAGAATCAGTGGACAATGAAGCAGCAGAGACTGGAATTGCAGAATGAGAACCAGAACCAGTAGCAGGAATTAAACCAGAATCAATGGACAATGGAGCCGCAGAGACTGGAATTGCAGAGACAGAATCAGAACCAGTAACTGGAATTGCAGAAACAGAACCAGAATCAGTAGGTAAAACAGCAACAGAGACTGGTAATGAGGAAGAATTAGCAGAAGAAGAATGAGTTGGACGGACAGAAACTGGTGAGATACTAGAAAAGGAGAAAGGAGGGATAGGAGGACCAGATGAAATGTCAGTGATTTTGTTAGCAGCTGTAGAGGGATGAGACTCTGAATATGGGAAACGAAACTCATTAAAAAGAACATCCTTGGAGATATAAATTCTGCCATCTGAAGAAAGGCACTTGTGACCCTTATGATTAGAGGAATAGCCTAGAAAGATGCACTCACTAGATCGAAATTCTAGTTTGTGTCTGTTATAAGGCCTCAAACGGGTAACAAGCACACCCAAACACCTTAAGAAACTTATAACCAGGACTTGCATTAAAAAGTTTGATGTAAGGGACTTTATTTTGAAGAGCTGTGGTGGGAAGCCTATTAATGAGATAAACTGAAGTGAGAAAGGCATGATCCCAAAATTTAAGCGGCAAGGAAGCTTGGGCCAATAAAATAAGACCCATATCAACTATTTGTCTATGTTTGCGCTCAACACTACCATTTTGATGGTGAGTATGAGGACAAATAAGACAATGGTTAACGCCCAAATCAGCAAGGAACTTCGAAAAAGGTCTAAACTCCCCACTCGAATCTGTTTGGACAGATTTAATCTTTTTATTAAATTGAAGTTCAACCATTGCCATAAACTGTTCGAAAACTGAAAAAGCCTCTGATTTTTGTTTAAGAGGATAAAGCGAAGTAAACCTTGTACAAGCATCAGCAAAGGAGATGTAGTAAAAACTACCACTAGAGGACTGAATAGGGGCTGGACCCCACAAGTCACTAAAAATTAGCTCAAAGGGTTCTTGATAAACAGTAGTAGAAAGCTGAGAAGGTAAACGATGGGCTTTACCAAGACAACACACTGCACAAAATTCAGAAACCATTTTTTTACAAATGGGAAGATTGCAAGAGTGTAATACAGACTTGACAATATCAAAATGAGGATGTCCCAGCCTACAATGCCACAATGTATAGGATGTAGGAACTACATTTACCGAAAATGAAGAGTCATTATTTATAGCTGCTGAACTATCAACAGATTTATTAACAGTATTTACAATAGGCTGAAATCCTAAAGAACTATTTGAAACAGAGGATGAGGGTGCTGAAGCTGCAGACTGTGAAGGCGCACGAGGCAAGGAGAAACTGTGGAAGGTGTATAAACCATCAGGTCCAATAGAACCCTCCAGCAGTGTCTCGTTTGTGGCCTGAGACTTCACAAAACAATGAAAGGGGTGAAATTCACAGTAAACAGAATTATCTTGTGCAAATTTACTAACACTCACTAGATTTTTGGTAATTGAAGGAACAAGAAGTAAATTGTTTAGAGAGAGAGAAATATCAGAATTAAAAGGAGATGGAATTTTAGATGAACCAATAGACTGAATTTGAATGCCTTGACCATTACCCATTAAAAGTTTGATCTGAACCAGGAAAATCCTGTCGTTGCTGCAGATTGGCAGGATCTGCAGTGACATGATGTGTTGCACCGGAGTCAGGATGCCAAGCTTGACTAGAGCTCTGTGTAGCAGAGGCTAACATAGCCATAGGATTCATTTGCTGTGCTGTATAATTGGTAAAAGGATCAGCTGAAAACAGAGCAGGTATAGAATGTTCAGCTTGGGTGGAGTACTGGTATGGACCAGCATTGGACTGATATGGGCCAGCACTGGACTGCAGTGATTGATGCTGCAGTAAAGAGGGCTGATGAGACTGAAACTGAGATGGAAGCTGTTGAGGCTGAAACTGAGATGGATAAAACAAGGAACTAGGCCCTGACTGTAGCAACTGTGAGTGTGCTAACTGGGCTGAATATGGCTGCAAGGACTGCACTGGCATTTGTGGCATTGGTGAGTGCTGAAAATTCTGCCGTTGGTGCTGATAATTACGTTCTGGTTGAGAATTTTGGGCTCGACCATAGTTATGATCAAACCTATAATATCAAACTGAGGCAGAATGGCCAGTCTGATCACAAACTTGGCAAACAACAGCACTTCAGTAGTTAGAACCAAATCTGCCACGTCCTCTTCTTCTATTGCCAAATCTACCACCTCGTCCTCTATTAAAATGCTGCTGATAAGACTGAGTGCCAAATTGATTGTAGCCAGAATTGTAACCGGACTGAAAACTGGATGGAGCAAAACTACGTGGAGGTGGAGTCTGAACTGAATTTGAATGATTTTGATTCAAATTTGAAGATGCTCGATTCATGGAACTGAAAGACTGAGCAGGTGCAACGACATGTTTGGTGGAAGAGTTGGGTAGAGATTCACCTTCTTTAGCTTGAGCTATATTAACTGAAAAGGCATCAGAAACAGTGAGATGATTTTTCTCTATTCTGGCCACATGAGACAGTAATAGAGACTTAATGTCTCCAATAGTATACAGATCAAGCCTGCTGTTAATTGATGTAACAAATGCATCATATTATCATCTGGAAGACTGTCAAGTATGACATCAATATGTTCTTGAGAGGAAACTGGATGACCAATGGAAATGAGAGAGTCTACAAGTGCTTTAATTCTCATAAGGTGTCCTGAAACAGAACGGGTGCCCTTCTTGGTGTTTCCAAGTTCAGAACGATATTGATTCACCTTTGCTCGATTTTGAGACAAAAAATACACATGGACTTCGTTCCAAAGCTGCCATGAGTGCACACAACCAACCACACGTGTTTGAAGAGGATCGGAGAGTGATGACAAGAACCATGAGAAACAACAGTTGGTCCTGCTGTTCTCAATCCAGATATGCATCATTTAGATGACCAACGTTTCTGTCTGAATCTGACAGAAACCGTGGAGGAATGTCAGGATTTACAACAAATCTTTGTAGACGATGGGCTTTAATTGTAGCTTCGATATGTTGTTTCCAGATTAAAAAAATTTTCTCATCAAGTTTGACTGATATTGAATGAGCAAAACTAGTCAAAGTTGAAGACCTAAGAACAACATTTGCAACTGGTGGTGGAGAAGCATCTGTAACTGGTGGTGATGATTGGGCTTCCATAACTGCACTCAGATCACACCTCTAAAATTTTGATGACACTCCTCAAATCTTGAACACACCACAGAAATAAACCAAGATTGAAGCAGAAACAAACCAAGATCTTCTGATCACGTAAAGCAGAAAACCCAATCACAGAGAAAAGTTTCGCAACTCACAAACTCAGAAGCAGAAACCTCAACTAGACTACGAAGCAGAAACAGATCCAGAAAGAGGAGAGAGAGAGGCGATCACTGCACAACAAACGGGTACCGAAGGCGGTTTGTCACGCGCCGGTGAAAGGACGGCCAGTGGATCTGAGCGCAGAGGCTTTGGTCGGCGTGTGTGGGCACGTCGGAGGGAGTTTCCGGTTGGTCTTTTGGGTTTTGGCCGAGCAGGGAGAGGCGATCCCGGTGGTGAGTCTCCGGCTGGAAAAGTCGCCGGAAAAATTGGACGGAGGTGGAGGACAGTGGGCAGCGGTGGGTCTGCTCACCAATCAAGATCACAATGCAAAAACACAACAGAGAGTGCAGAAATTCAGAATTTCAGATTGAAGTAGAAAACACGGATCGTAACAAGCTCTTTGATACCATTCTAGAAATCGTATCAGATGAGAAAGTGAAAGAAAAGAAAAGAATAGAAAATGTGTAGCAAAAAAGAGAGAGAGACTGAAAGAAGAAAGAAAAACGAATTAGAAACTGAAAATTGTAAACTGTAATCAAGACAGTTACAACAGTATACAGCTAGTAGAAGCTTAACTAGAAGTTTAACTACCCTTTAACAAGATAATATCCTAGCTAACTCTTGATCTCTCGAACATTCTGAACTCTACTAACAGCTTAATATAATATACTCTAATAGGAAGGAGACAGTTTTTGGAAAGACAAGAAGATTACGTGCTGCCATCATTCTTGGGTATCAACTACAAAGAGCCCTTGGCCAAGTTTTTACACCAGAATGCTATGCTGCAACTGCTGAAAAACTGGGTTGATCATTACCAGTATCCCATCTGGATAATGGAAACTCTGTATTCAGCTCTATCAAAGTGGACTTTATTTCATCAGATTTTTGGGTGTTGGCAGCAGCTATGAATGCATTCATTGCAAAAGAAGGTTGGAGGGGAATGAATTGGTTGGCAAGTCTGGGGAAGATCCGGGCTAACTTCAAGAACTTAACCATTCAGCTAGCAGTGGGAGGAGAGGTTAAAATGCTGAAGGGGGCACCTGCTTTATCTAGATCTACAACTGTTGGTTCCAGTACGGGAGGGTGCAGCAATTCAGCCGCAGAGCCAGCATCATCTCTCATTAGTGCAACAAGTTGGCAATGGGACCCTGGTGGAAGTCTCTTCAAGCTGTTATTGACATTTATCTAGAACTTCACCTTGAGGACAAGGTGGATGTCTTGGGGGGGGAGTATTGTTAGCAAGCCTATCATTAAAAGGGTGTACACTAGGAGGAGTAAACAAGTAATAGAGGATCAGAACTACTAGTAGAGTAGTTATTCTGTTGTGAGCTATTATTCTGTTAGAATAATAGTTAGTTGGTTGTTTTGTTAGGATAATAGTTAGTTGGTTATAGATAGAGAGGGGGTCCTTTGGGGGAAACCAACCTGTTTCAGAGTTGGCAAGGAAGGTTAGGAGAGAAAAGGGACCTCTCGAGTTGGCAAGGAAGGTTAGGAGAGAAAAGGGACCTCTCGAATTGCCCTTGGGAATTCAGATTTGTATACGTTTACCATATCTGATCATCTTTGTAATTCTTTGCATGTTCTGTTCTTTCTCCCTCTGATTGTTACAGAGAGGAGAGTTTCTCAACAAAGAACTATTCTTTTCTCAAAATTCTGGTCCAGTTCTATCAACATACTACTGTAGTGGCTGTACATATTTATCTACATTTGTTAGTCACTGTGAATAAGTTGATTGTACTATTGTACGTTGTTCATTCCAATAAGCTGACGGGATTTAAAGTATCTGATATTTCAGACCTATCTTTTTTGGATTCCAATATTAAAATCAATTTTAACTGTTGGAATGTCTTTTCCCCGTTGCAAAGGTAACTGTGAAGTGTTTAATATCTCTTAATTTAGATAAATGACGACTTATTTTGTTTCAGTACCTTAAAGATGCCTCTGTTTTTGGTCCCCCCCCCCCCTTTTGTCAAATTTTGTTGGTCTTGACTTGGCAAACTGAATACTTGCTAAGTTTAAGCTTCTATTCTTTGTATTTCAAGATTTTGGTGTTATTCGTGGCATCCATTTATTAATTAGCTGTATTACTCAATTTCTTGCAGTTGTTACTGGTTTTTCCATCATTTACTGCTTTTTACTTATGTTTCTTATCTAAAACAAAACAGAGGCTGATATGAGGCGTGAAAGTGATAGGAAAGAACAAGAGAAGAAGAAAGCACAAAAGGTTGAATTTATCCCTGGGGGAACGCAACCAGGAATTGTAGCTGGTGCTCCCAGGATCAGCATGCCTGTTGCAGGTTCAGAAACCACCTAGTTTTTTGTGCAGTGGTGAAGCTTTTCCTTAGAAGTCATTTTTCATTATATGTCTGCTGTATAGTTAAAGTGCTTTTATATTGACTTTTTGCCTTAGGTGGTTCTGCTGTGACTACAAGTGGTTTGCATTTGGTGCCTCCAACAGCTGATTCTATTAATCGGGATGGTAGACAGAACAAAAAATCAAAATGGGATAAGGTATTCATCTAAACAAATGTAATTGCTACTTCAGTGACATTCTTCATTTTGCTTACAAAATTTTAGTGAATGATCTTGTTTCAGGTGGATGGTGATCGGAAAAATCCTCTGCCCTCTCTGGGGCAGGATTCTGTATCTACTGTTGGGGCTCATGCAGCAATTCTATCTGCTGCTAATACTGGTGGTGGATACATGCTATTTGCGTAAGTTGATAAACAACCTTAAACAACTTTATGCATTCTATTCTTATGTTTTGATTCTGGTTTGGCATGTGTTTTATTACGTAGATATGTTGCATGTTATCTATTTGAATACGTCGCATCTACTGAAAGAAATCTAGAATCTAAAATTAACATATAAGTATTGACTTGGTTTGGCTTGTGCCACTTGCAGAGATTCCCAATTATAAATATTGGCTTTAGGTACTCATATCTTTACTTACAAAATGTGTATTTCAATATTTTTTTATGCTCTAGCAGTTTCTTGCTGTGTTAAAGTCATTCTGTGATTGACTTTCGATGGCTAGATTGTTAATTTTTTTGTCCTATTTCTCTACTAATTGCTGTATCATACTTTCATCTACTAAGCTAATTTATTTTAAGTGGCAGCTTGTAGGTTTGAAAGGTAACCAAGTTTGTAATTCATGCTTGCAATAATTCTTAATGTACTTTAGATAAGTTAAACAGCTTCAGTTTTTCTGGATTATCAACAATTTCTGTTTTTTATGAAGAAAAAATTGCTAAAGTTTCTGTTTTAGTACAGGTTGAGTTCAAAATCTTCAAATCCTGTTTATTCTAATCTGTTGTGTGTTTATGGTCAATGTTACTTCATGAAATTGACCGTCAAATGGCTGGAATATCCGGTTCTGACAACTGGCATTTAGCTAATAAAGTGTTATATTTGATACAGTGACTACTTTTCTGTTGTTGGACAGGCAGCAAAAACGGCGAGAGGCAGAGGAGAAAAGATCTAGTGAAAGGAGGTTGGAGAGAAGATCGTGAGCCTTTCATTTTGATCTGTAGTAACTGACACCGTTTATAAGCCGGTGGTTGAGATTTTTCTGCACAACATTTTTGTCTGTTCATTATCTTTGGCAATGATCATAGACAGTGTATACTATCACAAATGAAAAGAAATTTTCTGCTCCTACTTTGCCTAATGCTTTATCCCTATGTCACAGCTGGAGTAACTCTTTAATTCGACTGCGATTGTTGTCCCGTGATCCTGTCGGCTGATTGATTGGGGTTCGTTTTACTTGATCTGTCCTAATATTTTATTTGGTTAATACTTGTATATTTTATTAGTTTTTTAACTGTAGTAGTAAGCGATGCACTTTGCACTAGATATCTATTATGGATCTTTGCGTCAAGATACAGTTTCGGGCCCATGTTATGCACGATAAGGGTTTCTGCTCAAACGTACTTTCTCTGAGGAATACTTCTTACCGGGAAATTTAGGGATATTAAAACTTTACTTGTGGCATATTTGTACTTGGATTTTTTCATTTTGTGTGTATATTTAATTTTTTTTAACTTGATAAGAAAACTTCAGAAAATTGTTATACACAGATCTCATGCATGTAAGCATATTTATATATGTATGAATAATGCATGAATCTATACTATACTATATACTATACATGCATGCAATCGGAATTTCAGATACAGAATAAAAAAATAAGGTTCAATCCGGAACGATTGATTGAATATGGAGATGTGGATTGATGTGTCATATTCAACGGTATGGTTGTTCCAATATATTTACCTGTTTCTAAAACGTCCTTTAATAAAATATAAATGTTTATGGAAGGACATTACTGCGTGCACAAAGCGATTACATCGATCTCAAACTGTCAGTTGTGGATTTTGGATTTATTTTTCCATCAGACCATTCTATGGCATTACAATGAATAGTTAAGCAAAGAATATAATGCTTTAACTATTCATATTCATCCTGTTTAATTATGCACCATTTGAAAGAGAGAACTCTCAGACCAAAAAAAAAAAAAAAAGAGAACTCTGATGTTAAGTCAGCTTGGGATTAACTACCACCGGGCTTGTGTGTTTTAACCAGGTTTGACTGTTAGCATGGTTCTTCAAACAAATTGAATGCTAAAATGTAATTGCAACCTTACTCTTCTCGCCTTTTTTTTACTCGTCTAGCTTCAATACTTAATAGTATTACACAATAAAGATATGTACCTATAAATAATGCAACTTACACAACACATACCAGGAGAAAAAAAAAAGGAAAATTGTGTCTATGTGTCTATTTGTGTGCTTCGTAAGTAGCAAATCAACAATTCTAACTATATATTTTTTTTAAACATCACTCATAGTGCTTACGAAGCCAGAAAAACTTGATGGTATTAAGCAGGATAAGGTTAGTCTAAAATAAACTTATTTTTAAAGTAATAATGACATATTTATTATTAAATTTTAATAAATAAAAATTATGATGTACTTTAAATTAAAATAAAAGTAAATATATTTTTATTTGTTTATTTTAAAGATAATCTTATTTCAAAAAAAAAAATCCATTGAGCCCTGTTCAATTTAAATTAAAAATTATAACAGTAGTGCTCCGAGAGAGCCACTGGTTGCGGTAATTCAGCAGGAATGTATGGCAAATAAATAGGAAAAGGAGTTTTACACAAAACGAGGTCAAATCAGCAAAATAAAAGAATAATTTTAATCATACACTTTTACTCATATTATTTTATGTTTACATAAATTTTATCATTAAATTATATCTAATTTTATTTTACTTTCTGCATATTTTTATTTTAATTTTTTCTTATAGATAAAAATGAGATATATATCACTTAAGATGGGTATCTAACTTTTTACAAAACGAAAAGGCATACTAATTGGAGTTAGGTAGAGAGCTGGATAACATCCTGCGGTGTGGGATTGTGGAAAATTTATTTGTTTGGAACTTATATACTACACGCATATGATATGAATATATTGATATGAATTTTTTTACAAATAATTAAAAAATATAAAAATAAAATTTTTAAAATATCAAATTATCTAATATAATATATATTAAATATAAATATTACAATCATTTTAAAATATCGGTGTTAGGTACCTTTGGAGTGTAGCCGAGTTGAAAAAGTGGCACTAGGTTTCTGCTGTCCAGCTATTGGTGCTCTATAATCTATGTTCATCGTCCTTTGAGTAAGCTGAAAAGGGAAACCGGGCACATATTTGTCTTTGCTCCTTTGCTTTATCATGTTAGTTACTTAACAGTTTTATATGTTCTGTTTTAATATTTTAAGTATAATTTATATATTTATTATATTATTTAATTTAATATTAATTAATTTTAAATTAAAATTTTATATAATATTAGAATTAAAATTTTATTTTTATTATTTATTTTGTTACATTTATTTTCTTCTATTTCATTGAATTTATTTTTATTTATTTTGTTAAATTTGTTTCTTTTACTTAAAGTTTTTGTAAAAATGTGTTAAGAATTTCATATTATATATTCTAATATTTTGAATATTATTTATATATATATTGAATCATTTCATTTAATTTTAATTAATTTTAAATTAAAATTTTACAAATTAAAAAATAAAAAAATATTTTAAGATTAGCCAACAGAACTCTTGAATTAAATAGTCATTACATATTATATTAATATATATTCATCCTTTATGTATGTGTACAAAATCTCCTTGAAGAAAATAGTTTGCTGTTTTGGTTAATTTAAAAATTCATATTAGTGAATTTTACAGTATTTTATGCACATGACTGTAGTGCAATCTCCGCTTGTCATTAGGAGTTTTCATGTGCAAGATGGGGAGTTTAATCCCTCCGTATCTCATTTTTTTAATTTTCCACCTAGATTTCAATAAGAGTCTCTTAACTTAAAGAAAAAAAAAAAGTAACATCACAAAGTAGTATCTGGCAATAAACTCATATTATTTATACTTTTATAGAAAAAATTCCTTATTTGTTATTTTGTTTTTTTTACTTTTGCTAAAGAATTCAGATATTTTGCTTAATTAAAAATGAATAATGAAAATAAATGTTTATTTTTTTGTGAGATTACAAGATATTTTTATAAATTTGGCTCATTTAAATTATTCATGTAACTAATCTTTATTCAATTACAAAAACATGAAGAATATGCGATATTTTTACAAATTACTTTTTTGATATTTAAATTCACATCCTCGTACTTAAAGAATTGAAGTGTTTATGACCTCAAGCCACTTTTTGTGAGTAATAAAATTTTTATTTTAAATCAATTAAAAAATAACCACTTGCACAGCATTCCTAAATTTAAGACCTTTTCTCACTTTTCAAAATATATTACAGTTTTTAAAATAGCTTTTCTAGAATGATTTATATATTTTTTACATAGTATCTAATTTTATGTAAAATATATGACCAAATGGAGTTTGGTTCTTATTGCTTTTAAATTTTTTAAATTTAAGTAATTAACTTTATAAGGTAAAATGAATATGTATTCCCTAACAAGACAAATGATATTTACAATCGTATACTTTTTCTTATCCATTAAAACTTGGTCATATGCAACATTCATACATGTTCCTGTCTTTATTGCTTGAATTAAAACTTACGTCAGCATGCCATTTGCGGGAGAGCTTTACTTAATGAAGATATCATGTTGAAAAAGACCAAAATCTTCAGTCAGCACTTAATGAAGTGTGCTCTTAATATAGTTTTATAGATGAATTTAATCTCAATTAACATTAAAAAAATAAGAAAAATGCGTAATAACACGAAACGAATAGAGAATAGATTACGAATGACATGGCTTGCATAGAAATGATTCTTAATTTTTTTTTAATTTTAAAAACGGTTACACTGCATTTTTATTCATTCATGTTGTATTTCACGAATTCCCATTGGTGATAAATAGCATTGCTGAAAAAATAATCACCTTTTTTTTTTGTTACAAAAAAATAATCACTATTATATCACTTTAGTAATGTGCAGATATATCAGTTGTCTTTTTAACCTTCTGCAAAGTCCAGAGCAAATAGGGTTCCTACTACCTAGTAACAGTTTATAGCTTCCCGATTCAGTGCGTTGAGTTGGGGAAGGTGGGACCTGATATGGAACCAGTTCATAGTTGTCATTTCTTCTCCTGTTTTTGTGGGGAACTAAAAGTCAAAATCATTTTTACTTTACCCTGTGAACCGCATTAGCCATTACCATTGTTTGCACGTCCTATGCGAAAGGAACAACATAATTAGAAACCAAAGCAAAGACCCCATCTTGCTATCTTCAATGTAAGATCCTCCTATATCAACCAACATCTTCTATTCTTGTCCAGTGTTGCCATGTTGCTACCTTAGTTAGTAGGGGTTAAAAATATGTAAGGAGAATAACAAGATTTAATTCTTACAAATATTTTTCTTTTTACCAGGCAATCCTAGCTAGGCCTTAAAACCAAAAAAAAAAAAAAAAGTCTTCTATTCTTGGTCTTCAATGACACGTTCCAATCTTATTCTTTATGACAGTATCTTGCAAGTTTAGCTTCCATATTCAATTTACCCATCGAACACTTTGGTCAGCAGCATCCACATCAACTCCTCAAAATCATCATTCCCATGCTTTCTTTCCTAGTTCTGGCCCATTGAAAGAAAAAAGAGAAAGTCATATAAAAAGAAAAGAAAAAGTCTCTTCATGTAAACTTATATGGTTTTGTTTATTATCACAAAGCTAGCATTAAGGATCCTCCTTTTATGACTAACTAATGATTCTTGGTTTGTTAATCGGATATACTTAGGAATTGTGCCTTTAGAGATTACTTAGGAGCAACATTTTGCTTCTTTTCTCGCATCTTTGAATCCATAAAGATGACTTACTATACTTTTTTCAGACCCCTTTTCATCATGTGGGATAGAAACGCATTATAGTTGCGAAGAGATGATGTCTCTTACTAAATGTTGTTTGATCAATTTTGCTCTATATCTCTTTAAAGGTACACGTGAACACAGAATCAGTTTCATTTTTTTTTAAAAAAAATAGAGTGCTTTCTGTAACAAAAAATGAAAATAAGAAAAGAAAAGAGTGCTTTGAATATTCTCTAACGAAAGTTTGTTAGAAGTTTTTTCTTTCTTCCTTGTTCTTTCTATGGATGATAAGAATAAGATGACGTTATATAGTTTAAAGAGTATTTCACTTAATGAGAGTATGATAAATGTTCAGTCTTATTAAAAACAAAACAAAACTCTAGTGTTTTGGAAAATCGGTAAAGGAATATGCTAAATGTGCATTTCAACTTCTTACGTTCATTTTTGTATGTACATAACAAAATCAGAAGATAAGTGTGTGAAAATTAAGATAAAATTAACTATAATAAGAAAGTAGAAACGATATACATATAAAGTGATATGTGTAAATAACATTATTCTTATATAAAAGAAGTTTATTTTACACTTTTTGTTTTTTGTTTTTTTAGGGTGTTAAGAAGAATAAAAATTAGTATATTTTAAATGATTTTGTTAACAAGTGTCCTGAGGAAACTTGTTAAGGAATACAAAATATGAAGTGTTAGATAAAAACAATATATTTAATGCATTAAAAATTAAAAAAAAATTATTTCTTTAATTAAAACTTTCTATTTTGATATCCTTAACATGTCACTTGTTAACAAAATTCTACTTTAAAAGTATTATACTTAATTAATGATAATTAAAGATGACAAAATGGGTCTAATTAATTATTAAACCATTAACATTGCAAAGTCCCTTATTAATTATATATAGTATTTTATTTTTTTATAAAATTATAATGCTAAATGTAATTAAAAATATTTTTTCTTAAATAATTAATATTTTCAAAATAATATTTTTTTAAAATTATCATATGTCAATTGTAAAGGAAGACAGCTCTTTCTTTTTCTTTTTCTCACTAGGTAAATGCTTACTATACAAGAAATGATTGCACAAGTTAAAAACAAAACCTTCCATCTCATTTCTTTCCTTTTATTTTCACCATTGTTATTTGGTAAATTGCTTCTTTTAGATAGATATTGGTAAAAATTTTAAATTTGTACAGATAGAATCCTAGAAGGACCCTACCTTTTCATTTTTTTTTATAACAAACATAATACCAAAGTTGAAAGGAGGTTACTTTTTGTGATAAATCAAAGTTAAGAGAAAGAGAGACTACTCCAGTCCAAAGTTAAAATATGTAATATGTTTTCAGTAACAGCTTCCAGTAATATTTAAGCAGTAATACAACTTACAGTTACAGTCAAGCCTCACACATGATTTTTACCTTTGCTTTTCTTAATTAATATCTCTTTTAACCCTTGCTCTTTTTTAATTAATATCCTTAGGATCAATGCACTTGCAAACTCAGTTCTGCAGAAACTTGGTTGTAAAAATTTAATAGTAATATTGAGGCAACGGTAACATTCAGTTCAGAATTTTGGAAGTTCCTTGAGGGCCATTTTGGGAATAAGCAAAAGTTAACGGCACCTGCCCTTAATAATAATAGTATATAAAAATCAAAGAGAGAGTGAGAGAGAGAGACAAAGATTGAGTTGAACAGAAGTACTACTACAAAGGGGAAGACAGACCTCAATAGTGGGCTGCATGTGTGCAATTTCTCTTCCTCAGTCGCTCTGTTCTCACACACATAATTTCTTACTAGTTTCTCTTCAACTGTGCATTCTCTCTCTACATTCTCTGTCTAAAACATTTTTTTTTCCTCATTCTCTCTCTTGCTTCCAACATCTATTGGCCTTTCCTTTCTCCTTTTTCAACTTCATTCATTGACTCCACGTTTCCTTTGCCCCTTACTCCCTCAGTTTTCTAACATTCTATAACCCAACTTTCTATCATTTCATCGGGCTTTCTCTCTTTCTCTCAAGCTGTTTTTTTTTTCTTTTTTATAATTCATAAGCACTAAGATTTGTAAGCAAGAGAAGAGTTACAAAGTGTGGCAGAGACCATGGCAGCTCCAAAGCCAGAAGAGATAAGCTACCCACCAATGGACCAACTTCAAGGCTTAGAGTACTGTATAGACTCAAACCCATCTTGGGGTATGCCCAGTTTTGATCCTTCCTCAACTGCATTTTCAGTTTTGTTGACAGATTGAGCTTTTTCTTATGCCCATTTTGGTTTTTCCCTGAGCTGAGAGTGATATCTATGTTTTGACTTTTGAACTGTTAACAGTGGAGACAATAGCTCTGGGTTTCCAGCATTACATTTTGGCCTTAGGAACTGCAGTGATGATTCCTTCATTTCTTGTGCCTTTGATGGGTGGAAGTGATGTAAGCCATTAGCCATTCATTCCCAAGTTCAAGTCCTTTTGCTTCTGCAATAGTTCAATTTGTATACTTTTCTGATGAAATTCTTTGATATCAGCAAATCTCTAAGGAGCAAAAGCTTTTTTTGTTTTACCTTTTGATTATTTTTGTTTTATATATTTGATTTTTGTCATATTCTAAAATGAGCTGGGTGGTCCCTGAAAATGAAATTTCCTCATGGTTTTATTTTTCTTTTGCATTGGCCTAGATAGAGAATTGATATTTCATATTGATACAATGATTCAGGATGATAAAGTGAGAGTGGTACAGACTCTGCTTTTTGTTGAAGGAATTAATACACTCCTGCAGACACTCTTTGGAACCCGGTTACCAACAGTGATAGGAGGGTCTTACGCATTCATGGTCCCCATTATATCGATAATTCATGATCCGTCATTGACAAGGATAGAGGACCCACATTTGGTTAGTACATTTCTCTAATCTCTGGCCATATTTTATTTATCTTAAATTCAATTATAAGTTTATGCTCCTATTAGTTATGGACAATATAAGCGTATGAACAATTAAGCTGCTCAAATGTAAACCAAATCATTTTTTGTGATCCTGGCTGGAAAAGGACCAATATGCTAATAAGGAGTTTGTGGTCTAGCTCCTAAGCCAATTCATGTTTAGAAGTTAAAGTGGTGTTGGTTTGTTTTTTTGTTGTAATTTTCAGCTGATTAACAAAAATGTCACATTGTTTTTACTTTATTTCTTATTTTTAAACTTTTTTGAAGGAAATGGTAGAAATTTTTTATAATTATTAGTTAGAACATATCCATTGAAAATAAAAATAGAAAACAAACCTTGTAAAATTACATCCAATCCTTCTTGACAATATGTAAGGCAAACACATTATCTTGAAATTGTCTGCTTTACTTGCCATTTATTACATGAAAAATAATTGTAACCTAGTTAATAGAATGTGAGTAAGCATTCAGATTTTTCTTGAATTTGTCATCTTCAGGGCTTAAACTAATGCTCTTCCATTTATTTCCAGAGATTTCTTAACACCATGAGAGCAGTCCAAGGTGCAATAATAGTAGCATCAAGCATACAAATTATTTTGGGCTTTAGTCAATTATGGGCCATATGTTCTAGGTAAGCTCTTCTATGTGAAATGCATAGCTACTCTTGCAGTTGCAGCGCAAGAATGAAGCTTGAATCCACATTTTATAGTCTATACATTAAATAAATACAGTCTTATTCCTTTTTTTTTTTTTCAGGTTTTTCAGCCCACTTGGAATGGTTCCAGTAATTGCATTAGTTGGTTTTGGGTTATTTGACCGAGGGTTCCCTGTGGTATAACAATAACTCACGTGTCAATAATACAAGCTCTCTGAATTTCTAAGTTAAAAAGTTTAAATTTATTTCTTCTTGGTTCACATTGTTTAGCATTACTATTTTGATTTTTTCTTAGGTCGGGCATTGCGTTGAAATTGGAATTCCCATGTTAATGCTGTTTATAGCTTTCTCTCAGGTACTAATCAAATTCACTTTTTATGTCAAATAAGCTAATCAAATTAGCTTGTGATAATAAAAAAAGGAGTGAATATTTGGAATATCTAAAGTGAACTTTTGAGGCTTCACTTTAATCCACTGCAGTCCTTTTAGAGAAACATTCTTAGGCAAAATGGTTTTGAAAGCTTACTATAGGTATTTGGTGAGGGCCAAAGAAGGGCTATTGTCAATGTCCAATATTTTGTTCTATTTAAAATATAAAGTATAATAATTGTGTAACGATATTTTCTGTATGCAGTACTTGAAAAATTTTCATACAAGACAACTACCAATACTAGAGCGATTTGCTCTACTTATATCAACCACAGTGATTTGGGCATATGCACATCTCTTAACAGCAAGTGGAGCATACAAACACCGCCCAGAATTAACCCAACATAATTGCAGAACAGACAGGGCCAACCTCATTTCTTCTGCTCCATGGTTGGTACCAAAAGCATCTCTTTAATAGTTGAATATTTGTATATCAAAATGCAGGGAAGAACTTTTCAAGATTTTATGATGAAATTGAAGCCCATTTTGTTTTAACTTTTAACATACACAAAACACATAAATGGCATATACTGTGGACTCCATTTAAATTTTTATTGACTAAAAAACTATTTATATCAAAGTAGCATTGAGGAGCTTGTTGAGCAGGGTAAAGATGACTTTTGAACATGTTGCCCGCAGGATAAAGATCCCATACCCTCTTGAGTGGGGTGCTCCTACATTTGATGCTGGTCATGCTTTTGGAATGATGGCTGCTGTTTTAGTCTCCTTAATTGAGGTATTACATTTACACAAGATGGCCCTAATTGAAATTCAAATCTATTGTTGACTATTGATATTAAAAAAATTGTGACAGTCAACTGGGGCATACAAAGCTGCATCAAGACTAGCAAGTGCAACACCACCTCCTGCTCATGTTCTGAGCCGTGGCATTGGTTGGCAGGGAATTGGAATCTTGCTGAATGGACTTTTTGGAACACTGACTGGTTCAACAGTTTCAGTGTAAGTGCTATTCTTCATTTTCATAGTTTTCACATTTTTATGCGACACAAATTGATTCTTATAGGACCATGACAGAGAGAATGTGGGGCTTCTAGGAAGCACTCGTGTTGGAAGTCGAAGGGTCATTCAAATTTCAGCAGGCTTTATGATATTCTTCTCAATGTTAGGTGAGTGGCAAACTATGGGGTATATTAACCCTAACTAGAATGAACTTCCTTTAACAATTTTTATTTCATAATTTTCACTTACAAGGCACAACTTACATCCTTTCTTCAGGAAAATTTGGAGCTTTATTTGCATCAATACCCTTCCCCATTTTTGCTGCTGTATACTGTGTTCTGTTTGGTCTTGTGGGTGAGTACCACCATTTCACCTTTGATTTTATTTGACAATGCATCTCTTTGCTTCCTCTCTCTTTTTATGACAATTGCTCTTCTTGTTTTTCAGCTTCTGTGGGGCTATCATTTTTGCAGTTCACTAACATGAACTCAATGAGAAACCTCTTTATTACTGGTGTTGCCCTATTCTTAGGTTTTTCTGTTCCTGAGTATTTCAGAGAATACACTGCCAAGGCCCTTCATGGTCCTACTCATACAAGGGCTGGATGGGTGAGTTTGTTGTTTTATCTATTCTATATTATCATGATATATTTCAATTATTTGGAAAGTGAACTCAAATGCATATGCCAACCCATAGAGCTACAAATTACACAAGTCTTAGGAGGATTTTTAGATTCATAACTTATAATGCTTAAATATTATATCCGAAAGAAAAGGGAAAAAATATAATTGTGGGATTAACATTTTTTACTGCTTCAGTGTGTAAAGCACGGAGCTTCCTGGCAAACTTATGAAGTAAGATTGAACCAATGGTTACTACTTACTATGTCAAAATGCATACTGATTTGTACCAAATAGTTATCATAAGAACTTCCGTTTATCTCATTGTGAATTCTTCATGCGGCCAATTATGTCATTTTTGGTGGATGAAATGGGGTATCTGTCATAGCAGTCTTTAGAAAGTGACAGAATAATTAAGCATCTTCTGCTTCTA
Source organism: Ormosia emarginata (assembly GCA_029884605.1). Lineage (NCBI taxonomy): Eukaryota > Viridiplantae > Streptophyta > Magnoliopsida > Fabales > Fabaceae > Ormosia > Ormosia emarginata. Next base: position 9,544,601 of record JAQQTP010000054.1, on the reverse strand, counting down.
TTTGTAATGGTTTGTGCATGATGCAATGAAAAACATATCATTCTCTTTAAGAAAATGATACTAATTTTTTTTTTTCCTTTGGTTTTTGCAGTTCAATGATTTCCTTAATACCATCTTCTTCTCATCCCCAACTGTTGCATTGATTGTTGCTGTGTTCTTGGACAACACTCTTGATTACAAGGATAGCGCCAAAGATAGGGGAATGCCATGGTGGGCCAAGTTTAGAACATTCAAAGGAGATAGCCGGAATGAAGAATTCTACACCCTCCCTTTCAACCTCAACCGGTTTTTCCCTCCATCTTAAGAAAGTTTTATCACAAAGAAAGATGTTAGAGGAAAAGCATCATTTCCATATAAGGGCTATATTTTATTGGTCTGAGAGGGAAGAAGAGTGATAACTGTGTATCATATTGGTGAATTTTTTATGAAGAAAATGATCATAAGTTTGTGTTATATTTTTTCATCACCTATTTTTAAAAAAATATTAAATATTCAAGTCAAGAAGGTTCAAAGGATAAACATAGAATTTTAAAATTAAAAAGAAATATATATTTATGAGCATTGGTTAATTAACAAAATTTATTCTAAAAATTTTAATATTGGGTATTGTAAGTTTCTTACAGCTATAAAACAATTCAAGAAAGATTCACCAAAAAAATATGATACTTTAAAAAGTACTTTCTTTCTTTGTTTTTTGTAAAAAATATACCTTGGCTGGCATACATGATAAAAGATTCGCTCAACATCTTTCTTCGAGTTTGATCGAATTAGATTTTATTTTAAAAAAAACTGAAAAAGAATAAAGTTTTTTAAGCTTAGACTGATTTAAAAAAAAAAAAAAAGACTACTATCAAGAAAGAGACAAATATAAATTATAGTCGTTGAAAAAATTATTCACATTTCTTATTTTCAAATAGAAAATATGTTAAATATATTTGATAATTAACTACTTATGTAGTTATTTAAAAAAAATGTTTTAAAATTTTATTATTTAAAAATAGATATAAAAAAATTTGTTAACAAGTATCTATTTAAAATAAAATAAAAAATTAAAAAAAAAATATTTTTAATTTTTAATATATTAAATATTTTATTTTTATTTTAATATTTTAAGACACTTATTAATAAAACTTTAAAATAAATTTGACAATGATGGGCATTTTTTCCTTGGATTCTGGCTGTGTGTGTTGTGTGCGGATGTGGGTTGACTTGCAAAAAAACTGAAGCGGTGGTTAGATTCAGTACCCGAGTGCCCGTTCTGTTGGTGGAGTCTAGAGTCTAGAGACTAGAGACTAGAGCCGCTGATGTTGTGGTGTCTCAGTGACTGTTAGGAAGCAGCTTTATTTTACCCTATCACTATTATGTATGCTGTCCTTCTGTACTGTATGGATAAGCAGCAGGGTGCAAAATAACAAAGGTATCAAAATTGGATCAGGAGGACAACGAGAAACAGACGTCTATTACTTGCAGGGAAAACGACATGAACAGATAAATATATTATATAATATATACGAGAATAAATCATCGTCTGGAAATTAATACTAACCATAAATAAGATCAACTGGACTCATTCATTGACAAAAAAAAAAAAAATCAATTTTAATTTTAGTATATAGGATCGTGAATAAGATATGATCATATGAAGAACAAGATATGATCATATGAAGCTGAAAAAAAAAATCTGTGGCTAGTGAAATTCAATATCAAAAGTTTTATATATTAACAAGTGTTTTAGGAGGTTGCTAATGTAAGCAAGGACTAGCTATTGGTGTTTGCACATGCACTCTGGGCACCTAGGATGTCTATAAATGCTTCGGCCATAACTCCTTATGCCAGCCTTCTGGCCTTCCTGGATCATCTTCTTTACTCTGTCTTCAAAACTGTTCCATCCTATGGTGCCATTCTCCGTCAAAATTGCCGCTAGCCTCTTCTTGTTAGGCCGCAAGGTAGGAGCATGACCACCACCATAGTAGGTTCTGAATCCAGATACCAATGATGAAAGTTGGCTACCAGAGTCAGTCATGGCAAATACATCAGCAGTTGCACAGGCAATGAAATCCAAAGCAGCCAGCTGCAATGACATCAAATATACATTGTTAGATATCAAATTTGAATTGTCAATGATGTTCTACTTTACCTTTTCTTGTCTTTCATTGGTTTAAGAACTGAATCCCATATTAATAATGCCAATACAAACATTTTAGCTCAAAGAATTATTGTATGAAAATGTACAAAACCTTCAGTTCTGTGAGTTTAGCTACAATTACATTTTGTTGACATTAACAATACTGCCGCAGAAAAAATGGTTGCTAATAAATTTTCCTTCCTCACTATAAGAACCAAATGGAATCTATCTGATTCTGAACCTAAGGGGGGGTACTTGGGTATTATTTTATAGTCCTTTTTCAATAAAATCTAGCAAGATATTGGTAAGAACATGAATGAACAGTGAACAGTGAAGTAAGATCAGAATGAGAATTGGAAAAAAGAAAAAGAAAAATGTTTTATGCACATCAGAATATGTACATTGTATTTACACCGTATGTTAATGTGAGAAAGATGTCAAATTATATTGTATGTGATTGTAACATTCCTGTGACATACAGAATAATTTTGTGAATGAGTTCGATAAAATTAGACGTATTTTAATTAGATAAATAACGTCAGAATGAAGGGCATTACTGTTAAAATGAAAAGAGCTAATATTAATTACCTGAGAAGAAAAATTCCTGAAAGGTGCTAGTTCAAAGGGTGTAAGCAGATTTTCCTTTGTGATCACATTGGGATAGAGCCTACTGAAGGGATCCATTCTTGAGTTTCCACCATAAATATGAGAACCAGCCAAGTAAATGTAAGTTTCGCGTTTGAAACCAAGACCTGCTAGAACAATTGCCGCTTCTTCTGGTGTCAATGGACATCTTCCCAATTTTCTCAAATCCGTTGGAGAATTAAAGCTACAAACATCAATAGTACATGCCATAAAAATATTAAACAAATTACAAAGATATTTATCACTATGTTGAAAAGCATATGGTAGAAACATGCATACGTTGAATTCTTCAAGCGCTCAAGAAGCAGAGGAAAATGGCTTTCTCTGTAAGCTTGAAGTTCCTTTTTCTCGTTTTCCTCACCTCCAAATTCACATAAGGAATAGGCCACCATATCCACTTCAAATCTTAAGTGCAAAGCAAGATATTTGGTTGAGGCTCTAGCAGCTTCATGATCTTCCTTGTTCTCCATGAATTTCCCCAACAACTGAGTGTCTAACATGCTTCGTGGAGAACTATATTTTCTAATCCTTTTGATCAATAGCGAGCCAACTTGTTGAATTTTTGGCACAAACTTCAAAGCATGGAAATTGCATTTGCATCTTAACCTCTGCAATTATTTCTAAGCAGTCGTATTGAATATAAGGCAAGCTTCGAGTAAAACTAGTAACAGTATTCAAAACTAGACAAACAAGCAAACTTTATGACCTGAGTATCAGAAGGCAGCGGATCAAAACCAAGTCTATTTCCATATCCAAGGAAGTGAACAACTCCTTTTCTTAAAAGAAGAGGAAGAACAATTTTAATATAGTCAGCAGATGTGGCCTCCTTTGCAAGATCTGCATCTGTAATCTAAAATGCAAGGTGTAGGTTTTTATTGACATTGTTATAACAAGAGCAATTTGTCTTTTCAAGTGGATCACATGTAAGATAATAAACCTGGCTGCCAATAGCTGCTACATCCAGAGATTTCATATGAGGTGGAAGTTCCATCTCAATACTGATATCATCCTTCAGGATATTCATGAAATACTCCTCCTGGTATATGTCCCCAAACTGGCTGCATTTTTTTAAATATTAAACATGTGAATCAACTGTTGAGTCATTCAAATGAAATCACATACTTCTCAAAGAAGGAGGTAGCAATGTGGGTCAGATAAGAACAAGGGGGGAAAAACTGTTAAAAATCAATCAGAATGTGATAACACACTTCAAATCGTCCTGCAACTTGATATTTTGATAATTAATGTAAATTCATTAACTATTCAAATCAAGTAAAGCAATTGCTTATTTATGATAATTACTTCAAGATTCACATTCAGATCAATACGAGCGGATAGACGAAAGCTTAATCAGTATAAAAAGAAGCAAGAGAAAACTTGTATTAGTGAAATTAATATGGTACCTTGGATCCTTCCATACGTTGCTGTAAAGAAACTTTGGAATAACTAGAGTTGCATTAAGGAGAGATGCCACAGCAACAGCATTGCAAATCTGTAATCACTACAGTAGTCTCGTCACTTCCATTATTGGAGATACCAAAAGCATGTCAAAAAGAAAGTATAAAAGAACATATAGGATCATCTGTATAAGAATTAACCATATGCATTATAGTTTAAGATCCAAACCTTCCTTTCCTATTCCACAACTGAAAGTCAATGAAGGAAAAACCTTTCTTTGCAATATATGCAATGCCATCTCATCAACAAATCAATATGATAGTCGTCTATGTCACTTTTCTGGTCTGTCATCTTCGACAGCTGTTACTAACCTAATAGGAGACAATTCATTTTGATAATAGACTAGACACAAATGGAGTTTTCCTCTTGAAATCAACTTGACACAGCCCTCCATGTGTGTACTTAGTCTCGTTTATTTTATACAAAATTAATTTTCTTGTGAAATGTTCAATGCGATTAGTGATAGACATTGTATGTTTATTTGTATATGTACTATTTTAGTAATGTGCGAAGTTGATTTCTAAATATGGGAAATAATATAAATTAACTGCCAATACTTACAGCAACTCTTTGTTGATTAAGTCCACCATTTGCACTGACTAAGATGAAGCCATTACTTTTCACAGACTTCCCTGTCACAGATTGTAAACTAGTTACAGAGTAGTACATTAGGCAAAGAATTACTGATAAGTTGCAATTTAAACTTCATATTGTTTTATATGAGAATATAAGAAATGAATACATATTGTAAATATTTAAGACATTATTATAACAACAGTCAATGCATAAGAAAGGTTCATATACCCGGATTGGTTTGAAGTTTTCTTTCTGCACAAGGTTCCCATGAAGATGCCTGCTGATATGGTTCCACCCATAAATTGGATGACTCTTGCTTGAACTCCTTCTATAGTAACAAAAGTTCAGTAATCAGATTAGACAGAAATGAACTCCAAAAATTGTACAGTATCTAACAGATGATCTAAAAACAAGCATCAATCTTCAAATTTGATCCAAACCTCTGCAAGAGCACTGGAAGCCAAGTTTAGAAGTCGATCATACATGTGTACTGGTGATTGTTTCTTGTTGTAGGAATCTCTACCCTTTTCATTAAAATAAACGTGTTAGTTATACCAATTAGTAAGTAGCAATGCTAATATCACATGAATTTTAGAAGTACTAGTTAACCTAAAATTCTACTCTACTTGAGATATGCACCCCTAGGTTAAATCTATGTTTAAACATTCACAAAAATCACATCCCAAAATGTATAGATAGTTTCCAGCTTCCACAAGCAGAAGAGAAAAGTGCACATGCAGAAAACTCCATTGGAAACTTTGAATCACATGAAGTTAAATTACTAATTTCAGAAGGAAGTTGTTCACAAGTGACATCAAGCTTACGGAGAAAAGGACTGAAGCCTTTGCTATAATAAAGACTAACTCAGGTTTAATAGCTACACCCTGACATGAATACGGTTAATAGAATAAGTATATATAGCTATTCTAAAATGTTGTGCAGATATGAATTCAAGGTGGGTTCTAACAAGCCTGAGATGATGTACTTGTACCTGAAACCCACTTGAATTATTTGAGGCTGTACTGGGTTGAAGATTTGCAGACTCAAAAAAGGAGATGATAAGAGAATCAAGGAGGAAAAGGCAACCCAACAATCCAAACATGACAGCAATGGTCCTGATGTGCTTTTTCCCAACATAGAGCCCCCTACAAGAATTGTGTTTTGAAGAAGTTTTCAGCCCATGAAGCAATACAGTTTTGGTATGCCAACGGCAATCAACCCCAGTCATCCTCTTCCAAGAAGGAGGATTACTGCTTGTTATCTTGTAATCTTTCATTCCTAATCCTAAGATTACTCTAGCACCCTGAAATTCAGGACGCAGATTATACCATTACCAATCAATGAAGCTAGCTCCAAGTAGCTAAACTTTTGAGTTTAACTATTCATGCTGGCCTCATCCATCTCTTTTTCCCATATGAAGATCGATAAATATATGGCCAATGATGATTGGCTGAAAGATAGAAAAATGACCACTAAAGCAAGGAGAAGGACTCCAGAAGCTGTGTGTTTCTGGGGTCTTTCTGACTCTTATGGCTTCTAAAACCGAACCACCAATCCATTAGAAATTAGACACACACACAACTTTCTTGTATGAATTCAAAGTGAAGCGAAGGAGTAGGTGATGGGGATATCTTACGTAAGAAAGTAGATGAATGAGTGAAATCTAAGCGAAAGATGAAAACTCAACCATGCATTGGGAACTTACCTTATGGAACAAGAATCACCTACATATGGAACAACAACTTCCCACCAAACAGAACAACTTCTTCCTGAGTTTCCAATTCCATCTTTGAAAATCAAAGGGTGACAACAGCAACCACATTTCAACAAGTTTTTTTTTTTTTTTTTTTTTGGTTTCTATTCTGAATTGTTTTTGTTTCAACATGGCTTCGTTTACGTTAGTTGTCTGATTTGGCGGGTCTTTACACAACCCCATGTTCCCCAAAAAACCGTTACCCTTTTCTCAAGAGTTATTTAATTGATTTAATTTAATTTAATTTTACACTTTAAACGATTTTTTTTTAATTTGATTTTAAACGCAATTCTTTTTAGTTTTTACATTAATTAAACTATTATCACGAACTTAGCCTTTGAATCTCCATCAATTTTTTTTTTAAAATATCTATTCTAATCATTTGAAGTTTCAACAAAGCACATACATTTCAAATTACTTTAAATTCATAAAGTAAACTCTTTTTAGCAGTAAGTTCGTTCATTACTATTTTATTTTTTTATTAATTTTAAAAATATATTATCACTTATTCCTTATTTTGTCTTTCTCACTTTTTATTTTAATTGGGCAGTCTCATAATTTATTAACTTTTATTTCAAATTTATAAGAACAATTTGGATAATAAAATGTTTAAGTGCATGTATTAAACTATAAGTTTCTAGAAAAATCTGTTGTACTTTACTACAAAATAAGGGCTTCTTAAATTTATAAAAGGTTAAATGATGTTTATTAAAAAAAAAAAAGAGTTAAATGATATACACGTGGATGGAGAGGGTAGTTAGATATGCGTCAAGTTGCTATTTTCTTAGGGAAGTCAAACTTGCATCAGTTCAAGTTGTTGCATCAAAGTGGAGTTTCTCCAAAGTATACGTTATACGATTGATGGAATTTAATTTAATTTATTGTATTCATTAGCACAAATAATTAAAAATTAAGACTGTTTGCGGGCGAGGATTAGGATAGTTTGAATAATGAATTGGAAAAAACTTAAGTAAAGTATTATAGGTACTGTGCTGTTTTTAATTATAATATGACAAATAAATTTATTTTTTCACATCATTATTACTTAATTATCTATTCGGACACTACCACCGCTCAGCCAACCCAGCAACCGTGAATCAGAACCCGAGACCACCGTCTTCCACTACCCCCGAACCAAGCCTGACTAAGAACCACGCTCCGTCGTCCCGCCACCGACCACCACGGCGTCATTTCGCCACTGCCCACATCCACCACTGTCACCTAACTCCTGTGAACCACTGTCGTCTGAGTCATCATCGTCCTCCACGACCCACCACTGTCGGAGCTTCCCCGTATAAGAACTAGCCACCGTGCCTACCGTCAAAATGCCAGTTTACACCGTCGGCCTCACCTGCTCGCCGCCTCGCCAAGCCGCCGTCGTCCCCGGCACACCACCACGCAACCCAGCCACCATCTATCCCTTTGCACCACTGTCTTTCAATCTCTGTTGGCCGCGTAATCCAACGCGTGGGGTGTTCTCCCAGTGGCTCTTCGCGTGGGGTGTCGGAGTGGCTTGGAGGAGCAGTGGCTTCGGAAGGGCCCGCAAAGGTGTATGCGCCGACGGAGCAAGGTAGGGGCAACTTCACAACTTTAGGGTTCCTAATTCGAAAGAGAAGAAGGAGATCGAAGATGGAGGTAAATGAGAGCAATTCTTGAATACATATAATTCTAAGATATCATTTTTTTTTTTGATACATCAGAAAAAGGAAAAGAAAAGGCAAAGAAAGGCACAAGCCAAAGAACTACTGCCTGATAAAGACAGTGCCTATGGAATCTGCCAACAGGAGTTGGGATGCATCCGGTGGGCAAGCTGAAAGAACGTCCAAGGCAACCTGTAGCGTTGCACCCCTTTTTGCTAACTTATCTGCCACAGCGTTACCTTCTCTGAGAATATGCTGGAACTTGACATTCATATTTCTTGATAGAAGCTTTATTTTATGCACCAGAACAGCGTGAGGATGTGTAGAGCCGCAACTTCTTTCAATCAAACCCAAAGCAGTAGCTGAATCTGATTCACAAATTATTTGGGTGTAACCTGTAGTGTAAGCCAACTTGAGGCCATTCCAAATAGCATGAAGCTCAGCTATAATATTTGTTGTCACACCACAATAACCGGAATAACCAATGACCCAGTTACCATTCGAATCATGTATAACACCACCAAAGCCGGATTTTCCTGGGTTGCCAAAAGAACTCCCATCTGTATTTAGCTTGAAGAAATGTTGAGGAGGGTAAGACCAAGACACTTCACGAGCATGCCTCAGACTTTTATTACCAGCAACAACCTTAATAATCTGATGAAGACTGTGAATTTGTGCAACAACCGAATGACTGCTCCACACTTTGTCTTGAAAAATCTCCATGTTTCTCGCCTTCCATATGTGCCAACAAGCAACAGCGAAGAAAGAGCCCTGTGGTCCTCTGCAGTTAACTCTAATCCATTCAGAAATGTCCTGGAGGGGATGGTTAAGCAAGTCTCCTAAGTTAAGACAGTGCCACACTTGAGAAGCTTTGTAACAGTCCCGCAAAAGATGACTAATATCTTCTTGAGCTGCTCCACACCTGCAACAAGAAAGATCAGAAGACAAATGTCTTTGACAACGGAAAACATTAGGAGGGATGCTCTTGTGGTCCAAGAGCCATAAAAAGTGTTTGATATTTTCTGATATTTGGAGAGACCACACCCAATTTCCATTAACATCAGAAGTATTCTGGGTTGAACGAGCTCTGGTTAACCAACCATAGGCGGTTTTGGCAGAATAAGTCCCATCCAAGGAGGCGTCCCAAATAACCACATCCTGGAGGTTGTCATCCAACACAATACTATCAATCAAGTCTTTAATCTCATCTGTTATAGGAGTGGCCAGCAAGTTCCAGTTCCACATGTCATTCTGGTATAAGTCACGAATAGATAAAGCAACATCCTCAATGTGCACATAAGGAACTTTGTGACACATATGACCTGAGCTAGACCACCTATCAAACCAAAGGGATAAATCCCCAGATCCCACGAATGGATTTAAGGTTGACAGTTGACTTCGCTCCACCACCAAGGTCATAAATAACAACTCCCTTGTTTTTGACTTTGTCAATCTTGCTTTCTAGAATTTTACATTGTCCCGGATCCTTCTGTCTAGTGGCTGCCCAATTAGTCGAAATATTCTCCACTGGTTTCACGAATTGGACCTCCGTATCCTTCCTAGGCCTCTTGTTTTTGGAAGATATCTTTTGTAATTTAGAATTAGACTTTACATGTGAAGGCGGCCCCACATGTCCCCCTTTAGCCACATTTGGTGTATGCATTACGTGACTATTTGTATGAATCCCACCAGACTTCCCCTTTTGCATTGATGGCGTTGATGAGGATGGAATATCCTTATTCGGCACCGATTTTTTCTTTTGGGAATTATTTGCTTTGCGATTTTTCTTCTTAACAACCAGCCAATCCCCATGCAGGGGATCCTCATTATCAAGAGTAACGTGTGAAACGCCATAATCATTATCATTTATGGCAGTAATAATATTGTGGTCTCCTGCATTAATGTTGATCGTTTGCATCCCCTCCGTCGTACCCACGATGATTGGTTCCACCATGGCCGCCACTAGTTGGACATCCTCTATCCTCGGTGCATGCTTCAGATTATCACCTTTTGCACCTACCACTCCGACCTTATTACTGCATTCCCTGGTAAGATGTCCATAACATCCACAAGAGGCATATATTCGATGCAACCCTTCATACTCTACGTGATACCAATGGCCTTGAAGCCAGACCCTCCCCACAACCGGCTTGTTGAGATCGATTTCCACACAGACCCTAGCATATCTTCCTCGTCGGGCATCCAAAGTATTGGAGTCTACTTTAATCGACCTTCCAACAGCAGATGCCAAGGCTAAAAGTATGCTTTCATCATAGAAGACAAGGTTGAGACCCATGAAGCAAATCCACACCATTGTCCGTTCAATCGTAGCCTTGGGAGCAACAAATTCCGGAGTCCATGATTGGACTGCCAAATAATGATCAAAGACCATCCATGGTCCATCCTCCATAACTTTCTGTTTGTCCTCCTCCAGATCAAACTTGATCATAAAGTACCCATTATCCACATCTATCATATCGAAACCAGCCTTTAGTTTCCATGTTCTGTCCAATCTGTCACGTAAAATATTAAAGCCAATGTGCTTGCCAAGCAGTTTGACAATCAAGGCATCCTGCCATGGGGCACATAGTCCTTCAAAAACAGACTCAGCAATATGGACCATAGGCTTTAAGGGATTGCCATCTTCAAACTCTATCTTCGCCAGGTTCTCTTTGAGTAGATCAACCCTTGGACGAGAGGGTACTTTGTCTCTATTCATCATCACTTTGTCTCTAAAAGAGATAGGATGAGCATTGGTGCCGCCACCGCCGTCTGGTGGTTCCTTGCCTGAGCTCGAGCCACCCAAAGAACTTGCAGAGAAAATGAAATTCGTGTGGTTCTCCATTTTATGTGTTTAGTTAGGTAAGCGTTTTCTGAATAATTTACACATAATTAAAAATGAATCTCACTTATTCATGTATGTATAATTAATAAAATATGAAATGAAACTTATTTTTATGTGGATATATAAATATGATGTGTTAAAATTATATGTATAAAAAAAAATTTCGACAAATGATGTGGAAAAATACAGTTATGATTGGATAATTAAATAGTAATGATGTGTAAAAAATAATTCATATGTCCAAAAAAAAAAAACAGTAGGTTGTTCTTACTTTACCTAATTTTTGTCTAAATGAATTTTATATCCCTATCCCAAATATACGATTACGGTTGCGTCAGTAGGTTATTCTTTTTTCTTTATTTTTTTCCTATGTGGAAACAGCCAACAATAAATGGAGTTTTTTCTTCCTTGTTTACAAATTCACAATAAATCACCAAGTCATATACCAAAATATTTCTCATTAGTCTTGCTAGAATTATCCAGGCATGAAAGCCTCAACTCAGCTATTAGGAATATAAATGAATTGTGTTGTTTACAAGATCTTCTCTGGTGAAGACTTTGACAAAATCTTCTTGCGATGAGCTCATGTAAGACTTGGCCCTTGGGGTATCATGTGCATACCCGGCCATATGGGACGTGCATACATATACATATACATATTATTATTATTATGGTTTTTCAGGTCCTTGAGTTGTATGAATTCTCTTCTTGACTTAATTTTAAATTGCTAGTTATCCTTGAAGTAAGTGAATCTATTATTCTAATTCTAGATTTGAGCATGTATTTTTTTTATTTGCTTTATATAAAAAGATCTTAAAAGAAAAATCTTATATTTGTTTTTTTTTAATAATGTTTATAACTTTATATCTTATTATGTACATTTATCTTACTTGAGATTCGTTTATGATTATTGAAAACTCCGAAGCAAGCAGATAGCTTTTAGAAATGTTGTTGAATCGTTTATTTATTGATTCGTTTGCTTGATTTTATTAGCATGTCATAAATTATTGGTTATATTGCGCTATCAAAGTTCCCTACTCCTTCCTTTCCATGACAAATCATTGTGAAGTAACTCCTATGAGAAGGAGAAAAGAAAAAGTGTTTGCTTGATTTTATTAGCATGTCATAAATTCTTGGTTATATTGCGTTATCAAAGTTTCCTCCTCCTTCCTTTCCTTGACAAATCATTGTGAAGTAACTCCTATGAGATGGGGAAAAGAAAAAGTGTTTCTGAGACTTTTTCATCCCAAACTTAGACATTCAAAGATTTATCCTCGAGTTGCTCTTATTTCAAGAGCTAATTCTATCATGCACCATATTATGTTAAGGTGTATGATATACACATTGATTTTATGTATAATAGTAATTTTTTTTTACACTCTCTATCACCAATCCACTGCATTGCCACCACCATCATCCCCACCCCCACTCCCACTCCCACTCTCACTCTCACCGCCACCATCACCACTATCACTATTCCTCTCTCCACCTCTTGGACTACACCATCACCATCTTCTTCCACACTGTGAGCCGCTTGCAAAACTCGTACCACCATCGCCGCTCTGTGTTGTCCCTCGTCGCCATTGTCCTACATCGTCCACCTTAGCCCTTGCATCACCAAATCTCGTCAAGCCCCATGAGCCACCATCCCACCACTATGACTAGACCAGAGTTGATCTCGTCGGCGTTGTTGATGGTGAGATTGAGGCGCAATGGCGGATCTGCCAAACATCTTCACCTTTCTATCCCTGCAAAACTCTATCCGTCGGATCTGCCAGACGTCTTCACTTGAGCCGCAACGCCATTCCTTGCACCTTTTGCATATCGTCGATGTTGATCTTCTCAAAACCCAGCTTTTGCAAGCTCTCCTCGAAATCTTAAATATGACATCGCACACTGTTGGATCAAGCCAATGTGGTTCACTAGTGAGTCCTTGCATCCTTTGATCTCTTCTCCTTCTTCGGAGGAGGGAGAAGATTTCAGTTGATAAGTCTGCAATTTCATCAGCTTCGAAATATGATTCATGACTTCCAAAAACAACAAATCTTCCTCTGCATTGTGCAGTTATGGTGACAGTGAGGATGACAAAGCGAGGTGGAGGGGGAGGAGATGGTGGAGAAAAGGGGTCGCCACACCGTCGTCGAAGAAGGTGCGGTGGCAGCGGTGGAAAGAGGTGGATAGCAACTAGTGGTGGTGTGGAGGAAGAATAGCAATTGGTTCTATAGGTTTTCGGTCTTTAATATTAGTCATTGAGAGTCTTTTAAATATAAATCAATGGTTCAAAATGCAAGGTGCATGATAGATTTAGCCTATTTCAAGTTAATAGATAAATGACTAATTTTACCATGCACCTTAGGAAGTTGTGGTGCACAATGCACATTGTATTTTACCTATGATTATAAGTTTGATTGCTTTTTAACTCGTTTTAAATATTTTATAAAAAGTCCTTCTATTATTTATATTTTAATCCATTTAATGTGATTAAGTTTTCGCATTTTAATTCTTCAAACTACTAATCCACCACACAATTACTCCATCGCTTAATAACTCCATCATCAAGGAAATTGCTGTGGACTTCCAACACTAACCTAATCAGCATTAGCTCAAATAAAGGCTTTGACTGCAGATTTATACTTATCCTTAGATTGCATCTAATATAGAGTTATGAATATAGAGTTATGAATATAGAGTTATGATTAGGAATTCCAAACTATTTTTATCTTTGTTTTGGAAGTTAAATAACTTCCCAATAGACAATTCTATTTGGTCTTGGTGTAAATATTTCATGGCTTGGTCCAGTATACAGGACAATAGTAAAATCCTTCATTGTCCTCTTAACACACAAAGAAAAAATCAACTTGAAATGCAGAACCTTATGCAATTGAAATTAAATTCGTTAGTTTCAAATTCCTTCACATTTCCCACATCAGCTCGTAGATTCAAGGGATGGATGGAAATGAACCTTTAGGGGCCATAGGTGACCTAGGGTAGGGAAACACAAGCCCGAAGAGGGGCGAGATGCAGAGGATTTGATTTTGGGATCGGAATGAAGGACCCATTTAGATGCTAAGAAGGATGAGGTGGAACGATAAAGAAGTGGTGTCGTCTCTGAAAATTTTGGAAGGAAAGGAAAGCACATCAACATGGGTTTAACTTTGAGTGGAATTATAGGATAGAATTACAGAGAGGAGCATTATTTTCCTACTAATAGTAATAGAATATGCCATTGAACAATTCCCTAAAGTTGCATATCATTTGATGTTTCCGTGTGAAAGTTAACCTAATTAGTGTCTTATAATTATAGTCGATTTAGCCATAGCCCATAGTAAAGTGACAGAGCCATATTTTTGCCTTTAAAACACTGGAAATTTTGAGAGTTTAAGAACTCTAAGCGTAAGACACTTTTTTTATTATAATATTAATGAATGTGTAGCACTTTAGTTATATAAATTATCATTGACTCTCAATTTAATTGTATCTATGTTTTTCCATTAAAGAAATTATATTTATGTTTTAGTAAAATAATACTCATTCAATAATACATGATAATAAAAATGTCTTGTTTCAAGATACTTAAAGAATTGAGTTTAGGTAATAAACTCTAGTAGTGCTCGAGTCTTTACCGGATAGTAACTTTTTTGGGTAATTCTCAGGTGCCTCGAAGCACTGTGCACCGGAAAAGATTTAAAAGAAAAATAAAATTAAAAATGAATAAAGATTAAAAAAATGAATAATAATAAATGATAGTATCAGGAACAATTGAATCAATGAATAAAGAATTATAAAAAATGTTATAAGAAATGAATAAAAATTTATTACTTTTAATAGAAAACACAAATAGAATAGTAATATATAAGTGTGAAAGAATTAATAATGAAAAAAAGCGAAATAAATGATATTAGAATAAACTAGATAAAATAAATAGAAATAAACAAATAAATGAGCCTGATTACAACAAATGGAAGAACTATTAGATGAAGAGAAAAATAATAAATGTTTAATAAAAGGAGATTTAGAAGAAATACTTAAATACGTACTAAAAGAAATAATAAAAACTGAAGAAAAAAAATAGAATCTTCAAAATTTCCTAAACTGCTACCTCATGGAGAGGATAAAAGAAGAATATACAATTCAATAAAAAAATCAATAGATATTGAGAAGTTTCAACAATTATTAGAATAATTAAAAATAATTAAAAATGAATATAAACAAATACAAAATACTTGAACAAATAGAAATAAATAATGAAAAAGATGAAGTAATATTAAATTATAGTACTTCAGAAGAAGAATCAGAATACGATGAAATATACATGGAAAAAGGAGAAACAAGCAATCCAAGACCTAAAAGAAAATGGGAAGAATACTGAAAATATCCAAAAGAAGAATGAGATAAATATGAATAAGAAGACATGTATAATAAAGGATATGCTAGAAAAAATAGAAGATAAACTTCAGTATCAAAAGAATTTCAACCACATTATGAAAATATTAGATCAGGAACTAAATTAAATATAGATTGTGCAACAAACAAAGAAGAAGTTCTTTTATAATGGACTAATGAAATAACATTATTAATTGCAACAGATGAAAAATTTAATGGGTTTAACTTAATTGATGTTAAAAATTTATTAATATACAAAACAGAAGGAAATGTACAAAATTTTTTAACAAATATAAATGATGATACATGGAATCAATATGCAAGAACTATTAGCAATAATCAAGAATTTGCCAGAATAATTATGGGATTAATATATCAAGAATTTATATGATATAATATATTTGAACATAAATAGGAACTAAATAGATTTTTACACGAAAAAGTTAAAGCTCACTTAAATAGAATGCAACTATGTAATATGTGTGAAATAGAAAAATTTATTTGTGAATATCAAAAATACTATTATCAATTAAATCTAGAAACCAAACCAATATATATGGATATATTTATTGATAAAATACCATATCCACTTGATACAAAAATAAGAACTATTTGGCACATGCAACCACAGGAAATAGCCAGAACACTTAGAGGAATTATTCAAATATTATATAATAAACTAAGAGAACAATGCCTACAAATAGAAATAATTAGACAATTAAATCAAGGAAGAACTACAATCTGTTGTAACATACCAGAAATAGAAAATCCAAGAAATTATGAATGTAGTCGTGAAACAAAGAGAAGAAACTATTACAAAAGAAAACCAAAACTTAAAAAGGTATTCCCTAAGAAAAGAGCTTACAAAAATACTAAAAGAAAATATTTTAGAAGAAAAAGAAATACACCAAGAAAATATTGTCCAAAAGAAAAAAAGAAATGTGTATGTTGGATATGTAATATTGAAGGTCACTATATTAATGAATGTCCACAAAAGAAGGAAAAAGAATTTAAAGGAAAATCTAAAATAATAAAACAAGTCTATAAGATATATGAATTAGAACCAGTAGAAGATGAATTAAATGACACTGCAAACAAGATGTATGTATATATTCAGAAAATGAATTATCTTCAAAAGAAACAGAATCCGAATAATACTTATATTAAAATTAGAATTGAAAAAGGTAATAAAGAAACAGAAGCTTATATTGATACAGGGGCAAGTATTTGTCTAGCAACAAAAGCGTTATTTGATAAATGAAAAAAATTAGATAAACCATTAAAAATACAAATTACAGATGGATCTATACATCCACTGAATTTAATTGTAAAACGAATAACTTTAATAACCCAAACTAAATTATTTATTGTCCTAACCATTTATCAGCAAGAGACAGGTTTAGATATTCTGGAAATAGGTTTGCCCCAATGATTTAATATGTTAAGTTTTGATGATGACAAATACAAGATAAAAAGAATAATATTTATGCTTGATAGATGTGCTTTATAGATGATAAATGCATTACAAAAAGAATATTAATCATGTTACATAGATGTGCTTAATAAGATATATTGTATCATGCATATGAATATATTGAGTTATGAGTTTGGACTAACTATGCTTGTTTTAAGTGAGTAATACTTTGTAGGATAGTCCAAGCATCAAGAGTGAACATTGCAACAAGAAAGTAAAAGATCACAATCATGCTCAACTCAAGAAGAATGAGAATGATAAGATGTTCTAAGCATTTGCAAGATTTGAAGAGAAGAAATTTTTGGAAGCTTGGATTACATCAAGAATTGATGATGGTAAAAAATCAAGTCCCAAGGTTCTTCAAGAATAATTTATAGGACTTAGATCTTGTGTAAAAGTAAAAAGAAATCACACTAAGCTCAAATATGTTTTAACATCTTGAAAAAGTGTTTCTTACATGTTTTAATGTCCAACAAACTGTTTTTGGAAAGTTAGTCTTGGTGGTAGTTCAAACCTTTGAAAAATAATCAAGTTTGTGTTTTTTAAAACTGACATTCAGTTACTATTTTGATCATAACTTTCAAAATACTTTGAGTTTTGTTATGAAACTCATTTCATATGAAAATAGACTCAAATATCTTTCCAATGAGTGGTCATTTACTTTAAATGGATAAGAAATGAAGAAGTTATGACCATTTACAAAATATAGTCAAGTTTGAGTTTTGAAAAACTGAACTTTGGTCAATCTTTTGATCATAACTCTCAAAATACTTTGAGTTTTGTTGTGAAACTTATTTCATTTGAAAATAGACTCAAAGATCTTTCCAATGACTGATCATTTGCTTTAATCGGATAAGAAATGAAGTAGTTATGACCTTTTAAAGTCAGCCTTCAAAACTAGAAATGTTGTAATCGATTACAACGTTGACAGAAGTCATATAATCGATTACTATAAGTGTGTAATCGATTACCAAGTGCCCAGAAACGTTTCTAACTGCTATAAACGGCTAGTTTTCATAAAAAATCATTTCTAAACACTACCAATGACTATTTTATCATTTAGGCTCTATATATAAGTGATATTTGAAGTATTTACATCCTAAGAAACACAAGAACACTATACTTGATCCTTGAATCATCAAAAATCATATTTTGAGCTTTAAAGTGTGAATCATTGATACCCATAGAGCTTCAAGTTGTATTATCCACTCTTGAGAGAGTTTCTTATCATCCGTACTTTGTTCTTCAAGTTGTAGATCTACTCTTGTGAGAGTTTCTAATCTTTCTCTTCATCTTGAAATCATTGTAAGAGGGTGAGATATCCCTCTAGAGAAAAAGGTGATGTATCCCTTGTTTGTTAAAAGGGTGAGGTATCCCTTAAAGTTGTAAGGGTGAGGTATCCCTTATTGATAAAGAGGGTGAGGTATCTCTCAAGATTGTAAAGGGTGAGGTATCCCTTGAAGTTGAGGCTCAAGCACAAAGGGTGAGGTATCCCAAGGTGTGGTGAGTGTTCTATTATGTAAAGGTTACAAACACCCATTGAAGCTTGAAAATATAGTGAAAAATCTCGAGTGATTGCTTGAGGACTGGACGTAGGCCACAAGTGGATTGGTAGTTGAACCAGGATAAATCTTGTGTTTAATCTTCTCAACTTTATCTCTTTATATTTGTGCCTTAATTATATATGCTTGAGTTGAATTTGATATCTAGCTTATTTACTTAATTTATCTTATAGCCCAAGTAGTATTTATGAAATCTCTAAAGTTGCACCTTTGTTAAACTTATTCCGCTGCATTTATTAATTGAGTTATTCAAAATGCTTAATTTCTCAAAGTTGCATTAAAATTTGTAATCACCAAATTCACCCTCATCTTGGGTGATAGTTTCCATAGCTAACAGATATGATATTGAGAAATAATTTCTTACATTTATATGCACTAATTTGCCAATATTTAGAGCATATCTCATTAAAAACACCTTATATTAGAGTAAAACAATTACGAGAAATTATTAATATTCTAATTACTCATTTTTCTTACTGTACCTATTCTACAAAGCAATCAGAGTTTAACAAGTTGAAACGTGGTGAGATAGTTGAGGTTGTATGCCAAAAATTTCGTCATATACTTATTAATCTTGAACCTGAAAGAAGAATTCCAGCTCATATTGAAGAATTATTAGAAAATGTAAACCCATAATTTATACAAGACAAGATAGAGATGAATTTGCAAAAGATATCAAAGAAATGGAAGAAAAAGGTTTAATTAGGCCATCATAAAGCAAGCATTCTACACCCGCATTTTATATTGAAAATCATAATGAAATCAAAAGAGAAAAAAGAAGAATGGTAATTAATTATAAACAAATAAATGATGCGATAGAAGGTGACGCATATTATCTTCCTAGAAAGGATTTAATTATTGAGAGAGTAAGAAATATGTATTTATTTAGTACTTTTGATTGTAAGTCTGGATTCTATCAAATGAGGCTTACAGAAGAATCGAATGCATTAACAACATTTAGTTGTCCCTAAGGGCAATACGAATGGAATGTACTTTCTATGAGAATGAAGTAATCACCGGGTATTTTCTAACGAAGAATAAATTCAATATTGAAAGAATATAAGAATTTTTGTCTTATTTATATTGATGATATATTAGTGTTTACTAGTAAGGACTTAGAAGATCATTTTGAGAAGGTTGAATTAGTACTTAAAAATTGCTTAGATAATGGTGTATTTTTAAGCAAGAAGAAAGTTGTATTAGCTCAGAATAAAATTAATTATTTACAATTAGAAATTGAAAAGGGAAAAATAATAATGCAAAAACATGTGTTAGAAAAACTACAAAATTTTCTAACAAAATTAAAAGATAAAAAAGATTTACAACGATTTTTGGGATTACTGACATATATTTCTAATGAACTTTTCATAAAGAATCTTGCAGCTAAAAGAAAAATATTCCAATAAAAGCTTAAGAATGATGCTCATTGGTCTTGGACTGAAGATGATGAAGCAATTATTACTAAACTAAAGTACTTATGTCAGGATCTTCCTGAATTATATCATCCATCTGATGATGATTTAATTATTATTGAGACCGACACATCAAATGAATGCTGGGGTGGTGTTATGAAAGCAAAACCCCCTAGACAAAAGAAAGAATTACTTTGCAGATACATGTCTGGAACCTTTTCAGACAGTGAAATTAATTATCCAACTCACGAAAAAGAAACAATAGCACTCATTCGAATGTTAGAAAAATATTGAATTTATGTGCTAGATAAAAAATTTATTGTACGAACTGACTCTACTTATATGGCAGGATTCAATAATATTAACCACAAAGGCACTTATAAACATGGTCGATTAATAAAATGGCAAATGAAGTTAGCCGAATATAATTATTCAATTTCTCATATTAAAGGAGAAAAAAATGTTTTTGCAGATATACTATCAAGAGAATAGAGTAACAAAGCAACGTAGAGATATTCAAAAAACAACTAGAGCTTAAAGAAGCACTAAAGGAGCAAAAGCTGAAGGAACTGGAACTTATTGAAGCAGATATCAAAGTCCTAAAATTATAACTCAAGGCAGAAAGATTCTTTGAAGAAGCATTTCAGAAGTTCCAACAAGAAGAAAAGAAAAATAACAAGTGATACGTAATTTTCAATGGACCATTTCCAGGCATTTACGATGACTAGTTCAAAGCAGCACCACACTGTTAAAAGATTTTTGGAGTCCTACACAAATCTTATTTAACTAAAGAAGAAGCCGAAAGAGCACTCAAAGATTACCAAGCTAAAGGAAATGAAGTTTATCTTGGACCAAGGACTTTTTCGAAAACAATAAAAAATCCACCAGCAGTACAATCACCATTCAAAGTACTTGGAAAAATTTCATCCTCACTTGATAATTTCCAGATAACTTTCAGAAAAGATCATGAATCATATGTTCAATTCTCAGAAGAACATTTCTGAGAAAATTTCAAAAGATTAGTCCACTGGAATGACAAAGAAAATGTCAATTGTTTTTATATGGTTGACAGAAAGCTCTTCAGAATCAAATCAATCTTCCTTCCAGGAGCCCCATCTATACTGACTTTCAATATGTTTCAATTTGGATTTATTGATTGTCTTTATTTAAGCATGAATTCAGAAGAAATTAATCTTTCCTCATAATTTTAAGGAAACAGTTCAATTATTCAAGAAGAATGTAGCCAAGGAGAGAAGCATTTTTCTGAAGTTTTACTCAGCCTATCCCGACTTCATTACTAAACAGCCTGCAAAGCATTTGGTGTTTGTGGGAATAAGCAATAATAATTTTCCACTAAAAGACAAACCAACTGACATTGTCTATGAAGAAGATCAGATCACTCAAGTATTGAGCAACCAGCTGGCAAGTATTTTCTCGCAATGTCAGGATATTGGCAAGGAATCATGCATCAAGACACTATACAAAGGACCCAACATATTGTTGTTAAGCAAGACTAGTGGAAAAGTAATTAGAGAAAAAGACATGAATATATTGATAAATTTCGAACTGCCTTTGTAACACCCTGAATTTTTTATCTCTTAAATAATAATTTTGACAGTTAACAAAATTTTACTGTTTAGTAATTTCTGTGTACTGTAAAATTATTTTGTTTATTCCGTCAGCGTATTTGATCATTTTGAGTGATTTACTCCGTATCAGGAAAATAATAATTTTAGGGCCGGAGAAAATCTTTAAATATTTATTTCCCTTGACTGTTAATTATTTTTAATAATCTGACTTGATTTTCATACGTTTTCTAATATTTATGATTTTTGTGAATGATTATGAAATTTTTTGACTGTATGTGGGCCCAGGTGATCCTACGTGGGCCCAAGTGGTCCTATGTGGGCCCAGGTGGGTCCCGCAAAGTAAAATTTTTCTACGCATAAAAAAAATTGTACTGTTTAGACAGAGACAGGGGATCTTACTAAACTCAATCCTAAACAGCTTTTAAAATTTTCTTAGATCTTGTGTTTTGTATTGTATTTATTTATCGACGATAAAAATACAAGTAAATATAATCTTTCGTGGGGTTTTAGCAGATAAAAATAGAAATTATATTGCTTAAGTCAATATTGGTGGTTTGAATATCCACCATTGATTTAATTAACGATGGAGACTTGATCTTGATTTAATCAACGGTGGAGATTTGATCTTAAAAGTAAATAGGATTATTTATAACCGTTAGATGGAGATTAAATCAAGGGTAGAGATTTAGTTTTATATAAAGTGGCTATGACCATTTATAACTATTGGATTTAGAATTGATCAAGGGTGGAGATTTGGTCTTAAAAAGTAACAAGAATCATTTATGACCATTGGATAAAAATTTAATCAATGGTGAAGATTTAGTCTTAAAAAGTGACAAAGACTAATTATGACCCTTGGATTAAAAGTAAGAAGGAGTAATCTTGACCCTTCATTTTTGAGACACATCTAATGGTTAGAATTTAAAGGAGAAAGATCTAATGACCTAGATTAAGTCTTCTAAATCAAAAGTCAACCTAAATCCTAACCATTGAATTAATCAATGGCTAGAAATGCTTCAAATAATGGCTTGAAAAAGATGACAACTTTGAAGAAGCAATGATGAAGGGGGGGACGGTTTTGTGATTGTTTTTGGAGCTAAAGAAAAACTTTATGTCATTATTAGATGTCTTGATCAATTATACATAATTATTGATCATTTTCCTAAAGCAAAAATATTTTCTTCTTTCTTTCTAAGCATAGCTACGGCCATGCATCAAGTTAGAAGACAAATTTTACATTCAAATAATACTTGGTCATTCTTCTAATAATAATAATTGAAGAAGCTACACAAAATTAGTCAATTTTGGTGGCCATTCCTTTTAAGTCTACGGCCATGCATGTTTGGTAAAAGAAAAACATGCTATCTTTCATTCATTTCTATCACTTTTGTTTTTATTTCAAGATGGCTCACGGCCAAGTAGCTTTGGGGGGGGGGCTAAATATTGACTCTTCACTTGATTCCTATCATCTTTCTATCAATTAATCAAACAAAGTCTCTCTCACCTTTTTCTCAAGATAAGTGCACGGCCAAGGAAGCCTTAGGAAGCCAAATTTGTGACTTTAGTTTACTTGAATATTTTTTTTTCTATTTCAAGAACCAAAGAACCATATCAAATTTCTCTCCACTTTCTCTCCATCCCTTCTTCATGGTGGTTTCGGCCAAGCACCCTAGAACCACTCTCCATCACTTTTTAATTTCATCCAACCATAGATCTTGAATCTACATGATATTTTAAGCAATTTTCATGTTGGTGACTTTCTCTAAATCATTCATCTTCAAGGAGTTTCTTCAAGATCAAAGTTATTGGGTTTTTGAGGTGAAGTGTAAGGAA
Source organism: Ormosia emarginata (assembly GCA_029884605.1). Taxonomy (NCBI): domain Eukaryota; kingdom Viridiplantae; phylum Streptophyta; class Magnoliopsida; order Fabales; family Fabaceae; genus Ormosia; species Ormosia emarginata. The sequence continues at coordinate 9,521,306 of JAQQTP010000054.1, read as the reverse complement.
ACTTCATTTCTTCTCTTCTTTTTCATGATCTAAACCATGTTTGATCCATGGTTCCTCTTAATCAAGCTTAGTATACTAATTTTTATGTATTTTGTCTTGTATTTGAGAAGCCCTTGGTGGTGAAGGACTTGGAAAAAGAAGCAAAACAAAGAGCTTTTGAGGATCTTCAAGAGGTAAGAGGGAGATCCACCTCACCAACCAAGTATGGTGGTGAGAGATGGTTTTATATTTGATGGATAGTGAATCCATGTGAGGATTCATATACATAGTCATGTAAATTATTTGTGTGTGTTTATGAACTTTGATTATTTGTCTATGCTTGATATGCTTTGCATGATTTTATGGCTTATATGGTATGCTTATAATATGCATGATGATAATATGGTATGCTTATAATTTGCATGATGAGAATATGTTGAAATTATGTATATGTATGCCTTGATGTGATGATAGAAAGAAAATCAATTTTTGGCTCCAATGGCCAAGGGAGAAGGCTACGGTTTTTGATGCCCTTAATTAGGGTTCATGTTAAAATTTTTCAAGAACAACGGAATTAATTTTTGATCCCTAGAACATGGTGAATTTCGGCCAAGACACCTCAAAATAGGTGTTCACAAATTAATATTTCCATGAATGATGAAAATGGATGATTTGAAGAATATAAAAAATAAACAAAGGGTTCGTTTTTCAAGAGAACAAGAACATGGTTTTGAAGGATTTTTATTAATTTATTTTATGTAAAAAGATCCTAAGTGTTTTTCTAAACATGAGTTTTGAATGAAATGGGCAAACGTTGATTTTAAGGATTTGCAAAGAAAGTGAAAAAGGATTTGCAAAGAAAGTGAAAATGAATTTGAACAAATGGGTTTCGTTTTTATGACCATAAGTCTTACAGTTTTGAAAGCAAAATTTTAATGGTTTTGTTTGTGTAAAACCATATTGACTTAGAAGGAAAAATGTTTTTATAATTTTCAATAGTCATGTCCACGTTTTCGAAGGCTTGTAATGCCTTGATTTTGATGAGACAGTGATTTTCCAAGTGAAAATATAATTGATTTAATACAAAAAATTGAAAAGGGAATTAGAGCATTTTATCACTTGAGAGAATAGAAATTTTCATAACGGAAAACAAAGAAAGGTTGAAAACGTTTAAATTTCAATTTATTTTGAAAAAGACTGATTTTGTAAATGATTTAGGAAAAATGAAGAATATAATGGTGTTTTGAAAATTTACTAACGTATAATTTATTTTCGAGTTGTGAAATACGTTAGAAAATGTTAAGTTTTGAAACGTTGATTTATATCAATGGAAAAGTGATTTTTGTAGATTATATTTTGGAAAAGAATTTCTTGATTAAAGAAATGTAGAAAAAGATTTTCTTGAGTAAGAAAATGTGTTAAATGAAGTATAAAGTTATATTATTTTGAGAAAAGTTGAAAAGAATTTTTGAAGGTTAAGAAATATTTTCTGTAATGAAATTGTGATGAAAAATGTTTTACGTATCTTAAAAATGATTTGGAATATATTCAAATATTTCTACACGATTTGAATTACGTTTAAATATTTTATGTGATTTGAACTACTGTCGAAAAATCAATATGTGATTTAAAAGTGATAGAATATTTTTACGTGATTGTGAAAATGACTCGTTATGTGATTTGGAAAGTGTTTTAAATATTTTGAGAATGATGGAAAATGATTTACGTGACTTAAAAGAATGATTTTTAAGTTACGCAATTTTGAAAGAGTGGAAAAATACTATGCGATTTGAGAAACGTATGTTTTTACGTGATTGAGAAAAACATTAAAAAATTTGTACGTGGTTTAAAAGTGCAAATGTAAGAGTTGTGATTTTGAAAATGTAATGTAAATGTTATAAAATTTTGTAAACGTAACAGTAGCGTTACGGTATTGTGAAAACGTAATAAAAATGTTTGGAATTTTAAAAACGTAACAAAAGTGTTACAATATTGTGAAAATGTAAAAGAAATGTTATGGTATTGTGAAAACATAACAGAAACGTTTTTGGATTGTGAAAACGTAACAGAAATGTTACGCGATTGTGAAAATATGGTAAAAGTGTTTTACAACTATGAAAACATGATAACATGATTTTGTTATTGAAAAATACAATATGATTCTTATCGCAAAACCAACAGTATGGATGGACTGCTTTGTGAAAACAACTAGTTTTGCCTCATTATTGGTACACGTGGTGCATTTTAGATGCATTGGAAAAAAATATGCGTTGAGGCATATGATTTAATTGAACAAACGAATTTGAAAAGAATGACCCTTGTGGTTGGACTTGCATTAATATATTCGTGCATTGTATAAACTATATTTGAGAAATTATGAGATATACCTGTGATTGGTATTTGGTGCATTATACATGCATTGGAATGGTCCAATGAGGACTGCATATGGCTGATTGCCTAGGAGAAACACACTTCTTCAGTGGGTGCGATATGCGTAGTGTAAGTCACTTGTTGACCTTGGGGGCATCGGGGTGCGGGTTGCCTACACGGGTGGTTGGTCGCGCTTCTTCCCGTAGGTTAGACCGATACAACACACCGATGATCCTGACCGAGATACTATTCTTATTCAAGATATGATAAAGACTGTCATGTATATGCTAGATGTGCAAAATCAAAATGAGGATTATAGCACGTGGTCTGAGGCATGTGGTACCAACAGATCTTTTTGATCATTTCTCTGACCTGAGTTTAGCTCTATGGAGTAGGAACATTGAGTCTAAATGCACATGCATTATATAAGAACATTTATATCTGTATGATATATTAATTGAGGAATATTGGCTATGATAACTGTTTTGAATACTTGGATTGATGTATGATTGGATGATGATAGTTGATTAATATTAAATATATTATTGGAAGTCTGGTATGATATCCCTGTATGATATTGTTGTTTGTGTTATCTCTGTGCTGCCATGTTGGTATTGGTGTAGGTGATCTCACCTCTTTATTATGTTGTTTTGCTATGTCTGTACTGTTAAAATCAAATAATAAAAGGATCGAGTTGTCTTAGACATAACGGGCGATGGATACTCTGAGATTGGTGACAACAATAAGGAGTGGACATTCAGGACTCGAAGGTGTGCAGTGTTGACAAAGGAACAGATGTTTGATGCATCAAGATGGACAGAAAAAGGAATAAGTATGTTAAAGTTTCTCGTTAGTATTGTACCATGCTATTAAGTAGGACTCGTTATAGGGTTTATCTTGTTAAAAAAAAAAGAGTCTGTTAATTTTATATTTCTCTTTAAATTGTGAAATATTAATTGGTGTCAATATTGCATAATGAATAGTTGAAATATGATTTTCAATATTACCTAATATTTTCAGTAAATTTACATTTCAGTAAAAAAGAAATTTTAAAACTCATATTTTATAACTCAAACTTTGTACGAACTTCTTTTTAGATTTTGAGTCGGGAGTCAGACATTTGAAACCCTAGGTAGGGTGTTACAATAGTTGGTATCAGAGCACGGTTTGAGTCTTTTGGGGTTTGTGGTTAGGTTTATTTTGCTTGTGTTGTGTTCTCTGTGTTATTATTTTCTGAAAGGAAACAATGTTGTTTATAATGGATATCAAATCCATTGTATTTTCGTTTATCCGTCTTTGAAGAAAGAAAAATGACTCATGGTAGATGTACGCGTGAGGAAGTGGAACATGTTACTAGTAATGCAGTTGCAGCTACGGGAGCAACGTGAGCAATATGGAAAGACGACCGCACGAACAGAGGATCGCTGAACAACGAAAACTGGAAATTGAAGTTCAGAATCTGATGAAAGAGAATCAGTCTTGGAATATAAGATTTCGTAATTTTGGAACCTGGTATTTTTTTTTAGGATATTGAGAAAGTAATTGATTTCGACGGAAGATGTATTCACGACCATTGAGAAACCAGAAGCAGCACGTGATGTGGAGAGGGGCACTTAACGAAGGATTGTACGTTAAAGAAAATAATTTGAGAAAAGTTTGGACACATTTCCAGAGATTATGCTCTTTGAAAACAGAGTTTTCTGTTAGTAAAATCTTGGGTAGTAGGGAAAGTCATTGCTCTAAGCGGAATGGAAGTGTTCTGAGCGGAAGATTTAAACAATGGAGATTGCGTCATTGGAGCTAATCCTATAAACCCTACTGAATATTTCTGTGAGCAACTTATTCTGTGCGGCATATGATTGAGTAGATCAATTATATGTTAGAGTTATTCATTATCCTCTGATTTGTTTATTTCTATTTCTATTCTTAGCCGATCGAGCTACTTGTGTTATTCAAATATTGTTATAGATCAAATCTTTGTGTTAGTTTGGTCTGTCGTTCAAAATTTTGTGTTAGTTTGATCTGTTTCATAAACAGATATGATCTTCAAAATGGATTGGTTATTTTTCAACCATATCCTATGAGATTGTCTCAATACGGTGTTAATAATTCGGAAAAAAATTCATTCATGAAAATCAGGCAAAATCAAATTCTTGTTGAATATGTTTGGTAACATATCAGATCATTTCGCTACCTTTTCTTCCTAAACCTCTATAATGTTCTTTCATATATTGCATTTGCAAGAAAGAATATTTTACAAGAAAGGATATTCTTATTTATATCCATGTCATAGTATCGGAGTGGCGCAGCGTGAGCGTGGTGGATCCTTCAAAGTTTGAAAATAGTTTTTTAGTGGGAAAGTAAAAAAGACAGTAATGGAAATCCTGGAAAATTTTTGGATCATAGGACTTCTCACCCAGCTTATCAGAAAGGATTAAGCGTTCGTATAGACTGATGCATATAAGAAAAATTTTTAGGAATTGAAATATGTTTGAAGTACTTCTCTAGTATTAGTTTTATCTAATCCTAGTGAACCATTAGATGTGAACAGTGACGTATTACATCGGAGCTTAAGATATGTGCTTATGCAGAATAGAAGAGTTGTAGGATATGATTTTAGGAAATTGAAGTCATTTGAGAAAAACTATTCTAGGCATGAATGAAGGTTGGTAGCCGCTGTATTGGTATCAGAGATATAGAGATACTTTCTTTCTGGAGTAACATTCAATATCTTCAGTAACTAGGAGTTTGAGATATCTATTTGATCAGGAGAAGTTGAACGTCAGACAAAAAGATTTTGTTGATTAGAATAGCATAGAAAGATGTAAGAGAGGAAGCTACATGGGAACTGGAAGGAAAGATGAAAGAGTAATATTCATATTTTTTTTGAGGGTGTGAAATCATGTTTGTCAAATTTCAAGGACGAAATTTCTTTTTAGAGGGGGAGCATTGTAACACCCTGAATTTCCTATCTCTTAAACAATAATTTTGACAGTTAACAGAATTTTACTATTTAGTAATTTTTGTGCACTGTAAAATTATTTTGTTTATTCCGTCAGCGTATTTGATCGTTTTGAGTGATTTACTCCGTATCAGAAAAATAATAATTTTCGGGCCGGAGAAAATCTTTAAATATTTATTTCTCTTGACTGTTAATTATTTTTAATAATCTGACTTGATTTTCATACGTTTTCTAATATTTGTGATTTTTATGAATGATTATGAATTTTTTTGACTGTATGTGGGCCCAGGTGGTCTTATGTGGGCCCAGGTGACCTTACGTGAGCCCAGGTGGGTCCCGCAAAGTAAAAATTTTTCTACGCATAGAAAAATTTGTACTTGTTTTAGACGGAGATGGGATCTTACTAAACTTGAATCCGAAAACAGCTTTTAGAAATTTTCTTGTATTGTGTTTTGTATTGTATTTATTTATCGACGATAAAAATACAGTAAATATAATCTTTCGTGGGGTTTTAGCAGATAAAAATAGAAATTATATTGCTTAAGTCAATATTGGTGGTTTGAATATCCACCATTGATTTAATTAACGATAGAGACTTGATCTTGATTTAATCAACGGTGGAGATTTGATCTTAAAAGTAAATAGGATTATTTATAACTGTTAGATGGAGATTAAATCAAGGGTAGAGATTTAGTTTTATATAAAGTGACTATAACCATTGGATTTAGAATTGATCAAGGGTGGAGATTTGGTCTTAAAAAGTAACAAGAATCATTTATGACCATTGGATGAAGATTTAATCAATGGTGAAGATTTAGTCTTAAAAAGTAACAAAGACTAATTATGACCCTTGAATTAAAAGTAAGAAGGAGTAATCTTGACCCTTCATTTTTGAGACACATCTAATGGTTAGAATTTAAAGGAGAAAGATCCAATGGCCTCGATTAAGTCTTCTAAATCAAAAGTCTACCTAAATCCTAATCACTGAATTAATCAATGGCTAGAAATGCTTCAAATAATGGCTTGAAAAAGATGACAACTTTGAAGAAGCAAGGATGAAGGGGGGACGGTTTTGTGGTCGTTTTTGGAGCTAAAGAAAAACTTTATGTCATTATTAGATGTCTTGATCAATTATACATAATTATTGATCATTTTCCTAAAGCAAAAATATTTTCTTCTTTCTTTCTAAGCATAGCTACTACGGCATGCATCAAGTTAGAAGACAAATTTTACATTCAAATAATACTTGGTCATTCTTCTAATAATAATAATTGAAGAAGCTACACAAAATTAGTCAATTTTGGTGGCCATTCCTTTTAAGTCTACGGCCATGCATGTTTGGTAAAAGAAAAACATGCTATCTTTCATTCATTTCTATCACTTTTGTTTTTATTTCAAGATGGCTCACGGCCAAGTAGCTTTGGGGGGGGGCTAAATATTGACTTTTCACTTGATTCCTATCATCTTTCTATCAATTAATCAAACAAAGTCTCTCTCACCTTTTTCTCAAGATAAGTGCACGGCCAAGGAAGCCTTAGGAAGCCAAAATTGTGACTTTAGTTTACTTGAATATTTTTTTTCTATTTCAAGAACCAAAGAACCATATCAAATTTCTCTCCACTTTCTCTCCATCCCTTCTTCATGGTGGTTTCGGCCAAGTACCCTAGAACCATTCTCCATCACTTTTTAATTTCATCCAACCATAGATCTTGAATCTACATGATATTCTAAGCAACTTTCATGTTGGAGACTTTCTCTAAATCATTCATCTTCAAGGAGTTTCTTCAAGATCAAAGTTATTGGGTTTTTGAGGTGAAGTGTAAGGAAACTTCATTTCTTCTCTTCTTTTTCATGATCTAAACCATGTTTGATCTATGGTTCCTCTTAATCAAGCTTAGTATACTAATTTTTATGTATTTTGTCTTGTATTTAAGAAGCCCTTGGTGGTGAAAGACTTGGAAAAAGAAGCAAAACAAAGAGCTTTTGAGGATCTTCAAGAGGTAAGAGGGAGATCCACCTCACCAACCAAGTATGGTGGTGAGAGATGGTTTTATATTTGATGGATAGTGAATCCATGTGAGGATTCATATCCATGGTCATGTAAATTATTTGTGTGTGTTTATGAACTTTGATTATTTGTCTATGCTTGATATGCTTTGCATGATTTTATGGCTTATATGGTATGCTTATAATATGCATGATGATAATATGGTATGCTTATAATATGCATGATGAGAATATGTTAAAATTATGTAAATGTATGTCCTGATGTGATGATAGAAAGAAAATCAATTTTTGGCTCCAATGGCCAAGGGAGAAGGCTACGGTTTTTGATGCCCTTAATTAGGGTTCATGTTGAAATTTTTCAAGAACAAGAGAATTAATTTTTGATCCCTAGAACATGGTGAATTTCGGCCAAGACACCTCAAAATAGGTGTTCACAAATTAATATTTCCATGAATGATGAAAATGGATGATTTGAAGAATATGGAAAATAAACAAAAGGGTTTGTTTTTCAAAAGAACAAGAACATGGTTTTGAAGGATTTTTATTGATTTATTTTGTGTAAAAAGATCCTAAGTGTTTTTCTAAACATGAGTTTTGAATGAAACGCAAACGCGTGATTTTAAGGATTTACAAAGAAAGTGAAAAAGGATTTGCAAAGAAAGTGAAAATGAATTTGAACAAATGGGTTTGGTTTTTATGACCATAAGTCTTACAGTTTTGAAAGCAAAATTTTAATGGTTTTGTTTGTGTAAAACCATATTGACTTAGAAGGAAAAATGTTTTGATAATTTTCAATAGTCATATCCACGTTTTCGAAGGCTTGTAATGCCTTGATTTTGATGAGACAAAGTGATTTTCTAAGTGGAAATATAATTGATTTAATACAAGAATTTGGAAAGGGAATTAGAGCATTTTATCACTTGAGAGAATAGAAATTTTCATAACGGAAAACAAAGAGAGGTTGAAAACGTTTGAATTTCAATTTATTTTGAAAAAGACTGATTTTGTAAATGATTTAGGAAAAATAGAGAATATAATGGTGTTTTAAAAATTTACTAACGTATTATTTATTTTCGAGTTTTGAAATACGTTAGAAAATGTTAAGTTTTGAAACGTTGATTTATATCAATGGAAAAGTGATTTTTGTAGATTATATTTTGGAAAAGGATTTCTTGAGTAAAGAAATATGGAAAAAGATTTTCTTGAGTAAGAAAATGTGTTAAATGAAGTATAAAGTTATATTATTTTGAGAAAAGTTGAAAAAAAATTTTGAAGGTTAAAAAATATTTTCTGTAATGAAATTGTGATGAAAAATATTTTACGTATCTTAAAAATGATTTGGAATATATTCAAATATTTCTACACGATTTTAATTACGTTTAAATATTTTATGTGATTTGAACTACTGTCGAAAAATTAATATGTGATTTAAAAGTGATAGAATATTTTTACGTGATTGTGAAAATGACGAAAAATTGTTATGTGATTTAGAAAGTGTTTTAAATATTTTGAGAATGATGAAAAATGATTTACGCGACTTAAAAGAATGATTTTTAAGTTACGCAATTTTGAAACAGTGGAAAAATACTATGCGATTTGAGAAACGTATGTTTTTACGTGATTGAGAAAAATATTGAAAAATTTATGCGTGGTTTAAAAGTCAAAAAATTAGTTGTGGTATTTTGAAAACGTAATGTAAATGTTACAAAATTTTGTAAACGTGAATCAGTAGTGTTACGGTATTGTGAAACGTAATAAAAATGTTTTGGAATTTTAAAAATGTAACAAAAGTGTTACGATATTGTGAAAATGTAAAAGTTTGTTATAGTATTGTGAAAACATAATGTAAACGTTTTTGGATTGTGAAAACGTAATGTAAATATTACGCGATTGTGAAAATATGATAAAAGTGTTTTACAATTATGAAAACATGATAACATGATTTTGTTATTGAAAAATACAAGATGATTCTCGTGTAAAACCAAAGTGTATGGACATCAAGCCAGTGAAAACAACGAAGTTTTGCTTATTGCACGTGTTGCATTTTAGGTGCATTGGAAAAAAATATGCGTTGAGGCATATGATTTAATTGAACAAACGAATTTGAAAAGAATGATCCTTGTGGTTGGACTTGCACTAATATATTCGTGCATTGTATAAACTATATCGGAGAAATTATGAGATATACCTGTGATTAGTATTTGGTGCATTATACATGCATTGGAATGGTCCGATGAGGACTAGATATGGCTGATTGCCTAGGAGAAACACACCTCTTCAGTAGGTGCGATATGCATAGTGTAAGTCACTTGTTGACCTTGGGGGCATCGGGGTGCGGGTTGCTTACACTAGTGGTTGGTCGCGCTTCTTCCCGTAGGTTAGACCGATGCAACACACCGATGATCCTGACCGAGACACTATTCTTATTCAAGATCTGATAAAGACTGTCGTGTATATGCTAGATGTGCAAAATCAAAATGAGGATTATAGCACGTGATCTGAGGCATGTGGTACCGACAAATCTTTTTGATCATTTCTCCGACCTGAGTTTAGCTCCATGGAGTAGGAACATTGAGTCTAAATGCACATGCATTATATGAGAACATTTATATCTGTATGATATATTAATTGAGGAATATTGGCTATGACAACTGTTTTGAATACTTGGATTGATGTATGATTGGATGATGATAGTTGATTAATATTGAATATATTATTGGAAGTCTGGTATGATATTCCTGTATGATATTGCTGTTTGTGTTATCTCTTTGCTGTCATGTTGGTATTGGTGTAGGTGATCTCACCGCTTTGTTATGTTATTTTGCTATGTCTGTACTGTTAAAATCAAATAATAGAAGGATCGAGTTGTCTTAGACATAACGGGCGATGGATACTCTGAGATTGGTGACAACAATAAGGAGTGGACATTCAGGACTCGAAGGTGTGCAGTGTTGACAAAGGAACAGATGTCTGATGCATCAAGATAGACATAAAAAGGAATAAGTATGTTAAAGTTTTTCGTTAGTGTTGTACCGTGCTATTAAGTAGGACCCGTTATAGGATTTGCTACTGTTAAAAAAAAGAGTCTGTTAATTTTATATTTCTCTTTAAATTGTGAAATATTAATTGGTGTCAATATTGCATAATGAATAGTTGAAATATGATTTTCAATATTACCTAATATTTTCAGTAAATTTACATTTCAGTAAAGAAGAAATTTTAAAACTCATATTTTATAACTTAAACTTTGTGCGAACTTCTTTTCAGATTTTGAGTCGGGAGTCAGACATGTGATACCCTAGGGAGGGTGTTACAGCCTTTCTACGCACTCTAAGGACCACAGATGGACTATCACTCAGCTGTCCTCAATAAGCTTTGTGCAATGATTAAGGTTAATGGAAACCATGCATGCGAAAGATGTCAAGTAGAAAAAGTAATGCCCGACACCGACAAAATAAAGGACAATGAGTCGGATAAAGCAATAATCGAAGAGTGATATAAGCCCTTACGTCACTATATAAATTATTAAGACTCTGATGTAAGTACTTACGTAAGTAAGGATAATATTGTAAATAAACCTTATGGACTCTCGTATATAAATAAGTCCTCTTATGTTGAGGCAGACAGGCTTTAGATTCCTGAATGCAAAGAAATCTCAGTTGAGAGGTTGTGCTAATCTCTGATGAGATTACTCGGGCATTTGAGAGTGTGTCTAGTTCTTTTGTACTTATAAATACTTATCAATAAATACTTCTTCTACTCAAAATTCTACTCATTTCATTTCATTTAAAGAAATTTCAACTTATTCAACTGTCACGGAAGTAGTAGTGAACTACGAAAAGCTTGAAGAATTATAATTCAGCTATTTTTGAGAAAATTAGTCCAAGTATGATTATAAACCTTTTACCCAATAATTATTATCAATATCATGTATTAGGAATTGTAAACAGACTTATTATGCCTATACTTATTGATACTGGTGCATGCCTTAGTTATGTAAGTAAAGATGTTATAAGCAAATCAGAAAAAACAATACCTAAAAAAGTAATTGCATATAATTGACAAGAAAATTTTTTTAAAGAAAAAACCATTATAGAATTTTGTTTTGACTCAGAAATATTAATTCAAACTGAAATATGTGTTGAAGAGGAAACAAATAATAAACTTTTATTGGGAATAGATTTTCTTGAAGTAGTAAAACCATATGAAATTAAATCTGACGAGTTAATTATATCCATAAATAACAATCAATTACAAATTCCAAGAATAAATCTTAATATATATGATATAAGAAATTATTTAGCTAATATATTATAAATGGAAATAGAAACTACAAAAGATATAGAATATATTCAAATCACTGAAGAAGAAGGTTCTATGAAGGAAGTATCTTAATTAACAAATCTCTATTTAAGAAAATACAAAAAGAAGAATTAGATTTAGCTAAAAATGCAAATATGCAAAGAAAGAAAAAATTAAGCAAAATACTAAAAGGTTCAATCAAATAAATAACATTATTTATTATGAAAAATTAAGTAATGAAATATCTATTGATATATCGATACTCAAAGAAATATTAGTATACAACTGCTTAACAAAAATAAATTAATAGATTTAAAAAATAAAGTAAAGAGAGATGAAGATAGAAGAAAAATAAGATATATACATATTGGAGCAGTACAAGTATTGATAAAATCAACCTTTCAAGAAGAAATAAATTCGCCCATAAAACTAATCCTAAAGGATGATAGAATTATTGATCTAAAAGATAAAATATTAAGAGCAATAAAAAGAAATTTTTAGCTTTATGGAAAACTAAAATTTGAAATACGATCAAATATTGGAGTACTATTTAATACTCAAAGAATAAATCAAATATTAACTTTAGAACATAACTTTTTAAGAAAAAACTTAATAAGGTCAGGAGACAAAATATTTTCTGTAACTTATTATGTTAGTTATGTATTAACTAATTCACATCATATTATTATTTTTAAAGATAATGAAAAAATAGATATCTTATCTATTCACCGAATAAGAAAAATTCAATATCCTAAGAAAAATAAAATAACAAAAATTAATACGTTTATAAATAATCCAAAATATTTAGAATACAAAGAAGAACTAATACCTAAACTAATAAAATTTACAGAACAAAAAAAAATAAAAGAAGACAATGAAATAAGAAGACTTTCAATACAAGTAAATACATTATCAAAATATATAAAAAAAAAATAAAAAATATAAAAGATTTTAAAACTAGTGATAAAAAAACGAATTTGGTATCAGAGTTAAGTACTTATGGAAAAGGTTTTAGAAGAAAAAATTGATAATAAAGTACAAATAGAATACATTATAACCATACAGAAAGAATTAAGAGAAAGATTGGACTATTTTGTTAAGACAAAAAGACTAACAGAAGATAAAAAAGATAGAGAAATAAAAAGAATAAATTATCATATATTAAGATTTGAAAAAATATTAAATAAACAAAAAAAAAATAAAAAAAAATAAAATAAATTATTACACAACACCTAGAGCTATCGATGACATCACATTTGTGCCGCTGAGAAGTTACCAACTTTTTTTGTTTTGGTTTATTAAATTCAATTAAAAACTCATCTAAAAAAATGTTACTAATCTAAGAATCAAAAGCCTCGAGGTTTCAGTATCATTGTCTCCTGAAGAATTGTTCTTTAAAACACTCGATTCCTCTTGGGTGTAGTTCTTGTGTGCCGATACCAATTCCAAGTTCCCACACATGCAACAAAGACCAAACCTCCCCAGAAAATCGAAATAAATCCAAAAGCTGAAGAAAGGTTGAGTGAGACAGCATATAGACAGGCCGCACTAAGCAAATTAGCAAATGCAACGAAAAAAGAAAAAAATGTGACAATCCTACCAACGAGTTAACTTAATCGATAGGATCGAATATGGTCAAATAAAAAAAAAAGAATTTGATTCCTACTCTCAACCCTGGCTAAAGCTTGTATCATACTGTCACTTTAAAATTTTTTGTTCTAGTCACTACCACACATTACGATTGCTACTAAGAAATGTGGTGTAAGCTTTGATATCATTCAATACAATCTTTAGGAGAACCCACTCCCGAAAACTAATTATTGAAGAGGAATAGTTCGAAGTTATATATACATCCACCAAGTGTCCTATATCATTTATGTGGGACCATAATGTATTATAACATAAAAGGTCTAATATAATGATGTTAGTCGGTCCTTTGAATCATTTTGAAACTGTTTAGAGTTTTTTTTTTTTAAAATAGTTACGACATAAGAGTTTAAATTTATCACATCTTAGAAACCACCAAAATTTCTCACCACTAACTACTACTTATAAATATAAAATACTCTTTTAATAAGATCCCTTAACTGCTTTTGTCCTCTCACTCGCACACTTCCTATATTGCTTGTTTTAAATATCTCTCCTCTCTTTCTCCCCTAATGGTGCAAGGATTTTGTCATGTCAGGATACGTGCTGAAACAACGATTTGGGCAAAACCGCCATGAAAGCTTTGGAATGCAAAACAATCCAGAGTTGATCAGAAAAAATAAAGAGAATTAAAATCGGATATTTAACACAATCAAAATATGGCTTATGGTCACATGTTTATTAGTTTACATATGAGATGGCGTGGTGTATAATTTAGAGTCTATTTTAGTCACTTTCAACTAAATTAGTCAAATAAGTTAAACGGAACTAAATTAGTACGTTTTTGTTTTTTTTAATCTGAATTTGTAGGTTTTAGTTAAGAAGGATAATCAGTTTAATTTGGTTCAAATTATTATTGATGTTTTTTGACAATTTGGTTCGGTTCTATTTTTAAAATAAAATCAAACCCTTAAATGACTTGAATTGGACTATTTTTTTTTTTTTGGCGATGAATTAGATTGTAGTTTATTTATTATGTTATAATTCTTTAGAAAAAGATACTTATACAAGCAAATTATGTAAGGTTGTTAAATGAATTAGATAAAAAAAATAAAAAAAGATATAAAAGAGTTAACATTTCACCAATTTCGCTCGCTTTAATATTAAGTGCGGAGTCTTATAAAACAAAAAAGAGCTTTATGCAGTTTAAATGAACTCAAATAAAATATGTATTTATAAACATAATCAGTCTTATGTAGGTTTAAACAATTCTTGAGTTGAAGTTGTTAGCATAATTCGCTAGAGCATCCGCTGCCCTATTACATAATTGCGGAACAAAATCACAATCAAAACAAGTGAACCAAGATGCATACATAAATATGTCAAGAAGAATGGAACCATTATAAGATAAATCTTCAGACTCTTCCTTGATACTTCTAAACACAGCCTTAGCATCTCCTTCAATGAAAATTTTCCTGCAACCAATATCACATGCAAATAAAAGGCCTTCACGCACAGCCATCAATTCACCTATGTGGGGTTGAACAGCTAGATCCCAACCCATGTACAGCCTTCCCTGCAATAAACTCATCTTGGTCATCTCTGATGATCACACCCAGCCCATAGAAATGATTCACGTCTGAAAGGGCAAAGTCCACGTTCACCTTGAGCACTCCACCATTTGGTCTACACTCTACACCAGCCATTCGGAGAGGTGCTGCTTTCCTGCATAATCTGATTGGATAAACGTGCCTCATGGAAGGCAGCCATATTTAACAGAGCTGATTCAGCAGCTTGGAGAGAAGACTTCGGATTCTTCCCTTTCCAAGTCAAATTACGCTGGTTCCAAACACTATGCCATATCATGGATTCTTCCTCTTTATGCTTCTTGTTCATTGCTGCCATGATATTTGATATAGCCTCTACCCAAGAATCCTGAGTTGAGTAACGCATTGGTGGCATATGGGCATTCCATGAACAAGTGCCTTACTGATTCTGCATAGCAACCACATAAATAACATTGAGAGTCAGGCTTGGATCGCACATTTATATGGATAAACAAGCTTATCTTATAGATTTAGTTTGTTTTGACTATCTTAAAATTATGTAAGATATGTACATAATTAAAACTATTAAAAGAACACTTATTAAATGACAAAATCAGGATGTAAGTATAAGAAAATAAATGAAATTAATTATAATCAAATAATAAACTTTGTTTAAATATATAGTTATGTTTATAATCCATATCATTATTTTATAAAATTGATCTGTTTGATGTTTGAAATTAGACTGAATTAAATGCTGTAGTCATTTATTTCTAGCCTTTACCCTTTTCAAATATATATTTTACTGAGTTAAAATGATAAAACAAAAAATATTTAAAAATATTGAATAGTAATTATGCAAGTGAACTTCATCTAAAATATAAAGAATTTAAATTTTAGAGTTGTCATTTTTTAAAATATTTTATTTAACTAATACTCTAACTCAAAAGATAGTCTAATAGTAATGCATAACACCATGGTTAAAGATTGGAAATATCGAAATTTAAAAATCATTACTTTTTGTTTCATTTATTTTTTTTATTCTCATTTCAGTCAAGCACACCTAATAATTGTGATTAACAGTGAGGTCTTCATAATCTGCAAAGTGAGTCAAGAAAAATGGGAAAAGGCCAAAAAAATATGAAAAAAAAAGAAAAGAAAAGAAAAGAAAGGGAAGACAGAAAAGAAAGACATAAAAGAAAGGAGGGGGCAAAAGCAGAGCTGGAATCACATGGACCTGTCTTTCTGTTGCTGGGGCCGCCATTTCCTTCTCTTCGTTCACACCTTACTCATTCTCTTCTTCTTCTTCTTCACCCACCCTTAGATTCCTCTTTTCGTTACTCTCCCCTTCGCCATGGCTGAGGATAAGGTACTTTCCCGGGAAAAAAAATTGTTTTTTTTTAAAAAAAAATCTTGTTGATATGCTGATTGTTTGGTTGCTGAGAAAGCTGAGTGATCCGTGAATGGCAGAGTTGAAATAGTCTTGAAATTTTGGTTCTTTTTTAGGATGAAGCTAAAATTATCTGGGATGTGTAATATTTGTTTCTCTATTTCTCTTTTATTTCCTTTCTCATCTGTCAAAGGGAACGTTAGGGTTTGTTATTGGGGGAAATTCGATTTCCTTGCTAAAAAGTTGGTCTTTGACCTTAACAGAGAAGACCCATTTAGCTCATTTTCGTGTTGATCTGTGGCTTTTTTTTTTATGAAGTTTCAATTATTATTATTAATATTTTTCTGGAGAGAAGTTCTGAACTAGGTTTTGTGCCGTGTTGAAGATTTGTTTGTTGCTGACACTTATGTTACAATCAGATCATGGTTGTTATGGTTGTTATATTGATGTTGGACTCTCAACGATTCATTTTGTTTATTTGTTATGATCGTTTGTTAGTTATTCACCACATCTTACCTGCTTTCTTTGTAGCCCATCACTTTGATTTCTGATTAAGTTATTTTTATTCAGTTTATTGGACTCTGCTACTAGCTTTTGCATTGTTTTAATATACTTTAGCAACGTAACGTAGTGTTCCTTTCTGTTCTTACTTTCAACATTTTCAATAGAAGTTTATCCTGTGAACTTAGTACTGCTATAGTTCTTAGTTCCTTGTCTTTAACTCTTTATCAGCTTATTTCCATCACTGAATTTCTGCAATATCATCCTTATGTTGCCTACCGTTTTTTTTTATTATGTTATATGTTTTATGAAACTTACTTTTTGAGTTATTGAGTTATGCTGTTGAAACGTGATGGTTTACTCGTGTATCTTGTTGCTTATAATCTTTACTTAGTGTTAGTGTGTTTGATTTGTCTGCCAATTGGTAATTGTATTCTTCCAACTTTTAGCTTACTTGAGACACCAAACCATTTTGAAATTCTTGCAAAACATTTGAAATTCTAATATTCCTTATACCTTGTCATAAATGCGACAATTTTAACAGGAGATGTCTACCTCTGTTATCAATGGGAGTGATTCCCTCACTGGTCACATCATATCTACAACAATTGGAGGCAAAAATGGGGAGCCCAAACAGGTATTATTTTTGTAAATCCCATTTTACTGATATTATTATACTTATTTCACATCTAAATCATGGACTGAAAGTTTAATGACTTGTTACAATGATTCTTGTAGACTATTAGTTACATGGCAGAGCGCATTGTAGGAACTGGATCATTTGGAATTGTTTTCCAGGTATGCTGATACTAGATTCATAAGTGTTGCCGTGTCCACCTATCTTGCCACATGCTGATAATTTTTCCTCTTAGGCAAAATGCTTGGAAACTGGGGAGGCAGTGGCCATTAAGAAGGTTTTACAAGATCGAAGATATAAGAATCGTGAACTGCAGTTAATGCGCCTGATGGATCATCCAAATGTGATCTCTCTGAAGCATTGTTTCTTTTCCACTACAAGTACAGATGAACTTTTTCTTAATTTGGTGATGGAATATGTTCCAGAGTCCATGTATCGGGTCTTAAAGCACTATAGTACTGCTAATCAAAGAATGCCAATTATATATGTTAAACTTTATATGTACCAGGTATGCCTCAGACTTTCTAGTGATTGAAATACTTCTCTGATTTTTTTACTCGCTGCCTGATAAAAGTTTGTGGCAAGCATGCAGATTTTCAGGGGGTTGGCTTATATCCACACTGTTCCTGGAGTCTGCCACAGAGATTTGAAGCCTCAAAATATACTGGTTTGTTTTTATATTCTTGCTGAATAGACATTACAAGTCATAATTCTTTTTTAAAAGTAGTAACTATTTCTGGCTCTGATGTGATTCTGTGTATTCTCCAGGTTGATCCTCTTACCCACCAAGTTAAGCTATGTGATTTTGGAAGTGCAAAAGTGCTAGTATGTTGATCTCCTCATTTTACTTTAATATGCTTAGTTTGTTCCTTCTTTTGTGTGCATCGTTATCTTTTTTATATTGACCTAGTAATAACTTATCTTAGAATGTCAACCAATTAATAACGTATCAATTGCCTTAAAGTTTTGACAGCATAAATGAATAGTCTAACTATTACATTTTCTTCTGCTGGTGTCCTGCACAACAGCAAACTGTGGAGCTCTCTATTTATTTATTTTTTTTTCCAGACTTCTGTTGGTACCATTGAATATTTTAATATGATTATGGCCTTTTGTGGAAACCAGTGTATTTTGGGTTTTTTTGGAGGTTTTTGTCATGCTCTGTATGCATTCAACTTGTATTTTAGTGACTATTGAGACTGCTAGTCATCTATGATGTCCAGGATATTTCTTTTCCCCTTAATAAATTGATTTCTCTTTATTTTTTCCAATGGAATGTTTCTTGTAAATGTAATAACCTTGGATTTTGTTGGATCAGGTCAAAGGTGAAGCTAATATATCATACATATGTTCACGTTTCTATCGAGCTCCAGAACTTATATTTGGTGCCACAGAGTATACTACTTCAATTGATATTTGGTCAGCTGGTTGTGTCCTTGCTGAACTGCTTTTGGGCCAGGTTTGTGTCATTGTTTTGTTTTCTTTATTATTATTACATAAATCTATTGCAAAATGATATAAATGTTCTTTTAATTATCTGCCACTCACATGTCATCTGACACAATTAGAACTTTTGCAGCCATTATTCCCCGGCGAAAATGCAGTGGACCAGCTTGTACATATCATAAAGGTGCAATTGATGTCAACATGGGCACATATTGTATGTTTCTAAAATCATGCCATTGGTGTCATGACAAGTCAGCTCATGAAAATTCTGTATTGCAGGTGCTTGGCACACCCACTCGGGAGGAAGTACGCTGTATGAATCCCAATTACAATGACTTTAGGTTTCCACAGAGAAAAGCACACCCATGGCACAAGGTCCGCATTTTTATCTCCTTTCGGACATTTGGTTTTCAAATGATCAAAAGTTGAGTAGATTGAAAATATTCCTGGACATTCTAACACTTAAAATTGTGTAGATATTCCACAAAAAGATGCCTCCAGAAGCTATTGATCTTGCTTCCCGGCTTTTGCAATACTCCCCAAGTCTTCGGTGCACTGCGGTGAGTGTGGTTGACTGCCTTTTTTTTTGGGTATTCGAACGCATTTATTTAATTATTTTTGGTACATCAGTCGATATTTCTTCTGAATTTAGCAATCTGAGAAGGATCTATTTTTGTTATGCAGCTAGAAGCATGTGCACATCCTTTCTTTGATGAACTCCGAGAACCCAATGCTCGCCTTCCAAATGGTCGCCCGTTTCCCCCTCTATTCAACTTCAAACAGGAAGTAAGTCCTTAAAATATCTTTCTTGGTCTGACTTGCACTCTAGCAGTAAATTATTGGTGCGAATAGTTTCAAGACTAAGAATAAAATTGATAGTTACTAACTATTTTGCAAATAGTTGAAGAAAGTCTGGAAGCCTGAAAATGGTCCATACATCCGCAGATCCATTTTCTAAGTTTTAGAGCTGTCTGGTGGTCTGATTTTTGTCTCTTCCGAAGAGCTAGTGATTCTCTCTGGACCTGTGTGTATACACAAGATTCACTCGGGTTTTAAGTATTTACTGTCCATTTTTCTGTGTGTCTATTTCCTAGGTTATATTCATATATTTTTCACCATCAAAGAAAAGTTAGGGTACACAAAGCAATGCATTGAAAAATCTATATGCACTGTAGTGGTATCATTTTGTGATCATGATCAATATCCTAGTTAAACAAAAAAGATGGACAAACTATATTGTAACTCTTCCTGTTTTCAGTTATCCGGAGCGTCTCCAGAGCTTGTTAATAAGTTGATACCTGACCATGCGAAGCGGCAAATAGGGCTACAATTTGTTCATCTGGCAGGATCGTGATGATAAGCTTAGGGCATATTGTACACTAGTTGATAAATTAACGGAAGTGACACCATTATTTTTGTCTAAATTACCATGTTCTGTGGCCTGCCCAGTGTAATCTCATGCTGAACCTGGACTGAGACTTGGGGAGCTGGATGGCTGCAGTTGATCCATCAGTATATGTATACCTTTTGATTCTCTGTTGCTTCTGGTGGGTCTTTATTTCCCCAGGCAAATAGCCCTATACCTTCCATGTTTATTGTAAAACGTCTACTTGTCTTAGTATATAGTTGGCCTGAATTGGTCAAAATGCTTGTGTGAGGGAAAACTAAACCCCTCTCCTGGAAGGAGGGTCCATACAGGATGGGTTTTGAGTTTTGATGGTGGGCAATGTTAGTTGGTTGGGTTTAGTTTCCTCACGTCCCCATGTTAATATGTGCCTGATTTGCAATGTTCCTTTTCTTGTGAAATGTGATGTGTTATCTGTTACTCTTCAATGTTCCTTTCATTTTTTTTGTTGAATTCTTAATATTTTTGCTCCTATTCTGGTTTGTGCAAAGCCTCGTGGACTGGGCCTACTTCTCTTTTAATAGTGCTCTTTACATTATTTTAACATTGATATTACATATAATTAATTATCTTATAATGTGCAAGAGGCTTTACTCAAACTTTATCTCTCGCAACTTAAGTTGAACTCAGGTAATTTAATTATTAAAGTAACTTTCTAAATTCATGTGATTTTATTCAATATTTTTTTTATTAAACTTAAAAGAAAACTACTTGCAAGTAGGGGTGTTGGCTAAGTGGTAAGGATTCTGTCCACGGTAAATATAAATATAAAGAAATATATCACGAATCCGAAATTAGACGAATACAGGTTGGATAAAAAATATAACTGATTTTATTTTTAAAATTAAAAAAAAAGTATTTCACGAAATGTAAACTTTTTTTTTCTTTTCGCGAACGTTTTGCGAAATTCACTTCGTGGGAATCAGCATTTTCCTAAATATAAAGAAAAATCCAAATCTATCATAAGTCATAACCCGAAATTGAACATAGCCCCAAGCGTAAAGAGGGCGAATAGAACTTTTCTAAAACGAATAGACTTGTGGACAAAAAACGTTAATGAGGTATTTGTCTTATCAATCGTTAAAATTTAGGTAACAGTTTTTTATTTTCATTTAAAAAAAACATAACTTGGTATGGTAGATTGGATTTTAAATATTATATTTTGATAATCATTTAAATGAAAAACGACTTCTTACATGATTGATTGAGTAAAAACCAGTTCAAAATACATCTACTAAAAACTTGTCTTAAATTAACCAGTTTAAATTTAAAAAATACTTTAATTCCCCAGATATCTCCAAATAAATTAAAACTACTCATACAATTGTGATGATTATAATTACAAAAAATTGCACACAATTTTTTCAAATATCACAGTAAACTCTTATTAGGGCTTGCGACCCCTTACAATGTGACAATTTCCCTTCCTTCTAAAACTTTTTGCACCAAAAACAAATAGCAGAGATCGGGATTTATGATGGCATTTCTATGTTATATTTTGTGACTAACGTGCTCATATATAAATCAATTGTGACATTTTTATCTCATGTATATAAATAGAGCTACCCTTGATCTATGATAACATATATAATGGACCTGCTTCCCTCGTTAATATTCTTGGTTATAGCTCTTTCTTTATATATATATATATATATGAATGAAGGGGATCAACTTATATTAGTATATGTTTTTTTTTTATTTATTTTTAACTATTAATTTTACTTTTATTTAATAATAGTTGAGATTATTTCATTAAAGATAACCATTAGATTAAAGTAAAACTAATAGTTAAAAATTAGTGTAAGAGAAAAAAAACTTACACTGATATAAGTTGATCATTTATATATATATATATATATATGGAAGATATCTAGTGAGAGGAGTGTTTATTATGAGAGGGTGAGAGAGAAATTTTGACCATATAATCTTACACGTGAATGATCAAGATTAAATATAAAAAGATCGTGTGACTTTTAAAATCACATGACCTTTAAATAACTTTTAATTTTGACCATCCATATATAAATCAATAATCAATATTTACTCTTCTCACCCTCTTACAATAACCACTTCATCTCACCGTAAAGTATCTTTATATATATATATATATATATATATATATATATATATATATATATATATATAAATTTTGTTATATTTTTTTATAAATTCTTTTTAATAATTTTTTAATATTAAATAAAAAATAAATACATCTAATATTTTAAAAATATAAAATATATTTATTATTTTATTATTTAATAATTAAAAAAATTAATAAAAAATTGAATAAAAAAATTTAGAATTTTTCTATATATTTTCCTGTGATGGGATAACATCAAGGCAGTTAATTAAAAACTTAATAAAAAAATTAAAAACTTCGTGGTATTGTGGTAACATAACATTGGCATTACACGGTCAAACCAGACGACGCCGTTGAAAGAGCATTTCCTCGAACTGCGAGACTTGCAATTTCCAAATTGTCCAAATACCAGCACAACCATAAAATTTCGCGCCTCAAGCGTCCACTCCCATACGCACACTCACAACTCCCTTAATCATCAACCTCGAAAAAGTAGTTACATCTTCACCGTCCTTTTGCGATCACTATCACAAATAAAAATCGAACGGTCCTAACAGATTCAACAGAACGGTGCAAGAACATAAAAATGACATGACTACCCGCACAGAATCATAGCCAGGGAGGTTAAACACTCTAGTTAAACCACAGGCCATGCGACAAAGTCTGTCATGTTCCCAAATCTCAAGCTGTCTTCCTAGTCTTACGATCTTCATTTCAATTTGTTTTGATTTGTCTTTCATTTTTGTAAAAATATTTTGGTCCTTTTCAACTTCATTTGTTTCTAGGCAGCGCCTCGGGAGTTTTCTCAAAAGGGGTTGCTTGCTTTTGTGCTTGTGTTTGGAATTGAAGCTAATTAGAGTGAAAAGATACCAGCTAGTAAAAAAGTTTCGAACTTTTTGGGTTCCCAGAACTTGCTTCGGTTTTTCTGTTTCATGGAAGGTGTCAAAGTGGTTGCTTGGCTCCTCTCGTTCTTTCTATGGAATTGGGTGCCAGTGACTGAGGGCACTGACAGCCTTCTCTCTCCAAAGGGTGTCAACTATGAAGGTTTTGGCATTTCTCCATTTCTTCCCTTCCCTTCCCTTCCCTTCCCTTGTTTCCCATCTTTCTTGTCTTATTCTAGCTTTGTTTTCAAGTGTTGCTTTTTTGTAACATGTCTCACAAATTTGGTGTCGTTTAGTGGCTGCTTTGATGTCCATGAAGAGTAAAATGAATGATGAGTTGCATGTCATGGATGGTTGGGATATTAATTCGGTTGACCCTTGTACTTGGAACATGGTCGGTTGCTCTACCGAGGGTTATGTAATTTCCCTGTAAGTGTTTTCCTAATTTTCATCACTTAATGTTACTTCCTTTTGGCTGTGAAGAATGTAACAAATTTTGACATTTCAAGCTAAAATGATATTGATGTATGTTACTGGTGGTAATTTGCCACTGTTGGCAGGGAAATGGCCAGGGCGAGTTTATCCGGAACGCTTTCCTCAGGAATTGGAAATTTGAGCCACCTTCGAACATTGTGAGTGCCTTTCTTCTTCACCAGTTGCAACAGGAGTGGCGTATACTTGTTGTATTCAAATGTGCAATCGTGTTTTTGTGTTGACTCAGCTGGTAATGATATTGATATATATATTTTGTCATATAGGTTGGAGAATGTGTTATTTGATTGCCCCCTTGATCACTTTCAGCCAACGGCTAAGAACAAAGTTCATTTTTTATTTTGGAAATGGGGAGGATTGGGATATCTCAAAAGTATTTTTTTTCAAAATCATGTTTTAATGTCAATAAATGATAGTAATTTCTTGTACCAAAAAAAAAAATGATAGTAATATCTGGCTGACACATGTTATGATTGTTTAGGATTTTTTTACTAGAATGGTGCGTGCATTTTTAGGCGGTTATGCCACTGAGCTTGTAGGCTCGCAGCCTAGTGGTAGCTATTCCTTAACCCGTAGTGCTTGGGTATGACTAGTTACTACCATAATGATCACTTGTTAGGTTAAGCTGTATGCAACCGATGTGCTGGGTGGGATGAGGCTCCTCGTCCTTCTTTCCCGGAAGTACAGTTTGACTGCTCTACCTCCATATATTTTTTGGGAGTTAGATACTAGAATGGGTTTTTGGGAGACAATGCGAAAGGCACCTTGTTTAGTGTGTCTGTCTCTTGTTACCAACTTACCATAATAATTTTCTCTCTGATATTGTCTTGTAGACCTTCATTTGTATTAGCTACCATGTAATGCAAGGAGTAAAATACAATAGTAAAAAGATATAATAGGCCTTCATTTATATTATCCACCTTTTCTTATCGCTGACTTTTTCCATTGTATTATCTTAGGTTATTGCAGAACAATCAGTTATCTGGTCCTATCCCGGCTGAGATAGGAAAGCTGTTAGAGCTTCAGACCCTTGACCTTTCTGGTAACCAGCTTGTTGGTGAAATTCCTAGTTCTTTGGGCTTTTTGACTCATCTAAGTTACTTGTGAGTGTGGCTTGACAAATAGATTCAACACTGATGATATTCTTATTATTTATTTAGTTTATTCATTAGCCTTTCTCTTAGTGTTTACTTCCTAATTTATTCATGCCAAGTTTTTCAGGCGGCTGAGCACAAATAATCTATCTGGACAGATCCCTCAACTTGTTGCTAATCTCACAGGCCTTTCATTCTTGTATGCGCTCTGTCAAAGTTTTATTATATTTTTGCCTCTTCAGTCCTTCAAAGTTAGTTTCTTAACTGTACCATATGTTGTAGGGACTTGTCATTCAATAATCTCAGTGGTCCCACTCCAAAAATTTTAGCAAAAGGTTACAGGTGAGTTCTTTAATGGTATAAGATTTTGCCCTAATGTTTACCATGTGAATTCTATTCATCTTAATGAAAAAATTGAACACTTGTATTACTTGTATGTTCAGTCGTTTCTTTCTGCATACAAATTTACTGCCATGGTTTATTCAATTAGTGCATTAAATATTACTTCATTGAAGCCCTTTCAACTTTCAGGGATTATTTAATCACAATTTCTTGTAGGAGAAGGGGAAACTTTACTCAATTTGGTAGTTAATACTGATTACTGAATAATAACCTGGGACAGTAGCTATGGTAATTTGTGCTTTAAAAGTCTAATACAAGATGGATTAAATTTTGGATTCTGAAAATGAGGTTTTCTCTTGAAATTTTGAAGGGAAACTAGGGTACTACTTAATCATAGAAGTGCAAGTACTGAAACCAAATTGAAACTGCTAAACAGACTAATAAAATCTATAATGTCAAGGCACCTTTGGTAAAGACCAATGGGCGATGGATACAACCAGAGCCCATTTCTAGGAAACCTGCAAACCTGTATGTGGTGTTTACTGTTTACTAAAAACAAATTTAACAATTTCAAATCACTTACAGTATATGAATCTGAAAACTAACATCATAGCTATAGACTTTTGAGGATCCTGATCATTGCCATGCCAAAAATAAGTAATACATTAGCTTCTTTTGTTCTTTTTAAATTTTTAACCTTTTGTTGCATGCATCAATCTAGTTTCTTGCATTGCCTGACATTATACTTCTTTCATCATAGTATTTCAGGAAACAACTTCCTCTGCACATCTTCATCACAAATTTGTATGGGCGTTTCAAAACCAATAAATGGTAATATACATTTAAGTTTAACTTGTATCAATTGAAACCCTAATAATCAGTGGACTGAAGTACAAATCAATGATGATTCAATTGCAGATACAGGGTCATCTCAGAAAGGCAGTAGTCATCACCAAAGGGTGCTTTCTGTTGTTATTGGCATTAGTTGCACATTTGTAATTTTAGTGATGCTGCTTGTCTATTGGTTGCATTGGTACAGATCACGCATCCTCTATACATCTTATGGTACTTCCCGAAATGAACTTCAGTACTATTTTCCTCCCTTCTAAGCATGCACATATTCTGACAATATGTACTCCTTGACATTTGAAGTGGAGCAAGATTATGAATTTGATATTGGTCATTTGAAGAGGTTCTCCTTCCGCGAATTGCAAATTGCTACTGGAAATTTCAGTCCAAAAAATATCCTAGGACAAGGTGGTTTTGGTGTTGTCTACAAAGGATGCCTTGCAAACAAAATGTTGGTGGCAGTGAAGAGGCTGAAAGATCCCAATTACACCGGAGAAGTGCAGTTTCAAACTGAAGTTGAGATGATTGGCTTGGCTGTGCATCGGAACCTCTTGCGTCTTTATGGATTTTGTATGACACCAGATGAAAGGTTACTTATTTATCCTTACATGCCTAATGGCAGTGTTGCAGATCGCTTGAGAGGTTTGTTTCATATTAATTCATGTCCGTATATTAGGCTGGGTAAAATGTATCTGAAGTATATAGATGCCTTCTTATAGTTGAAATTATAAGAGAGCCATGTCTTCAAATCAGTGATATTTAGTGATTCCATTACTCAGGAAAGTCAGGAAATAGTGATTTTTCTGTGTATTTGTCCATAAAGTTGGTAATTAGATGCTTAAATCTTTTATTTCCGCCATTTTCAAGTAGCAGCACATGATCTGTAATAATTATTAAAATGTTTATCTAGGAATCTATATAAAAGAAGAAATTCTTTTGATACCACCAAAATTCATGCTGATTCTTTATTAAATACATTTTTTCCTCTATTAACTTCTAATGTCTCGAGTTTAATGGATTTTCTTTTCTTTCTTATTCCTAAGCAGAGACTTGCCGTGAAAGGCCATCTTTGGACTGGAACAGGCGAATGTGTGTTGCTCTTGGGGCTGCACGTGGGCTTCTGTATTTACATGAACAGTGCAACCCAAAAATAATCCACAGGGATGTTAAGGCTGCAAACATTTTACTAGATGAAAGTTTTGAAGCTGTGGTGGGGGATTTTGGTCTTGCTAAGCTCTTAGATCAAAGGGATTCACATGTAACTACTGCAGTGCGGGGTACTGTAGGGCACATTGCCCCAGAGTATCTCTCAACTGGACAGTCTTCTGAAAAAACAGATGTTTTTGGATTTGGCATATTACTTTTGGAGCTCATAACAGGACAAAAGGCACTGGATGCTGGAAATGGTCAGGTCCAAAAGGGAATGATTCTTGATTGGGTAAGTACCAAGTAGTTTTTCAAATTGTTTGTAAGCTCGCCTTTTTATATCATGTCTTTGTTGTCCCCTTGGTCTTTACATGATGACTATAAATAATCTTAAGACAATATCACGGCTTTTACGTAAGATTGCATAGAGCCTAGCTTGCTAAAAGTGTAGCTTCATCTGTTTTAACCTTGCTGTGAAATTCTGAAGCATTGCATTGACCACAAATTTTGAGTAACCACCTGAATTCCTGCAGGTTAGAACCTTGTTTGAGGAGAAGAGGCTGGAGGTGTTAGTTGATAGGGATCTGAAGGGATGTTTTGATCCTGTACAGTTAGAAAAAGCAGTGGAGTTGTCTTTACAGTGTACCCAGTCGCTTCCTAGTCTGAGGCCAAAGATGTCAGAAGTCTTGAAGATTCTAGAAGGCATGGTTGGGCAGTCAGTGCGGCCAGAGGAGTCACAAGGGGGGGCTAACCTTTATGATGAAAGGACTTGCTGTTTCTCCCAAAACTATAGTGATGTTCATGAAGAACCTTCCTTCATTATTGAAGCCATTGAGCTTTCTGGACCTCGGTGACAAGGAGTGTAGTCTGTTCCATTTTGCACGTCTAACTGTAAATGAGTATTGTATTTTATCAATATAGATAACATATATTGGAATTAATTTATTTTTCTCTCCCACTTTCCTTTATCCTTAGGTTTGTTCAAAAGATTTAATTTAATTCTAAATGATTATATTCTATAGAATATTTAGTCAACTTTTCAAGTAGAGCATAATTATGATGTCTTTTTTCTTTGCCTTTTGAATGTTTATTCTTAATTTATGAATATAACTTTATCTATGAAATTGTACATAGAAATTCTTGAAAATTTCTTCCCGGTTTATATTTGTATTCGACACTAAAAAAAGGGACTCTTGCAAGTTGATGCTTGGAGAGGTTTACGTAGTTTTTTTTTTTTCCGTGGAAGGTGGAAGCTAATTCATGGCAGTTGGTTAATGGCTAGGTTAAATTTGTTACTATATTCAATTCTTATGCATGACAAGTGTCAAAATGTGACATGACAATATATATATATATATATATATTATATATATATATATATATTCTCCCTTGTCGGCGTGGAAAAAATGATGAATTTATTTTAAAAGTATTCTAAGTTGAAAATTAGTATTTAAATTAACATTATTTTAGTCAAAAAGTCATCAGGTACTTCCCCAAAAAAAAAAAATTATCGAAAAGTTTGTTACAAGCATCTTAGCTTTAGGCCGAAGGAGAAAAGAAAAATGTACATAGTGTATTAACATGATGTATAATTGGCTTGGTTGGGATTTGATGTTAATCATATAGTCTTCAAAGGGCTCAAGCTATTAGTGGAATAATAGGAGAAGGTCCTGTTGGATAGAGAAAGATATAATTTATTTAAAATAAAATTAGTAAACCTTATAACCTAACATGATAAATCCTTGTATAACAAAATTTGTATTTATATATTTTCAACAGGATAATCCTGTGGCATGAGAGGATTCACTCCCTCTTCAAAGAGACTTAATGTGCCTTTGAGCTAATATCAAAGTGTTTCAAATATACGGAAATGTAAAGTTTTTGTATTTAGTATGATAATTACATGCTATTCGAATGTGTTTATAATACGTTCAAATGTTCTACAATCTTCATATTCAAATTAAGTATGACATTGAATTTGAAAGCCATAAATGAAGTTTAATGGTTAGGAATAGATCTGTTCATGTGAGTTGAGAGATAAACATATAGAATCTAAACAAGTCTCACAACTTTTTGATAGAAGACTTGTTTAAGGTTTTTATGTTCATCTCTCTTTTCACATGATAGAGTCATGTAAAAAATTCACATAAAATAATTCATTCTGTTGTTGAAACCTAGTTTGTGGTGGTAACAAAGGCATAATCTCCCTGCTAGGAGTAATGTGGTCAAATTTGCCAACTTTTCCTTCTTCCTTCAATCCATCATGTCCAAACTCTTGAACTTTTTAAGTCAATGTGTGGACCAGATTGCAGTTTCCTTCATTACCATCCATAATAGAAAGTTGAAACATGCCTACGTTTAAAGGGAACTATTGAGTAATAGCAAAAGTAAATCACTTAGGTCACCACAAATACAAGAAGATATTATTATTATTATTATTATTATTATTATTATTATTTGATCTGATATTATTATTATTATTATTTGATCTGATATTATTATTATTATATTGAAAGTGCAGTTACTTTAATAAAAAAATTAATGGAAGGTCAACTTCCGACACATTACGCATGCAATTATAAAACAAGGTTACACCTTTCATGCCATAAACACTATCAAGTCATTAGCTTCTTCTTTTTTTCTTATTTCTTAAAGTATTTCCATCTAATGAGTAAAAAATTAATCTTTCAAGTTTCTTCAAACACTTAAACAGAAACTTTTTTTAATAATATTATTTTTATATATATAAATTCAAAAATCAATCTAAAATTATATACTTAAAGGATCTAAATCCTTTCTACTCAAAACATCATTAACTAAATGCTTTCCTCTTCTATAAATGTGTATATCATAAGTTCAAAACTTAAATGTGTATATCATAAGTTCAAAACTTACGGTTAGTGAATGATTGATCTTGGTTCCATAATTCCACAGCGAAAGAAATCAACTTCCATTTGTCCGAAGATGTCAATTTCTGATTAATGCATGATGCATATACACGGCAAAGGGGTTTGTGGCTGTAGGCATCAGAGTCACATGCCATTGCCTTTGCCCGCCCTTGCTTTTAAATCTCAAGCCACTTGTTTTAGACCTGATCAATAATAGCTGGAAACGTGTATGCCCTACCAATACTCATCGTCTTATATATGTAGGCCCCATTATCTAATAAGTGTTGAGAATAATATTGCTTAGATACACTTACACATATATTTTTATATATTTGTATATTTTTTACTGTTTAATTATAATTAATTTTTTATTATATTTTTATACACTTATATTTTAATTTTATCATATATCCGTAGATGTGAGAGACATAAGCTATAAAAATGAGCAACTAACATTTTTCAAATAACAATCATTTTGTTTCATGCATTGAATTTTCTAGGAAAGCCATTGGTCAATCAACACGCACCTGACCTTTTTTATTTTCCTTAAAAAAAATGGAACTGATTAGGAATAAAGCTCAACTTTTGGGTCGTTAACAACATGCACTCAATATTTTAAAAATCGAACCAGCAGCAAAATTTTTAAGTCATAGTTCAGTTAATTCAATCAATTAAATTTATAGTTAAATTAATTGTGATTAAATCATAGGTAAACCGTATAATGTTTAAACTAAAGACATAACAGGTGTCCTGGTCAATTTTTTAAAATATTGCATGCACTTGAAACTGAATATCCCCATATATATCTTCACAAAGAACAGCTATTGTCTCATTGTAGGATAATGCTTACGCTCTATTTGTGTTGTGCCCATTATGGAACAAATTTTTCAATTTCAGCTCTCTTTTCCAAGTATCGAGTTTTAGAGTGCTCGCGTACCAACAACGAAAAGATAAATGGAAAGCTTCTCTCAATTCTACTCTGATACTTAGAGTCAGTGCTCAGTACCGAGTAAAAGAGAAAATGCTTGAAGAAGAGCTCAAAGAAGGGCGTGCGAAGGAGAAATAGAGCTATCTTTATAATGAGATTAGGTTTATAGGCATTGGACTTGAGTGTGAGAGTGATAATCCCACATGTGGACTTGGAATAGCCGATTACAAGACTTTTGCTATTACTTGGCCATGAGGTCTTTTATATTAGACTTCTGGCCCGTAAAATAATGAATGAGTGACAATAATAAATGAAAATGAAAATAATGGAAATGGATAAATACAATGTTAAGGCTTTATTTTTTTGTATATAATAATTAAATTAAGATAAAAAAAATAGAGAAAATGTGGTTTTTAATAATATAATAATACTAATAATAGGAAAGATATTAATAATTATAAATGAACAACTAAAACTTTTAAACGGATTCCAATATTTATAGGATAAAATATGCAAAATAAAAAATTAAATGTTCATAGTTAGTTTTTACTCCAATTCCTGCAAATTTATTTTTTTTATCATTGAACTAAGAAAAAATTATCTTAAATTATTCATCCAGTTTTTTATTTGTTTCAAACGATAAAGTATTGGATTTTTACCCATTTTAATTTTCATTAACATTTAGTCTCAAAATCATCCCATTTAAATATCAATAATGTTAGTATAGAGTTGAATTTACGGTAAATCCTTTATGTAATAGCATATTCATCATTAAATTTCATAATGTACATGTATTTATAATTTTACATTATGTTTTAAGTGATAAATATGTTATCACGTGTAGAATTCACTATAAATCTGAATCTATACTAATAATGCTCTTTAAATACACTAGTAGTCTCATAATTAATATTTTTATTTTATTTTATTTTATTTTTTGGGTACAACTGGTGTAACGAAGGACTAGGGCTTAGAAAACATAACTCCCGTATTGTCAGCTAACAACAAAGGAAATAAATCCGTGGGAGGAAAAGAGAGGAACAACAGATCATCATCCCACACACACTACCAAACTTAGCAAGGCAATCCATGCAACTATTGGCTTCTTGCAAAACGTGATTGAGGCTCACCTCTACAAATCGCGACAACCACACTTTGATCTCCTTAATTAAAATACCATGCTTATGAAACGTAATATCAGCATTCTTGACCAAGTGAATGGCATCCATGCAATCAGACTCACACACATTATGTGTAACCAACCTTTGCTCCATCCTATTTGTAGTCGATCCATGTTTGATGGCCAAAAGCTCTGTGAAGATATCTGTAGACATTAATCCCACAGAACCTTTAAAGCCCCCTAGCCATTCACTAGCATGTGTATGAAATAAGCCACCAAACCTCATTCTATCAGGATTACCCAAGGCGCTTCTGTCAACATTCAACTTTACCCAACTATCTATGGGAGATATCCAACGAACCAGATGGACAGGGCGATCACGTTTGTGATCAGCATCCAAGAACAACTTGCACCCTTCCACCATGGATTGGCACCCACAAGACTAAGGAGCTAAACATGTGACATGATTGATTGAGCCATCACCTCCTCATTTCTTGCACTCCAAACCCACCAAAGAGTCATCACAAAAGTCAGCCCATTCTCACCCTTAGCATGCATCACTAACCAATCCCGAAGCTACCAGGTAGAAAAGTCCATTGAGTTTGCAAGCCCAAGCAAGAACCAAATATTTTTTACTTTCACACAGTACCTAAAGGCTAAAGCAATGTAATAGGTAGGGGTTGCAATTCAACCCGGTCCGCCCTATCCTGATCTTAATAGGTTCAGTAATTCAATGGTTGTCCAAATTTTAAGGCAAATTTAGATAAAATTTAAATACTCATATATAGGGTAGGGTCAAGTGTAGAGTGTCTTGTTCCATTATCTGTCTCAAATTATATATATATATATATATATATATATATATATATATATATTTATATATATATATATATATATATATATATATAGATAAGAGTTTTTATTATAAGAAGGTGAGAATAGTAAATTTTAATTATATAATTATATATGAATAATTAAGATTAAAAATTACTTATAAGGTCATGTAATTATTTAAAAATATCGGATATATTTATATTTTAATATTGATCATTCATGTAACATCTAATGATTAAGATTCATTTCTTTCATCTCTTACAATAAATATTTTTCTCACCAAATACTTCTTTTTATATATATAATTATAATTTTTATTTGATGTCCAACTATAAAATAAATTATATATATACATTGTATCTAAATTGTAATAAATTTGTTATTTAATTATTTTTAAAAAAATTATAATAAAAAGTGTGATTTGAGATGTATGAGACAAATAAATATTCATTAGTTTAGATATAGGACAAAAAAAAAACTCCACTAAATAATGAGACAAAAAATGGGATATCATATAAATAAGAGGAGTGTTAAGAATATAATTTTTATTATATTTTTTTAATATATATTTTTTATTTTATCACGTCACATATTAAAATATAAATATAAATTTAATTATATATTAATTAAATTAATTATATATTAATTAAAATTGAAGTATATATTTTAATATATATTGTAATTCAATAAAAAAATTATATTAAAAAATATGATAAAAAATATATTTTTAACATTTTTTTATAAATAAATAAGAACTAAAAAACTTACTCAAATCTGTCCCATTACCATTCCTAGTAATAGGGTCTCCCCAAAGAAATCACAACGTGTACAAATTGGAGAGCTCGCCAGCCCCTTCTCAAAGCGGCGCTGGTTAGTATAGGAAGGCAGCTATGCCAAGTAAACCACAAGTGAGTCTGCACCTTTTCCGGGACTTTGAGACGCCAAATCCAAGATAAAGTCACAGGTTGTACATCCCCAAAATTCAGAAATGCCAGCCAGATATAGGCTGATTTGGCTGAGTACATCCCGGTAGCATCCATATTCCAAATGTACCACTGCGTTTGGTTGGAGAAAAAAAGAGTGGAAAGAAAATGGGAGAAGAAAAAACAAGATAATTTTGATATTTTCTCTCGTTTGGATGAGAGAATAAAACAGAGTAAAAAGAAAATAAAACTCATGGGATCCACAAAAAGTTTTCTTTTCAAAGAAAATTCCAACCAAAACTGTCGTCCCAGGCATTTCTCATTTATGTTCCTGCATATCTGTATCCAGAATATTCAAATGATCCACCATGTCACGTTGCAAAGTTTCCCCAACAAGCCATTTGTCAGGATTTTTTAAAAAAATCTTTACAAAAATGATAGTGATTTGGATGAGCAATATTTATTGTAAAATATTTGTTTAATTTAATTTATTAAAAAATAAATCATAGATGTAAATAAAAATATATATATTTGATTACATTATAATAAAGATATAAAAATTATTTAAAATCTTTTTCTTTTTTTTTCACTTTTCTTCACAATCAAATAAAAAAAAAAAAGTTTTTCATTTTCTTTCTTTCTTTTTCTCTTCATCCAAACAATAATAAAAAAAATATATTTTTTAACATATTTTTTTTTATTTATTTTCTTTCTTCTCATTTTTTTTTTTCATTTTTTCTCCTCATCCAAACAAAGCAGTCCAAGTCACTGGAATGCTGCATCAATCCGCACTACTTTAATAAGCTAGATAATATGTACGTGGGATAACAGTACTAGTACTTTTCAGATTCCAACCACTGTCGTCCCAGGCATTTCTCACCTGCATATCTGTATCCAGAATATTCACATGATCCACCATGTCACGTTGCAAAGTTTCCCCAACAAGCCATTTGTCAGGATTTTTTATCAATATACTCTTAATGATAAAAATATTTATTAAATTATTATTTTTTTAAAATTATTTATTAAAATATTATCTTTTTTATCATGTTAAAATTTTTTAATATTTTATGTGCCACATAAGATACGTTATCACACGTAACGCATTTAACAAGAATACGCTATCACACTTGACGTTTTTCATATGAATACGTTAAACGTGATAGTATATTCACGTTTAATGACGTATCCCTATTGAATGTGTCACGCGTGATTGCATATCCAAGCCACGACCCTATATTATCCACTATCTTCTTCCTCCCACGGCCACTTCTCTCATTTCTTAAATTTTCACAATTTCTCTAGATTTTCTCTCTCTCTAAACTCTCTTCCAAACTCTCCTTTAGTTGTAACTCGTGAGACGATCATATATGTAAATATTTTTATCATTAGATTATTGTTATTGTTATATTTATTGCTTTTATTTTAATTATTAAAATTATTGTATATGTTTTTGAGTTTTTATATTACTTGTGTATTGTATATATGTTTTATTGTTAGAATTATTATTTATATTTTTTAGTTTTTATATTAATTATGTATTATATATTTGTTTTATTGTTAGAATAATTGAATATTATTATTGATTATTATTATTATTATTTGTTTTATTATTATTATTAATTGTGTATTTGTTATATCTGCTTTTATTGTTAGCTAGTAGGTTTTTGAAATTTATTTGTACAAAAATAAATTATTGGTGTTGTTATTATTCAGAAGTGTAAGATGAACAAACATCTTGTTGTTCTCATTTACTACAATGAGAGAACGTATAAAGGTGAAGAGAGTCTAATGTACGAAGGTCCTCGTCCTAAGTCTATCATGATTCAACGTAATATGACTTTTGAGTTTCTAAAAAAGAGAATTCAGTTAAAATTAAGGTTACAAGAAAATCAAGTTATGTCAAGTGTTGTGTATAGATGTTCATAATGGAGCAATGTACTAAGATGGATAACTCTTCCATTAGAAGATGATGAAGATGTTGCTTGCATGATTAATTGCTTTGATCAGCATCATAACTTAACTTCCATAGAATTGTATGTCGAGACAGAAATGAGTGAGCACAATGAGCATGCTGACGCTCCTTTTGAAACAGGGTTACAAGCTGATCCTTCTAATCTTGCTGATTGGATGTAGCTATGTCAGGACTTGTTAAGATCGCATCCGGATGAGTCACATGTATCAAGTGGACGTATTGATATATCGTTTTTGAGCGCATTCCGTTATATTACCGACGGAGCTGTATGTGATGCAGGTGTACGAGCATATATACTTCGGTTTTATCGGGAGATTGCTATTTCCGACCATTATGGTAGATACTTTATATTACATGATGTTTCTTCCATTGTTAGGACTTTACCGCATATTGGGATCTATGGTTGGCGTATTTGTACGGGGAGCCGTATTATTGGAGGTGCTTGTATACTGTTACAATATTGGGCATGACACAGATTTCCACCCCTTTGTCCCTACACTTGTGGATGATACTAATCATGTCCTTGTAGTTGCCTATGTTGCTGCCTGTGATCCCCAACGTCCACTGGGATTTCGGTAAGTTTCTCAACATATCTGTATATTAGTTTGCTATATATACTACTTTTGTTGATATCATATGACTTTGACATTTAAATAGGTGACATAAACATAAGGTGTTGAATGAAACCCCAATGGGAATGCTTCCATATTACCGTTGGTTCTTTGATCAGATGAAGAGTGATGAGGTTAGTATCTGTTTACATTGATTTAAATAAGTTACTTTGTCTTGCTTTCTAATTCTTTGTATAATTGTGATTACAGATAACATAGCAACTATATACGGATGAGATTGTGGCTTCACTACCAGCATTCTATGTCACTGGTAAAGACATTATCCTAGCAGTGGTTCCACTCATCTTTTTCCACATTATTGAGTGGCACCAGCCAGATAGGGTGATGCGTCAGTTTGGTCTGGACTAATCAATACCACGGAGACCACACCAACCTGACGAGTTATACTCGATTACATTGGTTGGACGACATAACGAAGATTGGCGACTCACATACCGTGCACACATAGCCATCATGGACAGTCAGAGGGAAATGTGTGTTATTGGGAGGCCTTGGAAGCTTCCCTTACTGCACATTCTGAGTACATGCGCTGGTACAGACGAATTACCCGACGTTAGATTTCCCGTATTAGTGCATCCATTGGGGTTGTGGTAAACTATTTACCAATATGTTATGCTATTCGTTATGTGTATTTTGTATTTTGTATTAATGATGACATGTGTTATATCTGTATTTTAGGCTGACATTGCAGAGAACGTCCATGTTTCGGCCAAGAATCATAGTTCGGGATTTAGTATGGCTAGCCTTCAACAGTCCATGGATGACATCTTATCTTCAGTGAGAGAGCATGATCGCATCACATTGGATTACCTTCGTCCAGCTCCTTTTGCAGATGACATTCCAAGACCATCCGAGTAGTCCGATAAGCAGAGGACGCGCCGTAGACGGAGATGGTTAGCAAGTACTCAGTCACGACTACGACTTCCAGAGGATTCTGATTCTTCAGGTGTTCCTAGTACTCAGCCAGCGCCCACTACTACTACTATTACTTACTCACCATCTCGGCCACCACCTCCATGTACCTGTCATATCTAGGATATCCACCATCTACTGGTTACCCACCACCTACTTACACTTACCCATCATATCCTTATATCTTTACCCTTGCACCATCCTTTCCATATCCACCGTATATGAATTACCCACTATATCATCACCCATCATAGCCAGGATCTTCTTCTGATCCCTCTCACAGACCACCACATTCTGACTCTGGCCCTTCTCATTGATGTACTCATTACACTGTCATTAATTTATTATCTTTCTTTTTATTACATTTATTTAATTTGGGATGACTGTATGTGTATGTACTCTATTTTTTCTGTTATGCTTATGCATCATATACGTGCTTTGTTAATATTGAATTCAATATACATAAATGTTTCATTATATAGCATGAAATAGTTTTGGGAACGTCTAATTTTTAGGAGAAATTCTGTCAAATTTTTCATAGAATCGGAATGTTTGAACTATTAAGGTTAATTGATTTTGTTAGGCTCGCTTAGTTGGTATTCTAGCCCATGAATCGGTCATAACATTAAGAGTGTGATCAACTTAAATTTTCAGAATCAATTTTAATTGTAAAAATTGATTGCAATACGCTAAGGGTGCTCACGACTAGATTTGATCAAGTTTAACTTGATAATTTCATACAACCACATTCTTACATGTGCTCGCTTTAGATTTAATTGACTCAAGACTTTTAACTTAAGCATACTAATAATGATTTGGGGGGTCAAACATCTTATTTTTCATGTCAATATAGCTCACACGATGTCGTAACCGAAAATCGCGATGGGAGTGGTGAAACAAAATAAATTTGTTAGGAGTCGCCACCAATTTTATTTAAATTAGAAAAAATTTTAAAACCCTTTTAGAAAATGGTCTTTGGAACTAAATTGAATTCGGAAGTCGGTTATGCATAGGAAATGGTGGAGACTTAACCCCACAGCACCCCTAATACATCCGTCCTAAAATGGTTACCCTAAATTAGTTATGCAAAAACTTAATAATCTCATAATATATTTGTTTTACCCCTTTTTATTAAAAAAAACTAAAAATAAATAATTTGTGAAAATTTAAAATTTGGCTTGACAGAATACAAATTTTGCTCCTATGTACCCTCAGGTACAATGAAGAACTCAAAGTCACGTAGTTCTATGAAAAATAAGTAGGAGTTGGCTGATTTTATTTAAAGAAAAGATTTAAATTTTTATTTTTATAAAAAATTTGAGTTAACAGGTCGTCGCGACTCTGTTAATCAAATTAAGGTTTGAATAGGTGAAGTTCGCATCACGTTCGAAACGTCACCCACTGATTATTGAATTTATTGCTATTAAATGAGATTTTTTTAAAAATTACCTAAAAAAAGGAAAATAATAATAATAATAATAATAATAATAATAATAATAATAATAATAATAATAATAATGAATTTTGAATCTTTATTAAATAGTAATTTATTTTTTAAAAATAATTCAATCATTAGGTTTTCACAACTCAGATGATCCGAAATGATTACAAGATTAACAAGTTATCGCAACTCGATTAATCTTGTTTCGCTCTTTTAAAAAAAACATTTAATTATTTTATATATTTTTTAAAAAAATTTGAATTATCAAGCTGTCACAACTCAGATGATTATAAAACTTATAGGATCAACCAGTTGTCACAACTCAGTTAATCCTATTTTATTCTTAACAAACAAAATTATTTTAATATTTTTCACCCCTTTTAATTTCATCATTTTTTATCCTCATTTTCATTTTTTTGCCTTTTTTATATTCTTTTTAGCTTAGCCCAATAAGCCCATTTCCTCAAAAAGTTCAAGCCCACCTTCATAAAAAAAAATGAAACTAAGAAAACAGAACAGAGATAACTCACGCTCAAGGCAAAAAGGGGGTGTTTTGTTTCTTTTCCTTTTGATATTTTGCAGAACAAACAGGGGAAGCAAATGAAGGCCGTTGGTGGACCGGTTCAAGGATGGCGGTGCGGATCGGGACGCAACTCACACGGATCGGGGTTGGTGTTTCTGAACGGTGCTGGTCTGGGTTCGTCGGCGACGGGTTGGCAGGGAGCGGCACGACTATTTGGACAGTGGATCGGGATGGTGACTGGTGGTTAGGCGGCTCACGGTTCGTGCGTTGTTGATGGTGGTTCTGGTTTTGGGTTGTTGTGGATGGTGAAGAAGGAAGATGGAGTGGGTGGTTTTGGTGATTGGTGAAGGTTGCTTGATGATGGGATAAAGGGAGTGAAGGAAGGTTGAAGAAGATAATGGGGATAAGATGGTGTTAAGAATGAAGAAGATGAAGTGAAGGTGAAGAAGAAAGAATTGTAACGGAAGATGTGTGATGGTGTGGAGCTACGTAAAAAATTAAGGTTGTCATCTTTTCAGTTAAGGTCAAAGTGTTTGATTTTATAGAAGGGAATTAGGTTAAAGAGTTTGAGTTAACGTGTGATTAAGATTTAGGATTGATTTAGGATGATGAGTTAGGATCTATTTAGGATGAGTGTTGGGTTAATTTAGGATAAGTTTGAGTTATAGTTTGTTTAGGAGGAGTGATGGAATTTGTTTTGGATGAATGCTAAAATTGTTATAAGATGGGTTATGGGTTAATCGGTAGGATAATGGATTATGGGCAAATGGGTTAATGGACCAATGGGTTGAACCTTTTTTTTATTTTTTTTTATTTTACAAAAATATCCTGACAAAATTAGGTGTTCACAGTTGTCCATTTTTACTTGTTTCTTACTAGATAAAAAGAATAATCGCAACTTTTTATTTTATCATAGTGAGGAACGAGTAAAGAAATACACTCAAATTTTGTACGGGAGAAACAAAGAAACAACGTGAGAACAAAGAACAATGCGCTCAAAGGTAAAATGACAGAAATATAGATGACAAAAGCCGATGCGCTCAAAAGTAAATGACAAGATCCGACGCGTTCAAAAGTAAATGACAAGATCCAATGCGCTCAAAAGTAAATGACATAGAGTCGATGTGCTAAAAAAAACTTTAAAATGCAAGGAGCCGATGCGTTCAGAAACTTAAAATGCATGGAGCCGATGCGCTAAAAAAAGTAAATGACAGGAGCCGATGCGCTCGAAAATTAAAATGCTACGAATTTAAAATGCATGGAGCAGATGAACACAGAAAAAAGTAAATGATATGAGCTGATGCACTCAAAAATAAATGACAGAGATTTAAAATGCATAGAACTGATACGCCCAAAAGGGATTTTAAATGCAGAGAGCCAATAATTGACAGAAATTTAAAAAGTATGGAGTTAATGCTCTCAAAATGTAAGGAGTTAGTTTGCTCAAAACAATTTAAAAAGTAAGGAGCCAATGCGCTCAAAAGAATTTAAAAACATGAAGCCGATGCGCTCAAAATGATGCATGAAGCTGATGCGCTCAAAATGCAGGGAGTTGATGCGCTCAATGATTTATAGAGCCGATGCGCTCAAAATATAGCGAGCCGATGCACTCAAAATGCAGCGAGCCAATTCGCTCAATGATGCATGGAGCCGATGCGTTCAATGATGAATAGAGTCGATGCGCTCAAAATGATAGGGAGTCGATGCGCTCAAAATGCAGCGAGCCGATGCGCTCAATGATGCATGGAGCTGATGCGCTCAATGGAGCCGATGCGCTCAAAATGATGCATAGAGCTGTTGTGCTCAACTTGCATGAAAGAATTTGTGCTAGTAAGTCATGGACTTAAGATCTTTTTCTTCTCAATTTTTTTATTTCTTTTCTCTCTTTTTTTTCCTTTTTTTTCTTTTTTTAAAAAGCATTTACCAGCGACCAATCAAACCCTTATTCACGTGTTTTTGCCTGTTGGACCTGATAGTCTCGATCCTACTTGTTGTGAACCCTTGCTTGGAGTCACTAAGTCTTTGGGAGAATTTTCTTTTTTTCCCCAGTATTTGTCATTGATTTCTTGTAACAGCCTGATGACTCAATCGTTGTCTTCATTACTACTTCCCTCAACATATATTCTCAGAAGTTTTGCCCCAGTGTGGCTAATTGAATGCGAACCAAGTTGCCCCTGTGTAGCCAATCGAATGTAAATAAAATTATCCCAGTTTAAGCAATTCCAATTTATTTGCCTTAACTCTTGTTTAAACTATCCTTTCGGTTTTAACCTAACGAACTCTTTTCCTTTTTTTGCTCAAGTACCTCTTATTTCTGGATTATCCATTGGGATATCATTTTCCCTTTTAATTGAAACTTCTAAGTTCTTTTCGATCTGAATTATTCAGCAGAGGATTGTCATCAGATGATCAAATCATAATATTGTACTCTTGTTCACCTTATTTGAAACATTAAGTAACAGACAGACATAGATTCAAAAGTACGACTTAAAAGAAATTTACTGGGTAAACAACTTCTAGATTGGTCTTGGAAATTTGACTACACAAAAAAAGACACAAATGATGATATGAGATCTAAAGATGTGTTGACCCAATATGAATAGGTTTGACTTTCAAATCTTTAGTTATCTACTAGACATTATGGCTAAGGATTTTCTTTTGCTGAACATCTACATCAAGCCAAATTGAACTGAAGAGAAATTTGCCCGTATCTAGGACTGAATTGAGTAGGACTAAGACCTATCCTAATGACTAAAAGATTTGCCCAAGACAAATTGAACCAAGGAAAGGAAAAATTGCCCCAGTTTAGAGCCGAGTCAATTAGGGTACAAACTTGTCTTAGTGTAAAACCAAATTGAACCAAAGAAAAAATTTTCCCAGTCTATGACAGAAATGAATAAGGCAGGAGCTCGTCCTAGTGATCAAAATATTTGCCCCCAGTGTAGATTAAATTAAACCAGGGAAATAATGCCTTGGTGTAGAGCCAACTTGAACAGGGTAGAAACTCGCCCTAGTGTAGGTCTCTTTTTTTTTCTTTTTTTTTTTAAGAAACAATGAACTAAATTCTTAGATGAACGTAACTTTTGTCTCAAAATTAAAGTTAATGACAACAGCCCTTCATTGATCAGAATGGACTTTTTGAGGCTTGTAACGTGGCCAAGGTTAGGGGTTATGGAAGGAAAGATATAAAACTCAAACAAGTGTTTAAGGGTGGAATGGAACTAAGGATCATTGTTCAAAATTAAACTTCATCAACTGTTTTTCCATTTTTAAACACTTTTCTATCATTATTCACCTTTTCTTTTCTATTTCATTTCATTTTCTTTCATCTTCCTTTCCTTCTTTTTTTTTTTAATCATTTTCTTTATTTTTACTTCTTGTTATTTTCACCCTTTCTTTCTTTTCCATTATGCTTCAGAATATTCATCATTGTAATCAACATTTATTTCATGTTATCCCCTAATATAGGAGTAATCCTTATCTAGGGTTTATTGAAAAAAAAATCGAGCTCAAAAGGGGTAACAAGAGATAAAAATGATAAAATTTTATAAAAGATAGAAAAAAATGGTCAATCTTCATTTTGAAATCATGATTGTTTATTTTCAAAACTTTAATTTTGAGACAGAAAGATTGTGTAAATCAAGTGATTACTTCTTTGCTCCCTTTTTTCTAATTTTTTTTTTGCAAATATACTTACACACGCGGACCCAACTGAGAATTACCAAGAAAGACGCTTTAAAGAAATGAAAGACGATAATTATTAAGAAAGACAAAGTGATGAAAGGAAACAAGGTACTCATGCAAATTCATTACATTAATATTTCAAGAAAGTTAACATGAGTCCAACATCCCTAATTATCACGTCAAGAGTTGTTAACAATACTAGGTCTAACTATTTCTTTAATGTCAAGCTTTCTATAAGCAATTAGCTTCCTTACTATAGTCTCGAAGGATTCACAATCTTCAATTGAGTGTCTTGCGGCATCCATGTGATATTTGCAAGTTAAACTCGGGTTATATCCCGCTGGGAATGGTGGTTCTAAGGGACGTATATGATTTTCCGAAATGAGGTGAGCATCAAACAGCCTCTGGAAAAGATCTGCATTCGAAATGAGCAATCTTGGGAAAGAGGGTGGGTTTTGGGGGCGAAAGCGACCTTGATTTTGGAAGTTTGGCCGAGGTTATGGGTAATTTTGTGGAGGCGGAGGTGGATATTGGGTATAGATTGGGCGAGTTGGTGCATATAGTTGTGGTATGGGGATGTTGTTGATTTGGAATTGTGGAGTTGGGGTGATGTTTGTGGTTGGTATAATTTGGTGTGGAGGGTAATAAGGAGGTGTAGGTGTATGGTATGGCAAATGAAGGTTAGGGTTATATGGTGGCTGATGACTTGGGTATTGTGGGAAATATCGAGGTCTGAAGGTCTGTTGATGTTGGACATAATTCACTTCAGGCTCGATCTTTTTCTGCTGGAATCCTTTCTTAGCAGTGATATCCTTTGTACTGCTCATTGGCAACTTCCTAGCCTTGGATAAAATCTTGATTCTTTCCCTAGCAGCGATCAAGTCAGCGAAATCTTTATAGGCTGCTCCAGCCATTGCTCTGATAAAAAGATTTCTCAGGGTTCCCAAGAAATATGAACACGTCTCAGACAGTGTCAATGAGGGTTGAGCTTGAGCTGCCAAGGCTCTCCACCTTTGTGCATACTGCTTAAAAGATTCATCATTTCTTTTCTGCATTGAGTTTAAATGTTCCTGAGTTGGGACTATTTCCAGGTTGAACTGATATTAACCCATAAACAGGTTTGCCCAGTCATCCCAAGAAGAGATATTTGAGAGGTCTTGTTCGATACATCATTTCAAAGCGGGTCCAGTCAAGCTTTCATGGAAAAAGCTGACAAGGAACTTCCAGTCCTTTGACCAAATTGACATTTTGGTAATGTATGATTTTAGGTGAAAAAATGGGTTGATGTTCCCATCATATTTGTCAAATTCTGGAACCTTAAAGTCATTTGGGATGATAACGTTGGCAGTAGGGCACAACTCTTCTATCCCAAGGGGACCATAGGTGCTAGGACCCTTGATTGCTTTGGTTTGTTCCTCCATCTTTTCCATCCATTCTTCATCCCTCTTATCATTTTGAACAGCCACATGACCAGTACTAGTAGGAAATCCCGTTGATGTCGGG
This sequence comes from Ormosia emarginata, assembly GCA_029884605.1. Classification (NCBI taxonomy): domain Eukaryota; kingdom Viridiplantae; phylum Streptophyta; class Magnoliopsida; order Fabales; family Fabaceae; genus Ormosia; species Ormosia emarginata. The sequence continues at coordinate 9,476,926 of JAQQTP010000054.1, read as the reverse complement.
ATTGATATATGTGGTGGTTCTCACGTGAATTCAGCATTACCATGGACTGCATTTTGAGTATCCTCTAACGAACGATGCCCTTTTTCGGTAGGAATCACTAGTGATGTAGTATTTGATGTTCTTTCCACAAAAGGCATCTCAGTAGTGGCTCCAGGGTTTGCCCTCATGGAAGTAATATTCGGTGAGTGTAAGTGTGCCCCAGTTATTCCTATACCTCCGGCTGTTCCCATCAAAGTGAAGGTCTCCCTTATGGCCAACAACATTTCCTCCATTCTTCTTTGAGACTTTATCATTTCATTCATCCTTTCTTTCATCTCATTTACTTCCATACTCAGATTCCTTTCTTCGTTTTCAGTTGTCATAGCTGCAAGCTTTATTCGAGCCCTTGTGTAGTGAACTCGGGTTTGATTAGTGTCTTTTTTCCTTGATCGCACAATGGTACTAAACACGGTAACACCAAACAAAAATAATGAGATTGAATGAAATGAATGAGATTCATGAGATGCATAAAATGAAATGAAATGAAAATATTTTTCCTTTTTTTTTAATGCTAGGTATGCCAAGAAAATGTATGCCATGAAAATGAATGATTTTTTTTTTAGAATACTATAGATGCATGATTTATTTATTTATTTTTGAATACTAGGAATGTCATGAAAATGCATGATTTTTTTTAGGATGCCATGAAAATGCATGATTTTTTTTTTGAATGCTATGAATGTCATGAAAATACATGATATTTTTTTATTTTAGAATGCTAGGAATGTCATGAAAGAAGGATGAATAATTAGATAAAGAAGAAGTATGCTCCCTTCGTGTCCTAAGGGGTTGCCTTAAATTGAGAAATTATATCATAAGAATCTATGGGTCTGTCTAATTCGTGAGAACTCTCATTGGGTGACTTTTCTATTCTAAAGGTCTCTAGAGTTAAGTCTTATTTTAGAATATTGACCACAAAATAGTGGGTAAACTACTAGGTGTGAGACATTCAGGAAAAAAGGCACACTTTAGATGAGGTTTTCATATTAACCAAACAGGATGTACATCCAAAATGACTATCACTACACAATCTCTACCTAACTTAGGATTCACTCAGACCCGAGTATAGGGCTCTACTTGGATGTGTATGATAAACGTGTATGTGTAGTGGGTGTAGGGAGCATACAAACCTTCATTATCCTAAAGACTACTCGCATCTTGCAAAACAAAAACAAACAAAAATTGCAAGAGAAATTCTCTATCTTAAGGTTTTAATAACAAAAATAATTAAAATAATTAAAAAAAGGAAAAACAAATAAAACAAATATACAAAGATTACAAAATTTGCACAACAAACTTATATGGGCTTGACTCTCAAGTATTCCTAGTGGAGTCGCCATCTGTCTCGACCGAAAATCGCGACGGGAGCGGCGAAACAAAATAAATTTGTTAGGAGTTGCCACCAATTTTATTTAAATTAGGAAAAATTGGAAAACCCTTTTAGAAAATGGTCTTTGGAACCAGATTGAATTCGAGAGTCAGTTATGCATAGGGAAAAATGGAGACTTAACCCCACAGCACCCCTAATACATCCGTCCTAAAACGGTTATCCTAAATTAGTTATGCAAAAACTTAATAATCTCATAATATATTTGTTTTATCCCTTTTTATTAAAAAAATTAAAAATAAATAATTTTTAAAATTTAAAATTTGGCTTGACAGAATACAAATTTTGTTCCTACGTATCCTCGGTGCGATGAGAAACTCAAAGTCACGTAGTTCTATAGAAAATAAGTGGGAGTTGGTTGATTTTATTTAAAGAAAATATTTAAATTTTTATTTTTATAAAAAATTTGAGTTAACAGGTCGTTGTGACTCTGTTAATCAAATTAAGGTTTGAATAGATGAAGTTCGCGTCACGGTAGAAACGTCACCCACTGATTATTGAATTTATTGCTATTAAATGAGATTTTTTAAAAAATTACCTAAAAAAAGGATAATAATAATAATAATAATAATAATAATAATAATAATGAATTTTGAATCTTTATTAAATAGTAATTTATTTTTTAAAAATAATTCAAATCATTAAGTTGTCACAACTCAGATGATCCGAAATAATTACAAGATTAACGTCACAACTCGGTTAATCCTGTTTCGCTCTTTTAAAAAAAACATTTAATTATTTTATATATTTTTTTAATAAATTTTGAATCATCAAGCTGTCACAACTCAGATGATTACAAAACTTATAGGATCAACCAGTTGTCATAACTCAGTTAATCATGTTTTATTCTTCATAAAAAAATTATTTTAAAATTTTTTTCACCCTTTTTAATTTCATCATTTTTTATCCTCATTTTCGTTTTTTTGCCTTTTTTATATTCTTTTTAGCTTAGCCTAATAAGCCCATTTCCTCAAAACATTCAAGCCCACCTTCATAAAAAAAATAAAACTAAGAAAACAGAATAGAGATAACTCACGATTAAGGCAAAAGGGGGTGTTTTGTTTATTTTCCTTTTGATATTTTGCAGAACAAACAGGGGAAGCAAATGAAGGCAGCTAGTGGACCGATTCAAGGACGGCGGTGCAGATCGGGATGCAACTCACGCGGATCGGGGCTGGCGTTTCTGAACGATGCTGGTCTGGGTTCGTCGGTGACGGGTTCGGCAGGGAGCGGCACGGCTATTCGGACGGTGGATCGGGATGGTGACTGGTGGTTGGGCGGCTCACGGTTCGTGCGTAGTTGATGGTGGTTCTGGTTTTGGGTTGTTGTGGATGGTAAAGGAGGAAGATGGAGTGGTTGGTTTTGGTGATTGGTGAAGGTTGCTTGATGATGGGATAAAGGGAGTGAAGGAAGGTTGAAGAAGATAATGGGGATAAGATGGTGCTGAGAATGAAGAAAATGAAGTGAAGGTGAAGAAGAAGAAGTAGTAGCGGAAGATGAGTGATGGTGTGGAGCTACGTAAAAAATTAAGGTTGTCGTCTTTTTAGTTAAGGTCAAAGTGTTTGATTTTATAGAAGGGGATTAGGTTAAAGAGTTTAAGTTGATTAGGATTTAGGATTGATTTAGGATGATGAGTTGGAATCTGTTTAGGATGAGTGTTAGGGTTGATTTAGGATAAGTTTGAGTTATAGTTTGTTTAGGAAGAATGATGGAGTTTATTTTAAATGAGTGCTAAAATTATTATAGGATGAGTTATCAGTTAATGGGTAGGATAATGAATTATGATAAATGGATTAATAGACCAATGGGTTGAACCTTTTTTTTTTCTTTTTTCTTTTTTATTTTACAAAAATATTTGAACAAAATTGGGTGTTCACACATGACCGTGTGAAAATACGACACAGTCGCTTAAGAATGAAATCACGTATCTGAACTTTAGGTAAGACACGGTCATGTGACCAAGAGACACGACCGTATCTCAAAATCAGAAGCTTCACCTGACTTAGACAGGGCACTGGCTAAGTTGAAATTCTTTAATGTTTTTTGTACCACGTAAGATACGACATCACGTGTGGCGTATCCAATCGAAATACATCATCACGCGTAACGCATCCAACGTGGATACACCATCACGCTTGGTGTATCCACGTGGAAAACGTTAAACGTAATGACGTATCCATATTGAATGCACCACACGTGATGACATATCCCTGTTAGATGCGTCACGCATGATGACGTATTTTACCTGATATAAAAAATATTAAAAAAATTTAACGTGATAAAAAAGATGACATTCTATTAAATAATTTTAAAAAAATAATAATTTAATAAATATTTTTAACATTAAAGACATATTCATAAAAAAAAACCTCATTTATCAAACCAAAGGAAAATGGGTCCCGAGCCAATACGGTAAATAAAACCATTCTTTAACGACGAGATAGCCTTAAGAATAGATTTCCAAACGTACGAATCACCAACCGCAACCATATTGGAGAAAATATCCTGATTCTTGATGTACTTATGTGACAAAACTTGTACCCATAATTTTATAGGATGACGCAACAAGCTCCAAATTTTCTTCCTTAGCAAAGCAATTACGGTTCTAGCAACACCTAACCCCTAATCCACCAAGGGCCATAGGTCTAGTTACTAGTAGTAGAGACAAGCCAAGTGATCCATTAAAAATTTATAATTTAATCAAATTAAAGTCTAATTTAATTTGATTTATTTAATAAAGAAGTCAGATTAAATTTTTAAAAAAATATATTTAATTAAATAAGTCAAATTTCAAATTTTAAAAAAGTTTTTTAGACCTTATAAATCAATTTATTTAATTATACAAATATATTATTATTTTATATATATTATGAAATTTTAATATTTATATAATATAATTAATTTAATAAATAATATAATATTTTTTAAAAAATTAAATCTATTAATTTATATAAAGGTTTAAACCATTAGTCTATTTTATTAGTTTATTTAGAAGGATTTATTTAAAAATTTTATTACAAAGTAAATTTTTAAATAAATTTTTAAATCAAATTAAATTTTAAAAAAATCAAGTCAAACTTTAAAAATTAATCTATAATAAATAAATAAATTAAACTCAAATTTTATATTTAAAAAATAACTCAAACTTATTTAATGCAAAATCTAACCTAAATTGGCCCATTTCCACCCTTACTAACTAGTAATCTTCAATTCGCCCAATGAGGCCTTCTACCGACCTCCTTATTATCCCATATAAGAAGTTTTCATATTTTTTGTTTCTTATAGTATTTTTACCTATAAATGAATGACTAATTTTTTGAAGTGCTATCAGTCGCTTAAACGAGAAAGTACAACTAATTCTAATCTAGTTAATTTAATTATTTTTATCAACTCAAATATTGATGCAAATGTAAATTTTCAATATTATCTAAGTAGCAGTATTCATAAAACTGTTACATACTATAGTTTTCGTGAAAAACAAAAACCTACTGCAGTTCTCACAGTCCAAATCATCTTGACCGTCAATCATTATTATGTTCTTTCATCAAAATCTAATGAATCTCTTTGAAAAAAACCCAATTCAAGGAAAAGATGGAGTCATGGATCTTAATCAATTATCATATATGTGTTAGAATTCTGAATGTATGTGGCTGATATATTGATAATGGTGGGACTTTAATGAGGGAGCTATTACAAATTGATAAAACAGTAATTATTACAAAATCTAAAATAATTAATTTTTAATGGATGAGTCAATATAAGAACATTTACGCTTTTGCATTTTATGAGACGAATTCTTTGCCTTGCCTATAAAAAACCCTATGATACTCCATTGATTCACACACTTCAGAGACTAAAGCTAAAAGAGTTTTCTTTCCTTTCTTTCTAAAATCTCTCTATTTTTTTTTTTAGTTTTAAGTGTTTGATATTTTATTAGTAAGAGATTGTGAGGAATAACAATGACTTCAAGTGGAGGTAAACTTCTGCTTTTCTGTTCTTATTTGATGGACTAAGATCCTACATTATTTATAGCTTTTCAATTTATGTTAATAGTTGGTATCATGGATCAATGACAATCATAAAAATACATTTAGTATTTAAGATTGACGTCCAACAATATGTGTTCGTAAGAAAGAGTTGGCAAAATTTAAAGGAACAGCACTAGGTTAAAGAGGGTTAAGGGGAACAGCACTAGGCTAAAGTCTTAAAAAGGGTTAAGGGGGGCTAAAAAGCTAAAAATTATTCTACGTATTTAATAATTTGCAAGTAGAAGTAGATTCCCATATGTACATTATTATATAACTACATCCAATGTTCTGTCCATTATTCCTAGTTTTGGCAACTTGTTTAGGAATTTTTTTTTCTTTAAATAACGATACTTATAAGTTTTGTTTATTTTGCTGATGCATGGATGCATTTCTTGGCATTGGCTAGATTCTTAACTTCTATTAAAATACATTTGTAAATGCAAATATCAATTTACAAAAACCATACGAGCAAGAAATGACTAGTTGAAGCGGAATATGTTCTTGTTTCTTTTCCACTCTTAATACTTGGTTTTAGTTCTAAGTTATCACTCAATCCATAGTAAATAACAACTAGCAAATTTTGATATGAAAGAAAAAAGAAATAAGGTAGCAACTGGCAAGAGTTCTTTTTAATAAGAGTAATGTTACACAGTTAAAATAAATGGTTCAAATATTTGACACGATATATAAATGATTGTTAAATAGAGTAAAGTGATAGAGATTATTTACTCATCTAATTGTCAATAAATATATCATATTATTATGTTAAAAATTATGACTTTATAGCATTTTTCTTTTAATATTTTTGCTTGTTCCATCAATAAAGCTCCGTTTAATTAATTATTTTATAGTCTTCTATTTTTTTTTTATTTTTTTTGCCTATAGATAATGAATTTGGAAAATTTCATAGATTTTAAAATTGCTCCAAACACACACACTTCAATTGAGTTAACTAGCACATTTCTGTCGTTAATTAATAAGCATTATCCCACGGATTGATATGCTCTATAAATTTTTTTAATAAGAAGCATAGTTGCAGTTTGTTTGAACGAAGCATAGCCAATAGCTTAACTTTTAAATTACGATAAGAACGTAAATATTCTCGAAGATTGTCCAAATCAATTTGTAGATTTATCTCTTTTGGAGGAAATTTTTAATTCTATTTTAATATTAAAAATTGTATTCTTATTTTGGAATATAATTATGTTGAATGTTAAAATTTTTTTAAAAAAAATACATACCTCTTAAAAAATAATAGAAATATTTTTTATTTTTTAATATTAGGGTAATTTTTCCTTGTTATTGGAATTCCTTTTTGTTTGTCTTGGTGGACTTTTCATTGATATCTCGTTCTTATCTTCCTTTGACCAATATTCAACAAAAAATCTTACTTTATTAACCAATACATTAGCATATAGGCCATTGTTATAATTCTTTTAATGGTGACACGTTCCCACTAAATTTATCATTAACAAAGTAAATAGTAAATACATATTTTCCAAAATATAGAAGATAAACAAACAGATGTTTTGAATGGCCGATGAGGTTCAAATTGGGGATACATATATAACGTTGAGTTAATATTTGGTATATTGATAATAAAAATAATTAAAAATAATTTAAATATCATAATTTCAGATTAAAAAATAAATAAATATCATAAATTCAATACTAAAAGATTAAATTTTATAACCAAAATAAGTAAGGTATTGTTTTAATTAATAAAATAGTAATTAATTTATTCTAATCTATACGATTATAAATGAATTTCTCACTTTGATGTTCAATTTATATTTTTTAAAAAAATTATCATTATTAATTACTCATTTAATGATTTAAAGTAAAATATTAAAAATAAATATATAAATACATTTTATTAATCATTTAAATGTTCCAAAAAATACGTTAATAATCATAAAAATACTATTTAACATTAATTAGATATATCATCATTAAATAGATTTATAATAAAAAAATTCGCAATAACATGTAAAAAAAAAACATTTATAAAAAAAAATGTATAAACAAACGTTTATGTAAAAGTTTGAACTTCACCGTTAACGTATAAAAAATAAATCCTTATGAAAAAAAAAAAATTGTTCAAAGGCTTGACATTTGAGATTTTGAATCATCAATCCCTTAAACGAATTCAAATTCTTCTTATATAAAAAAAAAAGAATAAATCAACTTGTATTTCTATTATGACAAGCTATCAACAAAGTGAATATGCATAATTACAATTACTTATTATTATTATTATTATTATTATTATTATTACATTATTATTATTATTATTATTATTATTTGAACAACTTACATTGAATATTATTTTTTTACATTGAATAAATTTTTTTAAAGTAAATTTATTTTTAAAGTGAGTAAATAATAATAAATTTATCATTGAATTTTAGTAAGTTCAGATCACAATAGACTTTATATTAAATTAAAAATAAATATACTTTTTACTTACTTATTTTTAAAATAAATTCATTTGAGAGAAATTTATTTTGATTATAAATGTGATAATTTGCATAACCTTATTTACAACAAAACAGCTATATTTCATAACAGCTACGTACATTTACCTCTAGTGCAGAAAAATATTTCTTTAGAGATTTTCTCACATCTGTTGAGGAGTGTGAGACTAATATTTATCCGGAACAATAAAAATACTCCTTTTCATATGGTTTTTTTAGTAACTTGAATTCTTAATATTTTAGGAGTTATAAAAGGATGAAATAGAGTAATTTATAATATAATGAAATGGAATATACTAATTTGTGTTAGTTTAAGTGACAATGAATTTGAATACCTTAAGCATATAGTTAGGAGTTTAATTTTTGACTCATGTGTATAGAAAAAAATGTAATTGAGAACGGTCGCCTTCTTTGGAGCCAACAGTACTGCGGCAAAAATTCTTGCCTAATGAAATAGAATATAATATGCACTTTATTATTTGGATGTTTAATTAGTTTAGGAAAAATTATTGCCTAAATTTAGAGCACCTAACTGGATGTACCAAGCCAATATTTTTTTTTTGTTTTACGCCTCGTAATTCTTCCTCAGTCAGGCTGGAGCAGAATGGCAGAGCAAGTAAAGTATTAGTAACATAGTAAAAATACGTTCCTCATCATTAATATGTTTGCTCGTAGTAATTGTGGCCTCTCGGAAGAATTGATGACGACATCAAAGATGCACTTATTATTGCTAGTACTAGTATATCTGAAAATTCTTAATTGGTTAATTTAAATAGCCTTGGACTGTGGAACAAAGGAGTATCATGAACTTACACTGAGGTATTGACGACAATTCTAGTGCACCTAATTGAATGTTCTAGATTTATACAAAAATCTCTTATGAGGAATGAGTAAATTAATTAAGTCATTTATTCTTTGACCTCTTAAATTGAAGGGACAAAAAATAAAATCTTTGAGTGACAAAGAAAAGACTCATTAACTCTCTCTTATTATCCTATTACATTCTTTTAAATAATTCTTAAACACATTTTTATTAAGTTTTATCATTTTCTTTTACGACATTATCTTTATTGTCATCTTCCTAAACATAACTTAAGCTTGCTTTCTAGTATAGGAGTTTAAAAATTACTAAAAAATATCTTATGATTAGAGCAAGATAAATTGAAATTAGTCTCTTATCTATTAAGTATGTGATTATCTCATAATCTTAAAAAAATCTTTAAAAGTTATTTTTTTCACAATACATAAAATTTAAACTCAATACAAGTAACAAATCACACAAAAAATAACAAGTTAACAATATACTAAAAAAAAAAAGAAATTTAACAACAGACACACAGAAAATAACAAATTAACAACAAACACACACATAAAATAACAAATTAACAACATACACAAAAAAGAAAAAAAATGATAACAAGTTAATGGATAATATTTCTGTGCTGGCTAACAGATTAGTGGCCAGTAGAGGACTAATGAGTCACTATTAAGTAACAACCTGAATGAAACCAAAAACTGTTTTCAATTTTTTTTACCTAAAAATAAAAGGCCATTTTTTTAGGTCCATGGAAATCTCTCCAAGTTCAGCACAGCCATAGGAGCTGACGCTCAAGTTGGCGGTTCTGGTTAGTGGGTACGGACTAACAATATACGTAGACACACCCACACCCACACCCACACCCACACCCACTTACCCCACGACAACCGGCACATACATCACAAACTCCGTCTTGTTGCAGATAATAATATTGAATGAGAAAATCTTGAAATTTCTGTAAATAAATTAATAATTAATAAATAGTCATAGTGTATTTTGCAATAGTTATAATCGGCTCTCTCTGTCATAGTAAAAAAGGGTTTGTGTATAACCGTCCAATAAAGACAAACCCTTTTATTTCTTATCCTTTGCTTTAGTCAACATCTAATGATTCAATTACACTCAATATCCTTTTCTTACTGTTTTTCCCAGTTCCTTTCTTCACCTAACCCTGCTACTTAAATATTTATTTCTTCCACAAACACCCTGAAGCATACGCAGTTTTAATGCGGTGTGGGTTGGATTGAAACATACCCAGATTGAATTTGTTTGTAAGAATTTAATATTTGAGGTCAACCCCTTCTCTCAGCGGCTGTTCGGGGGCTTGTTTCCTTGGAATTTTAGGTCATCCATCTTATAGGTGACATCCCAAGCTTCCATTTTTTAAAAAACTTTTGATGGTTTATTATAATATCTGACGATTATGTCTCAAATCATGAAGTGGGTCGTTGAAAGATATAGATTTTCCGCCTTTCATTTGATCACATTATTCATCCTTTGTAACTAAAAAGAAGCTTTTTTTTTGGGTGGGGTTTGTTCTTTGGCATGTATGTGTTGTTAGGAGTTTTATTTCAGGTCTGAAAATATTTGGGTGGAACGAATTGTTAATGGATCAAGCCAGACGCACAGACAGAGATGAGGTATTGGATCCTGTTCATGAAGGGGTAGATGAGAATTTGAGTATTTTGGTTGAAGGGGTTGCAATTGATGCAGTAGATGGGGGCAGCTTGGGTGACAAAGATAGTTTAAGTGGAGAAGTTGGGACCTCAGAAGAGATTGGTAAGGATTTTGGATCGAATAAGGAGCTAAAGGAGGGGCCTAAGGAAGTTAAGGTTCAGGACAAGCATGATCAAGAAAAAATCAGTGATACGTTGCCTGGGGTTGATCAAGAAACTAGTTTTAATTCAAACAATTTGGTTAATCAGGAAGTGCTTGAAACTGTGGTTGTAATAGAGTCTGTTCAGACTGAGCATGTCAATGGAGATAATAGGAAATTGGAAGCAAAAGTTAATGAATCAGGGTTGAGCAAAGTATCCATGAAAGCACCGAAAGGGGCATCTGAAACGGATAAAAATTCATATGTGATTGATATAAAGTGCAGCAGCCACAAAAGGTTTAGTGAAAATTCGGAAGGTGAAAGGATTTGTAGGATTTGCCATCTGTCTTCTGGGCAACCATCAGATGCAACAGCTGTTGGCACTGATAGTAGTGCTACAAGTGCAGATTTGATTCAGCTTGGTTGTGCATGTAAAGATGAGCTAGGCATTGCGCACATTCATTGTGCTGAGGCGTGGTTCAAGCTTAAAGGAAACAGGTATCTATTCTTGCCAATATCAGTTTGATTCTAGTTTGTATGTCAACAGTAATGTTTTTTTTTGAGGTTTTGCATTAAATCTTTCAACATTGATCACGTTACTGTTGTTGTCTGCTTATTATGAATTCCTAAAACTGTAGGGATTCATAAGTTCTTGTTACTTGATTATCCAATTTGGCGCAATTTCTGAAAGCAAATAATCCTCTTGCCCTTTTGTTGTTCTGTGTATGTGTGCAGTTACCTTGATAATTTGGAGCATTTATGGCTTCCAACAATAATATTGGATTGGTTTTATCTTTTTTATCTTTGCATGACTTGTCTTTTGAAATCATTTGAAGTCTGCGGCATCTTTATAAATGTGTTATTTGATGAGAACAGGATTTAAGAATTAGGACTTTCAATACCATTATTGTTATCATTATCTTTCCTTCAAATCCATTCCAGATTTATGGCTGGGCTTATGCTTAAGTTTTGCCTTCATAAGGCCCTTGAATTTGTGGCCGAGCTATTGGAATTGAATTTTATTGCTTATCATTACCATTAGTTAAGTGGTTAGCGTAGCTCATTGCTATTTTGCTTTGGACTGCTACATCTCTAGTTGGAGAACTGCTATAATCATTACTGCACCCAGACACAGCTGTACCTTGCATATCAGTGGCTATCAGACTATTTGGAGTTCCTATATGCTGTAGCTAATGGGGTTCAATGAGGGGTGAATTGGACAAATGCATCCAAACAGCCAGTGGGTTTTCCTTCTTTAGGATAGAGGATTATGGATTAGACATAAACATGATTAGCAAATGGCTTCTAGTGTTTGTTAGCTGAGGTTAATCGTCATGTTCATGTTGTTTATCCATGTTGTATTTGAAAAAGTGCTCTTGTAGTTTGTCTTGGTGAAGATTCTTTTGGATCTGGTGTTTCTCTGTTCAGCTGATATGTAGGGCATGGACTAGGAAACGTAAGTTTATACCTTCATCACCCTGAAATGAATTTTTATTTATAGAAAAAAATTTATTAGATATAAAAGAGACATAAAAATCTTCTTCAACCGCCTTTATCCTAGAACAGAAATGTGAACTAGTTTTTCATTGGATAATTCTGAGGTTCTTTTGTTCTATGTTAGTTCTGTTGTTATTGGTCCCATGTCAAGTAGCCTTTGTGTTACAATCTATTATCAAATAAATTATTTATTAGCTACCTTTTGTAACCACAGATTATGTGAAATATGTGGTGAGGCTGCAAAAAATGTTTCTGGTGTTGCTGATAATGGATTTATGGTAGAGTGGAATGAAAGAAGATTCATGGACAACGATAGTAATTCATCCCGCAGGTTTGTATGCTGGCGAGGACAACCATTTTGTAACTTCTTAATGGCGTGCCTGGTAATAGCTTTTGTTCTGCCATGGTTTTTTCGTGTAAATATGTTCTAGCTGGGGAATCAAACACTATTCTTGACTCCAATTCTTCATACCTGATTATATAGTGAGTGGATGATTGTTTCCTGGCTTATATTGTGACACATCATCAAATTTTAGTGGGATATTAATGCTTATCCATATGTCCAAGTTGACATTTCTTAGGGTCTGTGCCCTGAACATGTGAAGCTTACGTATAAAGAAGTTACCAGCTTGACAAAGTGATCACCAGATTGTTTCTTTATTGCAATCTTTGGAGTGTGTGTGTTGTTCTGCAGTAAATATTGATACATCCGGTTCTTCTTTTTAAAAAAAATGAAAAAAAAGGGGAAAAAAAAAACAGAGAATATATTGTACATTTGGTGGCGATAGATCTTATTTGTAAGAATTATTAAGTCAAGAATTTGCTGCGAAACAAACAGAAAGAGCCTCTCTTTGTTCCTTTTCTCTTTTCCATTTATTTTACCTCCTTTTGTTGTTAGACAATTTTTATCGTTGACTTGTCTGCTACAATTCAAAGTGAATTTATTGTCATGTGGTGGTCATCAGAGGTGTTTATATTTCCTTCTTTCTATATCGAGATTTTGCAAATTTTCTAACCTACAATTCAAAGAGCATGGGAGTTAGAGTTTCCGGGGATAAGATGAAAAAGCATGAAACTATAAGAGGTAAACTGTAATTTGTCCCGTGACTTTTGCACTTTTTGTGTGCATGGTTCAAATTTCCTTTTTGACTAATACTTTTACTTAGTGATGTTTCGACTAGACCGATCAGACCGTCAAAATAAAAAAATCTTAAAATACAAAAAAGAAGTAATATGGTGTATTGATAGTCTCATCATGTTTCATTCACTCCCTCCCTATTTTATAATGTGGAGCATGAAACGGAAGTAACAAGAAAATGGTGTGTGTGTTTATATACATATATAAAGAGAATAATTTTAAAATTTTCTATATAATTCTGTTATTAATTTTCTTAATTATTAAGTAAATAATGTATTAAATATTTTTTATATTTCTAAGACATTAAATATATTTATTTTTTATTTAATATTTTTTATTTAATATTAAAATAATTATTAAGAGAAATTTATAAGAGTATATAACAAAATTCATATATATATATATGGGGTATCATCCGGTTCAACCACCCGGCTTATTTGATTTAACCTCAACCAGAGATTTTTCCGATTTTCTCTTCATTCTAGTTTTAATAACATTCATTTTGCTTTATGGTCATCAATTGTTAGGAGATCTCTTGACACTTGATGACTAGTTAAGTAACCTCCTTTTAGGATTAAAAATCTTTGGAAGCAATTGTTTGGGCGGATTTGTCCCCTGTATAGATCACAAGCATGTTACTAAAAAATTATTATATATCTTTCAAGTTAATAAGTTAATATTTTAGTTTGTTGATATGTGGCAAATAAAATAGTTAAATTTTTGTCATGTGTCATTTGATGTGGTATTCTTTTTGTTACTGTTACATGTACAAAAAAAATATAATAAGTTAATAAAAAATAATAAATAAAAAACCTAAAAAAATATTCAAAAATACAAAAAAAACATGTTTAATTAAATATGAAAAAAACATGAATTAACATGTTTAAAAATCTGTTATGTGACAAATATATGATTCAATAAACTGTCATGTGACATCTCATGTTTCAATTTAAAAGGAATATGTCTATATATTGTTAGGTCTAAATTAAATTTATTACTCACGCATACAAATATTTAAATGTATAATCACATATTAATTACATTGACATATATACCTCTACATATTAATTCATATTCAAAAAAATTGAAAAAATCAACTCTTATCTTTAGTTGACCACGTTATTAATTATTTTAATTGAGAATTGATCTTAAAATTTTAAAAATTTTGTAAGTATCTGATATCATCTCTGTTGTATATGTATTATCATCTTAAATTAATTAATTATATTTTCAAATTATTATATTTATTCTATATTATTTAGAAAACTTCATTATATACATCACACGAGAGTGAAAATTTTGCATAAAAATATAATAAAATTAATTAGATGTAATTTATTATAAGGAAACTAAGAAATTATTAAGTGTTTTTTTAAATTTTTTTGTTCATATATATAATATATAATATTTAAATATTTTATATTTATATTTCTCGACATTAAAAATTTTAAATGAAAATATATTAATATTTAAATATATGAAAAAAAGCTTTATAAAAAGACAAAATAAAATCAATTAAAAAATTTAGATTTATAATAAAGTTTGTTTAGTAAAATAGTTTAATACAATTAAAAATTTGTATCATATAACATTGAGGTTTCATTGATGTTTTGAGTAAAACTATTTGCAGGAGTGAAGATAGTTTTGTGAACAAATAATGAAAGAAATTAATCTCAATAAGAGTATTGATGGAGCATATGTGATGAATAGGCTATAGTTATGTGTCATATTGAAATAAATTAGATTTGTAAAAGAGAATAAGATTAAAAAATATAAGAAGTTATATGTCAATTGATTGATTTAACTAATGTGCTATTTTATTATTCTACTTAAATTATGTAAACTAAATGTATAAGTTATAAAATAATTGGGTATTTGAATGCATTGAGTATTATTTGATTTTATTATTATTGATCATTTCAATTTTTAGTAAGTTTTCTTTTTATTTGTCATTGTAATATCTATTTATTTAAGATTATTTTGTTAGTATAATTTGACATTAGATGCCAACTTGATATACTCTTAATAATAAGTTGATAAAACATTCAAATGAATAAATATTACAAATTTCAATAAAAATAAATAAATAAACACATAAAAATTAATATTAAAAGAAAAAAAACTACAGAATCAAAAATTGAAATTATTTGAAACTATATAAAGTAATTATTTTTTAGGAGTCATATAACAAAATATTTATTGAGAAAAATTACATAATCTAGTTATCATAACATTGGAATAGCCCGTTAAAGAAAATAAAAAAAATGATTTTGAGTGAAGTCCACTATAGACTCTACTAAATATAACTTAATAAAATTCGTTTACATCATCTGATATGTCATATCTTTAAGTTAAGTATATTTTTTATTATTTATTTTAATATTTTTTAATTTATCTCCTACATTGCACAAATATAAAATACTAGTACTAAAAATTAGAATAACGAGAATAATTGAGTGGCCTATTCTTGCTACCATCTTCCTAAAAAAACCCAACTTCCTCAACAACAAAAAAAAATCTCGTGCTTAATTATAATATGAGTGCATGCCAAATATTCTCATATGATTCAATGTCTTCATGGACTTCATTATATATAAGTGATTTGACAGTTACAAATTTAAGTGTTTTATTATTATTATTTTAGTACAAGAAGTGTTTTATTTCTAATGTAATGGTAATTGCTAAGTTTTACAAGATATCCATTTACAAATCATCTAATAAATGTACAAAGAATAGAATTAACAAAAAAACAAAAACATAAAGGAGAAGAACAACCATTACAATAATTTTATTTATGATTTAAAATTCTTTTATATTACAGCGAGGTCCAAAGAGCAGGGGAAGGAAAAGGAACAAGGGGAGGGTTCAAACTTCAAAGTTCGAACCCACTATCACTAGGTTTAGGGCAGTCGCAAGATTGGGTCAGGTGCGAGCCTCAACTCATTGGCCTATGATTTTGATCTTTTTTTTCCCTTATTCACTTGCATGAACAAAGTCTTGATTTTGGTTAATGACGCAGTGACATCTGTCATATTAATTCGTGCTTCGGGTGAATCTGCGCAGCAACTCAAGGCTAATCCCAAAATAGATGATATATAAGCCAATGTGCCATCAATTTGTTCACCATGTCGTTTTACTAAATTGGAATCCACAACTTCCATGATTGAATTGGGCATTGACTCGCTAATCCAAATTTTCAAGCTCAATCCTGCTGCAAACATATCATCCGTTGGCTTCTTTCTTGTGAAGATTTCCATTAACATTATCCCATAGCTGTACACATCTCCTTTGACAGAAACGATTCCCTTAGATCCATAATCTGCATGTCAATACTAGTTACAAGTTATCAAATATTCTCAAATATAATACAAATGACTAAATTGTTAGAAAGGAGTTAGTAATCGCCCTCTTTTTCTTGTAAAGTACATATATTATTGGAGATATATATTTTTGTTTAGTTAATAAATAAATTAATAAATAAATGTGATTTTTCTTTTTTAATATCTATTGATTAAGAGTCTAAACTCTTGTAATCAAGTGACTTGTTCACGCATCAACATGTGAAGATTAAAAAAAACGGCATTAAACTTTCTGATTAATATGAAAAATTCAATTTCTTTTCATGGGATATGATACCAAATAATAAGTATTATCTCACATTTACTTTTCTTGTAAACAACACATTCAAGATTTTTTACGTACTGTATGAACAAATTAAAGCTTATGTGCAAACATTATATAAATTAAAGTAAATCTTTATATTCTAATTTAGCTATCCATCCATGATGAAATGGATAATCTCACTCTCATAATAACACAGCATATATGTGTGTGTGTATATATATATAGCATTAAAATATACTAGCATCTTGGTAAACATCATGGTGTTATGTCATAAGACAATGATTAAATGCAAAAATACAGAGCACTGCATAAGCAATGGATGAGTACCTACAGAAAAATATCTTCAAACGTTCTCTCTATAGAAGATAACAATCTTTTTCATACGAGTAAACAGTAAGATAAGTATTGTAATATGTGAATAAGATATAAATCTTCAAAAAAAAACTTGTAGAACAATAGAAGGAAGGCGTATGTATAATAATTTTAATTCATACTATCAATAATAAGTTACCTAATAAAATTAACAAGCGAATACAAAGGCATTAATTCTAATTCAAAAATTGTCCGACAATTAAAAAATAAACTGAATTTTTTTAGGGGACAAACTGAAAAAAAAAGAGTTAGTTCACATATTTTTTGAAGTGGGATCATGGATCTGAATGACTCTGGTGCATGAAGTGCAATGAGAGAAAGCAAGTGGATCTCACATTTTTAAAACTTGTTTAAACCATTGTTGTGTCTTTCTCTTTTCCGTTGCATCGCATGGAGTATTGCAAAGGATTCAGATCAAATACAGGAAAGGAGCTGGAGTACAAAATATTTGATAAGGGTTCAGATGTTCAGTAACTAGAACTTTTAAAAAGAATGTTATATTTTCTTAATAAATTTTCATAACATCATTAATATAAAAAGTATTAAATGAGAAAATAAAAAAATTAATATCTTAGAAACTTCTTTAAAATAATTAGGCTGATTCATTCGTTAGGAGGACATCTAGATATAGTCTTAAAAGTCAAACATGAGTAATCCAAAACTGGTTCCATTTCAAACAGCAGCGGGATTCTCAAAACTACATTCCTCAAAACGGGTTGAAAAGTTTACAATACTCCTAATCAAATTTAATATGGATGTTTCAACAGTGATAATCATTGATTTGGTAGAAAAAAGTAAGAAAAAAAAATTAATGGCAGGAAATTATTACCTATGAATAGATAATCTTTAAATAACAAAGTTAGTCTTTAAAATAAAGAGATATTATATTTCAATATTTTTTAAAATAATCCCTAATCTTTTTCATTTTGTACATTTCATCAATGATTTTCTCCTCTCCGATTCCATCAACAACGCCGGCGACGACAAGGATACCATGTGGAGGAACAACAGCCACAACAGGAGGACGAAGAAGACGATGAGCCCTTCGATCAGATTAATGTTTCTACTCGACACTGCTACCAAACAAAACCACCATATCTTGTGCTCCTTTTCATCTTTTTTCTTTTCTCAAATGGACGAATGCAACAACAACGACAAGAGGAAGCGAGTTCGGGGTGACTGTCCAAGATTCTCTGAGTTTCCCCCATCGTCGCGTCACCACCATCTCCTCCACGGTACTCTTCTAATACTCAAGTTAACCACCCAACAACACCTCACCCAACCAGATCTGAGCCCCTATTGCTGCGCCTCTGTTCTCCGACCAACCAAGCAATAGATCCACGATCAACCAAACAGCAACAGTCGCGCCGCTACCCAACAGATCCATGACTCGCTCTACCGCGCACCACCAGAACCAACCAGATCTGTGCGAACGATAAGTCGCACACCAGATCTGAGCAAACCAAATTTGAGCGAACCAGATCTGAGCTAACCTCGGTCTTGTTGTTCAACCGCGCGCCACTCCACACACCAGAACCAACTAGATCTGAGCAAACAATAAGTCGCACACCTCGACCCAGCCACTGAACCCACAACCTCCATCTTCACAAATCCGACCTATGAAGCAACTTGTAACCGCATTCATCCGCGCACCGCTGTCGGCCCAGATCCGAGCTTGCCGGCGAACCAAAGACAAACCAACAAATAGATGAAAGGCCCAAGACTTAAGAGAAAAAAAGATAAGATAAAATGTTTAAAATGAATAAAAATAAGAATTAAAGGGTTAAAAAATAAATATTAAAAATTGGTAAAAAATGAGATAACTAGTAATAAAAGAAAAAGTCAATGGAAGAATCAATGCTAAAAAAGTTATTAGGAACATTATAAAAGCCTCTTACTTAGTAATGTAACATTAGTATATTTTGTACACTGGTTTACAAGATCCTCAATGTGTGTGCGCGATACTTATATTAGAATATAGTGGTAAAGACATTACTAGGCTTCATATCGCAATGAACAACAGGTATTGAAGAACCATGATGGAGATATTCCAATGCAGATGCCATATCTATCATTATATTCAACCTTTGCAAGAAAATCTAAACAATAGTTATGTGAGTATATCCATTTGTCGACGCTTCCATTTGACATGAATTCCATTACCAAAGATTTGAAATCAACATTTGAACAACTAGTGATCATCTTAACAAGATTCCGATGACGTAGATTACGCATTGCATTGCCCTCTGCATCCAAGCTCCTTGATGTTGCTTCCAAGTCCAAATCAATCACTTTAATTGCAACCATCATCCCAGGAGAGAGCATCCCTTGATACACAAAACCAGAAGTCCAACTTCCAAGTAAATTACTCTCACTGAATCCATTAATTGCTCGTAGAAGTTCATAATAGGAAATCCTTGTTCGTGCTCCTAAAGTTGATAAATCCCTTTCAAGTGGTTTACGCTGAAGAAGTATTATGCATGTAAAAACCAAAATGATTGACACAATGATGGGCAGTATGCATTTGATTAAAGGAGATGTTTAATATGCTCCAAATGAAGTTTTAAGCATGGATATTCCAGTCAAAATACCTATAGTAATAGGTGGCTGCTGATTTCTTTATTTTTTTTAAATATCTTGTTATTTATTATTTAAAGCTTATAGTTTTCTCTTTTGCTTTCTAGTCCTTATTATTTAACATCTTTTCTCCTTCATTCTACTACATATGCATTTAACTTTTGAGAGCCTCCCACCCTTCTTTTATCCCTCATCTACAGTGCATCGAACCAAGTACCGTATTTGGTTTTGCTTTGGCCTTTAAATTGTTGTTCAAGCATTTATCGTCTTGGTCACTACATATTGATGAGTTCTCTGTGTCTGAATTTTTGAAGAAGATTGGTTTAACAAACTCCCTAGCCAATAACTTCTGGTAGATGAGAGACAAAAGGCAAATGGATTGAATCCCATTTTGGTCCACCACCAAAACTTCACCCGAGAACACCTCCCTCTCATATGTGGCTTCAATCAAATCAAGGGCACATGTCTCAGAGGAAAAAACAACAACACCATTACTTCAAGATTCAAAGGTCAAAATCCAAAAGGATCTCTTATCGCAACCAATTTGTTCTGAGTAACAAACATAATAGAATAAGCATCAACAATCCTCAATATGAAATATTTGTGCTTTGAGGTTGCAATAAGATGGAGCACCACCTCAGCATCATAAGTGATATTAAAAAAATGAGAATGAAATAGAATCTGACCCAAGAAACTTGAAATGAAAAATCATGGGAAAGATCAGAAATTGTTGAGAGCGAAATGAACATGGAGTAGAGAGAGTGATTTCTAGAATAATACTCCTTTTCAATAAACTATTCATAGATTGAAAATTCGAGAACTTAAAAATTATGGAATGGGATAGAAAAAAAAAACTCTGAAGCTTAATGTGAGTTTTGATAAGACTTTGGCCAACGATCGAGGTCGTCGTCGCATACCAATACAATTAGCTAGACAAATAGAGTGAGTGCTGGCGATGGTCGAAGTCAGTTGCAGTCATTGGTAAATGGCCTCTCCAAGACAAAGCTTTTGCCTTTGCAAATATCACCAACGTTCTCACCCTTAGTCACGTGGCTTTCTCGATGAAAGAATGTTGCCGAAGATTGGAGGAGCGACGGTCACAAGGCCTATGATGGCAGCGACAAAAACAACATAGTTGAAGTTTGGATTTTGACTTCGGTCAGAGTTCAATTAAAAGACAAATTTCATCTCCCATGATGTGATTGATTTATAGAAGAAGTTCTTGATTCACATTCACAATAAATTCACAAAAGAATTATTAATAAAACTCGTGTATTTGGATGACAGAAAGATACAAAGAGAATAAATAAAAAGAGGAGAGAGAATTAAAAATGACTTAAAATATAAATAATAAAATTTAAAGAATCATTTATATAAATTAAAAAATTAATGATATTATCGATCAAACAAATAACAAGTAATAAATCTTTTCTATTAATTTTATTTTATACATAATCAACAATTATGAAAGTTTGGAACATCAACAATTCAACATTCATCAAATTTTTATTAGGAGCATTTTAAATAAAAGCAGCTTTGTCATTGACCTTTGCCTAACTTGTTTACCGCATGGAGGGACCTGAAGGCGAGGATTGCCACAAAGTGCTTCATTATGCATGAAAGATTGAGCTGTGAAATTTATAAATGGTCCATCATTGGGAATCTCTCCTTGTAATCTATTGTAAGAAAAGTTGATGTACTTAAGATAGGCAAGTGACTTTAAGGATTTTGGAATCACGCCAGACAAACATTTTGGTATAAGTCCAAGAAGGTCAAGCTTACCATTTCGCCAAGTGATACAGGAATAGACCCTTGCAATTTGTTATGCGCTAAGGAGAGAGTTTGCAAAGTTCTCAAGAAACTAATGGTTGAAGGAATGTTGCTTGAAATGTCATTTCTAGACAGATCCAGTAGTACAAGAGATCTCAAGTTCCCAATCTCAGATGGAAGATTTCCAATTAAAGCATTGGAGGATAATTCCACCCCCCTTTTTTTTTCCTAAGCATCTTTGTAATTTTGCTTTTCCCACATCCGTCCTTCTCTGATCTCTCCCTCTCCCTGTTTTGCACTTCCCCGTGTCTTTTTTTTTTTTTCTCTCTTCTGTTATTTGGTTCTTCTATTGCTGTGGGAAGATTTTATCCCAACTTAGATGGAACCAGAGGCGGCAAAGTAGCACAGTGCTCTGGACTAGAGTCCTGGACGGCGGCCATGGAAGGCTTCTTCTAAGTCTCTACAACGCCTGAGCTGCGAAGAGCTGCAACATCTTCAGCCCAGCCGGTTTTTGCAAACCCGCTCCAGGTCGAACGGGTAAGTGGTTTTCTCGGTTCAATGGCGGTTTTTCCGGTTCAATGGCGGTTTTGGTTCTTAAATAACTGGTTCATAGTTATCCGGTTCAGTTTTTAAAAAACCGGTTCATTTATCTGTAAGTACGAGATTCTGATATCCCAAGTTCTGCTACCCATGGCCATGACTCTCAGATAATTTTGATGAAAGGATAACACGTTATTTATATAATAGCAATTTGATAATTTGAACAATTTTGTTTCATATTTATTTACTGTTATTTTATAGAATAATTGTGTTAAAATGAAGTTTTATAATAAATAATAAAATTATGATATGTATAATAAATAAATGTTGATAAAATATTAAATTTAAATTAAATAAGGTAAAAAGCAATAAAAAAGTACATATAACTAAAAAAAAATCCCAAAAAAATTTGGAGAGCATAAACTAATCCTTTTGGTATTTGAACAAGAATAAAATTTAGATAATTTTTTTAAAACATTATCAGAAAATAATATCACAAATACATATAGAACTTTATCTAAGTTTTGTTTTAGATCAATTGCTCAAAGCAATTTTGGATAGAGTTGATGATTATGTAAAATCCTTGTTTAATGCTAAAATTTGCTCTTATGTTCCTGTAATAAATAAATAAGAGAAATTTTAAATTACACCTAAAGTAATATTCTGAAAAGTTTTGTAATGGTTTAGATTTAATTTAATAATATTTTATTTTTAATTTAATGTTGTGTATGACTATGTAGTACTATAACTTTGTTTGACTTAGTGATAAAAGATGAAATAATGTATAAGTTTATTGTTTAGATTTTAAAAATAAGGATAAAATAAAATAACATTAGATAAAATTCATTCTATCTTATTTTATTTCATATTTTACTTTTTTTTTCCCTCCAAATTGACAAATTTGAGACAGAATGAAATTTTTATTTTATTAATTATTATAATTATGTTATATTACCATTCCAAATGATAAAATAAAAACTTTTTTCATTTCATCATAAATTATATAAATAATGATATAAAATCTTTATTTTACTATAAACTAATAGTGAAATATCTAAAGAAAGTGTAACTTATATACAAGTTTAGTGTAACATAGTAAGTGTGTATTTGGGATAATTGTGAACGTTTGATTATTTTAATAATTAAGAAAAATTTAATTATTTCAATAATCGATTATGTTTGGATATGTTAATTTAAAAATAATTTTAAGTTAATCCGTTTCATTTGAATAATATAAAAAAATTAATTTTTATGTATTAAATTATCAAAATAAAATAAAATAATTATATAAATTATTTAATTAATTAAAAAATTATTTAATTAAAAATAAAATAATATTTACATATCACTATTAAAAATAATCTCAATAACTTTTTTTAAAAAACATCCACCATTTTACTTATTTCTCAATAACTTTTTTCTCTATAGAAAAACTGTTAATATTTTAGCTCACGTTACCCAAATAAAATGCCGTTACAAGCAACAGTTTATTTTAAAAAAACAACGTATGTTGGGACCCAAACATGCACTAAGGGGGTTTTGGAAAAGATTATTCCCACCCCCAACATATGTTGCTTTATAAAAAAAGCTGTTGTAATAGTAATTTAACATATTTGTTAAATTTAACTTTAACTTTTGTACATGAAATTCAATACATTCTAAAAATTTTTTTTATAATATTGAAATTTTAATTTATGATTTTAGACTATAGATTATTCTTTATACTTTGAGATGTAAATACCATTTTACTTATCAAATAATTTTTTAATTAATTAAATAATTATTTTATCTTATTTTAGAATTTAACTGTTAAAAATAATTTTTTTCATATACCCAAATAAAATAAATTAATTTAAAATTATTTTTTTTATAAAAACATAATCGATTATGTAAACAAATTTTCACAACTATCTAAACACGCACTAAATCTGTCGTATCAAAGAACCTCTCCCGCAATGGGGGGCGTTATGGTCTTTATGGTTGATCCAGTACTACTGCACTCAACTCAAGTGTAGCCTCGAAAACCCTAGCAATAGCATAGCATAGCAACCTCATTATCGTGGCTACGCTGCTTCCGACACCCAACTCCAACCTTCCCTCCTCTCAGTCTCAGCACTGCCATGGTCTCTCTCTCTCTGATATTTCTATTTTAGACTTCTGAGTTGAATATATTATATAATATATCTTTAGTTTAGTTAGTTACTGACTGAGAGTGTTTGTTATCACATTGACAGGCTTCGGAGAAGAAACTGTCGAACCCAATCAGGGAAATCAAAGTTCAGAAACTCGTCCCCAACATCTCTGTCGGTTAAAGTGGCGATCGTCTCACCAGAGCCGCCAAGGTTGTTTTTTTGTTTTTTTTTTTTTAAAAAGAAAAACTCTTAAATCAATATTTGAATCTTAATTTAGGGATTATGTTATTAATAAAATGATGATCATTTCTTCATTTATTAATTAATTTCTCATTCGTACTCTTCATGTTATGCTTATGCATAGGTGTTGGAGCAATTGAGTGGCCAAACCCCTGTCTTCTCTAAGGGTATACCTTACCCTTTTGTATCTGGTTTTCCTTCCCTATTAAAAGCGTTGGCATTTGTTCATGATTTGATTTTCATTTTCTTTCAATAGGTAGGCGTACCGAAAAATTGCTTGCTATGTCACTGTCAGGGGAGACAAGGCAATGCAGCTCCTTGAGAGTGGATTGAAGGTCATGGAGTATGAACTCTTGCGGAGAAACTTCAGTGATACCGGCTGTTTCGGATTTGGCATTCAGGAGTACATTGATCTCGGTATCAAGTATGTTACTTACAACCTTCCTGTTTCATACTTTCATCATTATAGAATGCAATATTAATTCATATAAAAATGTTATATGGTATGATTGGGGAACTGGCAAACAATTCACATGTTATACATGGATGAATATGACGTCCAATTTGTTGGGGCCTCACTTGTCATTTCATTAGCTGATCTTTTAAATTCATATTACTACTCACTGAAAATAGTAATGTTCAGATTTAAATAACTTGATGTGGGTTTAGTTGGACTTTCTTAAATCAGAAGATTCAAAACAGTTTGCAGGCAAGACTTGTGTAGAACATATTCTGACACGTCTCAAAGAGATGGCTGTTATATTTCTGTGTTACTTGGCCTTAATCTTGTTTTGCCTTGCTTCAGGTACGATCCTTCAACTGGTATCTATGGTATGGATTTCTATGTTGTTTTAGAACGCCCTGGATACCATGTTGGTCGGCGCCAAAGATGCAAGTCCCGGGTTGGAACTTAGCACAGGGTGACCAAAGAAGATGCAATGAAGTGGTTCCAAGTTAAATATGGAGTTGTTCTCAACAAGGCCAACAAGTTGTATCTTAGACAAGACTATTTGCAACATGTGGCAATTGCTTTTTTTAAAGTTTTGGTGGGTTGTTACTTTTTTAGCGAGCAGGTTGTGTCAGTTGAACGAATTTAGTTATTGTTGCTTACGTTATGGTTGTTTTACTGTTTCGTATGACTTCAATACAATGTCAGTGTTTTAATCCAACTATCGATATTTTGTTTTAACCCTCTTGATTTGTTTCAACGCACAAGTCAATGAAGTCTAAAGAGGATAAGTATCAATTAGATGGCAGTTAAAAGGAATTCTGGAAATTACAAAAAGGATGCTGAAGGTTTCCAAGAGGTGTAGGAACTACCGTCAGCAGACTCAGCACATTAGAGTCTTTACTCTTTACGGTAAGGAAGACTACCGTCTAGGATCCAAGTATTTTGATGAGTTCACCCTTCTTCAGTTTGGAGTAACCTTTCATTCCTCTTGACTTGGCTAGTTCTTTCAACTCAGCAAGTTTCAGTTCCTCCAGTCTCTCTGATTGTACCTGCTTGCCCCCCATAATGGCTTGCAATGTTTCATTATTTAGCTCAATAACCTTTCCTCTTGGGGTTGATAGAGATGGAATAGGGGATTTCTTTACAAAGTTTGATGGTGGCCGAGTAAACTTAAAGTCCGATACATGTGGATGCTCCTGTATCTCTTGCTCTTTCATGGACACACCCATTTTCTTTGTCAAATCCTGTTCTTTTGCCCTGTTTGAAATTTTGCCTGCTGTAATTAGAGAATCAGATGAGAAATACACATGCAAAAGAAAAACATATAGGAAACTTTCAAGTCATGAAGTACTTCAAGCTTTACGACCACAGAATCACTTTATTATACTTCGTTTTGGGTGAGTCACATTATCATGTTAAAGCTATTTAAATCTTTTTCATTGCCACAATAAACACCATGACAGTACCTTTCACCTGCTTTTTTGGTTCACCAAGAGTATCTACAATTGATTCTGTCGAGGGCCTATCCTTGTCTGCATTGGAATTTCTCTTGCCAGCGTTTTGTGAATCTCCCTTTGATATTGAAGACTCTATCCGTCTGAATAGAGCAATTATCTCTTCCTGGTCAGATGACTTTGATTTTTTACCATTAAATGATTGACGTCTCTTGTTTTCATTTCTCCTATTAGTTTCACCTCCTTTGTCATCATCAGATCTTATGCTCGAATTAGTAAATGGAGAGACAACCTTTTGAAACACAAAGGGTGAAGGTTGAACTGCAACCTCTGCCAAATTCAATAAGCTGCATCAAAGAATTATCCTCAGTATCTAGTCCACACAATTTTACGGCTAGCATTAGCATATCATTAACCTAAGACAAAGAATCAGACCAAACTATGTATTGATAAAAAAAAATCAGATGAGATATTGCTAATTACGGCACAAACATGTAAAGGAATCATATCATTAAAGCAGTAGAAAAGAATATGAGATCCCGATCCTTTTTTATCGCTTTGAAGATGACAGCAACTATTAATATCTATAGTTTGTCAGAACTATACAGATGAACATTAAAACAGGTAGCTTCAAACAGGCCAAGTATGATGGGAACTGGGAAGTCAAGACGTTGGAATTGAATTTTCTTCAAAACAAAATTGGTCAGGCTGATTTTCAAAAGTGTTCAAATTCAATGACCTTTCCAATCTTCAATACAACTTACCATCAAATCAAACATTACTAGCAGTGTCTTTCCTTATGAATAATTCTTATATATAATGGACAATTTACAAACCAGCCACAGGCTGGAACTTAGAAGCCACCCTTGATGTGTTAATGTAAGTACAAAACTGAATATAGTAGCTTCATAGAAAAAAAAACTCCACAGTATATGGCCAGAAAGCATTACTGCGAACTCATGTCATATCTTCAGGAATTCTCCTCCTAGAAATTTCTGATAAAAAATATAGTTTAAGTTATGCACTCTTCCATTGTTATTTAAGTGCCATTTACGAATGGAATCAAGCTTCCTCAACAGCCA
This sequence comes from Ormosia emarginata, assembly GCA_029884605.1. Taxonomy (NCBI): domain Eukaryota; kingdom Viridiplantae; phylum Streptophyta; class Magnoliopsida; order Fabales; family Fabaceae; genus Ormosia; species Ormosia emarginata. Next base: position 9,449,485 of record JAQQTP010000054.1, on the reverse strand, counting down.
GAAGCCGGCTAATATTACAACATTTGAATTAAATAAACAATTCAGGATGAAGACAGCCACATAATAGACAAATTTTGATCCTGAGCACCACCAGAAGATTATATATATATATATATATATATATATATATATATATATATATATATATATATATATATATGCTTGCAAAAGCACCTTCTCATAATTCAGATGGATAGAGTTCGTTTAGATGTGTTTTTTTAGATTTTTTTTAAATTAAATATTTTTATTTATTTTTAACATGTTTAGATAATTTTTTTTAGAAAGAAAAAGTATTAGAAAAAATACAAATTGTACTTTTTTAAAGTTGAATTTTGATATTTTTCAAAAAGACTTTTTTATAATATAAAAATATTATTCAAACATTGAAAAAATTCTTTAATATTACATCCAAATATAAAATAATATTTATTTTTTAAAATAGCTTTTAAAGAAATATCACATAAAAAAACTTATTTTAGAAACGAACGAGCCCCATGATTTGTGAACTCTTGTTGAAGCATATGACATGATCAATGAAATGAGAACAACAGAACAGCAATCAACCAACAACATAATTCAGAGAAAAAATCATTTATTTCTTTTTTTTTTTTTTTGAAACCAAGGACCCATGAGATCTCATGGGTCTGGTGGAGAGACCTTCTAAAGAGGTGATGGTCTCTTAATAGAGTCTGGGAGAGGGATGAGAAAATAAGAAAGAGAAATTAAGACTAATAATATTTGCGGAAATCAAATTCCGCTACTCTTCTTACATGTCCCTAATTCTAACTAACTGACCTACCAACACGTAACAAATCATTTATTTCTGATAATACCAAAAATCACTACTACTTTAACTACCCAAATTAACAATTATTTCCACCATCTAAATTCAAGGAGCTGGGTTTCCGTTGAGTTTTAGAATTCTTCAATATCTTTGAGAGTTTCCAGAAAAAAGAAAAGGAAAAAGAAAATCAAGGAAATAAGAAATGAAGTTTTAAGTACCTTTCATAGATATACAAGATTTTCCTAAATACAACTGCTTGCCGAGAGAGAAACACATGGAAAAGCGAAGAACATGATGAGAGTGAAAAGCAACTGCATCCATCTTTCACAGAACAATTTCAAATTCTCAAAGACACAAATGAATTAGAATCACACACCTCCTCCCCGTTCATTTCTTATACAAACATATATTCCGTATTTTGATTTTTTTTTTTTCACAGGCAAAATAGCTAGTCCACAATTTTCTGTGTCGCGTGAAATCACGCGCCGACTCTGCGGATACAAAACACAACCCGTTTCTTCGTGTTCCCTTGCTCTTTAGCTGAGACACACAGCAATGTTGTTGACAATGACGAAAAGCATAACAAACTTCAGCTTTACTACGTATCCAACTTGTAACGGCCATGAAAACAAAGCAAACTATGCCAAACCTTCGAATTGTTTCATCTTCTTCAGACAATCTTCAAGAACATGTTTATTATCTTCGAATTTGGGTATTCCTCGTAGCAGTAGTGTCGGTGCCTCTGCTTTGTTGGCCAAGACCATGGATGAAAACGCCAAAATTTGCAAATTTTGCGAAGTGGGTAATCTCAGAAATGCCGTAGAATTACTCAGAACGTCACAAAAATCCGAGGTTGAGTTGAAGACTTACTGTTCTATCTTGCAGCTCTGTGCTGAGCACAAGTCTCTGCAAGAGGGTAAGATGGTTCGTTCAATTATCTCTTCCAATGGCATGGCAGTTGAAGGGGTTTTAGGTGCAAAACTAGTGTTCATGTATGTGAGTTGTGGAGATTTAAGAGAAGGGAGAAAGATATTTGATCAGTTTCTCAATGATAAGGTTTTTCTGTGGAATCTTATGATGTCTGAATACGCAAAGATTGGTGATTATCGTGAAAGTATACTTCTTTTTAAGAGAATGCAAAAATTGGGAATTGTAGGGAATTCTTATACATTTTCCTGTGTCTTGAAGTGTTTTGCTGCTTTGGGAAAGGTAGGAGAGTGTAAAAGGATTCATGGGTATGTTTATAAACTGGGTTTTGGTTCTTATAATACTGTTGTTAACTCTCTAATTGCAGCTTACTTTAAGTGTGGAGGAGTTGACACTGCACACAAGTTGTTTGATGAATTGAGTGATCGAGATGTTGTCTCTTGGAATTCTATGATAAGTGGGTGTGTGATGAATGGTTTTTCCCACAATGGACTTGATTTTTTCATTCAGATGCTGATTTTGAGAGTTGGTGTGGATTTGGCTACCTTGGTTAATGCTCTTGTGGCTTGTGCAAATATTGGCAGTCTTTCTTTGGGTAGAGCACTTCATGCCCATGGAGTGAAAGCTTGTTTTAGTAGGGAAGTTATTTTTAACAATACCTTACTAGACGTGTATTCAAAATGTGGCAATTTAAATGGCGCAATTCAAGTTTTTGAGAAGATGAGTCATACAACTGTTGTTTCTTGGACTTCAATCATTGCTGCTTATGTAAGAGAAGGTCTTTATGATGATGCAATCAGGTTATTCGATGAAATGGAAAGCAAAGGTGTTAGCCCAGATATTTATTCCGTGACTAGCGTCCTTCATGCTTGTGCTTGTGGCAATTCACTGGATAAAGGTAGAGATATACATAATTACTTTAGAAAGAACAACATGGCCTTGAGCTTGCCTGTGTCTAATGCTCTCGTGGATATGTATGCAAAATGTGGAAGCATGGAAGAAGCTCATTTAGTTTTCTCTCAATTTCCAGTTAAGGATGTTGTCTCATGGAATACCATGATTGGAGGTTATTCACGAAACTCTCTTCCCAATGAAGCTCTTAAACTTTTTGCTGAGATGCAAAAAGAATCAAGACCTGATGGCATTACAATGGCTTGTGTCCTTCCAGCTTGTGGAACCCTAGCTGCTCTAGAGAGAGGCAGAGAGATACATGGGCACATATTGAGAAATGGGTACTGTTCAGATTTGCATGTAGCCAATGCACTTGTAGATATGTATGTAAAGTGCGGGTCACTAGTTCATGCACAGGTACTCTTTGATATGATTCCTGAGAAGGATCTGATCTCATGGACTGTTATGATTGCTGGATATGGCATGCATGGGTTTGGAAATGAAGCAATTGCCACTTTTCAGAAGATGAGGACTGCAGGTATTGAGCCTGATGAGATCTCCTTCACTTCCATACTATATGCTTGCAGTCATTCTGGATTACTGAATGAGGGGTGGGAATTCTTTAATTCCATGACAAGTGAATGCAGCATCGAGCCCAAGTCAGAACACTATGCCTGCATGGTAGATCTCCTTGCCCGTACTGGAAATCTATCCAAGGCCTACAGGTTCATTGAGACAATGCCAATTAAACCAGATGCTACAGTTTGGGGAGCCTTGCTTTGTGGTTGCAGGATCCATCATGATGTGGAGCTAGCAGAAAAAGTGGCAGAGCATGTTTTTGAGCTAGAGCCAGAGAACACAGGATATTATGTTCTTCTAGGAAACATCTATGCAGAGGCAGAAAAATGGGAAGAAGTTAAAAAGTTACGAGAGAAGATTGGTAAACGGGGACTAAAAAAGAGCCCAGGCAGTAGTTGGATAGAGGTACAAGGCAAATTTACTATCTTTGTTGCTGGGGATACTTCACACCCTCAAGCCAAAAGGATAGACTCATTGCTGAAAGAATTGAGAATGAAAATGAAGAATGAAGGCTACTTTCCTAAGGTGAGGCATGCCTTGATTAATGCAGATGACATGGAGAAGGAAGTGGCTCTGTGTGCACACAGTGAGAAGTTAGCCATGGCTTTTGGTATATTGAATTTGCCGCCTGGAAGGACTATTAGGGTCACCAAGAATCTACGAGTATGTGGTGATTGTCATGAGATGGCAAAGTTCATGTCCAAGACAACCAGGAGAGAAATTGTCATGAGAGATTCGAACCGGTTTCACCATTTCAAGGATGGCTTCTGTTCTTGCAGAGGTTTCTGGTAAACCATTGGAGAAATTCAATTAAGGGGAAGTTATACAATATCAATTTACCCTCTTCATGAGAATTTGATGAATAAATCTTATGCCAATCACAGTTATTTTGACTGAGGTACAACGCATTATTAATTAGGATATGGAGTCAATGCCTAAACATTAGATGGATTAAAGATAGTCATACTTGTGCTGAATCAGAGGTTTAGACTTCAGGTTTAACAGACATGTCAGAGGCAATTTACATGTTCTATCCTTGCCTGACAATACTAGATTTTGTCAATCGTGGTCGTGGATGACCCATCTACATTTGTATTTTTGGATTTGAAAATAGACCATTGCAGGGATCTCTGACTGGGATTTAGAAGCAGCATATTTTAATGAAAATAGATTAATGGTGGGATGTCATGATTTGTGGGAGACTGGAAGGTCTCAGTTTGCCTTGAGATTCCAAGCGTCATTTGTGATTTCTGACAATGTTTATCAGTCTTGACTATTGAGAAGGGAATCAAAGTGAGAATGGAATGTTAATCAGTCTTGACTCTTGACAAGGGAATCAAAGTGTGAATGGCCATGGAAATGCTATTGCAATGCTGAGGAGTTGAGGAATTCAGTACTACGTCCTGATTCTGAAATTAAGTTGCATGTGGAAGCCACGCCAGAGATTTACTGAACGGGTTACGTGTTTCTGTGTAGTACTAGCCATTTTAGATTCAAATTCTTCTCCATTACACTTCTGATGCAACTGAAACATTACAGATTTACATTTGGTCCTATCAGATGTTTAGCCTTTTAAAGTCATTTTATGCATTAAATAATAATCGGTTAAATCATGTATACTGCTAGTACATTATTAATTTTCTAGTACTTAAGATTTACTGATTTTGATTAACTATAAATATACTGACATAATCATTCACATGATAACTTCATCATCAAGGATAATCAGAGATTGGCAAAAAAATTCATTAATTTTTAATCTATTCAATCCATCTAAATTAAAATCAATCCACTCCATCTAATTAGAATAATATATTTTATTGGATTGGATCTAATAAATTAAATTTAGTTATGGATAGTTAGTAATCTAACTAAAATATTTATTGAATCTATTGGATATTTGTTGGATGTCTAATTAAAAACCAATTTAATGGATATCCAATATATTTTACCTTTTTTTTATTTTAACACTTTCATTTTCACTAAAGTTCAAAAGTCTATAACACAAAGTGTTGAGTCCCAAAATTTTTAGAGAGAATTTTTTAGAAAGAGAAAGAAAATTTTTAATGAGAAAAAAAATTTTAGAGAGAAAAACATTTTTTAGAGAGAGAATGAAAATTTTTAGAGAAAGAGAAATATTTTTTAGAGAGATAATAAAATTTTTAAAAAGAAAAAGAAAATTTTTAGAAATAATTTTTTTTAAATGAATGGATTGAATATTCATCTATTTAATCTATTAAAATTAATTAATAAATAAATTAAATATCTATTCGTTAAATTGAATTATGATAAATTAAATAATATTAAATATTTTATAATAAATCTTAAATAAATTAATAGTTTATTTTAAATCATTCATTATTATCAAAATCAAACTAATACTACCCAGTCAAACAATGGATTTATCTCAAGCCTAGCCCTTTGAACATGGCATGTTCTATCTTCTTCCTTTCACTCAAAAGTTCTTGGACTACACAGACGTGGCCCATGGAGGCTTCACTGCAATAATTTGCTTATAGTACTCTCTGTATGTAGCTAACAAATGCATGTGGGGTGCAGGGAGTTATAGGAAACTGCAACAGAGCTGCCTACAGTTACGTGCCTTGCACATGCAACGATCAATCCGCCCCACCCACCGACCTTTCTTTTCCGTTCTAAATCTATACCGGTGCATCTTAATTATAGAAAGAAAAAAATAGTGATATATTATTTTTAGTAATATATATGTATTATTTATATTCTTTTTAAAAGATATAATTAAATAAAAAAAGATAATAAAAAAAATATGTATAATAAATAATATTAAATAAAATATAAAAAATATATATATACTATTTAATATAAGAATATAAAAAGTATTATAAAAAATTATATCTACAATTTTAGAAAAATAATATTACACACTTACACACATATCATTCTATATGTATATAATTTTTATCATCTTCTTATAATTAATCCCATATTATTTTATGCATATCTCTATTTTGATTATGCCACATATCCCATATATATATATAAGAAGTTTTGGTTTGTGTCTTTTCAATCACAATTGCATGACATTATCCAGTCTAAATTCTCTTTTCTCATAGCCCTTTATGTTCCCATGCAATAGGATGACACTTGGTTCTATCTTAATCACTATAGGTATAATTTGTGGGTAAGCCAAATGTAAATTAAAAAAGAAAATAAGCTTTTGTAAAGGTACCTTCTATCTAGTTGATAATTATTAATTTTTGGATAAATATTGAATACATTTCAATTCAGAATCTAATGACTAATACTGCAAAAAATACGTATTGAAACCTTCAAATTAAAAAAAGTAATGCTTCTTACACAATTATTTCAGCACAAAATCTGCACAACTAATAATGCGCAATTATTATTATTATTATTATTATTATTATTATTATTATTATTATTATTATTATTATTATTATTATTATTATTTTCTACGTTGGTGTAAAATGATAGTACTGAGAGACGTTGTGCAAGTAACATATATGAAATCATTACTAGCAAATTAGAGGCTTCTAAAATTGTCATCAGGCACCCATGATAACTAGGGTTGTATAAACTGAAAAATAAATGAAACTGAGACCTAAAAAACATCACTGTCTTTGCGACCTAAGATTCATTTAGTTAGAGGCGTGGACCAGAGGAATCACGAGTGAGAAATGGTTGATGCTATAACTTTGTTTAAAGGAAGGGGTTGTTCTGTCCTCCTGCCAGGACATGTTTTTCTCTTCGCACATAATGCTCAGAACAGTAAGTTAGGACACAGTTAATAATGCTGTTGGATATTGACAACTATGTTCATCACACAGGTAACGATTTTTTTAAAAAAGAATAATTATAAAACAAACTGCAGAAGTGCCAATAGATTGAATAAAATTAATTGCACAACTCTATTGGTTACAAAACAAGCTGCATAAAATAATTACAACTAAGTCTAGGTGATCAGTAACACAAAATTCTATCTTTACTTTTAAGCTCATGGAGCTACTTACATAGTTACACAAATTTGTTGAAGATTGTAATTCTCAAAACATCATGAACAAATAATCGGTTGTAGGAGGACTTGTAGCAGGGTCACAACATATGGCCAAAAAAATACTTAGCTGGCATATGATTGATAATATAGCAGTTCATGTAAGCATCCAATCTAATTTGGAAAAGGAATCTGTGTGTAAGTACATTTATTTACTTAAATCAAGGTAGGACAGACAGCTCATATCCAACCATCCAACATTAGCACAGACCGTAAAATTGGACCACAGCCACATATCCACAATCATACATTATTATTCTCCACTCAGCAAATCATATCCCCAACCATCACCAACTTGGACTGTTATCCCTCTCTCCTAGTCAAGCTAAACAAAATTTTCTCCTCAAGTTGTGCCCACAAATAATAGCACCACTATTTTAGCCATATGCAGCAGAACCTGAAATAAGTGTCATAACATCCAGCTATTTTGCCCCCAAAATGAACACAACGGTAATGTCAAACAAACTACTGGAAGACAGTTTTAAGACAATTAAAATTATACGCTATCATTTTTCGGGGAGATACAAATAAAAAAAGATTCTTGAGTTTTTAACTTAAATTTTTTAAATTGATTGATAAAACTCAAATCAGAAGAAAGCTGCATATGATGCACCGAAGTGAGGCTTCTTTTATGGTACAAAAAAATGGTGTATAACGTAACAAGCCTCTACAAAAGTAAATGAAATTTGAGACTACCAGAGATTCTGCGGCGGAATCCTATGCCTGAGCTACAGTAGAAACAAGAAAGCAAATAAACACAATATTTTCCCAGCTAACTAGATAAAAAGGCAGACATAAATGCATGTGCAACAAACTTAACAAATGAAAAGACTAATTTTGAAAATCAAAATGCTTATTGCTCAAGTAAAATACATCTTTGAGATACCACATGCACCACCCCCACCTTTTACTCCAGACAGCTAAATACAGTGTCCAAGCCTAGCATTCCAATATAAACTCATTTTACTGCACAAGCAATTGATTAAGGCGCCAATAAAATAGAACTTCAATGTAATGATTCTCCTTCCTCATTTTTCCTCTCTTTTTTTTTTTTTCTATTGGGCACCTTTTACATATATACCCACCAAAATATAACAATTCCTTTTTTTTTTTTAATCATTTTCCATCTCATTTGTTTTGGCAATCACCTTTCCCTTCTTTTTCCTCTCCTTGAACCTACTCTATAACCATCGTATAATAAAAAAATTAAACAAGCCCTCAACTCAAATTATCAATTTTCCTAATCTAAAAACCTGAAATCAAAATTTTCTTCTAGCGACAACACTTCGAGCATAGGATTAAGAAAACAATCAGAAAGACAATGGAAGAAAGCGCAATTGCCACACCAAGAACGAACTTGTTTGGCCCATGATGATGCTCTTTCTTGTGCTTGTTATCATCTTCATCACTGTCATTGTAATCCGAGTCACTGTTATCATCTGCATAAGAATCTTTCGTAGGTGGAGACACTGGCATTCCATACTTATCACAAGGAGAGATCCCAAGCTTCAATTTTGAAGACACAACCGAATGGTTATAGCACAGATTGCTGTTCCCACCAACCTTGAACACTTCTAATCTCTTTATGAAACTCAGGTTGAAAGGCACAACCCCACGAAGGTTGTTGTTAGCTAGATTCAAGTACCTGAGGTTCTTCATTTGGGAAATGAACTTGGGAATAGTCCCATTGAGCTGGTTTGAGCTCAGATCCATGTGAACCAAACCTGGCACAGCAGATATTGAATCTGGAATAGACCCAGAAAACGCGTTTGAAGCCAAAGACAAGTTTTTTAGCGAAATCAAGTCCCCAATGGAAGCAGGTATTTCACCAGTGAGAGCATTAGATGAAAGATTCAAAATTTCTAGGCTATCAAGCATGGTAATGGAAGTGGGTATGGTTCCTTTAAGCTGATTACCTGAAAAATCGATGTGGGTAAGGTTGGAATGAATGTGGCCTGGAAGAGAACCAGTGAGATTTGCATGGGAAATTGTCAAAGACTTGAGCTTGTTCATGTGACCAATTATAACATAAGGACCAGAAGCTTTGACTTGAACGTCGGAGACAGTAAGATCAGTGAGGTTCTGAAGCTGAGAGAGCCAAACGCCAGAGACCCTGCGGAGGCTGTTGATGGCGGTGAAGGAGCGGAGAGAGTCTATGAGCTCAGGAGGGAAGCGAATGGGGGCAACGGGGCAGTTGAGGAGTTGAAGGGTGTGAAGGGTGGAGAGTGATTTAAGGGCAGTGAAGGAAAGAGCAACGTAGGAGGAGCAGTTGGAGAGGCGGAGAGAGATGAGGTGGCGGAAGGGTTTGGAGGAGTCACAGAGGGTGGCATTGTGGAAGGAAGGTTGAGAGCATGGGTCCCTTGAGATGGGGATGTTGAGGGATTGCAGGGCTCTCACCTGCTTTGGGTCAAGAGTACTGGAAGTGGAAGTGGAAGTGGAAGGTGAAGGAGAAGATGGAGGAGATGGGGAAGATGTGGGTGAAGGGGTTGGGGGAGAGTGGTAGTGGCAGTGGAAGGAGAAGGAGAAGAAGAAGAAGACGGAGGAGATGGGGAAGATGTGGGTGAAGGGGTTGGGGGAGAGGTAGAGAGAGAGGTGTGGTAATGGTGGGGAAGTGAAAGAGGAGAATGAGAAGAAGTAGAAGTGGTGGTGGTAGTGGTCTCATGGCTCAATGGTCAGTGGTCAGTCAGAAACACATGTGCTGGCTGATATGCACAACAAAAAGAGAGAGAGAGAGAGAGAGAGAAAAGGTTGGGGTACCAGGTTAGTGTAAAATGGTGAAGGAAGAGAGAAAGAGGAGAATCAGATGAGATTGGATTGGATACCACCCAAAACAATCTCGGAGCATATACTAATACTGGACACAACAGAGTCACAAATAGGACATCGGAGAGGCCCGTGTTGTCTGTGACAGTTGGGATGGGAATGCATTTGTTTGTTCCCTTTGATTTCGAGATATTTACATATTAATAGCACCTGCCTTTTCAATATTTTATTGAAAAGAGTGTATATATCTTTCTTAAACTTTGATTTTTTTAAAATACATTATTATTATGAATTTTATTCTTTTTAATTTTTAAATTTTAATTAATTTTTAATAAATTTTTATATTTAATTTAAATTTATTAATTTATTAATTTATTAATAATATTATTATATATATTATTTTATTTATATTAATATTAATTAAAAAATTATTTATTAATTTATTTATTAAAATTAAATTTTAAATATTTTTTACAAAATAAATAAATTGTTATTATATAATATTATTATTTATTTAAATTAAATAAAAAAATTTATTGAAATATTAATTAAAATTTAAAAATTAATTAAAAAATTTAAAATTCACGATAATAATTTACAAAACAATTAAAATTTAAAAAAATTGTATACTTTTTTTAAAGAAGAACTCATTTAATCATTTAATTTACTGAAGAACGGTCAAATATTTGAGAATAATCAACACAACACTCATTCAATTTACTGAAAAACGGGAAAGAAATATAATATTTGGTTTGGTAATACTCATGGCCATGGGCATGGCTAAGCACATTCAAGGATAGTTTTCTCTTAAAAAATAAAAAAATCTTTCTTTTTTTTATAGAAATTAAAAAAACAAAAAAATAAAATAAATTTAGTATCATACAATATCACAAACACAAATAATAAGTTAATTTTATAAAAAAATTGATGATATATTTGTGAAAAATAGATGAAAAAATTAAGAGGTAATTACAAAATTAAGCGGGTTGAGCACATAAATCTGTTTCCAATTCCATCAAAGAAATTTTCAAACAAAATATAAAATAAAATGAATCAATAGAGTTGGTTAACATACAAATTTTACTATTTAAAAAAAAGTTTATCTTAAAAATAAGTAAGTAAAAGTATATATATTCTTAATTATTTAATAAATTAAGATTAAAATGTAATTTAAATTAAATTTAAAGTATATATATTTCTCTTTAATTACTTTAAAATAAACTTTTAAAAAATTTTCCTATAATAGTTTATAAGTTTGTGTTTTCCCGACTAACACAGTGGTTTATAAGTTCAATTGGCCCTTGGAAGGAGACGAGAATGGGCACATGTTATCTTGTTAGATATGATAAAATAAGTTAATATAATATATATTATGATTTTATTATTTATTTAGTGTAAATATTATATTATATAAATTTATTTATTAAATTTTTATACATTAAAATAATTAATAATTTAATTAAATTTTGAGAGTAAAATTAAGTTTAATTGAGTTTTAATGAATAAATTTTTATTAAAAAAATTCATTATAATTATAAATATCATGATATTCATAATTTTTTTTGTTTTAAACTTTTTATTATTAGATCTTATAATATTAGACTTTATATATTATTAAATTTAATATTATCAGATTTTATATTATTAAATTTAATATTATAACACTTTTATCATGCCCGTCAAAATTCAGTTGCCATTAAAAAAGACTTAAAATATAAATTGATTGAACCTTTTTTATCCTACGAAAAATGAGAGTATGCGAATTGAATTTGATTTGGTGAAGAAACAGTTCTTCATCTCAGTGTTCTTTTGGTCATCACCTCATCGCTGTAAAAGTTATAAGGTAAGGGATATACAGTGAACACTCGAGTGGCTAGATGTCAGTTATTTACATGAGAGTTTCAAAAAAAAAAAGAAAGAAAGAAAAGAGACTTAAAGTGAATAACAAAAATTAAGATATTTAAATTTAATCTATTTCTATTAATTAGCCGAGGTCTTTCTTCTGTTTCTCGGGTAGAATGCAATGATATTTTTCTTTAAAGAAAAAGTGAGAAGTAGTTCCCCGTAAGAGTTCACAAATTAGAAGATAAAAGGAACCAAGACACTAATTTTTAAATATTTCTTGTGTAATGACAGCACATAAATATGAATATATAATTCTTAACAAATTATTCAAGTTCTTTATATTTAATTCTCTCTTTATCCTCGCGAATCGTATACATGTATGACCTTTCTTTGATTTAATTGGATATGTGAATTACTAGAGATGAGTACAAGTTAGTCCAAACTACATCTGACCGTAATATATTAAAAAAGAAAAACTTAATCTTTATGACTTAATAATATTTAGTTGTTTTTAAATATTAATGCTGGTGTTGCAGCATCATTACAACAGTAGGAAACGGTGGGATCCAGATCATCTTTTCTCCATGAATCCATGGGGTTCCTCTATACCCTTTTTTTTTTTGTTCTTTCGGTCCAACCCTTCATGGCTATCTCTTAAAACTATTAGCTTCACCTTTTATCATTTTATGGAGATTAACAACTTGACTTCATTATCATGTCAACAACAAATGGTTTCAGTCAGACAGCAAAAGGAAAATCCAAAAAAAATAAATTAAAGAAGAAGAAGAAGAAACAGTTGGCTATTATAATTGAGAAATTTTAACTTAAAATTAATTAATATTAATTGAAGTAATTTAATAAATATATAAAGAATAAAATTTAGATTTATTTTTTATCTTTATTATATTTATTTTATCAATTAAGTTATGATATGTATTTATTATGTTTTCTCTTTTACTCTTTTTTTTTAAAAAAATGCATATATATTATAATTAATTGATAAAATAGATGTAATGGATATAAAAAAATTGATTTAAGTTTTGTCCATATATAAATTGTACTAGAAAGATTGAGGCAGACGATGTGAGATTTTTAACACCTCCTCCACAGATGTATAGACGGAATAAGCGAGTCTAACGAAATACACTAGAGAAACCTAGCAAAATAGCGACGGAAGTCTAACGCAAGCGACCTTTCACAAAATAAGCAACAGAGATAAAATCTTAAATCTGATATCATGTGATATTTTTCTTGATGAGATCTTCCCATTGTAGATTTTTCTAAATGCAGATAGTTTCATCCCAAATACAGTTTGACCCTGTTGGTTTTTTCAAAATCTCGACGTTCTATTTTTAGATTATTTTTAGTTTATTTTATTTCCGTGTATCTAATTGTAATAAGCTTTAGTTTGAAGAGAAGTGTTAAAATATTTAGAACATATCTTAAAATTAAATTAGACTTATTTTACATTATTTTAAAGATTTAGTTTGTACATAATTAAATATATTATTTTTATTAAAAAATATATTAATATAATCAATCATAATCTCAATTATAATTAATTATGTTAACAATAATTTTAAGTTATCAAAAAAAATCTTCCAAACTACGTCAATACTGTTACAGTATGACATCCTTGTCATTGATGTTTTGCTGTCTCTTGTCCACAATTGTCTATGGAGTGCATCAGCAAAACCTGTCATAATTCCGAAAGTAGGCATTAGAGCATCCACTTATATGGTATTTCTAGTGTTCTCATCCCCCCTATTGTTTATGTAAAAGATTCCCAAGTTCTTTTCAAGAATCCATGTAAAGATCGTTGCGTATTGGGTTCATAAGATTTCTTGGCTGAGTAATATAGTTTAGGTTATCATTCATTAATTGTGATTATGTGACATGACCAGATAAATTTGATTCAAATTGGAAATAGATTGCAGGTAGGATGAGTGCAATGTCTATTAGATAATGGCTTACAGACTACTTTAATTATTATTGTGTTTCTTGAAAGCTCACGGAATTGAATTTATGATAGGGAAATTAGTTATTTCTTGGCATATGACCTAAAATTCACGTAGACCAACAAAAGAGTATTTGTCTATTTGAAGATGAGTGTCGCGACTGTGATTGCGGTGAGATAATGATTTAAATTAAAAAATTAAGAGTAGTTATTAATTTTATTTTTTTATTATGAAAAATTTAAAAAATTTAAGAAAGACAGTCTATGTTTAAAAATTCAAGTTTGAGAATCTAATTATGCATAAGGAAGAGTGAAGATTTAATCTCACAACACTCCTGATACATCCGTCCTTAGACAGTTACCCTAAGTCAATTGTATAACATTTTTATCTCTTAAAAATATTTATTTTACTCCTTTTAAAAAAACTGAACAAACAAAAGACTTTTGAAAAGATTTTTCTTTTGAAAATTTATTTGATTTTTACTTTTTATTTTTAAAAAAACGAATTATTAAGCTATCATAATTTAGATGATTTAAAAAAAACAAAATTTTAGATTAACAACCTATCACAATTCAATTAATCTCCTTTTATTTTTTTTTGTAAAAAAAAAAACTTTCATTTGTAAAACTAGTGTAAGATCATTATTTAAAACAAATGTCAACAATATAATAAAAACATAAACTCAAAAAAACAACAAAGAAATCAAAACTTTTTTTTTAATCATTCCAATCTTAGCTCAAATTATGTGACAAGACAAAAAAAAAAAACACATGTTATCAGTTTTTCTAATTTTTTATTTTATTTTATTGTTTTTCTTAAAAAACTTTGTTTCAAATGTAACCAAAACTAACTTTAAGAATTTTTTTTTTGCAAACTCTTAATTCACTAACTTTTCTAGTTCTGGCCCAAGTAAAATACCACTAGCCCAAAGATTAGAAACCCAACCATAATTTAAAATTAAGCTAAATAACAAAAAAAAAGATAAATGACAAAAATGAAAAAAAAAACAAATAAAACAAAGATGGCTTTCGTTTAGATAGACCATCAGAAAAACAGAACCACAGAAGTGGTCACGACGACAAACAACAGAGACGACGATGGCAGCTTCGGAGAAGGCGTAAGGCCATACGACATGGATGGAGGGGAGCAGTGCTGCGCGACTCCGGCGACGACATCTGACGGTGCGACCTGTGATGGAAGACAACAAAGATCTGTTCGGTTACGGCATGGTGGGTCTGAATAGGGATCCGTAGATGGTGGAGTGGATCTGGTGGTTTAGGTCACCGCGGGTTCCCTGCATGGGACGGAGATCGTGGGAGGAGTGGTTTACGCGACTCCGGGAGGTAACCGCGATGGTGGTGTAGCGACATATGGCGGTGTGATGGCAAAACGCGATGGATGGTGATAGACATGGTCACGAGATATGTTCGGATTAAAATGGCATAGTAGGAAGGGTGATTTATGGATGGTGGTTTCTGAATGGGGATCTTGGTGGTATGGTGGGTGCATGGATCAATGATGGTGGTTCTCACAGGGTCGACTGCATGGTGCTTGATTCTCAATGGTTCCTTTTGTTTGCACGATTTTTTTTTGATATTGGAGGACTATTGGTTGTTATGATTGTTTTTTTTTTTTTGGTGAGGTTGGGGCTTTATTCAAATAGAAGGATATATTGCTGCTGAGTGCATGATAACCAAGAAAACATAAAAAGAAAGCAATGATCCTACCGATTTAGATGCAGACAACAATGACGAAAGTTAGAATGCATAAGGAAATAATGAATCACTATACCTCTGAGTTTCAAGAAAAACACTAAATTTTTTTTATTCAACTTTTTCTCTACAATTTCACTTCTCACTTTTTCCTCACCTCTCACTTTTCTCCCTAACAAAAATAATAGTTGCAGGAGAATTCAAAGTTTTCAACTAGGAAGAAAAACGTATACAACAGCCCACCCCCCAAAACCAAAATTCAACCCTCTTCTCTACGTGGCTCCTTGTTATATAGGCACAAAAAAATTCTGGCTTGGTATGCATGAGAGTTGATTTGTCCAGTCCTTTTCACTCCATTTTTTTTTGCTTGCTTCATTTTTCTTTTCTCTGGAGGGCCGCAACCTTCTATTTTTGTGTGTCATCCTTTTTTACTTCACCATTGTTACAGAGGAGCTGCAGCATAAGCCGCTTAGGAGACAACTATTCCCTTTCCTCTTCGATGCTCTAATTTTAAAAATTTCTGCCGCTTAGGACATCAGACAACTATTCCCTTTCCTCTTCGATGCTCTAATTTTAAAAATTTTTGTCGGCACTTGTTTTCCTTCTACTGACATCACAAAAAATACTTGTTTTGTCTTTTATTTTAGTTTTTTGGCCTTATTCATTTGACTTTTCTGATCGTCGTTAGCTTCTTTTCTACTTTTTTTTTTTATTGGTCAAAAACCCAAATCAAGCATCCTTCTGTCAATTGCCTCAAAGACTTTTAGTTTAATTGCTTTTGTCTTCTTCTTTTTAGCTTTGTTTATTTTGCTGATTGATATCTCCTTGCCTGCATCTTTTTTTTTTCTCTTTGGCTTGGCCATCTACTACAACGTCACTTCCTTTCCTTTGTTCCGATTTTTTTTTTTGGAAACTTAAAATAAAATAGGTCAAAGTTATACTTTTTATTAGGCCGTACTTGATTTGGATCAAAAATTAAAGAAGTGTAAAAAAAAAAAAAATCTTTCATTATTTTTTATTTTTATTTTTTTAAATTAAAAGTTTTTAACAACCGAACAAAATTAAGTATTTACAATAAGTATCATCAAATGAGTTTGATTATGCATAATAGAGTTTGTTCATGTAGAAGTGACTTGGGATTTAGTTGAGATGAATAAAGTAGATAGAAACAATGAGACTAATCAGTGAAATCATACTAAATCTAGTTTGAACAATTTATTCTTGTTAACTTGTTACTATTTTTTTCCAGTTATAACCTTACATCTATCAAACTCAACAAAAAAATTAAGGCCGACGAAAACAACAAACTTCTTAAGAACTTGTATTTTTAAAAATTATTTTCCAATAACTACTTCCTAAACATTATAATCAAACCGAAATCTTGGCACACAAATGCGCATCAAAAATTGGTTTTAGGGTCTATTCCTTAATGAGGAAAACTCCAGTTCAATACCATTCACAACTTATTAACATTAATCTAATTATGATTAAAATTATTTATTTAACCAGCATATATATTTTTCACATAATAAAAAAAATACAGTCATCTTGTTGTGTTAATTAATAATTTTGCTATTTTAGAATTTTCTTAAAAAAATATTTAGAATAATTATTTTAAAAAAAGACGAATATCAACTTAAATATCATCAACTAACGCCAAATAGTAACTCTCTTTACTTCGGCAAATATAAATCAAATACGCCTTCCTATTCAATTTATATGGACCAATTTGGGGCTAGCTATGGGTTGCAATAGAACCATGAGTAATTTCCACTCAGATCAGCACATGGGTGATTTTTATTATTTTTTTTAATTTTATACTCCAAGGATAAAGATGTTGAACTGTTTAAGATCAATGATTATCAGAAGTGAATGACATTGACATCAGTAACTAAACATGAAAGTTTCATTCATTTTACGGGTGATCATGGGTCCGACTCGATCCGTAAATCCGACTAACTCGATATAATATATTTGGGTCAGATCGGGTCAAGTTATTGGATTAGTTCAAGTCGAATCTAATTAACTTAATTTTTAATTAGTTTGGGTGACGGGTTAGATAATTTAACCCGATAACTCGATCTGATGACTCGATTACCCAAGTAATGACATCGTTTTGAGTAATTTTTATTAAGAAATATTCACAATCTGACCAACTTGACCACCCAACTCGACCAACCCGATTAATCCGACTATCTAACCCAACCAATCCGATCACCCAAAAATAAAAAAAAGTTTTTGTTTAAAATCCACTAAACTCGATTATCCGACCCGAACCAACTCGATTACCATCGGGGCAGGTCGGGTTATCAAAAAAATTTCCCTTAAACCGACAAGACTTTATTTAATTGATTTAGATATTTTTCTCCCCAAACCCGACCCGTGTGCACTCTCAATTCATTTGCTTTCTGGAAAGAAAAAAGAAGCAAAATCATTTTTTTTCTCAACTAAAATATTTATTAATGTTCTAAGTTAACCTCGTCTAAACAACTTATAAAACTATTTATTCAAATTTCTAATTATTTTTTAATTTTAATTTTAATTTTAATTTTAATTTACATCTGAAGTAAAATTTTGAGCAGAATGTTGGGTACCTATCTTAGCCCATACCAGCAAAAGGTATGGATATTCTGATTTGTCAGAGAATATATGCAGGGATAATGATAGGTCAACTAACAGGTTCGGGGAGTTACATCATTACAATTTGCAAACTCATGGAACTAGCAACAAAGAAGGCGGATAACAACCTTTATGTCAATCTTTATTTTCTCTCTATTATTTCAGTTTCTATATGGAAATAAAAATCACTATTTTTACATTGATATAATCAGTCAATGCTTGATCTTTACACAGGAAATTTGTCCAATGCATGGAAAAGAAAAAGTAAGTAACACTGATTTTTTCCAATCTTACTCCAAAATGGCTACACATTTCAACAAAGAACTAATGCTTATGACCTTGCACACGCTGCGGATCAAAACAATATCCATATCTTTTTCATATGGTCAAAACTATTTGGTAAGCATTGTTGTTGTGACTTAACAATCTATATAATTGCAGCTCTGGGAGATGGTTGAACTGTCAACTCTGCTCACAAATGGGTTTATCTTGACCCAAACAAGAGAGAAGACAGAGGCCAGCAGCACTGACCACAGAATAACAATGGTTGGCGTACGGTTTTGGCGACCCATGAGACCCTTGAGGAATGGATAGAGATGGAAAATCACCCAGAAGGCAAAGAAAACCTTTCCAAAGAGTGGTCCCCAAGATTCATATCCACCATTAAGTGCATCAGAAAATCCAGCAACAACACCGACCATGTTAACAATGATAAGGGTTGTTGGAGGAATTAAGAGTGTAGTCCACTTGATAATATATAGTTCACCAAACTCTGCGTCATCAGCAGCTTTGGCAGTGACAGTGAAATTGGTATCAACACCTGCCAACATCTTCAGGAATCCCTGGAACACAGCAAACAGATGGGCTGATACACCTCCAATCACCCAGAACTGCTCATTACGCCACAAATCTTCAATAGTAACACTACTCCACCTCAGCTCAAGCACACTGGTGATTATGATGGAGAGGAAAAGTCCAAGAAAGAGGGCACTTGCAAGGTTGGAAAGCTGCATCAAATTAGCAAGAACAATATGATGTAAGGCATTAGTGTAATAGCCTAATTTTATATACTGTTATATACCAATGTGTTGCTATAAAATGTTTTCTTTGGTTGTGTAGTTGCAAATCATTTATATTTCATATGACATTTGGTGGATAATCCTTATGGAATGACTGAATTAATAACAATTATATATTTTAACTCTTTATGTTATACCAAAAATAAAGATGAGGAAATTACCGTTGGTATGATAAATTTTCCTGTGAGAAGGCAAATTGCTGGCAAAGAACAATAAGCAACAAGAGGAAGGGATGTAAATGGGTAGACAATGGTGTTTATATAAGCCAATCTCTGCAGCCATCTGAGGCGACCTCCTGCAAACCCATACCAGAGGGGGCAGTGTCTACTAAGGAAAATCTCAACTGATCCAAGGGCCCATCGAAGAACTTGATGCAACCGATCAGACAGGTTGATTGGTGCTGACCCTTTGAATGCAGGCCTTAAGGGCATGCAGTAAATTGACCTCCATCCTCGGCATTGCATCTTGAACCCCGTTAAAATATCCTCAGTGACTGAACCATAAATCCAACCAATCTGAATAGACAAGAAGATATTTTAATTAATCAAACTATAATTAAGTAAAAGGTGAAAGACAATGAATTTAAGTATAATAAAATTATAATTGGTATAGGTAGAGTAATAAAATATCATCATTAGAAAAAGGAAACCAGGAATCTCATGATGGACTGAGTACAACAGGTAATATGATTTGCCAGACTTAAATTTTGCATTGAACTTTATACAAGAACAGGAACATTTAAGCCAAACCTCTTTTCCCCATTCAGTCTTCTCTTCGTATCCACAACTAATTACATGAATGGCCTCCTTGATCAGCATTGAGGGATGTGCAGATTCAGGCAGTCCTCCATTCTCCATGAGTGTAGATTCAATGAAAACAGTAGACAAACCAAATGTTTTCTCAAAGCTCATTTGTGAAATCAGCATTGACCTCTCATACTCGTCATAATCTGCAAGAAAGAAAAGAAACCAGAAGAATATTACTCATTGAAGATTCTGCTATACGTTTTAAGTCAAACTGGTTTACAAAATTAATTGTGCTTACTGTCAATCTCCCTGAGATTAAAAATGGCAGCATCAAGTTCTTCCCTTTTTGCATCTCTATAAAGCTCAGAGACATCTTTGGTGGGCTTCTTTGAGGGGCAGCAACAGCAGGTTGAAGATCTTGGTAAGCTGGGCATAGAAGGTGGGCTGTAGCCATAAAGTGCTTGTCGATTGAAAACACATCCAGTCCCCACATATACAGGTCCTTGAATGCCATCAAGTCCTTTCATGTTAACCTGAAAGGGATCAAGGTTGGAAACTTTGGTAAGAGTTGTGTCCATGATTTTTATTTCAGTTGTTAAGAAGTTATTTTACTGCATGCACTATATACATCACCATATTAATATTGTTAACAATGAGACAATCTGGTCATAGAAGCAAATCTGGTCAAAGAAGCAGATAAATCCCAAAGGAGTGGGACTCCATCAATCACAAAAAGAACACAGAAAATCTAATCCTCTTCTATCTCATGACTAGGCAAAGCAATGCTGTGAATGCTTGTTTGATTGTCAATATTTCTACTGCACATAGAGGCTACAATTTCTATTAAGTATGGGTGGTAAAACTCTTTGTTTTCATTTTTTAAACTTACATCAAAGAAAACTATGTTGCGATTGGCATATCGATCACTACGATCAATACCATCAAATCTCTGGGGGAACTGCACGTAACACACATCTCTACCAACTTGTGGATCCATCAAAAAACACATTGCTTCCCGAACAGCCTTGCTATTGTTAACATAATGATCACAGTCAAGATTGAGAATGTAGGGAGCATTTGTGAGAACTGCAGACACTCTCACCTGTATAAATCCAAGCAAACATCCAGCATTATAAAATCTTAATGACCTTATACGAAATACTTTTATTTGAGGTCTCCATTCATACCAGAGCATTTTCAGCACCAGCCTTTTTGTGGTGTTGGTAACCTGGCCTTTTCTCTCTGGAAACATACACCAGCCTGGGAAGTTCATTTCCTTCTATGTCAAGGGCACCAGTGTGTCCAAGGAAAACCTGGAAATGATAAACAGAAATTTTGCTTGAAAATTCAGTTTGGCAGCAATGAGAAGAATATAGAAGAATAGCAGGCAATTGTACCCATAATTGATCAATAGAACTAGTCAATCTTACAAAAACAGAAGAGGTTCCCACACAGAACCACTCAAAAAGTTCTTTATACAGTGTGCTTAGAATGTAAATATTCTTGATGACTCAAATGATTACAAGAACAACCAACTGCATATATGAAGGTTCAAATGGAGCATTCATTTTTAATAGAAGAAAAAGTGAGAACAAATATTGAGGAATTTGAAGAAAGGAACACTAAGGCTTAACTTGGTGACATGATAGATTATTAATTAAAAAATTGGTCATATTGAAGCATATTATCTGCTAAATTGGTGTTGAATTGCTTCTACCCAAAGTAGATAACTAGCTCTTAAAAACCAATTCATTAAAATACTGGGAACTTTTAAAATTTAAACTGCCAGAAATACTTTGACCTTAAAAAAATTCTGTAGCTAAGTTGCAGAAATTAGGCATCTGACTATGCCTATCAGCATTGAGATTTGATTACACACAAAATCAATGGATATACCTGAATCATGCCAGGGTGATCGCGTGGGTTATTTCCTGGCCAAGCAGTTCCATCTTGCATAGTCCATCCTTCATCTGGTGTTTTCTGAGCCTTTGCTACCAAAGCATTAATTCGTACTTTAAACTCTTCATAGTCTCTCTGACAAAAATGAAAGATAATCATGAAGAGGTTTCTCTAAGATACTAAATTTGGAAAAACAAGGTGGTGAATATAGCAAATCAGATATATTTTAAATATCAATTGTGTCCTGTGTTTGAAGTCATGAGTAGGAAGCCTTAGATGCTTACCTTCATTGCTCTACGTTCCTTCACAAAAGAAGGTTGAACTTTGTCCCTCAGGTAGTCAATCTTCTGAGAGAAGTAGAACTCAGGTGCTCTTGGTTCAATTGAAAACTTTTTGCAAAATGGAACCCACTTTCTTGCAAAGTCAGCTGTCTCCACAAGGGATTCAAATGTCAGCATTGCAGCACCATCATCTGACACATAACAAGATACTTTGTCCACAGGGTAGTCCACAGCAAGGATAGAAAGCACTGTATTAGCTGTGATCAATGGCGGTTCTTTCATAGGATCAACTGTACTGACGAAGAAATCCACAGCAGCAAGCTGAGAGGGTTCACCCTCTCTTTCATACCTGGCATGCCAATATAGAAGTGAGCATTCAGCATCCAAAGTAAAGTACAGACTAAATATAAGTTCTCACATTTCACTTAGATATTACTTTACTATATACTATCCATGGATTTCATTTCTATAAATTACCTTAAGCAAATACAAAAACAAGCCTAATCTACCACAATATGATTTTTCAGCTCAAAGCTTGAAGTACAAGTAACAACGTGTTCCAAATATTTTACAACTTTGTGTATTTTACCTTGCAGACAGCCTGTCAATAAAAGTTTCCCTATTGATGGGAGACCATTTAGGGAACTGATCTAACACCCAGGAAAATGCAAACCAGATCTCACATATGATAGATGTCAACCACAGACCAAAAGCACTATCAACAGGATTTGTAATTCGATAATGGAAGAAAAGACCCAAGATTATCAGTCGCATGATTATCACAAATCTGTATGGTGTGAGTTTCGTTTTTGAGATTGGAATAATAATTGAAAGTGGTTCAGCAGCAGCAGCCTCTGAAGGCCTGCAAAACATATCAGCATGTAGCCATGTACATCAGAATAAATATTTGATTGAAGTTTTATATGACAGATTTTAAACCAATGGAGCAAGACCAACAAAAATCATAATACACGAAAAATATTCATCATCAAATTCATAGTCTTGCAGCTACAACCAGATGGTTTATAACAATTTGATGAAAAATCACCAATTAATATTACACCCAGGTAGAAAATAGAATTACTAATATTTCAACAACTACGGTTTGATATTCTCCATATCGATCTGATATTGATAAATAACTTGTAAGAATAAATTTTCTTTACACAAAAAGTTAAGGCTAACTTGATTTCATGTCATCTGATATTGTCAGTTGAAACAGTAAAAGATTGTCATTGACTGATTCTTCATCCCTTATTAGGATGCTGAAGTGTTTATGCTTAGAATTATGCCTATAACTATCACTCTATCAGACAGCATCACCTAGGAAAATGTAAGAATGCTCACAGGATTCAGAAATTCATCAATGAAAGAATTCAAACCATATTTTCATTTTAGTTCTTCTATATAATCTTTCTTATTTTTTGTGTCCGATTCCATGTATCTAACCAAATAGCTCTACTGCAACCTCAACTCATTTTACCAACAGAGCTATGAACAAGGGGAATATTTTCTACTACAGCTTCTCTTAAATTTAACGTTGTTAAGGTCTGACATATTTGTTTTTATTAACTTTCCAAAAAAATGTTATTTTAATATACATGTTTTTATTGTTCCCTTCAGGAAAAGTGTGTCATTTCTCATTGAACTTACTGTATTTCTTCCATCTGCTGTTCTGGTGGAATTGGCGTCTCATTTTCAGCCTTAGGTGCAGCCTTTTTCTTCTTGTTCTTTTTATCCTTTTCCTTCCAGCTTTCCACTCTATTTTTCCAGATTGGATTCCCAGATTCATCATTTAATTCTACAAGAAAAACCATGTTATGATTATCAATGAGTATTTGTACTAGAACTAGAAAATGTGGGTTCAAGTCTCTCTTATATACCGCTATCCACTGTGGACACAGTACTGACATGTCTAGCATGGATTCCAACATCCTACATAATGCAAGGAGAGGTTGTAAGTACAAATGTAAACAACTTAACAATATTACAAAATAATACAAATTAATAATAACTTGAGATTTCCTGCTGTCCCTCAAGATTCAAGTTGTTCCCAAAAATTAAGGATAATTAGTTACTATTCACCTCTAACAATGTTACTGGTAACTCATTACCTGAGAAATACTGAGCTCGGCAGCCATTGTGGATCGATTTCCGGAAACCTTGGTGTCATCATTATCTTTCGTTCTGTCTATGAATATACAAAAGGAAACAAACCTTAGGATATTTCTCAAAAAAGGACATATGATGAACGAGAAAACAAGCCCTTTTTTTTAAAAAAAAAAAAAGAAATCTTAAGTGAATGAGAAAATAATTCTGAAGAAAAGAGAGTGTTTCAAAACGATGAATAGACAAATAAAAAAATGTCAAATGCCTTTTCTTTGCCTCCTTTATAACAAACTAAAACTATTAGTCCATTACTTTTTTGAATGAGTTTTGAAATGTCAAAGTTTAATTAGCCTCCCAAGATTGTCAGTGTAAAATAACCATAGCATGAAAATTGAAAGGAGGAGTATAAAACGAGTTTAAAATCCACATATTAAATTGGAAATGTAAATGTAGACATTTGAGGGTTACCTTCATAGAGAGTGCCACACCTCAAGCAGACCCTACGGCCCTCATTGATTTCATAATCAAAACAAGCCTTGCAAATAGGGAAATAGCACTCATGACAAGCTACAAACACCTCCCCATTAGCATCAAGTCCCACTTGTTCCCCGCAGGAGTTGCAGAAGTGAACACCAGATTCCATCATTTTTGGTTTTGGTCAAACTTACGTTCAAGGACCAAAATATGTCAGTATAAATCTCTCTGACCCTTTGCTTCTCAGTCTATTATGCTGTGATGGATTTATATGAGAGAGCATAGACCCATTGAAGCTGGCCTTTAGGGAGGAAATTGGAAAGAAATTATATGTATTAGTGTAAAGGATGTAAAGGGTGGTGAAGGTGATGCATGGTGGTGGGTTCATTTTCAGAGGTTGGGAGGTTCATGTCAGTCATTGTTTAACTCACACACAAAGGCACAAGCAAAGGCATATAGAAGAGATATGAGAAGCAACGTTTAGTTTATTTCATGTCAGGGGATAACGATTTGAATTTATTGCGGGAAGTATAAGGAAGGCTTCGGTTGGGCGGGGTACGTCTTTAACTAACAATCCTTAAACTACAAGTTCATGGCCACTGGCCACCTGCAACCAAAGAAATTTTTAAAATATTTTTTTTTTTTAAAAAGAAGGAATAATTGGAACGTTAACGTTTTTGAATGAAGAAAGTTAGATAGAAAAGATCATTCCAACCTGATAATATTGACAAAAAGTTGCTGTTTTGATTTCTCAAAGACTCAAAGTGATGCAAACTGTAAAAATAATAGATATGACAATTTCATTGTAATTCCTAGAAAAGTTTATTATTAAGAAATATGATTTTGCCCATAATTTAATATATAATATTCTAAGATGCTAGTATATATAACACGTCATTAGATGCACGACCATAGTTCAAATCGTACTATAGCATTTTTTATTTATTTATTTTTTGTTAAATTGTGAGAAATTTTTTAGTAAATCTCTTAATAGAAGTTTGAACTAATTGTGCTTAACCAGATTACAAAGATGGTTGATTCAACTAATTCGATATAATTACATTGACCTAAAAGTCTTTAATTTAATAATTATTCATTAGTAAGTTATTTATAAATACGAAATTTCTTTACGATATTTAAATCATCTTATCATAATAAATAAAAAATTCTATACGTAAAAACGAATTTGACTTTCAATTGAGGAGTAGCCCTCAACTGATAATGATACTTGAACGTTCACTCTCGCGATGTTTCGTGCACCTTATTCTCATTACCAAATTAAGCTAACATGTTTAGCATTTATAACAGTTGGTTTGTATGTTGCTAACTAGCAAAAAACCACGTTTCTATTTTCAGTTTGTTCTATCGTCCGATCAGGTTCTCTATCATTGCTAAGCTAGAAATACTACCGTTTAGGTGTCATTATATATGCCATTTCTCTTGCCAGTTATAGACACCAGCCATGTTGTGCCATTTACCTAGAGGTCCTAACTTATGTAATCCATAATTCAAATCTCTTTCAGAAATTTTCATTATTATAAAATATATTCCATTTGGGCTTGTGTTTATGCAAAGTAGAATTACTTGAGCCTGTGTTTATATATAGTAGAATTACTTGAGCTTGTGCAGTGTTCATTAACAATAAGTTGACACGAATGACAATACATAAATAAAAAAGGGTAAGAGAGAGAAAACCACGTGAAACTATTATATGCTTATCATTGATTTTAAGTTAGAAACTTATAATTTAAATAAATATGCCTAAAATCAATGTTGAGCACGGAACATACAATAATTTCTCAGAAGCCACTACGTAAGTAGCAGCAACATCATGATATCTTGACAAAAGTGGTTGACAAAGTAACTTCAAAGTTTAGAAGAGAACAAGTGAAGATGACATGAATCACACCAAGTGATTGAGCAAGTAGCCAAGTACAGGCCATCATTAAACACCTCCTATATAGGTCACTGAATCATCAAGAGAACCCCAAAGCAGGAAGCTAGGCAGCTATTCGCATACTTCAGAAGATCAAACAAAAGATACAGGCAATTTCCTACATGATAATGTTGATACCAACAAAAGATCAAACAAAAGAAGTTAATAAACCTAATTATATCCAGATACAAACAGAAGATTAAAATATATAGACAAAAATTATCAGTATTTGAATAGTTAGACATGCTTAAGCATATTTCTGTCAAATTTTAAAACAAATCACAAAAGATTAAGTGCCATGGTAGAAGCCTTTACGTAGCACAATGTCAACTAACACCAATTTACAGAACACCCCCCCCCCCCCCCCATATCAGTCCAGATCCATTGCAGTCACATTAATCAGTTGCTTTTGTACAAGTAGAAACTCATCCCAGAAATAGTTAATAATGAATATGTATGATATCACCGATCTCTAATTACAGCCTCCAGTTGTGTCTCTTGCAAATGTACAAAGCACTGTAGTATCATCTCCACAATTCCTGAAAATAGAAATCCATAAATTGATGCATCACCCATGTTAGTATACATATTACAGCGGTGGTTGTTGTTTAGAGGTGCAAAGAGCACCAATGCTAATTTCATTTAAGGATAGAAAATCTATACATTAGTCCATGTTAAGGAAGCATTATGATCAGCTAGCGAAGCAAAGAGAAGATTGCTATAACATTTTTAAGCAGAGGGAAATACCGCAACATCTGTGCAGTTTACATCCATCCCAGCTTCCATAAGGCAACGATAAGTTTTATATCTCCTATAACACCGTTCTGCTTCAGAATCAAGCCATAAATTCCTAAATAATAAAGCCTCTGGGTGCATTTGTTTCTCAAAATCCAGACTTCTCCCAAGGCTTCTCCGAATGACCTGAAGCTACAAGAATCCAAACATTTATTTCAGATTTCGGAAAACATAAAATCTAATTGGGTTCTAGTTACCATCACAGCCATGGGTACCTGAGCAATTTCATTGCCTTTCTCAGTGCATTGATCACTGCTAGATGCAAAAGAATTCAGTCCACTCTGAGCAAACACTTTAGAAACACTGTTTTTCCCCATATAATCATTCTGAGGATACAGCTGGTGTGGAACAGTCAGGGTCTTTATACTTGTCACTTCAAGTCCCTTCAATGTAGACACGCACATCTCAGTTTCAAGCACAATAAAGATTGAACAGAAAAGGAAAATAGAAGGGCCCAGCTAGGCTTCTACCGTGCATAAATTGCTTATAAGACATAAATCCATACATACCGTGGGAAGCTCTAATGACCTATCAAGAAAATATGGACTATCTGCATGAGTTGAGTTAAGGGTTGGAATCCTTTGGCCACATATTTTTGTGCTAAAATCATTCAGATTATTGATTATTTGCTGGATCATACCACGATCATGTTCATTATATGAATCTACTCTGTCCACACAGGTTTGCACAAGCAATTCTGAAAGAACATGCATTGCGCTGACCATTATCTGACCATCAAGTGTTGGAGATTCAATTAAAGACTTCAAAACACCTTCAAGCGTTTTAAAAAGATCAGTAACAACACCAACTCGAGATGATGATATTGTTGAAGTTGGAGTTGAAGAATGACACTTTGCAGGGAAAACCCCACTTATTGACCCACTAGCCCTGGGATCTTTAGGTCCCTTCACAAAGTCATCAGCATCCACAATAGTTGCAAGCTTTCCTTTTGACGTAGAGCAATCTTCTTTAGAAGAAGATTGAGTCATCATACAATGAGAATTTATCACAGGATCCACAGAGCTACATTTTTTATCATTAAGCATGTTAAATGCCTTTTCTCTTACACAGATGTTACCAGAATGCTGAAGCTCAATTCCCTTATTCAATTCTACTGGGGATTCTGCCATACTAGTTTCCACGAGTATGTCCTCTCCTGACAACAAATTAGTAGCGACAGGCGCACTAGAGTTTGAAGACACAAAATCATCTTTAATGTATCCAATACCAGGAAAGAAATGAGGAGCCAAAGGATTTAAACTGTTATGTTTTTCTGTTGCTTTCTCAACATGATGAAATTGTACAGACCCTGAAGTTTCTGATGGAGTTGGACAAAAAGCCACGGTTCCCTTCCAACAAGGAGAATCCACATCAGAGTCACTGTCATCTAAATTCTTGGAAGACTGGTTTTGAGGAGTGTTTTTTGCAGAGGACATATCAGTTGCTGATAACTTGAGTGGGGCAACCTTACAATTTGACATAAGAAAGGAGCTAGATTCATCAGCTGCATGTATTGTGCCTTCAGAATTTGATAGAATGTCTTTTCCCCCAATTGTACCAGTGCTTTTCTTGAAAATACCATCAGACACTGCTAGACAGGGATTCAACCCATCAACAGCATGCTTATCTGTACATATCATTCCATAATTTTCTCAATTATTTGTCCTATTTTAGTTATTTTTAATAAAATTTTATATGAAGCATCAAATTAAAACTTGTCAAAAAACCTTATAATCAAAATTCAAGATTAGAATATTAGAGGTCAACCCTAAGTGGGAGCAAGCTTTTGATGCCCTTGGCAGCATAAATAATTGAAGTATTCTACTGGTTCGTTGAAATACCAATGATACTAGAAATGGGAAGCATAATTGAAAAAACAAAGATAAGGATTTAGCTATAAGTAAGACATTTCCATCATATATGAAAATTGTACATTTCTTCATTTTATAGTGAAGAATTGCATTGCTTTAGGAGTTGTGCCAATTATAGAAAATCCCTTTTTGTTTATAGAACCACTTGCTCCTCAATTGTTAAACCTCAAACATATTACTGCGTCTGCATGTAAGCAAACTTAAAACACCAAGCTCAGAGTCTTACAATAGGGTAATTTCCTACTTTTAATCCTCATCTATACAGTAAAATGCTTAATTTGTTAAAAAAAAAAAATTATATCATAGTAATGTCAATTAAAGTTAAAATGCATCAGGACGATACATTAGCATCAAATGTAAGGGCTTGAAAATCATAATCAATATAAGATACGATTCAGTAAAAATATAAGCATCAGAATCAAACTGCAGCACCCCAGTCATTCAGTCAAATTAAAATTGCAAAAGAGATATTGCAGGCCACAATAAACTACCTTTTTGAAGTATGCTCCCATCATCAACTGAACTGCCAATATTATTTCCTTTGCCAAACAAACTCTCAGGAAATTCCACTCCTTGCTTCCCATTACTCACCTCATTCCGGTCACCTGTCCCATAGCCTAAACGAGTAACGCTTGGTGAGTAAGTGGGCAACGAAAACTCCTCCAAAATATCAAAGTCTGACCCATTAAGCCCACCGAAGTCACCATTTTTTTGAAATTCCAGAGAAGGGTGCTGTTCAAAAAGGGATTTTTCCTGGGTCTGAGTACCAGTTTCAGCGGGTAAAGTTGTTTTGACAGTGTCCTGGCCAAACCCATAGTCACCCAAAGTCACAGAGACTACAGAGTCAGAGTCACCCTTAGAACCCAAGTTACTTTTTCGAAAAGAATCAAGCAAAGAGCTAAACGGGTCGTCGTTACAGTGATCCAAGGAATAGACACAAGGTTCCTGAGTTGACAGCAACGATGAATTGGAACTGGGTTGGCGGGTAGAGCGGTTGATCGTGAAGGGTTTGGCCAGTGGTGACAAACGTGTGGTGGTCAATGAGGCTACGTTCTTACTCTGATTCATCCTTGGTTGGTTTCTTCCTTTTTCCTTTGGAATTTGGAAGCTGATAACACCCAACACAAACAGGCTCAAAGGTCAAAACTTGGTTTGAAAATGCAGAGAAGCGAAAGAGATAGATAGTAGCAGAAAGGAGCATCAAAAACAGTGGAAAGTGTAGGATTTTGATATGGAAGATCAAAGAAGGTGGTGGTGATTGACTTTGACGGTTTCTTGGTCTAGCTTTCTCGCTAAGTACCCTTTAAAAACAAGTATTTTCTGTTTCATCTCTGCTTTTCTTCACTAGATGTAGTTTCTTGGAATTTGTTGATAACCATAAATTAAATTCTTATTAATAAGAATGAATGCATGAAATGCTAAGTATGGGACCTAATTATCACCTCCGCTATAAAATAACATGAGTAATTGGTCAAAATTTAAAAATGTTAAGTTAGTTTCACCTTACCAACTCACAAGTTAACGAGGATTATTTGATATTCATATATTTTTTTAAAAGATTTTGCGATATTTGATAAGAAATTAAAAATATAAAATTTTAAATAAAAAATAAAATCTTTTAACTCTTTAATATTTTTATTTTTTTTATTTTTGAACGATGCTCTAATAACACTCGTTAAACAAATTCCTTTTTTTTAGATATTAGTCTCTAATGTAAATTGTTAATTATTTATTACTTTCTCATTATATTTAATGAATTTTCAAATATTTATAGTAAAAATAATAATTAATAAATATTGGTTACAATGGTTAATAAAGGTTGGACGTAGTGTTAAGCTAATTATAATTTTAAAGAAAAGACTAAAATTCAAATCTTTAAAAAAATAATTGTTATGAGGTCTTCTAATCTTGACAATATTTAAAGAGTTAGTTTCAGATCGATGTCATAGGAATACACCAGTAAAAGGGGAGAAAAAAATGGATATGAGACCTTTATCAATTCCTTATGTTAAAAAAATTGTGAAAAAATATTTGTGGATGAGGGCAACCGTATTATTCGGAGTGAGGATTAGATTAATTCTATATCTTTTTAATTAATCTTTTTAACAATTCCTTAATAAATAAAGTATTTAATATTTTTATGTTTTCAAAATATTAAATATATTTATTTTATTTATTTATATTTTGTTTAATAAGTATTAGAAAAATAAATAAGAAGATATTTTAGAATCGTATTACTCGCTTTATAAAGAAAGGATTCTACTCATTTGCAAGTTTTTTTTTTACAATATTTTTTTATATTTATTGAATGTGAGAATAATTATTACTTTTCTTACATACTCGAGTCCTTGATGTTGTAAAATCTTTTTCATTTCTAAACTCAAATTTACTTTTCACTTCAAATACCATTCTATGTGCTTAATTTCAATTTAAAAGTTGAAGCAACCAGTCAGCAAATCATTATTTTTGACTAATTTAGTATAAGTAATTTTTAGGAGTAGTATATTTACTTTTCTTTGGTAATAGATTCACTTTTCTTTGGCTAATTTATGATTGATTCCATTTTAAGTAATTAACTTCCATAATTTGTGTTGTAGAAATTGAATGTAGATCCCCTACAGTTCTTCGAAAAATAATTGTAAGGTATGTAGTTCCACATCTTATCCTGTAAAGTTCGTTAAATATACTTTTTATTAATATTTTTATTACACTTCAAAATGATTTTAATGGTGGAGATGCTTATAGTTCCAAAAAAAACTCTAGAGGATCCGTATCCATAGAACTTTAATTATACCCTGATACTCTTTTATCATAACCTTGTTCTCTCTTTTTTTTTTTTATTTCTTTCAATTTTGACTTTAATTTTAATCTATTAAGTGTCATGTATTTATTACATTAAGCAAACATGGAGGTTTAAGTCAGGAGGTTCTCTTTTTCAAAAAAGTTAAATTTTTTTGGAGAAAAATCTTTAAATATTTATGAAACAAAAAAATTTTACTTTATATTATTCAATGTATTCTACCTTAACTATAACACTAAAAATTTAGTTAAAATGAGAAATAATAATAACCTATATAACTGAAGTAATATACATTAATGATATAAAATAAAACTTTTTATTATTTTAAAAACATCTAAGAATTTCTCCTTTTTAAATGTTTCGGGTGCTTAAATTTTAACAATTAGTATTTTTATTGAAAGTTAGCTATCACATAAATAGTAATAAAAGAATGGGTTACCGTACTAAAAGAGTCCAAAGGAAAACACACCCTAAATGTCCCCTAAAATAATAAATAATTAGATTTTTGTTATTGCGGTCAAGTGATGTTCGGATTAACTTACGCATACTTTGACTAACCTTAAAAAATTGATATAGCTGGGATCCAAACTTGTGATCATATGTCTACTCACACTTCACTTACTTATCTACCGCTAAACTAATCTCTTGGGACTTAATAAATAATTAGATTGGACTCTTGTAGACGCATATTTTTTGAAGAGATATGCAATGCAATGTTATATCACATACTTAAATTTTGAAATAAGTTTTTTTTTTACATGGAAATAAGTTTTTGTCATGAGCTTTG
The DNA here is from genome assembly GCA_029884605.1 of Ormosia emarginata. NCBI lineage: Eukaryota > Viridiplantae > Streptophyta > Magnoliopsida > Fabales > Fabaceae > Ormosia > Ormosia emarginata. Next base: position 9,416,579 of record JAQQTP010000054.1, on the reverse strand, counting down.
AGTCATAATATTATGACTATAATTTTTATTTATATTATTATCAATCTTATATTATTACTGTTTTGGGTACTGACCGGGACCTAGGTCGAAAGAGATCAGTGAGAAGAAAAAGAGTCTAAGTAGGTCAGAAGAATGATCGCAAAGTATGTAAAGGTTAGTCTAAGCATCTGAATAAAAGATGAAACATGTCAAGCTTAGGCAGCCAAGTCGACTTATATAGGATTCTGATGACTAATGCCTCGAATACCTTCCGTTCAAGTCATTTAGTGCTTTGATCATTCAGAAACATTATATCCAGTCTTCATGGCGCGAGGTCGTTTCCGGTTGCAAGTCATGATGGCGCCAACCGGCCAATGACCATTGGGGAATTACATTAATCACGTGCTTAACAAGTTAACCGTTCGGGTATAGAACGGTCGGATCCTAAGAGAAAGATCTCGATCAGGTTGACTTGGATTTTCGAGTCTGACATTCTGAAATATACCTACTTAAGATGAACTTGTATGATCGGTTTGTATAAGTTTGTGGTAGCCTAATAAGCCTATTATTTTGGTCCGGGATAGTGGTCGAATGAGAATAGAGCTAATACGATCTGTAAATATGAGTCAAATTTAAGAGTGACCGAATAAAAACTAGACTAGGACAATCCAATTACATTATTAAATTTAATAATATGATAATTGTTCTGGCCAATGTTTAGCAGGATGACGGTGTACCTAAACCTAGGTAAAACAGATGATTTGGATGGTAGAGACCCTAGTGCACGTTAGAGTGTGGGCACTCAAGTTAGTGAGAGGGAGGATTCTAACATCCTCATAAAACTTGGAGCAGTACTGATCCTCCAAAAAAATTGATCGGTAACGATCGATGAGTTTGTTTAAAATCGTTTTATATTAATTTTTGTAGGTAAAAGATCTTATGTTAATAACATCAATTAGTAACATTGATTTCAATATAATATCATTATTTATGTTAATACATGTTTAAAAAAATCATTTATGTTAATAATATCATCATATTTAGGCAATTGTTGTCGTATTTGAAAGGTGAAGTGACGAGCTTTTCATAAGTGAGACAGAAGGATGAAAGAGAGAAGCAGGGTGGAGCTAATAGAGAAGCAGGGGTGACCGAACAACAGAATCCGACAAGAACCAGATAGTTATTCTAAAAGATGGAGACTTGAAACCGAAGGAGATATCGATTGAGAGTGTAAAGGCAAAGACATTAGAAGAGATCGGACAAGCTATTGACGAGCATTTGTTACAAGTGGCCGTTGGAACAGTCAAATCAATCAAATTGGTGGCCGCCGATCTCAGTCATCTATAGTCCGCAAATCAAAGTTGGTCGATGATCCAATCATTTCTTCCTCAGAGAACCTAATCAAATTTAGGGCTCCTCAGATGATGAAGTCTTTTTAAATCCATCACTTTAACATGCCAATATTATTTTTAAACTTCTAATAAAGTTATCTATTATTTAACCTACCTTTCCAATTCCCAATTAAAAATCTTAGCCTTCCGTTTTCTTTATAATAAATCAACAGCTAGTATAACTTAGTGTATCATGCTCCAAAAAAAACTATGAGGATTAAAGACACAGCTGACAGCCCTAGTGAGAGCAGTAACGCTGTAAAGAGTCTATAGAAAGTGTGTGCTGAGTGTTTTATCCTCAATATATAGCGTTTGGGTACTTGGGGATACGCAACTAAAGGGCAGTCAAACTCGAACTCCTTGAAGATAGGGATTTTATCCCATATTCCCTGTTTCGTTAGGTGATAATCAGGTAGAATATGGGTGGGGTATCCTTTAGGATTTGTGAGGTCCATCTACCACCAATATGATTTGTGAGGCCCATCTGAGATGGACCTGGGCCGAGAACAATAGCATATGATTAAAGTCCAATAAACCAAGTTATTTCTTTTTCCGATAACATGACGAGGAAAGTTAAATTTTTTTTCTATCTTACTAACTAAAGATATTTCCTTTAGCTACAGGAAATTGATATACTTCCGAGGATTAGCCCACAAAATCTACGTCAACAATTATTAAATGGCAATGTGACATAGGTTATTCAGAACGTTCATTATTATCTAAATTACATATCATTAATAATTAAAAATAATTGTATTGAATCCAATCCATTAAATAATTGTTACTGCCTACACACTTCGTGCGCTGACACGGTGCGACCTTTCATGTCCGAGTCACGACTCGTCCTCCGTTAGTTGAAACTTGAAACTGAGAATTAACAAACAAGTCACGACTCGACCGCAGACCATACTATTCGATTCAAAAAATGCACGAAGCTCAAAATTAATGAAAAATAAAAGCAAAAGAAAAAAATTATTGTAAAATATAAGAGAAGTTAATTAAGTCAAACAAAGTATCTGATGTAATCGGAAACACCCAAAAGTTACACAAGCTCGAAAATGGCAGACACATATGGAGAAGAAGCCTCATCACTCAGAAGAACGCACAAAGTACAACCAAAAAGACAGTTGAAGAAAAAAGGAAATAAAGAATAGAAAAAAAAATAGGAAGAACTAAACTAATAGGCAGGGGGTGGGGGTGGAGCTTGAATCCTCCTAGGGCGAGGAGAAGTAAAGGGAAGGCTATGGAGGATGAGAAAACGAACCCGTCGGGGGAGAGGAGCGGAACGGAACACCTGCTCCACCACCCTCGCCAGCAACGCCGTGTACTCCTCCAGCACCTCCGCCACTATCGCCACTAGTATCATCTCGAACAATTGAATCGGGTCGGGCTCAACAAACAGATTGAAATTGGAATCCGAACTGTTGTGTATATGGGAATGGGTTTTCCTTAATAATTATATATAGCTAAGGAACAGGATGACCTGCGTAGCCGGTATTGCTCAATTTGGTCTGAATCTGATAATAACAACGGCGCCACCCTTCTTTCTCTCTCTGTTGTCCAAAGGTGGTAATGTAGCCGGTTCCAGTATTGGAGTTTCAGTGTGCTTGGTTTCCCAATCTTATCCACTCCGATAACCCTATTTAATTTACTCTTTATTTATTTATTCCTTTTTTTTTCTTTTACAAAAATAAAAGAAAGATAAGTGATATGAACCATATGGTCATTTGATGTTGCTGTCTGTTGTGCCACGTTACCAGCTAATAATCCAACAATGATTTGACTTTCTAGCTTGTTGTATAGTATATCATGATTCATGATGATGGTTGGCTTCTTGGCGAGTCATTTGCATCATTTTGGATTGCATAAGAATTGGAAATATCAATGATTATCAATATCAATTACAATTATCTTGGCTTTTAAAGAAAAAAAATTTCAAGGTTTTGTACGCCAGCCTAAAAACTAAAAAGGAAACAAAAAGCTTTAAGCACGACACTACTCGTGTATTTACCATGAGACATTAGTGAATAAAGCAAGCACTACACGTGTTGCTTCCATCACAACTAGTTTACTACTAAAAAAAACAAATTATATATATATCATTAAAAATAATTTATTAATTGAATAAGACTTACTGAATAAAAAGACTTACGATACATAACTATTTCACAGTTAAAAACTAATAAACATATTTCATAGACTTTCTTTATGTTTCTTGAAAAAAAAGTTTATGAAAAGAAAGTTATTTTGTTATAAAAACAGAGTATACAATGTTACTAAGAAAAAAGCGTAAATAATAATATTCAATAAAAAAGTACAATAATATTAATAGTTATATATATAATATTTTGATAATCAATGAAAGAAAATGAAATTCAACTTAATATCTTTAAGTTGGCACATTTTAATCTTATGGAATCAATTCTCAAATGACTAATTTATTTTTAATTTTTTATAAATTCTTTAATATCTGGATGTCATATTAGAATTCAATTAATGTAGAGTTGAATTGAGTTAAATTATAGAAGTATAAAAAAAATTAATATTATTTTTTTATTCATAATATTTAAAATTAAAATCTTATTTAAAAAATAAATATCAAACTATTTAAATTAACTAAACATTAATTTAAATTACCTTTCTCTACCAACACATTAAATAAAAAATATAACATGGGAATACAAGTTCAGACATGAAACATTAATTAGCTTACTTGGCTATCTCATAGTCATCCATGTTCGGAAAGACAGAGTGTTTACGGGTTCGATCTGATTCGTAAATTTGATCAATTTGAATCGATCGATATAATATATTCAAAATGATTTGATTCATCGAACCAATTTGTGTCTAATTTAATTATTTTAATTTTTAATTAGTTTGAATGATAGTTGAGTAATCTAATTTAATGATTTAACCATTTAAATAAAATAATATCATTTTAAATATTTTTTATTAGAAGTATTTACGAGATGAGATCTGACTCTCAAATCCAACCAATTCAACTCTTCATTTCATTCACAATTTTATTTTTTTAAAATATTTTTACTTAATTACTCGACCTAAATCAACTTAATTTTAATTAATTAATTCAAATATTTTTTTTCTCTTAAACGTGACTCAACCCAAACACCGCTTTACAAAGGTCTCGAGAAGAATTCCCCGGAAATTGTGTAAAGGTAAAGTTTTAAAGAATCTTCAAGCAAGCTGCAATTTTTGACTTTGGCATGTGATCTGCAAAAAAGTTTGAGGTGAATATTTTTTTTAAAAAAGTAAGAAAATAATATTGTTTTTTGTACTTAATTATTGAGAATGATTTGCTTGTAAAATTATTAATAATTACTACAAATGGCCCAACCATAAATGCATCATTATTTACTACAGTTTGCAGCACAGATGCATTGAAAATGTTGCTATTGGTTCTAGTAGTTTCCGTTTCTTGATGACATGCGATGAGTGTCAAGACTATTTTGTCTTATCAAGGAATCAAATCTTATAAGAACTGTTAAAATGGGCGGGTACCGATCCGATCAGGCATTTTTGAGTCGGGCCAAATAAAATGTTAGTGCACTCTAATCAGTTACGAGCTGTGAATTGGATTGGTCACTCCACTAATAATTTTTTGTTTTGCTTAAATAATAAATTTAATTTTTAAAAATTAATTAATAATAAATATATAATTTGAGTTATTTAATTTTAAATAAATGAAAAATAAATTATACAATTAATTTAATTATTAATTTAATTTAATTTAAAAAAATAATAGTATCTTTTTAAATATATTTTATTAGATTAAATAAATGTTTAAAATTTATGTCCATAGGTCAATTTGGCCCGAGATAGACCAATTCAATTTTAAGTTGAATCACATTGAATTAAATTAAGTTAGATTTAAATTTTTTTATTTCAACTTAAATTTTTTATTGAATTATTTCGATTACTTATCAAACTTAACCTATTTTGACAATTATACTAATTAAAATTAAAAGAAAAATAAATATCATAACAGAAAGAAAATATTATAATGTTTCCAAAGTTATGGCTTTCGTTTTAGCCCAAAAAAAAAAAAAAAAGAAAAAGTTATGGCTATCGCTAACATACATTATTGAAAAGTATGTTTATGTTCTTTCATTAAATGAATAATAGAAAAAAAAATTAAAAAACGAATAACATGGATACAAGTCAGGGTATTGGATGGGTGAATTAGGCATGTTTCGTAGTATTTTTAGACCTAATTAGTTCTTCAAACTAGTGAGTTGATGAGAAAATCTTTCTTTTTACCGACTTAACTTGACCCATTTAAAAGTGAGTTGGGTTAGGTCAAACCTATGAGTCTCACATGTATTATATTTTTTTTTCTCCTACTAAAATAATTGTCAAAATATAAATAAAAAATTTGTTATATATAATACATTTTAATTAAAATTTATATATGTCCTAAATAAACTAAACATAATAAGTCTCAAATAAGATAAAAAAAACATAACAAGTCTCTAAGTTAACATAAGTCTAAAATAATCTAAAGTAAGCTAACAAGTCCTGCAAATCATAAACAACAAGTCACATTTGTCAACTGATGTCAATGTTATCACTTATAATATATTGATTGACATAGTCATTTACTTCATTCTCAATTTTCTCAACATACTCTTTGTCATTCAAGCGATCTATTAGATTTTTATCATAATAGTCTGTTAGGTTCTTGTCGCGACAGAGATCGCGGCGAAATAACAGCTCACGTGATTTTAAAAATGATAAAATATGGAGTCGCCACTAATTTTATTTAAATTTAGGAAAAATTGAAAAACTTTTCTAGAAAAAAGTTTTTGGAACCAAATCGGATTCGATAGTCGGTTATGGATAGGGAAGGGTGGAAACTTAATCCCACTGCACCCCTATCACACCCGTCCTGACGACGGTACCTTAAGTCAGTTGTCTAAAAACTTGATAATCTCAAATTTATTTATTTTACCCTTTTTTAAAAAAACATTGTAACTATTTTTATTTTTATTTTTTTAAGGAAAAGAAAGAAAATAAAACCTAATTATGAAAATTTAATTTTTAGCTTGACAGAATAGAAATTCTGCTCCTACGTACCTTCAGGTGCAATGAGAAACTCAAAGTCATGTAGTTCTTTAGAAAATAAGTGTGAGTTAATTGGTTTTAATAAAAAGAAAATTCAAAGGAATTTTTTTGTTTGAAAAAAATCAAATCATTTTTGCACAGGATTTAAGATAACACCGAACTACTCAATAAATCCTTATGATTCAAACGATATTGAAGATAACATCCGTTATTCAATCAACATCATTGGTCATTGCATTTATTAAAGATTTTTTTTTTATGTATTTTAATTTTTTAATTTTTTCTTATTTTTTTTTAAATTTTTTTTTTAAATTTTTTATTTTTTTTTATTTTCTAATTTTTATTCTTTTATTTTTGTTATTATTATGATTTAAAAGCCCTCAGTAAGCAGCTTCAAATTTTTATTTCTTTGCTTTTTGTTTTTTTGTTTTTTATATATATTACAAATAAGCCCAACCACAAATAAGTGGGATGAGCTAAATCCAACGAAATTTAAAACTAAAAAAACTGACCAAAAAAACAAAAAAAAAAAAGACAAAGAAACATGCTTCAGAAAAAAAAATTAATAGGATATAAAATGAAACAAACAAAGAAGAGAAAATGTATCTGAGACCCTTGGTTTTGCAAAAGAGGCGACGCGAAGAGGTGCGGGAGCTGTTGGTCGGTGGCGATGTCATGGGGAGGGCTCGACGGTGCAGATCCGGCTCGATGGTGCAGATCCGTCTCGACGGCGCAGATCCAGCGGTGGTTATGCGGCTTCTAGTTGGAGCTCGACGGCAAGGATCGTGGGATGCAGTGGCTGGTGCGAATCTGGGGTCGACGACGTCGACTGGTGACAGTGCGGAGGTCGCGATTTCTGGGAGCAAACACTGCTAGACGTCTCGCGGTGGAGCTTCGAGCCTCGGGTTACCGGAAGTGACGACTGGGACAAGCCTGACGTCGCCGGTCTAGTCGGATCTAGTGGGCGGTTCGGTGTAGATCTGACTGAGAAGGGGAGGGCTCACGGCTTCGTCGAATCTGGTGCAGCTCTGGCGCGGTTCTGGTAATGTTGGAGGCTCGGAACGGCGGAGCAGGCTTGGCTGTGGAGGTTTGGACAGATATTGATGGTGGTTGGGGTTGATGAGGCTTGGTCGTTTTTAATGGAGTTTATGGGTGGCAGGTGGAGGTAGGTGATGATGAATAGTGGAGTTGTGGGTGAAGAAGATGATGAATAGTGGAGTTATAGAGGACCCTGAAAGTTGCTTCTGAAAATTTTTTTGGTTTCTCTCTGCTGGCTGCCTTGCCTCCGAAAAAAGTTTGAGTTCACCCTCCCAAAGATCTCTTCTCTGTAAAAAATGATTCCCCCTAACAAAGCTGCATACTTGAGAATTTATATGACAAAATAGGATTTAAGGAAATATGAGTTTGGGCTCAAATGTAATGGGCCATGGCCAGAATAAATCTGAGTTAACCCATATTTGATGGGTCACAAATTGGTTTGGACTTAATGTACCACTTGAGAGAAAATCATCTTTTTTTTTTTTCTTATTTTTTATTTTATCTTTTATTTTATTTCATTTTTTTTCGTCCTAGGACAAAATTGAGTGTTCACGATTCTTTATAAGTTTCTTATTAATATTTTCTTCGTCTTTTTTTGTCTGGACTTAATGTTCCCTTCGTATCGCGTGAATCTCTTTTCAAACTCTGTATTTTTCGTGTATTTTATGAACTAAAAGAGAGCATTTTTTTGCTAAACTCATTTTTTTCTTTTATAGAAAAGCTGACAACTTTTCATATCTGACTTCTCGAATTTTCTTGACCTCCAGATGACCGAATTATCCTTCGAGTTCAAAAGAGAAGTTGTAGGGTTTTCTATTAGCTTTCCAACACACGCAAATAATGTGTCGATCCAATTTCTGTAATACAAGATATGATCAAATTACTGAAGCATGGTCAAGAGAGTACGGAAATTCGAATTTTGCAACAATCCTTATCTCTCTAAGAATCCTTATCCACTCTTAAATCCAAGCTTTCTTCAAGTTTTTGCATCCAATTAGAACTGTAATTGGTATCAAAAAATATGATAAGAACTCTTCAAATAATTATCTTCAAGAATTGTCTATTTTTGCATAAAATATTATGACTTATCTTAAAAATTCAAATAAATTCAAATATCACTAGGTGAATAAATAATTATTCAAAATTAATTTAAAATAAATAAAAATTACATAAAATCCTAATAAATAAACTCAAAAGATGAGTATATTTTATCGCTCAACAGATTTCAAGATTTAGTTTTTATTTTCAATTGTAACATATAATAATTAAAATAAAATATAGTGCTTTTTTTATATAAATTCTTAATAAGTTGATAAGTTGATGATCGAGAGTTTCCTAATAAAAAAAACTGGATTAAGGAAAATGTTGATGGTTCAGTTATTCACAAGACAACAATAAGCAGGCTGTGGAGGCATCAAGTTCCTACATCAACTTAAAGACTTGGTTAGGAATTTGGACTCCTGCTCTGTGATTCAAGCTGAACTATGTACAGTATTAATTTACTGGCACTTATTTCTCAAGCCAAAATTGGGTTATGAATGATCATCATTGGTCCTCAGGCTCAATGATCAAATGACAGATTTAGATTTGGCATACATATTGAGGGAAGAAGACTGTGCACAGGTGCATCATGATTCAGGAAAATTGCATACAAGAAGGCTAAGGAGCAATACACTACGAAGCATATATGAAGACTCTAGCCAGATCCTTAACTAGGACCCTGTCTGCCACATCCAATGGTTAAACTGTTGAAATGATAATTGTTGAATAGGACTAAAGTTCAAATATTAGAAAAGACAATTGTTAAAATAGTCTTTTAGTCGTGACAGTATTTGAAAGTTAATCTCTCAGTAATTTTCTATGAGGATATCTGGTTAAATACCAAAAGAATAAGTCACTATATCATCTAAACTAGGAATGCACTTCAAAAGAGTTAAGTGAAGAATTATAATTATTGATGAACAAAATTAAGAATTCAAGATTTAAATTCCTCTGAGATCTTAGAGGATCTAAATCCAATAATCCACCTGGTAATTAGTATATGAAAAGTCAAACCAATCCTATTAGCCACAAACCCAAACATCCAAACTGTGGGCCTAGAAAGTTACAGATTAGTAACAAGAAACAAAGGTTAGGACTTAGGAGGAACTACCAGGCGTCCGCATCCACTGGGAGGGGCTTGGAGGCGATGTAGGCCCATAGTAAACTAAGGCTGTAGGTTTTAGGAGTGGTTGGCCAGGCTGTCAGTTACTCTGTTTTCCTCACTCTAGCAATGTGTGATTTTAACTTTTGAATCTTATTGAAGTAAGGTTTAAATCCTTCTTATTATAGAGACGTTCCTCGTTTTGCACTTTGCCCAAAAGAGGGCATCTGGTGATTAATTTAGGTATTGATTTGACAGTAGTTCCTTGACCTTGTAATAGAGTTTTAATCAGTGGCATTCACTATGTTGTGGACAATAAAAAAGCCAGTTAGCACCACTAATCTTCTGTTTGGATGAAGGATTTTGGAAGGAAAGGAAATGAATGTCTTATTTTTTATTTTTAAATTAAGAGAATTATAAAATATTTATAAAAATAAATAAAAAATTATTAAAAGGTTATATGATCATATTTTATTTTATTTTTTAATTTTTTTAAAAAATTCAAATATAAAAAATATTTACTCAAAATAAAGAATGAACTTTTCTTTCTCTTTCCCTCCAAAACCCTCCAAAATCTCAACTTCCAAACACACCCTAAGTCTCCAAGTACAGTGAAGGCAGCGATTCTTTCCCTTGGAAAATGATTATCACAGAAAGAAACACGAGAGTCACACAAGCATAAGAAGTTAACCCATTGTGAAGCAATCCTTCTTTAGCTTTTTCTGCTGATTAGAAATAAATTAGAGAACCTTTTATTGCCATCCAAGTCATTCCATCCACTTTATTTATTCTCATAGGAATTTAACTACATCACCTTCAATACAACTCGTTACATAAACACACCCGCATTCAAATTGAACTCAAGTCACTCACTCCCAAATACCATACATTCACTTCATAAAAAATGCCTTCAGAAGCAGAGGAGCCAAGTCTGTCTCCCTCTGCTGAAGGTGAGATGCATAAGCAACTGGATAGAGAAATTAGGGAGATGGTCTCTGCCATCACTCATCGTGTCACTGATTTACATAAATCAGGCTCAACTCACCATATGGAGAATGAGGATGAGCATGATGTGAGGGTCATCAACCTCGCAGGAACCAATGATGGAGCTACAATGAGAAGTGAATTGGGTGAAAAATCAGGCAAACCTTCTTCTCATGATGAACCTGAAGCACTGAGCACTTATGTCAACAGCAACTTCCAGGCCATCAACAACTCAATCATGCTTAGTGGTAGCTACCAGGACAATGATCCTGGTGTGCACATGGATATCTCAGATTTCACTGAGTCTCAAATCCATTATAAGCCTGAGAAGCATGTGAAGAAGGGAAAGAAGAAAGAGAGAGAAGCTTCCAAAAGTGAACATCAATCGGGTCATTCTGATTGAGCTCTATATAGAGGTGCTGAGCAAAATATCTGATGAAGTGCTAAAGAATAAATGGTATCTACACCATTGTGAGATTAGAACTTCTTGTGTCAATCGTTAATCATTTCTAATGTATGCTTGAATAACCATGTTTTATTAATATGTTTTTTGATTTTGTGTTCGTTCTTTTGTGGGGTGTTAATCAATCAATAGGAGAAAGTTATCATTATAAGCAAAATTGTAATCTCCATGCTAAGAATATATAAACACTGCCTCGTTGAGTTTTGTGCCAAGCATCCAAGCGAACAAAGCAACTTGCTTGCAATAGCACAAGTAAGTAATTTTACTTGTGATAAGCATCCAATGGTACTTTACTATGACTTGGAAAGTGACTCTAGAAATTACACTCTCTTGTCTCATGCATCCTACGCTTTCAAGGTTGTAGTGGATTAGCAGAATGGGAATTCTGATATTGCCTGCAATTTTGAAGAAACTGCTACTGTAACAAAAAAACAGAACCCAGTAATTTAAATGGATGCCTTCGTTGTATTTGCTAGACCTATCTTAGGCTTATATAAAAAAAGTTGGGATCAGAATGAATTCATATCAATCTCATGAGGAAAAATTATTTATGAATGATAACTTACAAAAGTGGTCTCAAGGATCTTGACAACTTACCTTTTATCCATTTTGGTTTTGATATTGCTATTTAGTTTCCTTTCCCTTTTGGGCAACAGAATGATGTAACGATTGATATTTATGCAATGTATAATACTGTTATATGTGGTACTTACTACATTCCTCGCTGGTTAATGATTGCATATCTCGGGGTGTAAAATTTATGTAACGTAATCCGATTTGTCTTCCTTCTTTGTGCAAGCAATCTCTTCAAATCACGTAAATTTTTATAAGTCTCTAGCTTTGCTATATGTTATGTGCATTATTTTGTAGTCTAAGATACTACAAAGAGAAGTCTAAATAAACAATTACTAATTTTTTTTTAGTAAGACCACGGATGCGTCGCTTTACTAGGATTTAAATTTGAGTCATAGAAAACCTTCTCTGGATTGGTGGGTTCATGTGTACTAGGGTGCAGGCAATTGTTTCCATTAACTTAAGAAAAATTTTGAGAAGTATACCATATGAATTTTTATTTGGCTGCATAATGTTTTTTAAATTGCTACGTTAATTTATTGATTATAGAATTATGTACTTATAAATTTAATATACAATAAACTTCATGCATAAACTCACTTTATTTTAAAACTTCAGTGCATCACCTTTAAGTTTAAGCTACATGGAGATTCTTGTTACTTTGAACAAAATAAAATGTTCAAAATTCTTTAGAATTGTGGTCTATTTTATTTGTCTATTCATACATAATATGATAAGTTATTATAAAAATGGGTTTGCATACTCTTCCATAAAAATTTGTCAAGAAAAGTATTGTAAAAGGACCTCAACTTTAATATGATAACTTATTAAAGATCTCAACTTTGTTTTGATTACTAATCAAGAATCTCAACTTTAATAAAAAAATAATAATAATATTTATCTATTAGAAATTTTTTGAAGACATATATGCCATGTGTTTTGTTCATATTATAATTTTTTATTTATTAAGTTGGATAAATTTGTCTTTTTAACATTTTTATTAATATAAATATATTTTAATAAAGTTGAGATATTTAATTGGTAACAATATAATTTTAATCCCTTAATTGATTTATCACAAAAATTTTAGGTCATCAAACAGTACTTCACTCAAAAATTGTCAAAATAATATTTTATTTAAGTTTAGTAGTTATAATTAATAAGATTATTTCATTGTGTATATATATATTTTTTATTGTGTAAGTTTATTGCATAAACGGAACTGCTTCTATATTAATCATTTTTTTTATCCGTCGTCAAATTTAAATTCTTTTTTGCTATGTAAAATAGTAGCAAGGATAAGTCTATACTACCAGTTAGGGCATCAGTGACATGTATGGGAGATAGAGATCCACCTAAAAGATGGCATCCAAGGTACTCATAATAACTTAATAAAAATAGCTAGACATATAAACCAAAATAAAATGAGGAGGTATGCATATTATTACATCTTTCATAATTATGAATAAATTCAGTTCCCTAAAATATTATGATGATGGTAAATATATCAGGAAATCTCCAAAATTTATTTTGGGTTTTTATTGTCTTAATAATTCTTGTTTAAAATTTACCAAATCTAACCTATTTGTACTATAACTATATCAAAACTACTAGATTTGTTTTGATTGAACATTAAAGTATTAATGTAGAGAATGTAATTGTGAGTTTTGCAACCTCCATATTGCTCCATCTTTCTATATAGGTCGTAATAATAAATGTACATACCTTATGTGCTATAATATGATTAGTATATATACATAGCTGAAGGTCCGATGAATAGCTATCATTCCACCTTAGTTGAGGGTGAGCCATGGGGAAGAATGTAAGGAAATTGACTGCCCAACTCATTATATGCATTCTTATATTCTTTAAGCATATATTAAATTACATTTTTCTTCATCTGTAGGCGTTATATATACGGTTTGATTTCAAGTGTTTGAGATCGATATGCAAAAAACTTTGCCAGTTTTTATTTAGCAAATTACATATTTGACAATGTGAATTTTGTTTTCTCCCTTTGAGGACAGAAAAATGAGCAAAACAACGAAAACAGCGAAAAGAAGGAATCGCAAAAGGGTGTTGTGTTGAAAGCATTCATACATTGTGAAGGTTGCTCGGACAAAATTTCAAAGTGCTTGAAAGATCTTGATGGTAATATTTTGTTTACTTTAGGCCTTTATTATGGTTACATGCTTGTATTTTATGCTCCTAGTCCTATCATATAAATAATCAAATGAGATGTAACATAAAATGACTAGGAGTGGAGCACGTTGTGGTTGATAGAGAAAACAACAAGGTCATTGTGAAAGGAGCAGTGAAAGATCCAGTGAAGGTTTTGGAAAGACTTCAAAAGAAGTACAGTAAAAATGTCGAACTGGTTACACCAAAACCAAAGCCCGACAAACAGAAAAAAGAGCCAGAGAAAAAGGAACAGGTCTAAATTCAAAATTTCTGATTCCTACATGCTTCTTTTCAATTTATTATTGCACTCGATCTCATGTTGTTCTTGTTAATTTTCTCACTGTTCCCTTTATTTTTTTGTTTTTGATTATTCCAAGCAGGCTTCCCCGAAAACCGTGGTGCTCAAGATGTATATACATTGCGAAGGCTGTGCAAGTGATGTCAAGAGAAAAATTGAGAAAATGGAAGGTAGAGGATTCTACTTTATTGCTAATTAAAGTATTTTCCTTTCTATAACGTTAACTTCTTATTAGGCTGAATTAAAATTAATTATCATTTTTTAAAATTAACTGAAATAAATCAAGAGAATAAATAGAGGTCTTTAAGACCGTAGCTATAGCATATAATAATTAATTAATTATATTACCAAAATAATGTCTTTAGTATCTAATGCGTTAATTTGTGACAGGTGTTCAATCTGTGGAATTGAACAAAGAAACATCACGTGTCATTGTTAGAGGAGCAATGGAGTCATCAAAACTTGTCGAATATGTCAAGAAGCGACTGGGAAAACATGCAGAGATTATAAAGGAAGACAAAAAACAAAGACAAGTGCACGTGAGAGACAATGAGAAAGGCAACGAACATATAATTATGTTTAGTTATCCTCCTCAGTACTCTACCCAATATCTGTATCCTAATCAAACCTTCAGTGATGAAAACGTTTTTGCATGTTCAATAATGTAAAAGTTTCAAAGGAAAATATAATATTTTGAATAAAAATTATTTTTTTAATTAGTAGAATTATTTTAAATCATATAATTAAATAATAAGAAAGTAATATTGTTTTAAGTTAAATTAAGACAAGTTTCTGTTAAGATTTATCCTATAAAAGTACTGAAATTGGATTAGAGTCAATAGACTTATAAGGCGACTCCTATGTCAAAAGAGAATGCTCTACATGACTAATATATTAGCTAGAAATACAACAAGCTTAATTTATTGTTAATAACATATATGGGAAGGAAAAGTTATTTATAATCAGCCCGTAAAAAAAAAGTTATTTATAATCAGGAAAAAAAAGTTCAAGGGAAACTCGTGAAAAAATAAGAAAAAGAACGAGAAGATGTTGGATCCTATCAATTATCACGCTTGTGCAAGTATTGAATTATTTGTTTGTGTATTGAAGTCTTGCTATACAAAGGGTGTGTCGAGATGAGAGTTTAAATTTAAAGGAAACAATTCTTACGAAAAAATTATATAATTCTTGTATTTTTATTGTTGAATAAAGATTAGTTTTTTAAATAGTTTAAATAGAACGAATTAGTGAAAATATCTCGTAAAGCAGCTTTATGTTATGTTATGTATCCATTAATTTGGACTATTCAATTAATGTATGGATCGATAACTCATAAAAGTTAGGAAAAAGATTATCTCACGTCTCTTTTAGAGGTGTGACTCTTAAAAGGGTGTGTGATTGAGAGAGAAAAAGTAATAAAAAAAAGTAAGTATGATGAATGATATTAAATGAGGTGTGAAAATAGATGTATATACTATTTGTGGTAAGAATATTAGAATTGTAAAAGTTAAAATAACCTCTTTTGTAACTCTAAATTCATGAGAGAAAATGTACACTTACACTTGCGAGTTTCCTTCTTTACATAATTTGATTTTTTTTTTTTAATATAGGATAGGAGACTCCTATTGAGATTCTAGAGAATTAGTAATGATAAATCTCACGAAAATTACATTCACGAAATACTCCACGAATGAACTAGAGCTGGGAGATTATCCTTTTTTTTTAAGTATTATTACAATCAAGTAGTGTTCAAGTCAATTTGTTCATATTGTTTTGTCCCGTCAATAAATCAAAATTAAATCTAATAAATAAAATAGTAATTCCTAACCCAAAATCATCCTCCAATCCATCTTATAGAGTTTACTTAATTGTAATTGACATTCAATTGCTAATGTGGACTTCAAGGACATAACAGCGAAGGCATAATTATTAAGGAAAAAGACAAATAGGATTAAGATTTTTCTTATGAAAACCATTACAAATGATATAGAGCAATTATAAGAGAGATGTAAATTATTGAGTCCCATAAAAAGGTTATCAATTAGTAATCGTGCCACATTACAAAACTCATAATTTACGTTGCACCTTTAGATTATGATACGGACGCTAGCCTGGCACGCAGTTCAAACCTTGGGGACCAAAATAAGTAGTAACAACTTTTATTAAATGAAAAATGATGCATTTTAATGTCATGAAATATTAATTCTTGTGTGTTTCGATCCAGTATTTCATAAGATTACTCTAGTTGAGAAGTTACCGACAAATAATATTTAGAGATATTCTTAAGTTACATTTTAGATACTCCAGATAATGTCTTTCATTCCCTACAGTATGACTGAAAATTATTGACTAAATGTGCATACCATCAAAGAACTAGAGTAAACGTCATACACCAAGAGGTAGATTATTATTTACAAACAAGATGGATCCGACGGAGAAAAATGACTTTTATGGCCATTATGTCTGCGTCAGGATGTTGCGGGTTCAGCCCCATCGTGTAGGGCACAGCAAATTGTAGCTTTATGATGCCCTTGGTAAACCCTTATATCTTCACCAGTTGACATAGACCAAAGCCTAGCAGTGGTATCAGAGGAAGCTGCAATGAAAAGATGTATTGGCTTAAGAAAAAATAGATGATGCAATAATTTAATAAATTCTAAAATCAGATCTGTTTAATTGACTACCAAGAATGATAATTGCAGTCCGCCCAAATTCACAATTGAGATTGCAAGGACCATTTTGCCGGAGATAGGGGAAAAAATTGGAAAACTATGAGATGGGGGAAACTGTAATTTACTTTCAGTTACAGACTTACAGCTCACTAAACAACTACAACAACAAAAGTAGTTGAACCAGTTACAGTTTGTGCTGGTCACTTTAATGTAAACGAGCCGATCACCACCAAGGTTTCAACTTTTACAATTTCCACTAAATGCATTATTTTTTTTTTATTTTTGAAATAAAAAATTTGCTACGATAGAGTATAATTGATAGTTTAATACACTACTTCTAATAAAGGTTCTTAAAAAAATCACAAAGCAGAACAATTTTAAATTATACATTTTAGTAGTGTGTGTCTTATATATATATATATATATATATATATATATTTCTTAAAGCTAATAATAATATTAAAAAATAGATTATGTACAGTAAACTGTTATATTTTTATAATGGTATTTTGATTTTAATTTAATTCCACAAAAATCACATATAAATACCTGTTTTCCAGATAATTTAAGTTTGTTATCCAAGATCGCACTATAATTTGTCTGACATTTGTTAAATCTAGAAGACTAAATTGGTTATGCTTTGTTTTGTTTTATTTAACCCATAAGATACTTGGATCTTCTTTAAAGATAGATAAGTAATTAAGCTTAACAATTGGTGAAAAAAATAAAATGTACGAGCAGTCAGCCATCTAAACCTACAGAAATTTGTCGCATGTTCAATCTGTCATTTCTGTGACTTTAGCTGCACTCAAAGGAATATTTCTTGTGAATTGAAGGCTCCAACTCTGGCCTATGCATAAGAGCCTGTTTCTAGGTAAGAAGTACATGATAAAGGCCCGTCCCTCAGTTTATTAAAGCCATAAATAGCCAGTATTTATTTATATATCTGGTTGCTGATAAGCGAACAAATATGCAAATATTACCAAGTTAGTACCTGTAATAAGGTAGGCACCGTCCACAGAGAAGACACAGTCCCACACCCAACGCTGATGACCTGGGAAGCGCAGCCAACCTCACTTAGGGTAAACGAAGTTTTTGCCTGGGGGAAAGTGGGGTGTGTGTGTGGGGGGGGGGGTTGGGAAAGCACTAGATTATCACAGGACTTCATGAATTACCTATCAGAGTCTTCTCTAGTGTAAAACCATCAACATTCCATATCTTGACAGTATGATCAGAAGATGCAGTTGCCAAATACCTAGAAAGAATAATGCCAACAAAGTTATATTAACATCTTACAGAAGCAGAACTATGAGGTATATCAATAGTTAAATACAGTGCAATTATCAAGCCTGGAATGCTGAATTGGTCCCTTAACCAGTCAGGGTGATCATTGATAAATTACCAGAAATGCTTATGCGTAGAGACAGCTATATCCAGCCAAACAGTTTTAGCTAAATTTTAAAGAACCAGACAAATGGCTCTATTAAATGTTTGATGTTTCCAAGATTTAAACTTTGTTTTACAATTATAAAACCACATTAAATAAGCAAGTGCTGTGCAGCTTAGCTTCATGACAATTGATCATGAATATGACTATAGAACATAAGCATATAAGAGAAGAATTTTGATTAAAGGGGACAGTGTCTTCCCAAAGCTTATATTCATCAACATAGCATATATGTGTGTGTATGTGTGAGAGCATGTGCATGCATGCATGTTTAAAAAGCTTATGCCCAACTTCAAGTAAAACCAATTAAGTATACATTTTATCTTTAGTTTTTCTGTTGCTTTCTTGGAAATGAACCTAGGTACCTTGAATTGCAACTCACTATAATCAATTCTGTAATCAAAACCTGTCCCGATGAAAGAAAAATAAGCCATAAATTTTTTTATATTTTTTAATAAAGGAATCATCAAGGAAATACTTCTATTTTTGTAGTTGTTTGCATTCACGTTAAGAATCTCTGCATTTCCTAATAAAAAAAAAAAAGTGTTAGTATATTAGAATACATGTTCATTATATACTAACAATACATAGGGCTTGTTTGAAAACTCAATAAAGTGCTGAAAATAAGAAGATTCAGCACTGAAATTAATTTAGTTAAGTTTGCTTAATGCATGGTGAAAATTAGATTAAGTGAAAAAAAGTGCTGAAAACATTCAGCAAATGAGAGAATGCAATGAATGTATTCAGCCCCAACCACCTTAATTAAATCATTTAATCATAAAATGTAAATAACTTCCTTTCATTTTTATTTTAATGAAATTTCAACACTTATATGAAATATTTTCAAACAATACAAATTCAGTACTTAATTTTTCATTACAAAAAAAAATTTCAATGCTGAAATTTTCAGTTTTGCCAAACAGACTCTTTGCGTTTGATCCTTATTTTGATAACCAAAAAGATTCTCAAACTGTTTAAACTCTAACCAATTCATTATGAGGCACGAAATAATATTTAAAATTAATTTGAAAATGTTTTAAAATTCCATTTTTGTTTTAATTAACACATTTGATCAACTGATTACCGACTGCTGAGCCAGGGACCTTTCACTTGACCACAACTTTTCCCACGTCTTAGTTTAATTAGAGTGATAAGGAATAAAATAAAAAGACAAAACATGAGTATAATCTTTATGACCTGTGGGGTTCACAGAACTCAGGTGATAAAAGACATTTGAGGATGTAGTAGCCCTTGTGTGCTTGCAACTTATGAAGTGGCTCAAAGTTTGTCATTGTCTGCACAAAGACATATTCCACCAGGACAAATAAGCAAAGTTTGATATGAGGGTAATATCAATGTGATATTTTTGTGAAGGCACAACCTGAGTCCCTCGCAACAGCCGCCACACATAACATGTCCCATGATTATTTGCTGCAACTACCAAGCTTCCATCCCACATTACTGTTAAAGAGCGTACAGCTGTATCCACCTCTGGCACCTAAATTTCTTCCACAGATTGAAAATAATGTTTCATCCATAATTTTTTTTTTGTCAAAGGGTGAGAGAAAAAGAGAGTGGACATTAATGAGATGCACTGTGGCTAAGATGTTCAACCTAAGCATAAGGGGATTGTGGAATGACATTTCTCTGAGGGGCATAAGTAACAAAAAGCCTCAACACCATTTCACTAGTGCAAAAAGAGCCCTTAGCTGGAGCGTGACAATTGAGTGTGTATTAGAGAACATGTGGGAGGTCAAAGAGTTAGCAGCATGTGTTTGCAAGCAGAGGTGGAGGGAGAGAGGGACATGGGTATGCCATTGTCTCCCCCAACTTTGTCATTGTCTTAATGTACTCTTTCATGTATTAGGTTGATGGCCCCATAAAATGAATTAAATTTACACATAGCCTCTTTAGTTATTTGAAACTTTTGTGCAAATGATATAATCTTTACTATCAAACAAGATTTACCTACACAAAATAAAAAGAAAAAAATTAAAAGAAAGTAGAAGGAAAAGAAAAAGACTTGAAAACTTTCTTCTTGTTATATATGTTTGGTCTGGCCCTCCTCACACTAAATTTCTGGCTCTGCCCTTGTTCGCAAGATGCATGCCTAGAGAGTTAAAACTACTAGGCATATAATTTAAACATTTCATTATTTCTAAATAATAAATATAACATTTTAAAATCTTCATTTTCTTTTGGATAAAAAACATTTAGAATTTTGATTCTACAGTGACATGACATATACAATAAAAGAGGGTCAAAACTCATACCAATTCACAACTGCATGAATTTGCTGTCAAATCCCACACCCGAATATTGCCATTTTGGTCACCGGATATTAGCTCAGTCTGTTGGATCACATACAAAATTAGTGACAACCACAAATCAAGAACCTATAAGAACTGCAATCTGATGTATACAGATATAGTGAAAACTAAGGAATCATAGTGAATGGAGAAAGAGCATCAAGGACACATGCTTCAATTGAAATGCAACGAAACAGAAACAAGCGCTTGATATTGAGCCAGGTTAGTCAGAATTGAGATCTAAACATCAATCAATAAACCATTACTTAAATGAACCCCATAAAAGTGCCAAGCAGTTAAACAAAATAAAAAACGGAAAGCTAATAGCCAGTATGCTGTAAGACCAAATCAGCCCTTGTTATTATGATAATTCAAGCAGTACTTAATTGTTATTACTTCCTATCTCTTCTAACTTCTTAATACCATTTTAATGATTAATATAATCATAAGCCAGAGAAAAATTTCATAGCCACAGAAAAATGATGAAACATAACCTGATTTGGGTGTAGCACAACAGTGTTTACTGCTGCACGACTTTCATATTCCCTTTGACAACCTGGCGCCCTGCATTTGTCATCAAATAAGCAAAGACTAATACTCGCCAAAAATTAAGGGCATAAGTCATACTAGAAAATTATTATGCATTGAGATATCTACTTCACCTCAAATCCCAGATCTTGACTGTGCCATCCTCTGAACCAGAATACATCCAATTACCATCACACTGGAACCCAACTGCCATTACATTATTTGTATGTGAATCATAGCTCATAACCTGCCACACAATCAGGAACACAATGATTTGGAATTGGAACCAGGAAAGAATTGATTTTTATTTTTTTTTAAGTAAGTGGATGAGTTGAAAATAAAGACATACTGGTTGAGGGTTATTTGAGTTAACATCAAATAATCGTATGTGAGGATTACCAGCGGCAGCCAGGTAGCGTTTATCCGGGGTTATCTCCAGCCGGTTTACTTGCTGTACAAATTCGATATGGCAAAATTAGTAGCACCAAGTTATGAATGAAATGAAATCACAATGGTTTTAGAAGGAAACCAACGGAATCAGGATATTGTATGGTGCGGTAGCAGCGCCCACTTTTGGCCTCCCAAAAACGAATGGTGTGATCATAACTGGCCGTCGCAAGTATCACTGTTGGCTGGCTCATCCTTCTTCTATTCTATCTGCTAACCATAAGTAACCAACATTTATCTATCTATCAACCTAATCAATCAAACAAACAAACAAAATTCATCAAAACAACATAAACTACCAAGATTCTGATCTGCTTATTGAATTTCAATCTGACTGGACTCCACTAATAATATTGAAAAGCAAGGGAATGAAAAGTTTAAAATGACCAAGTGACGAAGCGAAAAAAGAGAGAAACCGAAGGAGATGCCCGTTTCCACCACCGACAACGGCGGCGAAGCGACGACGGTGCTGGGCCTGGGAGGGAGTGAGCAGCACTAGTCAATTCAGCTATACATGAATTTGCGTTTTCCACTTCCCACTTTCCTAAGAACTAAAACGCGCCGTTTTCAACTGGGACCAACCCAGCAAGCAATTTGAGCTTTTCTCCCCCTTTTCTGTTCAGCTCGGGCCTTCACTTACCCATTGTTTGGAACAAGAGAAAATGAGAAGAGAGAAGAGGAGAGGAGAGAAAAGAAGCTGAAAATGAGATTTTCTCTCGTTTGGATGTGCAAAGAAAACACAGAAGAAAGAAAACTTTAGGTGTGGGACCCATCAAAAAATTTTCTTCCCACTTGTGGGAAGAAAAATCAATAATCGAGGCCGATATGCATAATTTATATTTATGCTCATTCTCTAGAGTTTAACAGCAGTTATCACTCACAAGCCACACACTATCAACCAGAGTTTATTACAACAATAAAAACTAAAGAAAGAAGGTAATGTCAAGGGAAAAGCAGAGGATGAGAAAAGGGTGGAGGAGGGGGTGAAGCGATGAGGCAGGGGGAGGGTGGGGGTGGGGGTGGGGTGGGGTAGGGGTTGAAGGCAAGAACACCAGAGCTTATTACAACAATAACTTGGGAATCCTCACACTGAACCAGATCAAAATTGGACGAAAAAGCACCGATTCCAATAACGAACTACTGACTCTAGCAGCGAACCACTAATCAGAGGAGGAGTTATGGCAGATCTAGAGGTGCGAGTGGCATGGGGTGAGTCGCGAGCATGAGCTGCGAGTGCGAGTTGCGAATGGCAAACAGCGAGATTTGGAAGTGCAAGTGGCGTGCGATGAACGACGAACGGCAAGCAAGAGCTGCAAATGGCAAGCGTGAGATGCAAAGGACGAGAACGTGACTATGAACGACGAGCAAGAGCGGCGAATGGGGTGGGGGTGAGAGTGTTTTTTATTTAAAATATATTATTTTATTTGATTTTTAATTAAAATATTATAAAATTATTAAATAAAAATATAATTTTATAATAAAAAAGAAATTTATTTTAGTTATAATATAATTGAAAATCAAATTTTATTATTTTACTGTAAATACTAAATAATATAAATTTAAAATTAATATTTATTGAATTTTCAAATTTATAAAATGTGATTAAGAAATATATTGAATAAAAATAACTATATTAATATATCATTACATATATCAAAAGATAAAGGAATTCATATTTTATACAAGAACATTTTGTTCTTTCTCTTAAATATTAAAATGAAGTGACTTTTGCATGAAATGCACCAGTGAATTTTGATTTGATGTTGTTTGCAATTAATATAATTTTTAAAATGTCATCTCAAATTCATTTGAACTCTTATTTCTCATAATATAAACTTTATAGTTATTGAAATGTGGAGAAGCTAAAATACAAATAATATGAAAGGGATGAATAGATTGCACTATGATTAAAATGGAGCATGCAGGCCTTCGTCACTAAGTTGGAGAATTTTTCTTTTTGTGTTTACGGTGCTTTTAAAAAAAAACAGTATTGTAATTAGAAAGTGATTTTAAAAATAAATTAATAAAGATAATAAAAAAAATTAAAATTTGGTTAGGTATACAAATTAGTTTAACTTAACTATTTATTAAAAGTTATTTTGACAATATGAGAAAAACAATTGAGAGGAGTGACAATACAGGTAATAGACAAATGACAATGACAGAATACAATTCTTAATGTTTATTATAAAATATTTATTTTATTTTATTTTTAAGAAATGGATCATAGATGTAAAATACAAAAAATAATTACATCTACATTATAACAAAGATATAAAAATTATTTAATATAATTTTATTTTCTTTCTTCTCTTTTTTTTTCCCAACCAATTATGTGAAAGAAAAATTTCTCATTTTCTTTCTTTTTTTTTTCTCTTCATCTAAACAATAATAAAGAAAAAGCAAATTTTTCTTCATTTTTTCTTCTCTTCATTTTCTTTCCTTCCATTTTATCTCCTCTCATTTTCTCTCCCCATCCAAACAAAGGATAATACTTCCCCATATTCACCCCAACAAGTTGTTTACAACTTTATAAGTTTAGTTTTAATTGGATTTTAAATTAGCCTTTACACTATTTTTTAATTGCGATTAGGTAGTGTCTAAATTATTTTTTTAATTACGATTAAGTAATGTCTAAATTATTTTGTGCATATTTTGAGTAATTTATTTTTCCATTTTAGTTAAAGACATGTCATTTTTATCAAAATTAGAAGATTTACAAAAATATTTTTACAATTTAGTCTCTAAAAATTAAGATAACTAAGATTTAAGTATGTAATTATATACCTACTCATATATCACATTATCATCTATCACTAGAATAATTTTTATATTTTAATTGAATTTTAAATTAGTATCTATACTATAATTTAGAAGTATGTAATTAGATCCTTATAATTACTAATTATTTGCAATTGAATCCCTATTTGTGACTCAAGTCATTGTGTGTTGATGTGACCAAGTGGGAGAAAGTATCACATTACATTGTTAACATTAATAACCTGCATGGATGGATCTATGTGTAAATGAGTAAGAATACATGTCTCTAATTCACTTTGAAACTTTTATTTGACTTTATATAGGTATATGTCTTTTTTTATTTTTTTATATGTATAATTTTTACTCTTATGTCTCCACTTCTAAATATATTATTTTTGTTAAATGATTGTTTTGTTACATACATAGAGAAAAAAATATTTAATAGTAATAATAATAAAAAGATCATTCAATATTTTTAAAATATGAAAACACAAAAGAAACAACTTGACTAATATATTTTTTAATATATAAATATAATTATTAATTTTTTTTATACTTTTGTATTGATAATATTACCTTTGCCACAATTACCTAAAATTTCTAGATGCGTCATTGATAACTTGCATGCCAAACCATTAGCATGTTAACATGGATAACATTACATTGTTAATGTGTATTTATTAGATTACATGAGATTTTTATACAAAATTCTTGAGAATCGAGTCAACTCAAATCAAGACGTTAAATTTCAGTCTCGTTATTTGTTCAACTTTTATATATTTAATTTTTTTTAACTCACTCACAAACTCATTCTATATCTCGCAGAGAATATTATAATCGTATACATGATAATTTAATATCTCTCTTATATTAATATATGATATAAATACAATATACATATAAAAATTAAACACAAAACATTTTCCGTTAAACTTAGAAGAAATTGGTGAATAGTTAACCACTTACAAAGTCATTCACTAATTCATCTCAACTTAACATCTTATTCTCTCTATCCTATTATAATTATTTTTTTTATAAAATTTATTTTGTCTTAAATTATTTAGAATTTGAAAATATTAAAAAAATATTAATTTTTTCAACTTTATCTATATTTTTTATTATCCTAACTAAACTAATAATTACACATAATCATAATTAATTAAATTTTATAATTAAAAAAATAATTTAGTTATATCAAAATGAATTTTTATATATTTGAGATTATTTAATATTATCTTTAATATTTGTACAAAAACTTTAAAAAAATAATAGGACGAAGGGAGTATCTTTGATTTTCCAACTTGACAAATCCCCTTTCTATTTTTATTTTTTTTCATTTCATGTATAGCTTTTTGCGAGAAGGGAAATTGGATTATGGATCAAATCATAACGTTTTATTATACATTTCTTTTTTGAAGTATTGTTTAGGCAAATCCGTAAATACGAACTTTGACAAGAACAAAGTCGCGGTTTGGCAGCACTAGCACATGAACATATGTATAAATGCGGCTTGGTGTCAGTGACACCGCGAATCACAAGACACTGCTATGTGTTGGGTTTGAGGCTCTTGTTCCTTGGTTTCTTCAGCTTGTTGGACTAACTTGTTCACACGATTTTGCATCTCCTTGCTCTTACCCCATAAAAGAATGTATAATCCGACCATCGCCAAGATGGACCCCATCACACTGAACAGCAAGCTCAAAGAAAATATATCAGATAAAGGATGGTTTTTCTTTTCCTTAGAGGTGGTAATTGTGAAGAACCAGTTCAACTTAAAAGCTTAATTAGGAATGATTGTTATCCCGAATAATAAATAACTTGTGAGTAGGTTTTTAGCATATATCAGTAAGAAGTGGTAGAAGAATTCACCTTCCAAGATGGAGCTGCTCATGCAAGACAGGGATGTCAATCAAGGCTGCCATTATCTGAACAAGAGGGCTGAATGCTGCAGTAAAGACAGGACCCCTCTTCTTGACACACCATGACATGCCCACTAAACACAGACCCGATCCAACCATCCCCTGTAAACACATGACACAATGTTTCACTTTGTTAACAAAGTCTTAAATTAAAACACATTCCATTCAAAATTACTTTTTCCCCCTCCATTATCATTATTAGATGCTTTTAGGCTTTTCTCTCTTCTTTTCTTTTAACAGAATAACCCAAATCAGCAAACAGCTGGTTGCAGCCTAAGAAATTGCCACCCTTTTTTCAAACCACAATCCAAACTTAACTTTAATTCTCTCTTATGATTTGGAAAAAAGTGAACTTACAGAATACAGAACAGCGATTATTTGTATCTTTCCCTTGAGAACCCATATAGACAAGTTGTGATCAGTGGACAAGCTAATGACACCTGATTGAATGGCTGCAAAGAAGGTCATGATGGCTGTGCTAGAATACTGGCATGGATATCTCTTGCTAATATTTGATTGTAAGATAAACCAAGAAGACCAAAAGAGCGTTCCCAAAATCAAAGCTATCACACCAATGGTCCATCTTCTACTAGAAGCTAGCTTCACTGCAGAACTCGTGACTACTGGAGCTGCAGATTGATGGTGAGAATAATTAAACAAGGGCTTTCCTTTGTAAAGTGTCAACAACAATACACCGCCTATGCACACCAATGTACCAAGAATCTTCGCTCTCCCACTGTTGCATTTGATGTTCACAGTCTCTAACCTGTAGTAGAATCAAGAGAAAAGGAACACAGGACACAGTTAGCCTGCATTGAGTGATGGTGTCTTACTACAAAAAATATAGGAATAAAATAGCTTTGATTCATACCCAAATGGTAATGCCACCATGAATGTAACCACAGGCACTATATTGACAAAGGCACTAGCAAAGGTAGCAGAAGTGTATTGGATCCCCAGAAGGAAGAGGTATTGTGTGACTGATGCCCTACAAAGAAAGTATTCATTAAGTGTTTCCCTACAATCACGTTAACCACAACACACATAATTTGGAAGTAAATTGGAAGAAAAAAGAGTGCTAGTGAGAAATGGAATGACAAACAAAGACTAGGTATTTTTATGACTAACCCAACAATGGCACTGAAGAAGAGGTAACATAAAATTCGAAATGTGAGCCGTGGTCTGACATTTCTGCAATAAAAATATGGTTATAAATATAATATAAGATCTCTAATTTCCCTTCAGGTATATATGGATTCATTTGAGCATTCATCTTATAGATTAAGAATAATGACTGATTATTAGCTTAACATTCTTAAGGCTAAGACAAACAAATTGAATAATCATTCATTATTGCAATTTGGGCTATCTGCATGTTAACAATATCAAAATCTTCACAAAAAAAAAAACCAAACCAGGAAGAAAGAAAGAAAAAAGAGAATAGTACTAAATCAGGGAATTGAGGGTGCTTACCTTTCCCAAAAGTAGCCGATTGGGGCTAACAAAATGGTAGCAATTGACAACCGGTATGTGATAAAAACCAAATGGTTCATTCCTTCTTCAAGGACTTTCTTGAGAAGAATATTCACTGCCGCGAAAGAAAAATCAATAGCTATCATTACTAGAAAGGGTTTCCATTCATCACAGGTCTTCATTTCAGCAATGCAATTCTATTTCAACGCTCTAGAGGGGCAGAGTGAGGCCACCCCTTATGTTTTTATTTGGCAGAAAAAAGTTGTAATGGTTGTAACAGAGAGGTACCTGTTGATTTATATAAAAAAAAAATATTCCAGAATAAGTGGTAAGAAAGCAAGATTAAATTCTGCAAGTCACATCAAACACTTTAAGCAACCAGCTTTGACAATAGTTTAATATTTATGCTCTTCCTTTTGCTTTCTTTTGACTGATCCTGCTTAATAGAAGGAGATTATTCCAGAATCAATTTAAGGGCTCGTACACAAATTTATAGGTTGATTCATAATCTATGACCCTGATATTATTAGCCTAATATAGGCCACGAGTTTTGCATTTACTTTTCTTCTAGGCATGAAGTTAGTTATGTTCTCCATGTTTGTCCCTCTACTTTTCCCCTTGTGTTCAATTGAACCTTCTGTGATTGGTGACAGGCATATTTTGGGTGGGACTGTAGAAGAAATGGTGCTTCTCCCCCTCTCATGTACATGGCATCTAATACTTTTTATCTTTTGAAATAGAATGAGCAGCAGCCCCACATGAAAAATATGTAAAGCCAGAACAATTGTCAAATCTCACTGCAATTTAATCACTTCAAAAACCAAGAGAATATATAGTGGTGTGCAAAGCTGGGGGAACTTTTTCAAGGCATGGAAATTAAGGATCAAAGAAGTTCAAGTTCAAAATCTTCAAGTGGTAATAAGGAATTAGATTATTTAATGGATGTTCATAGATAGAACTCAAATATTGCACTATATGAGATTTTGAAAGTAGTTTTTGCTTAAATCTTTGTGAAAGGAAGAAGCGCTTTCAAAATTTGAAGTGAAGTCTTTAGTATATCAAAAACAATCATGAATTGAATTTTTTATGTTTAACAGCCATATATTGGTCTCGGACAAACACAGTTCAACCTAGAAGTCAAGTTAATGATGGGGAAATTCTTATGTAGAGCCTAATGCACCCAATTAATTATACTGTGATATGATATGTGACACAAAAATTAAATCTGTACTTCAAGATTAATGTTATCTCCGCCATTGGTTGTAAAACGTAAAATGTCAGGAAATGCATGTAAGAATGTCTTCAAATCCTAGAAAACTTTCACACTTTGACCAAAAGTGTTCTGGGTTGTCTAGAACACCGTTGGTCGACCAAAGCTTTTCCTCAAGCTGAGGGAGCAACTTAGTTATTATTGGGACACATTTATTGTAAAACACTAAGAGCTCATGAATCTTAAAAGAGTAGTGGAAATCTCAAGGTATAAACCGGTGATGGCCAAACCAAGAAAAATTGCTGAGCAATCTTCTCTATTCATTCTCTCTTCGCATTTGAGCTATCAATTTTGGTACATAAGCTAATTTTATGCTCTCTTTTTTCGTTATACAGCTAATTTTATACTTAAACTGATTGGTTGTTTGCATAATATATCTTGTTTAAGTTGCTTTGACTATTGAGTTTGTTTGTTCATCTAGTCTAGTTACACTTCTTATATTCCATACTACACTAATTATTTTGGTGGCCTTTATAGTCTAAGATTTTAGAGAAAACTCAATATGTTTTTTAAAGGATATTTTGGAACAATAACTTCTAAGAACCAAAATGAAAATTCTCTTTTTGTTTAATTAATTTATTTTTTGTATTTGAGTTAATTATAAAAAATTAGATTGTAATCACGAAAATATCTTTAAAGTGTTCATTAAGAAATATAAAACAATTACTTCTGTTAAACATCATATTCCACCAATTAATTCTTTGCCTATACTTTAAGTCTTCAAAGGGAATTTGCAGGAGAAAAGACATTGGAGATGTAATTTATTTTCCTCACATCTTTATGATAATCGATGATATAATGATATATTCTGTGACTCACTGCAAATTTTTTAAATGTAATATTAATCTGATGCCCAAACTTGCCATGGCCCACGTGCCTTTGTGGACAGGATGCTAAAGATGATGAATTGACTGGAAATGGCACAAATTCTACTGCATTTAGTATTTTAGAACTCAAGCAGAGGATAACATGATTAAGATGTCAACTGTCTAGGACTAGGTTCTTGGCTTTTCTGGCAGCGGTTCCTTCCTCAAGCTTTTCCACAACTATATGCAGCACTTCTCATTTAATGCATTTCCAATATTCTTTTTGAATATTGTATGGTCAGTAAGATAACGAGGACCGTTCATTTATAAGATCTGAGCATTAGCACTTGCTTTCTTTTCAGGGCAGGGTGCAAGTTGCAACTTGGATTCTCATAACAGAAAATATTAATAAAAGAAAAAATGGAATGTTAACATGTACAAACCCTCCTCCATTGGCCATAGATTGTGCCTCAAGTGGAATTTGTCAAGGCCCCTGTCGTACAAATACCCACCACTATAATCTATAACTACTTTCTATTCCCTATTGGATCTTGTCATATCTCACCGAACCAAAAGTTGATACATTCGGAAATGAAAAGAATAAAGCTTGTCCTCTTAAATCATTTTGAGTTTTTCACCGAACCAAAAGTTGATACATTCGGAAATGAAAAGAATAAAGCTTGTCCTCTTAAATCATTTTGAGTTTTTTAATCTTAAATAAGAGAATTTACAAGGAGCTGGTGGAATCAATGAATTGTTGGACAAGAAATTTGTCTAAAACTAAGATGTACTACTGCATTGGAATAAATATTAAAGTATGGCATCGGGGCATCTGAAGAGTACTGACATTCCTCCAATTTAGATTATATTAAGTCTGGGACCTATCATTAAGTCGCATTAAGTACTAAAATCATGGGAACTCTACCATACTTCCAGAGATAGCTTTTCCCATCTGGAGTAAAAGTTAATAGAATTACTATTAAGGCCCGTGTGTGGTATTGTTTAGAAAAAATATCTGATAACCACTTGAGTGGTTAATTTGGTTATGAATCTTATTATTAATTTTGTCCTTCACAAATGTTTGGGGAAGTATACAAAAAGAACTTTGAGCTATTTAATCAAAGTATCTCATATATATTGTTATGAGACTTGTTCCGTCCTCTATTTGAGGGGAGGTCGTTAGAGAATTCCAGGACGGTCGTCTGATAATTTCCTGAGGAAGATGGAGTAAAATATCTGTTAAGACACTTCGACCAATGAGTCTTGGAGTCAAGACAGTGATGAAAGCATAGATAGAGAAAAGTGAACATGTCTGACCCAGGCTGACAGGTCAGTTTATATAGAGATCCAGAAGGCTAAATCTCTGGATACCTTTCCTTCACGCCATTTAGGATTCTAGCCGCTATACTTAATAATTATGACGCGAAACGTTATGTCTAATTATTATAGCGTAAGGTCGTTATATCTGTTGGTGGATTGTATTAAACACATGTTTTGTCGAGTCGTTACCCATTCAGGTATAAGTCGATCGGACCTTGCAGAAATAGGTCTAGCTTATGTCCGAATGTCAATTGGGTCAGGACGGTCCACAGCCTCCCAGCTTGGTCATCTGTAAAAATGAGCTGAGCTTATGAGTGGTCGGATGTCAAATTGGGCCAAGATGGTCCATAGTGAATGCAAAGAGAAAGTTGGCGAGGTCGGGCTTTCAATCTAAACAGGTTTGTTTTGTAACGAACTATTGTGTTATGCTTTTTAATGAATGCATTTCAAGTTTCCTTTTCTTTTAGACTTTGTTTTAATTTTTCCATAACTTTGGTCAAATGATGTCCGTTTAATAACTTTGTTACAAAAACACTTGGACGCCTTACAAAACTTGGACGCCTTACGAAAAACACAACTCCTCGTAACATCGGTCAGACATATTAAGAATATGGTATCAAAAGCTTGGTTGGGTTATGCACGTTAACCACTTTTGTTGTAAAATATTTGGATGCCCTAGGAAAAATAAGCTCTTCATAACATTGGTCAGGCATATTAAGAATATGGTGTCAAAACCTTAGTCAAGTTATGACCACTTAATAATTTTTGGTTTAAAGCATTTTGATGCCATGAACATTGGTCGGTAACTTATAAAGACCTTAGTTTCAAAAAATAAAAACTTGATTGGAAACAATCACTTGTCGCAAACAACTTCATGAACATCAGTTAGAAACTTATAAAGAGCTTGGTTTCAAAATCTGGTCGGTTATAACCTAAAAATTGCGACAGTTTATTTAGATATAGAAAATTTTGGATTTTAACCAACATCAGCTCAAGGCTAGCTTTCATCGGTCTTTGACCGGCATCGGCCCAAAGGGGCCGGTATCAGCTCAAAGGGACTAGTTTTCATCGGTGTCTTTGACTGACATTGGCTCAAAGGGACCGACATCAACTCAAAGGGGATGAATTTCATCGGTGTATTTGACTGGCATCAGCTCAAATGGGCTGATTTTCATCGGTGACATTGATCGACATCAATGACATTAACCAGCATCGGCTCAAATAGGTCGTCATCGACTCAAAGGGGCTGTCATCGGTTACATTGACCGGTATTGGTGACATTGACCAGCATCGATGACATTGACCAGCATTGATGACATTAACCAGCATCGGCTCAAAGGGGTCGTCATCGACTCAAAAGGGCCAGCAGTAGTGACATTGACCGACATCAGTGACATTGATCGACATCCGCTCAAAGGGACCGGCATCGGTGACATTGATCGGCATCGGAAACATTGATTGACATCGGTGACATTGATCGGCATCAGTGACATTGACCGACATTGGTGACATTGACCAGCATCGGCTCAAAGGGACTGACATCAGTGACATTGACCGGCATCAGCTCAAAGGGGCCGACATCGGTGACATTGATCGACATCGGCTCAAAGAGACCAGCATCAGTGACATTGATCGGCATCGGTAACATTGATTGGTATCAACTTGACCCGAGTTTTCGGGACCTTCGTCTGGAATTTTTCAAGAATTTATTGGAGGTTTAATCTAACTTGTCCTGATCCTATCATGTGAGTAATTCTGATAATAGTATACAATCGAAACAAACATAACTAAATAAACACAACTAGATTTTCATACCTCGATAGGTTGGTCGCATTAAGGTGTGATGAGATTGTCCTAAAGTTATGTTTGAAGTTATTTAACAATATTTTTTAATACTAAATATGATATTATAATTAATTTAATGTTATATAATTATTAATTAATACTAAATAAAAATTAAAATAATGAAAAATGACAATTAAAGCAATATGATATTATGGTCAATTTAATATTATGCAATTATTAATTAATAAATTAATGACAATAAATAAAAATTCAAAGCAATTAAAGCAGTGTGATATTATTTTTAATGTTATGTAATTATTAATTTATAAATTAATGACAATAAATAGAAATTAAAGTAATTGAAAAATGACAATTAAAGTAATATAGTATTATAATCAATGTAATTATTAATTAATAAATTAATGATAATAAATAGAAATTAAAATAATTAAAAATAATAATCAAATTAATTAATAGTAACTAATGCAAATTCTCTCAATTAAAGGAAGTAAATAACGTATTGTCATGTAACGGTTATTATTAATGTCATAAAGGAGGAAAACTAATAAAATTCTAATTAATAATAATAATATAATGAAAACAAATAATTTGGTCAATCATCTTAAAAAGAACACTTATCTGAAAATCGGTAAACAACAATTGACAATCGCAAATAAATTCTTATGAAGAGATTTTCATACATCTTGAAACTACACCGTGTGCTGGTGTAACAGTAAGGTTGTTCTCTTGTGACCATGTCACAGATTTTAGCCACGGCTCTTAAGGTCAATTTGCATAACAATGACTGAAAAAAGAAAAACACAAATAAGATATTTTACAAGAATACACTCGAGTACCTTATAACGCGAACTCTAAATTACCAATATCAGAAACTAGAATTCTACGAATAGGACACATCACCACACAGTTATTGTGAATACTCAATTTTGTCCGGACACTAAAAAGATTTTTTTTATTAAAAAAAATTAATTAAAAAAATTATTATTATTAAAAATTTAAAAAAATTAAAACTAATTAAATTAATAGAAAATAACAAATCTAAAAAATATAATGAAAAGCAAAAAATAAATAATAATAATAAAGAATAAGAAAAAAAAGAGAAGGAGTTTGGGCCTGGTCAGCCCAGGACCCACGACCCGGATCCACCAAGCCCTTTACCTAGGACCCACGACCCGGATCCACCAGGCCCCTTTACCCATGACCCTGTGCCCGGATCCACCAAGCCCTTTACCCATGACCCTGTACCCGGATCCACCAAGCCCTTTACCCAGATCCCTTTCCCATTTTCGCAGCCTCCTCTCCCTTCTCTCTGGAAAACCCTAACCTCATTCACCCCAAGCCCCATCAGCCTCACCCACAGCAGCCGTCTCTCCCTACCTCATCCCTATCCTAGCTCCTGCGACAGCCTCCATGATGGAGACCAGGTGGCAAACCACCCATTCACGCAACCTCCATCACGAGCTCTAGCGCACCATAGCCGACGCGTTCTGCACCCCTAACGTGGAGAGCAATGGCCAAACGGTCCTTCCCCCTGGACTCGCTTTCACCAGCGGTTCTTTGAGCCCCTTCTGACAAAGCTCACGGCGCGAGGATACCATTTTGGGGTGGGATTTTGCGTGGAGCAGAGGAAGAGCATGCAAAAATGGAAGTTGTGAGGGGAGTTCAAGATTGCAGGAGTCAGAGGGTGGAGTTTGCGTGAAGGAAAGGAAAGAAATACAAAAATGGAAGGTTTGAGAGGACAGACGCTCTGAAGCACAGGCAACCGTCATTTTCCTCACCCAACCAGCCACCATAAATACGAAGGATGAAGACGAGAAAGGGGTTCGGTTTTCTCTTCCCCTTGGTGAGCTTTTATTTTTCTCTGAGTGTTCGATCGGAAAGAGGGTTCTCTGAGAGAAGATTAGAGGGGTTGGAATCTCTACTTTTTTTTTAGAATTTCTTTTTCTCTGAGAACTCAATAGGAGGATGCAATAAAAAAAAGGGAATTTTCTGTGTATCTTTCAGAGAGAAAATTGGGGGGAAATTTCTGTAATTCCCTGAGAGCACTAGAAAATTTGAGAAGAGAAAATTGAGGGATCGAAAAAATCAGAAGAGGGTCAGAGTCATTGCTGTATTCAACAATTTAGAGAGATCCTCATTCGGTAATTTCATTTTTTTTCTTTTTTGCCATGGCTGTATTGAGAATAGGGAATGAATAAGAATTATCATGTTATATTTTTGGTATTCTGCGATATTCTGATTGAAGTTGGCATATTGGTTCAGTTTGTCTCTGATGTTGTTTAGTTTTTTTTTAGGTGTTACACACTATTTGTTTAATGAATTGACCATTTGATACTGTGTGTTCAAACCTTGCATTTTTGTGAGTTCTTGTTCCTGATTAAACTATCTATTCTCTGCCTGATCTGAGTCGCTGTGTTCATTTTCGTGTTGTGGGTCATTTGATTGTTTAGTCTAGTTTACATGAGTTTTGGAGTTGAGATATGATGTGTAAAATTATTCCTTTCCTATGATGTTGATTCGTTTTGCTCCCAAATTACATGACTAAATGTTGGAATAGTCTGTGAGGAAATTGATGGTAACTATTGGAGAGTGTTTTGGTGCTTGCTGTTTTGGGTTCCTCTTTGTCTGCTCTACTGAATAACTGATGAGGATTGGTACTTGGCTATGTTCTCTTGAGCAAGTAGGTAACCATTTTTCTTCCTGCAAATATTAGAATCTGTTCAATAAGGTTGTGTGCCTGGTATTTGACAAGAAGCCATTATGCGCGTATGTGTTGTTTCATGAGTGCATGACCCTTTTTTTTATTTCACTGAATCTTATCATGCTGTTTTGAGAAATCAATTTAATATCACTGTTATTCTGTCTCCTTTTGTCGTGTTGATTTATTTAAAGTCTGTCCTGGATCCTGTCAGAATCTTTGGTTCCTTTCCTTAGGGGTGCCTCCTGTGCTATTAGTACTAATCTGATTTCAGTTAATGAAGAGGCCTAAGAGAGGTTTCATTGTGTTTATTATTGTTTGCTCCATTTAGAGAATTTGCATATCTGCTCATGGCTGTCCGTTCATAGAACTAAAAAAAATTCTTATCAGAATTGTGGTTCTTTGTTTAATTCCTTTCCAATTGTTCTTGTGATGTCCCTGATCCTAATTGTTTCCTATTGATAATAAGTCTCCATATTGTCAATGATTGGGAGCATAAGCATGTCACGGTGAATGTCTAAATTTGATGTTGGTTGGCTGGAGTTCTAAGTGCTTGTATCAGGTTTTCTTTTGTGATTTTTCGTTAAGAAAAAATTCTTATCAGAATTGTGGTTCTTTGTTTAATCCCCTTTCCAATTGTTCTTGTGACGTCCCTGATCCTAATTGTTTCCTATTGATAATAAGTCTTCATTTTGTCAATGATTGGAAGCATATATGTTTTCTGGTGAATGTCTAAATGTGATGACAGTTGGCTGACTCTTGGAGTTTGAGTTTTTTTTTTTACTTGATCTGATTTTTGTGATACTTGCATTTTGGTCATTCATAGCATTTTTTATGCCAGAATCAGAATCACGTAACCTATTAGGTGTGCTGGATGAGTGGACTTGTTTGCTTTTTGTAATAAAGCCTTAATTGTTTGCTTGGTATATTGTTCTGGTTCATGGAATATACAAGTATGTATGCTGTGTTAAGTTTAAATGAGTGAATGTGATGTTGGTAGCAAGCTGTTGGCTAAACACCGTGTTGCTGTTCCTATTGTTGGTTTACTAAATTTGCTTTTGATACAAAGCCTTTCTAAATGGAGAGTTGATTGTTTGTTTTAAATGTTGAAAGGTAGTTGTATTTTTGTTTTTAGAAGCTGCGGTGCTGAGATGTGTACAAATCAGGATATTGGGAGTAAATTGTGTATTAACCAATCATGACAAAGTATGGGTGCAGGATCTAATTCATTAGTAAAAGGGAACAACGAAATAGTGGAACCATATGCAATAATCCTAGTCTTTTCTTTCTTCACTTTGAATCGGAGGCTTTACCTTTATTTTCCTGTGTGGAGACATTAGTCTACAAGTCAGGTGTTTTGATACATATATATGTATGTATATATATATATGTATGTATATATATATATATATATATATGTATGTATATATATATATATGGGCTTTGAGACAAAAATTTGGTGCTTAACGTAGTTTTTTTTTTTTTTAAAAAAAGGGGGATGAAAAAATAGAACGGTGAATAAATAAAAAATTTTTAATAAAAAAAAAGATAAAATAAAATAAAATAAAAATAATTGAACTTGGTATAAAAAAAAAATAAAACAAGAATAGTTGAAATTTGTATAACTTTCTTATCTTATTTTTAATCATCCAAATTGTGACAGCTTGGTGATTCACTTCTCTAAAATTTTTGGTGACATTTTGAAACAAGATTCTTTTCAAATTGAATTTTTACATTTTTTATCCAAAAGGTTCTTGTCTATTTTATATAGATGTGGAAACGAAATTTCCTTTGATTCAATGGATTGAGCCATTGTTCTTAATACCTTTTCTTTAACTCTTTCATTTATACATATTGGGCTCTTATGCGTTTTTACACATTTTAATTCTAATTTCTTTGTTATCTTTTATCTCTTCACTAAAATGAATAAACAAATAATTAACTCTAAATATATATATATATATATATATATATATATATATAAACAATAGCATAAAAATAATTGAACTTTGTGAAAATAAAATAAAATTAATTTAATTTTATGACGAACTGTTAATTTTGTCCTTTTAAATCATCTAAATTGTGATAGTTTGATGGTTTATTTTCTAAAAAAAAAATTCGAGTAAAATTTTGAAATGAAATTAAATTCGCATAATTTATTTATGAAAGGTGCCAAAATTTCTAAAAAAAATAATAAAATAAAAATAATTGAACTTTGTGAAAAGAAAATAAAATTAATTGAAATTCACACAACTGTTAATTTCTTTTTTAGAATCATTTAAATTACGACAGTTTGATGGTTCATTTCTCGAAAAGATTTTGAGTGAAATTTTGGGAATAAGATTCTTTTAAAATCAAATTTTCATAATTTATTTCTTTGTTTAGTTTATCTTTTAATAAATGGGTAAAATAAATATTTTTAAAAGTTATAAAAATTTACACAACTGATTTAAGGTAACCGTCTTAAGACGGATGTATTAGGGGTGTTGCGGGGTTAATTCTCCACCCTTCCTCGCATGCATAATCGACTTTCGAACTCGAGTTTTTGAACGTAGACTATATTTTTTAGGTTTTCCAATTTTTCCTAATAAAAATAAAATTGGTTGGCGACTTCAACCTTAAATTTTCGCAATTTTAAGTCGTTATCCCGCCGCGATCCCGGTTGCGACAGGTTAGCGACTCCACCTGGGACATGTTGAGAGTCAAGCCTTGGCAAGTTGGTTGTGCAAATGTTTGTGATATTTATATGTTTGTTTTACTCTTATTATTTATTTTATTTTTTTAAATTATTTATTGATTATTTTAACTGTGATTTTGTGTTATTATGCAAACCATAGGATAGAGGCTCTTTCAGAATTTTCTTTTGCATTTGTTTTGCAGGATGTGGGTAGTTCTTAGGGTTGTAAAGGTTTGTATGCTCCCTACACACACCACACTTACACATTTATCACACACGTTCGAGCGGGGGCCCTATACCCGGGTCTGAGTGAAGCCTAAGGTAAGTAGAGGTTGTGTAGTGGTAGCCATTTTGGATGTACATCCTGTTTGGCTATGGCGAAAACCTCATCTAGAGTGTGCGCTTTTTTTCATAAATGTCCCGCACTTGGTGGTTTACCCACTACTTGTGGTTAACATTTTGAGATGGGACTAAGCTCTGAGGCCTTTAGAATAAAGAGCACCCAATGAGAGTTCTCACGAATCGAAATGCTTTCATAGATTCTTAGGGTAGAACTCCTCAAATTTAAGGCAATCCCTTAGCACAAAAGGGAGCGTACTTTCTCCTTATCTTCAAATTTATCCATGTCATCATTACTTTTGTATATATACATAATAAATAGCGTGGTCCATTAATGTGATAAACCTAATCGCACCCCGCTCAAAAACAAATTTTACTCAAAAATAAAAAAAAAGAGAGAAGTTTTTTTTTCCTTTAAAAAAAAAAAGAGAAGGGTGCAAATCAATATTAATGGACCAACTATTTATCATTTGGTCTAAATAAGTAAAAAAATATATATATATATATATATATATAGTGCTTTGCATTCTTGCATCATATTTCTTACCACACTCTAATCTCTTTGTCGTTCTTCAGAAATTTATTAGAAGGTCGTTAAACCCAACCAAGATTTGAAGTGAGTATCTTTGATGGAAAGAAATATGGGATCAGATAATAGGGATAACAGCTTGAAAAAGACTCTGCGCCTCAAGGCCAATAAGGTCAACACTGAAAACCTAGTGGTTATGGGTCGTTTGTTGAAGAAGACTCAACGTTTGATGTTCGCAACAAAGTATGGGAAGATTCTGGACTTACTAGAGGTGAATGTGCAAGTGGAAGCAATCACTGCGGTGGCCCAATATTATGACCCACCTCTTAGATGTTTCACTTTTCAGGATTTCCAATTAGCACCTACTGTTGGAAGAATTTGAGCAGATCCTAGGTTTGCCGTTGGAAGGTAAAAAGCCATACTGCTATTTGGGACATTATGCATCCATCCAAACTATAGCAAATGTTTTGAAAGTACACGCAAGAGACCTGCAAGGTGCGCAACAAAATAGAAATGGAACCAAAGGATTTTCAAGAGAATACCTTGAAGGACATATGCACCACTTAGCCAAAAGTGGAGATTGGGATGCTTTCATGGATGTGCTAGCCCTCACCATCTACGGCACGCCTTGTTCCCTAATATTGATGACTATGTGGATTATGCAACAATTGACGCGTTTCTTGATTACAAGTTTAACACCAACAATCCGGTCCACATGACCATTCTCGCGGATGTTTATTGTACCCTGAACTTTTGTCACGAAAAGAATGGCAAGAGAATCCTCTGTTGCTTGCCAATCTTGTATGTTTGGCTCATAACTCATGTTTTTAGTAGATCATACAAAACAGAGTGCCCTATCGCCGACTTCAATATGTACCACCAAGACCAAGAGCAAATGAGTGGGCGTAACATTTGGCGAAATTGGATGAAAGACAAGTTAGATGGTATCCTCGGTGGAAAGATGTAGAAACTATCATCTACCAAAGTGTGGAAGGTTCCCAAATGTGCCTCTCATGGGTACGTGAGGATGTATTAATTACAATCCCGCCTTGGCACAACGACAACTTGGTTATCCCATGATGGGACCACTGCGAAGTCCAAATAACCCCTTTTGTTCTTTACTACACGGATACAGAAATGCTTTGAGTCACTTCGTAATATCCGGAATGCTTGGAGCAAAGTCATTCGAAAGGGAAAAGAATTAGGAGTCCGAAGTTGTGCGCCAAGAAGAGCTACCGCCAATGGGTTAAAGACAGAGTTAGAGAAATCAAGTTACCATTCAAGACCCCAACAATCCCTATGGTTGGTGAATCTTCAACCTCAGCTTCGATTGAAAATGAAGAGACAAAAGAATTGAAAGCAAGACTCACAAAGGTGAACGAGGAAAAGGAGAAAATGGAAGCTGAGTTGAGAGAGACTCGACAAGCATATGCAGCCTTAATGAGAGATAATGCTAAAAAAGACCACACTCTCGAAGGGGCTAACAAAAAATGAAAATAGAACATGATTACATGCAGAAAACCAAGCGTTGTTTGGGGGATGCAAACAAAGAACTAGGGCTTCGAAGGCAAGAAAGAGACAGAGCTATGGCTGAAAACCAACAACTCAGGGAACAACTCAAAAATGCCAGATTGACTCAAAATAACGCGATGCAACTAGTGGAAGAAATGAGGCAGCAGATGGAAATGACATCTAAGCAATATGAAGACACGGTTAAGAACAACAAGCTCCACGTTAAGGAGACGGTTACAAAGTACGAGGCAATATTACAACAAGAGCAGAAGAAAATAAGGGAACTGATGGGTCAGGTGGAACAACAAAAAAGGGACATCAATGGAGAGAAGGAGGAAGCCCGTTTTTGGAGGAGTCGCTTTGCAAAGTTAGCATGTTTAGCTAACTCGGCGATTGCAGATACTCCATATCATTTGAAGAAGGGTGATGAAATGGTCAATCCTCTTGAGACGCCAAGAAATCAGAAATCCGTGACTTCATTGAGTACTCGCAAGGACCTTGTAGGGCAAATGAAACAAATGACCAAGGCATATTCGGATAGGGAATAGTCGCATTTAGCTAGGTCATGATGTATTCAACTAAGAGCCAATGTATTTTGATTGTCACATCTTTTCAGTTAAATGAATGAAGTATGCTTATTTTGACATCCATTTTCTGATCCCGTATTTCACTTGAGACTTAATACTTTTGAACAAGACGTTCTGGGTTATAGTTACGGCAAACAAAGATCAAAGATACTCACTTTCAATCTATTTGGCGTAAAAACCACTAACGGTCCTCTAGCAAATAATGAACACAATCAACGATCTCCGAAAATAATAATAATAATTTGAATTTTTACAATTTTCGGGTAAAAGAAAAAAATTAAACCATTGCTCGTCTCGGGAAATCGCAGATCGCGCAAACCCCGACCTACGAAACAAGGCTGCAAACTAGGTGAAAGAGATGTCGAGCTCGAAAGAAATTTGAATCAAGAGGTAGACGAAATAAGGGAAAGAATCAATACGATGGCAGAAGGACAATCAAGGGTCGAAGATTTACTGAGACAGTTAACTGAGACCCTTAGAACAACAAATGGAGCCTCTGTCGGCACTGGAACGAACGCAAATGTGAATAACAACGTGAATGAAGAAGAGGATTCTATGAATGGAAATCTTGACAAGGGGAATAACAGTGCGGGAGTCACCCATGAGCAACCGGTAAAAATATTTCTGAACAATAACTCAGAAAAGGAAAAATTAAGAGATGAATTAATGGGAAAAATGCAAGAGCAAATTAAAGCCATGCAAGGTCCTAATTTATACGGCTCAGTGGGAATCGATGAATTGTGTCCAGAGGTTGAAGTTAACATCCCAAAGGACTTCAAAATGCCAGATTTCTCAAAGTACGACGGAAGTACCAACCCAAAGTTTCATTTAAAGACCTACATCACTAAGATGGCTATTTGGTCACGGGATCAAAAGTTTCTGATCAATTTTTTTCATGAGAGCCTGACTGGGCCAGCTTTGGAATGGTACATGCAACTTGATCATTCGAGGATTTCCTGCTGGGATGATCTGACAAGCTTGTTCTTGGGGCAATATCGATTTAACATCGACACTGCGCCTACCCGAGAACAACTAGGGGCCATGCAAAAGAAGAATGGTGAAACTTTCAAACAATATGCCCAAAGATGGAGAATGCTAGCAGCCCAAGTTCAACCACCACTGACTTCGTCAGAAATGAGCTCGTATTTTATGGGGACCTTAGGAACACCTTTTATTGGGTTAATGGCAGGGGCAACTTACAATGATTTTGCTGACCTGATTGTGGCTGGAGAAAGGATTGAAAATCTTGCAAAAGCTGGAAAATTACCTATCGGGAATACGGAGAGCAGTTTTCCTAGGAAGGTGACACCCATAAAGAAAAAAGAACCAGAAGTCAGCTATGTGCAACAACAAAACTCACGCTTTCCTCGTAATCCACAATCATACCCTGCTTATCAAGCCCCGTCGCCTAATATCCCACTTACCAAACTTCATACCAAGTGAACCATGTTCCATCACCACATCCATATACTCCCGTTCGCCCTGTTTATACTAATTGTCCTCCCACTCCTCGAAATCCAGGAAACCAAGGGTATGCTCGACCCTCGTCAAATCTACCCCCTTTTCCAAAATTGCCAATCTCCAATGCTGACTTGTTTCAACAATTGTTCGATGCGCACCTAGTCGCATGCGTCCCCTGCTTTCGCCCATGGTACCCCATTTCCCGCTTGGTACAACCCTAATGCAAATTGCAAGTTCCATATGGACAGCCCGGACACTCAATCGAGGATTGCGAAGTGTTTAAAACAATAGTCGGAAGGCGATTGCTGCGAAAGCTAGATTTTGAAGAGGAGAAAGGGCTTAGCATTACCAAAGAACCCAATTCCGAATCATGGGAAAGGAACTGTAAATGCATTAGAAAAAGACGAGGAAGGGGTTCAAAAGGTAGCAAACGTCAAAACACCTATGAAGTTAATATTCCAAGGTCTGGTCCAAGCAGGTTATTGTTCTTCA
Source organism: Ormosia emarginata (assembly GCA_029884605.1). Classification (NCBI taxonomy): domain Eukaryota; kingdom Viridiplantae; phylum Streptophyta; class Magnoliopsida; order Fabales; family Fabaceae; genus Ormosia; species Ormosia emarginata. The sequence goes on along the minus strand of JAQQTP010000054.1, from coordinate 9,373,395 downwards.
GTAACCTTGGAGGAGGTAGGATTTGAATGTGAAGCTTGTTGTGAATACCATATGGAGAAGGGACACGATATTGAGAGTTGTCAGGAGTTCAAAACTCAGTTGCAAAAATTCATGGCTTTAGGTATAGTGGATGTTATTCGAGCAAGAGAATCCGTAGGAGAAATAGGTACCGTGGAGCGTTTAGTTCTCAAACTTCCGCGTGCTGGTGAAGTCCCAAACTCTGGGAAGATCGTCATAGCAATAAAGAAACCTACACCTTTTTTCCTATAATGATACCCATGCCGTACCTTGGAAGTATGGTGTCAAAGTAGAGACACAAGGTAATGTAGGGCAAACCTCTTCAGTCCCTATCGCTCAAATAGTAGAGCTCGCACAAACAAAGTCTTGAGTCTTTGCCGGGACATAGGGGAATTACAAGGAGCGGCAGGTGCTATGGGCAAGAAGATAAGGCTGGGAAAGGAAAAGCAATCAGTATAGAAACAAAGGAACAAGAGGAAGATGAATTCCTAAAAATTATGAAGCAAAGCGAGTATGATATTGTAGACTAACTCAGGAAGACTCCAGCTCGGATATCTCTTTTGTCACTTATCATGAACTCTGAACCTCATCGAAAAGCACTGCAAAGAGTGTTGAATGAAGCCTATGTGCAGCCAGATATTACTGCGGAAAACTTAGTGAACATGGTGGACCTGGTAAGACACGTCAATGTGATCCCTTTTTCTGAGGAAGAAGTGGTACGTTCGACAGGAAGTAACTCGCGTGCCCTGCACATCACTTTGAAATGTCAGGGGTATGTAGTTGCAAAAGTTTTAATTGATGGAGGTTCCGCATTGAACGTCCTCCCGAAGAATACCCTGTCCCAACTGGCTATGAGTGTAGAAGACCTGAAGCCTCAAGAAATGACGGTGCGAGCCTTCGATGGAAGGAAAAGAGGGATTATGGGGGAAGTGACCCTTCCACTCGAGATAGGTCCAAGTTGTTTTCAAGTACTGTTTCAAGTAATGGAGATTGAGCCTACATACACTATGCTATTGGGAAGACCATGGATCCATGCCGCTGGTGTTGTTCCCTCAACCTTGCACCAATGCTTGAAATACATTGAAAATGGATGCCTAGTTACCATTCGAGGAGAAGAAGAAATCCTACTAATGAAACCCATTTCCATGCCTTATGTTGAAAACGCTGAACTTGAGGTGGACAACTTCTTACATAGCTTCCAGCTGATAGAAGCAAAAACAAGGAAGGAAGAATCATCCTCCAAAGATGTTCACCAAGTTGTGACTCGCATCATGACTAATAATGGTTATCAAGCCGGGAAAGGTTTAGGAATTCAGTTGCAAGGAATCAAGTCTATGGTTACCCTGCCAGAGAACAAGAACAGATTTGGGCTAGGATATGAGGCGTCTTTAGAAAGAATGATGAAGCATGGCTTGGCTCTCGATGAGGAAAAAAGGGAGAATAAACTGACAAAGACGATTCCTCATCTGAAGGAAACATTCCCCGCACCTGCTGAAGTTATCAATGGAACCTCCAGTCATCAGTTCCGCCTAATCATTAACAATGTGGAGGAGGACTCAGGAGAGGACCATGCTATCCGGCCCTCCAATAATTCGGAACCTCTGAATAATTGGAGATCTGAGGCGTTATTTGATGTGGTTGCCATAAAGTAATTGTTTAGTCATGAAGCTATCTTAGACTTTTGTAATCCTGAATTTATTTTAACTTTTATCGAAGCATTAATGTATTGAACTTGTGTGTTTCTTAATATGTTTCTCTGCTCATGTTATCTTTCATCAAAATGTCAATGCAATGAACTTGTGCCCTTCTCAGTTGATCCGTTACTTTGTTTCTTTTCTTGACTTACGCTTTTTCTTAGCCTTGTCCAAATACCATATTTTCTTCTGTCAATAATTTCCAATCTGGCATAAATAAACCTTCCAGGGATTTGGGTCTTGTAGAGGTATTGTCTCACGAAAGGATTCCTGAAAGCTCAAAGATGGATTCTTATTCGATGATGGATATAGATGACCATGATTCAGATGAAGATATGAATGTCACTGAAGAGTTTGCCAAATTGGTAAAAAGGTCAGAAAGAGAATTCAGCCTGGATGAAGAGGAAGTGGAGGTAATCAACATGGGGACTGACGAAGATAAGAAAGAGTTAAGGTTAGTGGATAACCCGGAGCGAGAAAGCATGATCAAATTATTCAGAGACTACATGGATGTCTTTGCATGGTCTTATCGCGATATGCCAGGGTTGGATTCGAGCATAGCTTCCCACAAAATTCCATTATACCCCAATGTTGAGGCGAAAAAGCAGAAATTGAGAAGGATGCACCCTGAAATGTCTTTAAAAATCAATGAGGAAGTCACCAAGCAGTTGGAAGCAGGATTTTTGGAAGTATCTAGACACCCAGAATGGGTAGCAAATATCGTCCCCGTTCCAAAGAAAGATGGAAAAGTCAGGATGTGTGTGGACTATAGGGATTTGAATAAAGCTAGCCTTAAAGATGATTTCCCATTGCCTCACATTGATGTCCTTGTCGATAATGCAGCAAGAGGCCATAGATTCTCTTTCATGGATGGGTATTCTGGTTACAATCGATTCCTATGGATGCGAATGATAAAGAGAAGACCACATTCATCACAACTTGGGAACTTTTTGTTACACGCTTATGCCATTCGGGTTGAAAATGCCAGCCACCTATCGTCAAGCGTGCCATGGTTGCGTTATTCCACGATATGATGCACAAAGAAATTGAGGTATACGTTGATGACATAGTGGCCAAATCCAAAGAAGGAGAAAGCCACGTGGCAGTGTTGCAAAAGCTGTTTGAGAGACTCAGAAAGTACAAGTTAAGGCTAAACCCAGCAAAATGCGTTTTTGGTGCATCACCTGGAAAACTCCTTGGATTTGTTGTTAGCAAGGAAGGGATCAAAGTGGACCCGACAAAGTCAAAGCAATACAAGAGATGGCTGCTCCTAAGACCGAAAAGGAAGTAAGAAGCTTTCTCGGGAGGTTGAACTACATCGCTAGGTTCATAGCCAATTTGACTAGTACCTGCGAACCGATCTTCAAGTTACTAAAGAAACAACAACCAGGAGAATGGGATGAACTTTGTCAGGAAGCATTTGAGAAAATAAAAGCTTACTTGCAAAGTCCTCCTATTTTGGTGCCACCCGCACCTGGCCGCCCTTTGATCTTGTACCTCACGGTTTTTGGCTGACGTCCATGGGAGCGATGTTAGGGCAAAGACGATGAAACAAGAAAGAAAGAACATGCCATTTACTATTTGAGTAAGAAGTTCAATGATTGTGAGTCCCGATACATGGCAATCGAGAAGACATGTTGTGCACTAGTGTGGACGTCAAAAAGGTTGAGGCAATACATGTTGTACAATACCACTTGGCTGATCTCAAGAATGGACCCGATGAAATATATATTCGAAAGCCCTCACGTTTCCACACGAGTTTCCAAGTGGCAAGTGGTTCTTTCCGAGTTTGATATAAAGCACATGACTCGAAAATCTATCAAAGGGAGCGTAATTGCAGATCATTTAGCTGAGAATCCGTTTGATTACGATCAACCTGTAATGTTTGAATTCCCTGATGGGGATGTTTTAGTGGTTGAAGAAGAAAAGCTGGATGAAGAAGACACATGGAAGATGTTCTTTGATGGAGCAGTCAACATGTATGGGAGTGGCATAGGAGCAGTAATCACCTCACAAAGTGGGAAGCAATACCCTGTTTCCATCAAGTTAGAGTTTGATTGCACCAATAATATTGCGAGAATATGAGGCGTGTGCGCAAGGGTTAAAAGTTGCAATAGAATTGGGAGTGAAAGAATTACAAGTGTATGGAGATTCAACACTGATAATTTATCAAGTAAATGGGGAATGGCGTACTAAGGATCCGAAATTGGTTCCATACCGAAATATTTGATGCTATTGATTGAGCGGTTTGAAGGGATCACCTTTTCACACTTGACTCGAGATAAGAACCAATTTGCGGATGCTCTGGCTACCCTAGTCGTAATGACCAATCTAGATATTCATACTAATGTGCAGCCCATCCAAGTGAGGGCACAAAATGAACCTGTTTATTGTTCTAATGTTGAGGAAGAAGAAGACGGTCAACCCTGGTTCCATGATATCAAGCAGTACATTCAGTTCAGAAATACCCATCTGGGGCAAATGAGACAAACAAAAAGACCATCTGTCGGCTCTCCATGGCTTTCTTTTTGAGCGGGGAGATACTATACAAAAGGAATCATGATGGTACGCTCCTCAGATGTGTAGAAGCTAAGGAGGCTCTCACCATCCTAACCGAAGTTCATGAAGAGGTTTGTGGAACACATGCCAATGGTATCATGATGGCTCGTCAAATCCTTCGATGCGGTTATTACTGGTCCACTATGGAATCCGATTGGTTCGAAGGTGTCATAAATGCCAAGCATACGCTGACCGCATTAATGCACCTCCTGTCCCATTGCATAATATGGTAGCACCATGGCCTTTTTCAATGTGGGGAATCGATGTCATTGGGCCAATAAACCCAAAAGCTTCCAATGGCCATAGGTTTATCCTAGTTGCGATTGATTACTTCACCAAGTGGGTAGAGGCCGCTTCCTATGCCAAGGTCACTCAAAAGGTCGTCCTTAAATTTTTGAGGGCGAACATTGTCTGTCGATATGGAATTCCGGAAAGGATTATCACAGATAATGCCCCAAATCTCAATAGCACCGAAATTAAGAACCTGTGCGAAAGGTTTAAGATCAAACACCACAATTCTGCTCCTTACAGACCCCAGATGAATGGTGCAGTAGAAGCAGCAAATAAGAACATCAAGAAAATAGTAGCCAAAATGGTGGTCAACTACAAAGAATGGCATGAGATGCTCCCCTATGCTCTCCACGCATATCGCACTAATATCCGATCTAGCACTGGGGCAACACCATTTTCCTTGGTATATGGCATGGAAGCGCTTTCCCTATAGAGGTCGAAATCCCTTCCTTAAGAGTGTTAATGGAAGCCGAGCTAGAAGAGTCGAATGGGTAAAAACTCTGTATGAGCAGTTAAACATGATTGAAGAAAAACGATTAAAAGCCATTTGTCATGGGCAACTATACCAAAGAAGAATGGCAAGAGCTTTCAACAAGAAAGTACGCCCTAGGGAGTTTCAAACAGGTGACCTAGTATTAAAGAAAAAACTTCCAAACCAAGAAGACGCCCGAGGCAAATGGGCACCGAGTTATGAGGGGCTTTACATTGTTAAACAAGCATTCTCTGGAGGAGCCTTAATTTTGACAGATATGGATGGAACTGAATTGTCAAGGCCGACAAATGCTGATGCAGTCAAGAAGGTCTATGCCTAAAAAAAAGGGGAAGAAAAGAGAAGAGAAGAAATAAAAGAAAAGAAAAAAAAAAAAAAAAAAGAAAGAAGAAACCCGTTAGGTCGAAAACCCGCAAGGGCGGCCTAAGCAAAAGTTAGGGCATTTAAACCACGCAAAAGTAAAGTCGGCAAAGGCTTTCATAGGAGATGTCGCTTGAAAAACTCACCAAAAAAAAAAACTGGGGCAATTTTGAGCAGTGGTGGAAGAAAAGAAACTGGGGCAAATTTGGTGCGGTGATCAGTAGAAAAGGATTTGTATCATTGGCAGTCAATGGTTGTAATATCCATCTGAGAATTAGGTCCTATCTAAAGAGAATAACGGGATCCTAACTGGGGCAATTACCTTTCGCACTGTCTTTGCATCATCTTTTTGTATTCTTTGTCATTTTCAATGCCTTTGTGTGCTTGAGAACATTCAAATGAATGAAAATACCTTTCTTTTCTCTTTCTTATTCTTTTCTTTCTTTCATACCTGTGAAATCACATATGTTTATTACAAAACGCTTCGATGAAATGGAATATAAATTCAGCATCATTGACTCAATAATCTAATGGCAATCCTCCAATTAACAAGCTAGATAAAAAAAAGTGTGTTAGAAGTTTCACATGAAGAAAGAAAATGAAAACATACTCCCTATACAGTCTGCAATGCTAAGAGTGAGACTGTATGGCTGATGAGCAAACTCAGAAGTAAAGCTACCTCAACGTTTGAAGATCCCAAGGAACTGGAAATGAGTTGATAAGCCCTAGTTTGCAAGGGTTTGTGCCCGGGTTTGACGGATCAAAACTTTTCGAGGAAGCAATTAGCATCCAGCCTGTAAGTGAAAGTTCTTAATATTTTCGATCCACTGACATGTTTGAGTTGCAGTACCACATCTTTTCATGATCAAAAGATAGGGAGCTGCAACAATGCTGCGTAGTGACGTCTCGCTTTTACGCCTAGCTTCACTGTAAAAAAAAAAAAAAAAAAAAAAAAAAAAAAAACAAAACAAAACAAAACAAAACAAAACGAGAAAAAAAAACACAAACAAAACAAAAAGTCTTTTCGGGATACAGAAGCCCACCGTATTTTAATTTTCGGGACACAGAAGCCCATTGCATTTTAATTTTCGGGACACAGAAGCCCACTGCATTTTAATTTTCGGGACACAGAAGCCCATTGTCATTTTAATTTTCGAGACACAGAAGCCCATTGTCATTTTAATTTTGGGACACAGAAGCCCACTGCATTTTAATTTTCGGACACAGAAGCCCATTGTCATTTTAAATTTCGGGACACAGAAGCCCATTGCATTTTAATTTTCGGACACGAAGCCCATTGCATTTTAATTTTCGGACACGTAAGCCCATTGTCATTTAAATTTCGGACACGAAGCCCATTGTCATTTTAATTTTCGGACACAGAAGCCCATTGTCATTTTAATTTTCGGGACACAGAAGCCCACTGTCATTTTAATTTTGGGACACAGAAGCCCACTGCATTTTAATTTTCGGGACACAGAAGCCCATTGTCATTTTAATTTTCGGGACACAGAAGCCCACTGTCATTTTAATTTTGGGACACAGAAGCCCACCGCATTTTAATTTTCGGGACACAGAAGCCCATTGTCATTTCAAATATTAGGACACAGATACCCACTGCTTTTAATTTTTAGGACATCAGATGCCCATTGTTTTTTATTATTATTTTATTATTTTTGGGTCAAGCCCAATGCCTTTCACGATTCCAGGTCACAAGGCCACCCAACATTATTTCCAAAAACAAAAATAAACCAAAAACCAAAAAAAAAAAAAACTCTTTTGATCAGCAAACGTCAATTGAGCTGCGACAGCTTATTGACAATGCGGTGACGTCTCTGACTTTACGCTGAGCTTCACCTTGGCAAGGTTAACAACATTGTGACAACTCGTAAATCCGCACTTAAGCTTACTAGTTTGCAATTAGCGCCATTTCATCATCGGACAAAATTTAAGTTCACGTCTTTACTTTTTCTTACGACGATAATACGAAAAACTACTATTTATTCCTAGTATCTAGTAAGAAGCAAGTAAAGAGGGCAACTCATGAATACCCAATTTTGTCCTGGACACTAAAAAGATTTTTTTATTAAAAAAATTAATTAAAAAAAAATATTATTATTAAAAATTTAAAAAAATTAAAACTAATTAAATTAATAGAAAATAACAAATCTAAAAAATATAATGAAAAGCAAAAAATAAATAATAATAATAAAGAATAAGAAAAAAAGAGAAGGAGTTTGGGCCTGTCGGCCAGACCCATGACCCGATCCACCAAGCCCTTTACCCAGGACCCACGACCCGGATCCACCAGGCCCCTTTACCCATGACCACGTGCCCGGATCCACCAAGCCCTTTACCCATGACCACATGCCGGATCCACCAAGCCCTTTACCCGGATCCCTTTCCCATTTTCGCAGCCTCCTCTTCCTTCTCTCTCGGAAAACCCTAACCTCATTCACCCCAAGCCCTATCAGCCTCACCCACAGCAGCCGTCTCTCCCTACCTCATCCCTATCCTAGCTCCTGCGACAGCCTCCATGATGGAGACCAGGTGGCAAACCACCCATTCACGCAACCTCCATCACGAGCTCTAGCGCACCATAGCCGACGCGTTCTGCACCCCTAACGTGGAGAGCAATGGCCAAACGGTCCTTCCCCTGGACTCGCTTTCACCAACGGTTCTTTGAGCCCCTTCTAACAAAGCTCACGGCGCGAGGATACCATTTTGGGGTGGGATTTTGCGTGGAGCAGAGGAAGAGCATGCAAAAATGGAAGTTGTGAGGGAGTTCAAGATTGCAAGAGTCGAGGGGTGGAGTTTGCGTGAAGGAAAGGAAAGAAATACGAAAATGGAAGGTTTGAGAGGACGATGCTCAAGCACAGTGCAACCGTCATTTTCCTCACCCAACCAAATTTCACCATAAATACGAAGGATGAAGACGAGAAAGGGGTTCGGTTTTCTCTTCCCCTTGGTGAGCTTTTATTTTTCTCTGAGTGTTCGATCGGAAAGAGGGTTCTCTCGGGAAAAGATTAGAGGGGTTGGAATCTCTACTTTTTTTTAGATTTTCTTTTTCTCTCGAGAACTCAATAGGAGGATGCAATAAAAAAGGAGAATTTTCTCGTGTATCTTTCGGAGAGAAAATTGGGGGTAAATTTCTAATTCCCGAGAGCACTAGAAAATTTGAGAAGAGAAAATTGAGGGATCGAAAAAATCGAAGAGGGTCAGAGTCATTGTTTGTATTCAACAATTTAGAGAGATCCTCATTCGGTAATTTCATTTTTTTCTTTTTTTTTGCCATGGCTGTATTGAGAATAAGGAATGAATAAGAATTATCATGTTATATTTTTGGTATTCTGCGATATTCGATTGAAGTTGGCATATTGGTTCAGTTAGTCTCGATGTTGTTTAGTTTTTTTTTTTTAGGTGTTACACACTATTTGTTTAATGAATTGACCATTTGATACCGTGTGTTCAAACCTTGCATTTTTGTGAGTTCTTGTTCTGATTAAACTATCTATTCTCTGCCTGATCTGAGTCGCTGTGTTCATTTTCGTGTTGTGGGTCATTTGATTGTTTAGTCTAGTTTACATGAGTTTTGGAGTTGAGATATGATGTGTAAAATTATTCCTTTCCTATGATGTTGATTCGTTTTGCTCCCAAATTACATGACTAAATGTTGGAATAGTCTGTGAGGAAATTGATGGTAACTATTGGAGAGTGTTTTGGTGCTTGCTGTTTTGGGTTCCTCTTTGTCTGCTCTACTGAATAACTGATGAGGATTGGTACTTGGCTATGTTCTCTTGAGCAAGTAGGTAACCATTTTTCTTCCTGCAAATATTAGAATCTGTTCAACAAGGTTGTGTGCCTGGTATTTGACAAGAAGCCATTATGCTTGCGTATGTGTTGTTTCATGAGTGCATGACCCTTTTTTTTTTTTCACTGAATCTTATCATGTTGTTTTGAGAAATCAATTTAATATCACTTTGTTATTCTGTCTCCTTTTGTCGTGTTGATTTATTTAAAGTCCGTCTCCGGATCCCGTCGAATCTTTGGTTCCTTTCCTTAGGGGTGCCTCCTGTGCTATTAGTACTAATCTGATTTCAGTTAATGAAGAGGCCTAAGAGAGGTTTCATTGTGTTTATTATTGTTTGCTCCATTTAGAGAATTTGCATATCTGCTCATGGCTGTCCGTTCATAGAACTAAAAAAAATTCTTATCAGAATTGTGGTTCTTTGTTTAATTCCTTTCCAATTGTTCTTGTGATGTCCCTGATCCTAATTGTTTCCTATTGATAATAAGTCTCCATATTGTCAATGATTGGGAGCATAAGCATGTCACGGTGAATGTCTAAATTTGATGTTGGTTGGCTGGAGTTCTAAGTGCTTGTATCAGGTTTTCTTTTGTGATTTTTCGTTAAGAAAAAATTCTTATCAGAATTGTGGTTCTTTGTTTAATCCCCTTTCCAATTGTTCTTGTGACGTCCCTGATCCTAATTGTTTCCTATTGATAATAAGTCTTCATTTTGTCAATGATTGGAAGCATATATGTTTTCTGGTGAATGTCTAAATGTGATGACAGTTGGTGACTCTTGGAGTTTGAGTTTTTTTTACTTGATCTGATTTTTGTGATACTTGCATTTTGGTCATTCATAGCATTTTTTATGCCAGAATCAGAATCACGTAACCTATTAGGTGTGCTGGATGAGTGGACTTGTTTGCTTTTTGTAATAAAGCCTTAATTGTTTGCTTGGTATATTGTTCTGTTCATGGAATATACAAGTATGTATGCTGTGTTAAGTTTAAATGAGTGAACGTGATGTTGGTAGCAAGCTGTTGGCTAAACACCGTGTTGCTATTCCTATTGTTGGTTTACTAAATTTGCTTTTGATACAAAGCCTTTCTAAATGGAGAGTTGATTGTTTGTTTTAAATGTTGAAAGGTAGTTGTATTTTTGTTTTTAGAAGCTGCGGTGCTGAGATGTGTACAAATCAGGATATTGGGAGTAAATTGTGTATTAACCAATCATGACAAAGTATGAGTGCAGGATCTAATTCATTAGTAAAAGGGAACAACGAAATAGTGGAACCATATGCAATAATCCTAGTCTTTTCTTTCTTCACTTTGAATCGGAGGCTTTACCTTTATTTTCCTGTGTGGAGACATTAGTCTACAAGTCAGTGTTTTGATACATATATATATGTATGTATATATATATATATATGTATGTATATATATATATATATGTATGTATATATATATATATATATATGTATGTATATATATATATGTATATATATATATATATGTATATATATATATATATATGTATATATATATATATATGTATATATATATATATATATATATATATGGGCTTTGAGACAAAAATTTGGTGCTTAACGTAGTTTTTTTTTTTTAAAAAAAGAGGGGATGAAAAAATAGAACGGTGAATAAATAAAAAAATTTTAATAAAAAAAAAAAAAGATAAAATAAAATAAAATAAAAAATAATTGAACTTGGTATAAAAAAAAAATAAAACAAGAATAGTTGAAATTTGTACACAACTTGCTAATCTTATTTTTAGAATCATCCAAATTGTGACAGCTTGGTGATTCACTTCTCTAAAATTTTTGGTGACATTTTGAAACAAGATTCTTTTCAAATTGAATTTTTACATTTTTTATCCAAAAGGTTCTTGTCTATTTTATATAGATGTGGAAACGAAATTTCCTTTGATTCAATGGATTGAGCTTGCGCTGTTCTTAATACCTTTTCTTTAACTCTTTCATTTGTACATATTGGCTCTTGTACGTTTTTACACATTTTAATTCTAATTTCTTTGTTATCTTTTATCTCTTCACTAAAATGAATAAACAAATAATTAACTCTAAAATATATATATATATATATATATATATATATATATATATATATAAACAATAGCATAAAAATAATTGAACTTTGTGAAAATAAAATAAAATTAATTTAGTTGCGACAGCTTGTTAATTTTGTCCTTTTAAAATCATCTAAATTGTGATAGTTTGATGGTTTATTTTCTAAAAAAAAAATTCGAGTAAAATTTTGAAATGAAATTAAATTCGCATAATTTATTTATGAAAGGTGCCAAAATTTCTAAAAAAAAATAATAAAATAAAAATAATTGAACTTTGTGAAAAGAAAATAAAATTAATTGAGCTGCGACAGCTTGTTAATTTTGCCTTTTTAGAATCATTTAAATTACGACAGTTTGATGGTTCATTTCTCGAAAAGATTTTGAGTGAAATTTTGGGAATAAGATTCTTTTAAAATCAAATTTTCATAATTTATTTCTTTGTTTAGTTTATCTTTTAATAAATGGGTAAAATAAATATTTTTAAAAGTTATAAAAATTTGCACAACTGATTTAAGGTAACCGTCTTAAGACGGATGTATTAGGGGTGCTGCGGGGTTAATTCTCCACCCTTCCCTGTGCATAATCAGACTTCCGAACTCGAGTTTTTGAACGTAGACTATATTTTTTTAGGTTTTCCAATTTTTCCTAATAAAAAATAAAATTGGTGGCGACTCCCTTAACATTAAATTTTTGCAATTTTAAGTCGTTATCCCGCCGCGATCCCGGTTGCGACAGTTATGCATCACCACACAGTTACTATCAACACTATCCATAGTTACTATCTCTTAAGAAGACTAAGAACATGAATATTTCATAAAGAAAATAATAATAATAATAAAAAAGAGTTTTTGACTTAACTATTATGATGATTATCTTCGAGTTTTTGACTTATCAAACATGCATGAATCTTCAAAATGGTTCATGAATCCTGCGTTGCTGAAGAAATATTAAACCTTGACCAGAACCTGATGGTTGCAGACTACACTAACAAATAATAGAAACTTGACAAGGTAAATAGGAAGATTTAGCAATCCAATGAGATTTATGTCATGATTATCAAACATGAGGGTTCCAAATTCTACTAAATCCAAGAACGAATTGCTAAGGGGGGAGAGGATGAAAAGTCTAAATAGCATAGAATAAGGTAAATGTTGAATTGTTGAAATAACTATTACCATCCATAACATATTACACATACGACTTTAGGCAATTACATCCCAAGATAGAGAGTATAGGGGGCAGGAATTTGAGAAATATAACCATCGTTGGCTACCAATCTTGGTATCAAGGGTAATAATCTGCATATTATAAAGACTAACAAAGGACAAAAGAAGAGAGGAAAGGTCAGAAAGAAAAATAGTACCTCCGAGATTCATCAATATTACATTTGATCCAAATCCCTCTTCAATTTCTCTAGCTCTCAATCAAAAAGGGCAAAGACACATTGAATCCGATTTGAGGTTTCAACACTAGCATTGGTTTGTCGAAAAAAATGGAGGATCTGAAGTTTCGAGCTCGAGGACACCGAATCTGAGTTGGAGGACGTCAGACATGAATGGGACAAGGCAGTGCCTGACAACAAGAAAACAGAGAGAGTAGCTTTTGGTTGTGGAATGGGAATCGTTTTATCGAATTCTCACAAACAGCGCCAGATGTTCCGTCCTCTACTCGATGGTAGGTCGCTGGAGAACCCTAGGACGATTGTCCGACAATTTCCCTAGGAAGACGGGGTGGAATACCTGCCAAGGCACTCCGACCAATCAGTCTTGGAGTCAAGACAATGACGAAGACATAGGTAAGAAAAAGTGAACATGTCTGACCTAGGCTGCCAGGTCGGTTTATATAGAGATCCGGAAGACTAAATCTCTAGATATCTTTCATTCAGACCATTTAGGATTCTAGCCATTATGCCTAGTAATTATGAAGTGAGACATTATGTCTAATCATTATGGCGCAAGACCGTTATGTCTGTTAGTGGATTGTATTAAACACATGTTTTGTTGAGTCATTACCAATTTAGGTATAGGTCGATCAGACCTTACAGAATAGGCATAGCTTATGACTGGATGTCAATTGGGTTAGGAAGGTCCAAGACTAATCATGATTAGGAGGACCTTCCAATAATTACCTTTTTAAGTGTTTGAGCTTATGAGACTAATTGCAACTTGGATGTTATTCCAACAATTGCCTTCTCCAAGGTTTGAACATTGGTTGTCCTCTTAGAAGTGTGACTCGCTTACCACCCACATTCAACCCTTGTTGATGTCAAAAGTTTTAATTTATGTACTGGTGTCAATGAATCATTTAATTTAAAAAAAAATAACTTTTCATTGGAGACTCAAGAAAGAGTTTTATTCTCTAGCATATTTAGGGATTCATTACAGATAAATAAAATAACGCCTTACAGATTAAAATGATGAAAATTATGGTTATATGTTTAAGGTCAGGAAAAAACACAACATTCAACTTTCCTTATTGAAGAAATTTGGTGAATCTTTGAGCATACAAAGAGGGTCTTCTATAAGATCATGTTAAAAGAATGATTACTAGATCAAGACTAAGAGTTGACAATTAAGATTTCTTTCACTGACATATTAACACTAATCAAGCTAGCTCAGAGGGCACATAGAGGAGAGGATCCCAAGAGCCATTAGAACTAAACCAACTGTTGTTCTCACACTGCACAAATTGTTGCTGCTCCAATGTCCAAAGGCCTTCAGTTGCTCCACCAACTAGAGGCAATTGCATGCTCACCATATTCGTTTGGTCACTCCTGCTGCTATTTGATGGCCCCTGATCTGTATATGTCATACTCATATCAACAGCGGCCTCAGTTACCCCAGAAAGTGGCCATGTAAAGATGGCTGCACTTGCAGATGCAAGCAAGCTATTTTCAGCAACTTGGCTCATCTGCGTAGTCCAAGGCAACAATTCATATGCTAGTTCATTGGACCATGTCATGCTTGTCATTGGTGGGGTTTGACAAAGTTGATGAGAGTTGACTCCAGCACTGGTTGTTACAGCACCTTCATGATCATGATTCGGGATAAGCACACTCTTAGCAGAAGTGTTTGATGAAGTACTCAAAAAACCTGGCACAGTGTTCGCAGTTCCATTCATCCTAAAGAGTGTAGCTGCTGATGATAACTCTTTCTTCCCAGAACAGTTCTGAGTTGTTCTTGAAACCATACCAGATTGAACAACCGGGGCTCCACAATTAGCACGAAGTGGAAGCCTCTCTCCTCCCTTTCCATCAAAAAGTTTGGCCTTGAGTGCACCAAGAAGGCCATCAGCATCTGCCCCTGGCTCATTCACATCCTCAAATGAAAAGGGCTCAGTATTATCAGGCATGAAGTTGGAACCAGCCCCACGCTTATTAGCACCAGAGGTTGCAGATTCTGGCAATTCAAAGTTAGTCCTTGCATTGGCACCACGCAAAGCTCGAGCAGCATTGTCATATGCACGAGCTGCATCCTCTGCAGTGTCAAATGTCCCCAGCCAAAGCCTAACCTTCTGTAGAGAGTCCTTGATTTCTGCCACCCATCTCCCTGATGGCCTTTGGCGAACACCTACATACCTGTGGTGTCCTCTGGATGATGACTTCTTTCTGCTGCGGATTCCATCAGTTACTGCTCCCATTTTTTTGGCTTCTTTGAAATCTCAAACCGTGCCACTACAATACATGAATAACTTACCGAACCTTTTTGAGCTTCAAAGAGAGATGGTTTATAAGCTTAAATTAGGAGGCAAGCATCTTCCACTCTTAGAACTGGACAAATAACAACATGTCAAAGGTGCATTGACATAATTTATGTGTATATATAAGAACGTCACCATTGCAGGCCGTGTTGTTGATATCGACAGAGTTAAAATTTCACAAAGGACGCAACTTATTGTCATTGTTATGATATTAATTGTAAATTGTTGAGTTTATTGAACTATTAATTATGTTAAATATATTATCATTGCATAGCAGCCCCCTGAAATGGTGACAAACTGACAATCATATGCAAACTTGTACTGTTTTGATTGTATGGCTACAATAAAAAATGGTTATCTCCAATTCAGAACTTAAATTGTATCTAGAATGCGATGCGATTTAAAAATGAATAAATCAAATAATGACACCTGAATACCCCCCACTAATCCTTGGCTCCAACGTTATCACCTTTAAGAACGAGGATGCAGACTAGTATAAATGTTTTAGGTCGCCATTAAACAAATATTAAGGTGTTACTTACAGTTGTTCTTTGTGTCTTTATTTAATCATTGTACTTTTCTCCCTTTTATTTTACCTTCTCTGCATAGGCGTGTCTCTTTCTTTTTGCGGGTTAAGATAAGCAGTATAAGACATAAGAGTGCTTCCATGTGTACATACATCAAAATGAAGTAGAAAATAAAAATCAACTCATCTTGCTCTTAATAACTAGAGCAAGTACAGTAATGCACTCTTAAAATCTATGAAATCTCAATTTTCCTCCTCACAATAGCAAATCGGCACCACAGGTTGCTTTCTGTCTCACAAAATACGTAAAAAGGGGGAGTTAGTTTTGAATATCCGCAATATGAGATTATTGCCTTGACTTTAAGGATCAATGACTAATTAAAGTGGGAGTTTGTTCTCGTGTTATAATTTAATATAGTCATTTTGAATGATCAAACTTTAAAATAGAATAATGAATAATCACAATCATTCATCTGAATAATTATATCTCTCATGAATTTTTAAACATAATTCTCCCAAATAAAAGAGAACGTTATTTAACCCAAAAAAAGAAAAAGAGAACGTTATTATGTTCACTATGATCTATTTAACTGTAATTAAAATATTAAAAGGAAAAACAAAAATAGAGTGCGATTTATTTTTTTGTGTCTGGTTTTAACACCGGTTACAACAGCTTCCTTGTTAGTTGTGATCCAACAGACAGTGGTACTATGAACAGAGAAATCATAAAGTCTAAAGTGTTAACTTCATAAAGTTTTCCTTAAATTACGTTCCTGATTATAGGCCTAGGTAACTTTTTTCTTGCAGACAGCTTCAGTTGGCACGTAGCATTTTAATAAATATATTAATTATCAGGACAATGTGTACATATTTGATTCCTTCCTTATAATAATTGAATAATAATTTTGTCATTCTCGGGGTGTCATGTAACTTAAAAGATAAAAATTACCCAATAATTAAGCAAATTACAGTCATTAGATCGGGAGATATTATTGGGTAAATACAAATTTAACGTATTAAATTTGTATATATTTATAAAAAATTAAAAATAAAAATAAATAAGTCTCATTAAATTTATTTATTACAAAAAAATATTATTTTTTTAATTTTTTATAATTATATATAAATCTAACGTGTTAAATCTATGTTTACTCAAAAATATATTATTACATCACTATCAAGAAAACCACTAATTAATTCACAGCTGAAATTTATACATATAGAAGAAAAGATTTAAAAGAAAATATTACAGATGGGACAGCACAGATGTGTAACAAAGGGAAGGAAAAAAAAATCTGCATTAATGAATTAACCTACCTCATCACAGACATCCAACTCTTTTTAATTAGAGACAGAAAGAGAGCAGCAAGTGAGAATTTGACAATTCAAGTGCTGAAGTGAAGTTCAACTAGAGAGTTAGTTCTGATCCCCACCTTTCAATTTCTTTCATTTGACAGTGCATGCAACTGCATAAGCCCATGACCTGAGATGCTCTTTCATTGCCACATCATCATCAAATGGAGGCATCTTTACAGTATTTCGCTGAATTGCAAACATCTGATATCCACATGATTCTTGAAACTTCAAAAACCCATTAACTTCCTTAACATCAAGCCGTCCAAGAATCACTTTCATTCCATTTTGCCTTGATCTGGTTCCCTTCCTCCTCTTTCTTGTCTCTTTCTTCTCTGTTTCCCTCCCAGATTTCAGCATTTCCGAGTTATTTGATATGACTCTCTCTGCTTCAAACACAGTGGTGACAGAGGAGATTTCACCACATTTGGCACACCTTGGGATCATAGTCTCAACATTCTCAGGTTCATTTTGCCGTCTCAGAAGGAAAGGGGCATTGGGTTTCTGTGAATCTCTCTTGAGAGGGTCTTGGGCATGGATTAGAGGGGGAAATTCATCAGTCAAAGAAGCAACTTGATCATGCGTGCAAGTCAAAATGTTGGTGTAGAACCAGAGAAAGTCTAAGCTTTGTGTAACCCGTGAACCATCCATGACAATATGGCTAGCAGGCTCGACCGGGCAAAGACCAAATCCATCATAACATGTGATGTGAGTGAGCTTATTATATAAAACAACAAACTAGACCCAAAAGTGTTGGGTAACTTAGTTAGTGTTTGGATTAAAATTATTAAAATTAATTTTAGTTAAAAGTGTATTTGTTAATTTAAATTTAGTTAAAAGTATATTTGTAATAACGTGATTTATGTTTAGAAAAATAAAAGTAAGTTAAAAAGAAAAAATATGTTCAACCGAGCACAAATGTAACATTTTGTTGCTTTGATCCTAACGTGAGTTGGGAAGAAAAAGTGTGTTCAATCAAATAAAAAAATTAGAAACTTAAATAACATTTTTCTTCATTCAAGAACCTCTAACTTACGTTTGTAAGGACAAATATAAAACTAAACATACACTTAGTCACAGCAGAAGTTAATTATCCAATGCGAATAAGATTATTTTAAAATGAAATTGTTTTTAAAGTAAAAAATAAGAATATATTTATTATTAATTTTTAATAAATTAAAATTTCAATATATTTTAAATGATAAAATAGATATATTCTTTATTTATTTATTTTAAAAATAATTTTTTTTTTTTTTTTCGAAATTGACCTACAACAACTTCAATTAAAACTTTACTTAATCAATACCTTATTCTGAAATTCCATAAACAATTACTTCATTATAAAAAAAAACAACAAACTAGGAAATTTTGAATAATAAATGCAGAAACTTTTCATTCTCCTTAAAGAGTTCAAATTTGTACGGACACATTTGGAAGTGCCAAAAGAATGAGAAGGGCAAGTGGGCAACATTCCCGTTGTGTGTTTTTCCACTGGACCAAACTACCCTTGGTATGTAGTTGTATTTGTGAAGAATAGACTAGGACAGTTTGGTCTTCCCAGGAAACCAGTGGCCGTATACAGTGGGCGCGGGGCATTACTGTGGCACCTCTAATCCATGCGTTAATGCAATTTCCCTATTAGAATTCCGAACTATCTACAACGAGCTCACCAAAATAAGAGTCCTTTTCAATTTTCATTGTGTTTCCGTAAATAGGGTAAGTTTAACGAGCGAGAAATACTATAACTTCATCAAATATCTACGAGGATGTTTATATGTATTCAATAAGTTTGTGTTTATTAATGTATTATTTTTTTAATTTGATAATATTTATATATAAATTTAAATATATAAAAAAATTATCAATTAAAATTTATAAAATTTTTGTATGTATAATTATTTATAAAAAAATTAATCAAATTTTTATACAAATCTAATTGTTATTAGTTAAAATATATCTCTTACTTTGAATCATTGATTAATCATTGATTTATTTTAAAAATAAATCAATGATTTAAAAGTCATGATTCATCCATGAACCACTTATAAAGTAGTCCATATTAGACATTCCCCAAATATCTAATCTTTTTAATTAATAAAGAAAATATTAATTAACATCATGCATGAGAACATAAAAAAAAATTTAATATTTTCTTTTACTTAGAAATTAGTAGTATAAGAAATACTTGCATAAATCTTATACACCCAAATTAGAAATATTAAATTAATAAATTATTGACATATTATTAATTAATTATGTACAATTTTTTTTTTTTAGAGAATTGAACAAGAGGATATAAAATTAATAATCTTCATAATTATCAAATAAAAAAATATTAAATAATTTTTTTATCTTCTCAATATATTAAATGAATTTATTTTTTATTTAATTTTTTTTATTAAATATTGAAAGAATTATTAGAAAAATATTGATATAGCAAAACTCTAAGATTATATGCACATATTTATAATTTAAATTATATTTTGAATAATAAATATGTTATCATGTATAAGATTTATCGTGAATTCGAATCTATAATAATATTATTTTTATTTTTAATGAGTTACTTAAAATTTTCATAATTTTCAAGTTTCAGATTTGAGCTTTATTGATATAACACAAAATGGTGAAGACAAGATTTGATTCTAATTTTTTAAAAAATTAACTGCAAAATTTTTGATCATTTGAATTAACCAGAACCTTCATATAAAGAGCTTACATTTGAAGTCAATAAATATGCATCATTACATGATATCTCATAGAGAATCCTTAGGCATAATATTAAACTTCGTAGAACAGTATGATGCAATGAATAAGGCAAGTTAACCGTAACCATATTCAAATTTGCTACATAGATGGATCTTAGCAACTCAAGGTTAACATGTAGGGTATAGGTTGCATTTTGTATTACCCGACGACTCTACTGTCTCATGCAATTATTTATGAATTTATTTCATCTCATTTTTTGTTCATCTTTTTTGACATACGAAATTCCACTGGCCCAAACAATTGGAAGATGGAAAAGAAGAGAAAGGTCCAGGGCCCATCAACGGTTAACCCATCGACCTCACCAGTCACCACTGGAATCAGCTACCATACCAGCCAGCCTTCATTGTCACACAGCGCCTTCCACTTCCAACCACTTCACACCCCACAACTTCCTCTTCTTTTGTTGCTTTCTTCACTGTAAATGGCACTTCAATGACTCTCTCTCTGGGCCACAGAACCTCCTCCAAGATTCCATTTTTAACCTTGTTCCTCTGTCGCCACCCAGGTTTGCTAACACCACATCCACATGGCCCCAGCTATGCCTTCTCCACCACCCAGCTTCGCTCTCTCCATCAGGGACGACCAAATGGATGGCAAAGAGGAGGAGAGCAAATGCGCTTTCCTTGTGGTAGCTCTCTGCCCTTGTCTCGTTTGCTTCATTCTCCTCTTAATTGCGCTTTCTATCGTTCTTATTGTCAAATTCCATTTCTTTTGCCACACTCCTCTGCATTCCTTGCTCTTCAAAAAGACCTGCTGATTTCCCATTTTGGGATTTTTTCTGGGTTGCCCTCTTTTAGTTTTCAAGCAAAGTTTCCGTTTTTGAATAATCCAAGGGCATTTACCACTGTTAGTGGAGGTGATGCTGATTCTGGGATTGAATCTGGAACTGAGGATGATGATGTTGATCAGGGTGGTGATGGTAGAGGTGTTAAGGCTGAATCCTGTGCAGACCCAGATGAGGTTGATAGGGTATGCAAGGTGATTGATGATTTGTTTGCTTTGGATAGGAACATGGAGGCAGTTCTTGATGAATGTGGGGTTAAGTTATCACATGATTTGGTTGTGGATGTGCTGAAGCGGTTCAAGCATGCTAGGAAGCCGGCATTTCGGTTCTTTTGTTGGGCAGGGCAGAGGCCTGGTTTTGTCCATGATTCCAGGACTTATAACTCCATGATGCATATTCTGGGGAAGACTAGACAGTTTGAGACCATGGTAGCAATGCTTGAGGAAATGGGTGAGAAGGGCCTTTTGACAATGGAAACTTTCTCCATCGCTATCAAAGCCTTTGCTGCTGCAAAGGAAAGGAAAAAAGCTGTTGGGATCTTTGATCTGATGAAGAAGTACAAATTTAAAGTGGATGTTGATGCTATTAATTTCTTGCTTGGTAGTCTTGGCGACGCAAAGCTTGGTAAAGAAGCACAAGCCGTTTTTGAAAAACTGAAAGATAGATTTACACACAATTTACAAACTTACACCATACTTCTTAATGGTTGGTGCAAGGTAAAAAACTTGCTGGAGGCAGGGAGGGTGTGGAATGAGATGATCGATAAGGGATTTAAGCTAGATATTGTTGCACATAATATTATGCTTGAAGGGTTGTTAAGGTGTAAGAAAAAGTCCGATGCCATCAAGTTATTTGAAGTCATGAAAGCCAAAGGTCCATCGCCCAATGTTCGGAGTTATACAATTATGATACAGGACTTGTGCAAACAAAAAATGATGAGAGAAGCTGTAGATTATTTTGATGAAATGATAGATCACGGATGCCAACCTGATGCTGCACTCTACACGTGTTTGATCACTGGGTTTGGAAGGCAGAAGAAAATGGATATGATATACAATCTACTGAAGCAAATGAGGGAAAGAGGTTGTCCACCTGATGGGAGGACCTACAATGCTTTGATAAAATTGATGACAAGCCAACATATGCCAGACGATGCAGTGAGAATATACAAGAAGATGATTCAAAGCAGCATCAAACCAACAATTCACACTTACAACATGATAATGAAATCCTATTTTGTGACAAAAAATTATGAAATGGGTTGTAGAGTTTGGGATGAGATGCATCATATGGGCTGCTGTCCTGATGATAATTCCTACACTGTATTCATTGGAGGGCTTATAAGACAGGGCAGGGCAGGTGAGGCATGTAAATATTTAGAGGAAATGATAGAGAAGGGGATGAAAGCCCCTCAGCTTGATTATAACAAGTTTGCTGCTGATTTTTCTAAAGCTGGGAGTCCTGGCATACTCGAGGAGTTAGCTCAAAAGATGAAATTTGCTGGTAAGTTTGAAGTGTCCAAAGTCTTTGCCAGCTGGGCTGACATGATGAAGAAAAGTGCTACAAAATCTGGTTGGCAGTTTACATGAATATCTGAGTGCCTTGCAGGTTGGCCAGAGCCTATTTGGTCCAAGGATGTTATACTAACACAATTTCTCTGAGCTACCAGTCATCTTGTCTGGCTTCTGGATTTTGTGTCTGAAACTTCTTTTTTAGTTTAGTAACACCCCCCCCAAAAAAAAAAAAAAAAAAAAAAAATCATTTGGTTTGTATTTTGTATATTGCTGTTGGTTGAAACTTATAAACCAGTGTTGTATGATGCCATGAACCAGTTTGAATGAAAAACACACCTGATCATTGTTTTGTCGATTCTTGGTGTTATTTTACATTGCAGCAATCAATAAAATCGATATTTCTGCCAATTATAAATAATGCAGACTGCTCTAGTTTATTACTGTAATACTGGAACGTAGCAGGTAACTACCACTGTACCACATGACAAATTGCTCTACATCAAGTATTTTTTGTTGTAGTTTTATGCTTTGAGCCCATGAGTCAGATTAATTCCTATACCTCAATCATTGCTTTATTCTTTTCATTTAGGTGCTTAATCTGTAGTAAGCAAGCCTTAAACAATATTTGTGGTCAGGTTAATTCCCAGATTCAGTTGCTACTGGCCATGGGCATACGTTTTACCAAAATGTTGCTAAGGATCTCTTTAAATTTTTGGTTACATGTAATCTATATGAAATTGATAAATGGGCTACTATCATCGATACTCCTTACTATATTACGATGGATGGTTACCTTATAAGAACTTATGATAAGCACTATATTCATTATTCATATTTTCAGATATTGTTTATACAAAATAGCAATTAGAACATGGATGAGTCTGGACATTTTAGTATCTTTACAGTAGCATGAGCATGCTAAAAACAATAGTAAAACAATTAAACAGGAGAAAGGTAAACTACTTGGCATCAAACTGCGCATTCGGGTCATTCTCTTATAATTCTGCTTTACTTGTTGCATACCTTCTAACTAGCAATGTTTGCTCAATCTTATAATTATTATCAATAATGATATTTACCATTTTCATTATTTCATTCTTACACCTTTCTTTTTGGATAATAAAACAAGAAAAAACAAATATTCCAGCATACACCCTATCTTTATTTTCCCAAACAAAGAAAAGTGTAAAAGATGGTATAACAAAGTGGTATGCCAATACCATAACCCAATTCTTATTTGGTGAAAAACAATACTCTTTCAAAAAGTTAATGCATGACCATAGTGGTGAAAGTTATCAGAAATCGATGTTACCATTGTGCAACTAAACCAGGCCCACCATTGCTAAGATCCTTTCTGTCAAGGTCCAATAAACCGGATGCCCAAGTGCCGATTTCTGGCCCAACATATCTCCCTGGGAGCCATCTTTCGAAGGGTCGTTTTGTGTTTACCCCTCATGGGAAAATATTTGGAAGGAAATCCTTGATCAGTAAATATTGTAAAATTTATTCGGGTTAAATTGCATGACATTTTTACATTTGTCCATGTTATTCCATTGGAAATCAAATTCAAATGAAGTAAAAAAATAAAATAAAATAAATAAAGATGTTAAAAAGGATATAGAGGGAGAAAAAAAAAGTGCAACAGCTTGTGCAGTGTCTTTGACTGGCTGACAGGCCATCGATCAAATATTTACATAATAACAATTGTCCTTGTGCTTAGTTTACTCAGAAATTACTGATCAAGGAACATTTAGAACCTTCTGAGTTCTGACATTTAAGTATTGGCAATTCTGTTTGCCCAGTAGGGTTCCGCCAATCAGCTTTTAATGATGCATATACTATTATCATGATCTTACAAACATTATGCATTGAATAGATTTCTGTTGCTTTACATTTAAATTCTCTAAAATACAGTTACATATTACTAAATAAAATGAATGTAGAGAATTATATATATATAAAAAATAAGGTTAAAAATGTTAATTTTCAACTATCTAGAATATCAAATTTTTTTTCTACTACATAAGAAATCATACTACTTATATTCTCATTAATTATACATTCCTGAAAAAGGGGCAAAAGTGATCTCAAGAGTTGAATGTGTTGGTCATCTAATTCTGTATGAGCTTCTTTTTTCTTTTTTTTGTTGGGTGTTTGATATTTACCCATTATACTGTAAGTCCTCCCGCTTAGCAAGCAAAAGAAAACAATCCTTGAATTCGAAGAAGAAATATTCAGACCTGCCATGGGCCTACTGCAACAGGGATAAGATCCTCTACAGTTATTTTAAAACTGCATGAGATCCTGTCCCTTCAATAAATTTTATTATATGATGATACATTCACATTTTAAAGCTGCAGTTCAGTAAAATGAAGGGTGCGATTATGACCTGCACACCCTGCAATTTTTGTCCAAGTTAAGACCTATATACTGAGTTAATTGTGTTAGAATATTTTATAATATGAGTTACTACTAATTGATATTTTGAGTTTTATTAAAATGGGTTAATGATTAATTTATATGGGAAAATGAATAGGTCAAACGTGATCTATTTATTTTGGCTTATGACACTTTATTGGGTTAATATATCAAACAACTATTAGTATAAGTCAGTTCCTTAATAACTCGTGATGGGAGGACTAATTAAGGTTGATATCATTATAAATACGGGTTAGGTCTCTTCTCTGCTCTTACCTACAAGTGCTTTACCCATTGAAAGTCACATCTCGATTTGGAGATCAAAGGAGAAGACTTAGCATTCAAGGCGATCATCTAACCCAATTATGACTAAGTAAGGTACGCAATTTACACAATTATATTGTATTTGGTGTTATATGATCATGATTAATTAATTCTTACCTATGAAGATCTGGTACGGCTTTTAGGCGGCCTTACCAATGTCCGATGCGTACCAAAAACGGAGACACATACGGCATGCCAGAAAACATACAGACAACTCCTTTTCTTTTTTACACGTTTCAAAACGTCTCGAAACACCTTAAAACGGCTATAAACACGTAAATTACTGGTGAATCAAATCAATCTATTTTTTTTTAGATTTTTTGGGACTAAACTTATTCAAGAGATTCAACATATTTAGCTCACATTAGCCTTATATTTTGAGCCGAAAAACACCAATTCACCAATGATTTTCTAGATCTGTGGCCTCCTTCTTTGATCTGCAATTGCAATTTTTTCGGTAACTCTTCGACCTCTGCTGCGCATGTGTCTGTGACATGCTGTGGAGTAACTCGCTGCAGTGCTGAAGCTCATCTCGTCTCTCCCTGCTCAAAGCTCTCTCACTTTGTTTTGCTCGTATTTTACTTTGTTTTTCCTCAAAATAGAGACATTTCAATTTTTCTCCAAAACACTGTGAAGTAGCTTTTCACTTTTCACATTCAGGTACAACCCATGAAAGGTTAAGGTTTAGCCCATGGCTTTAAGGCAATTATGTTTTCTTTTATTAATATTATAGTCTTCTCTTCACTTTTCACTTTCCAAGTTTTAACTTCTTAATTGACTCACCATTTGGGAACTCTCAATTTAATTATGATTGAAAACCTTTTAACTTCTTAATTAATTCACTCTATCAAAAATAAGAAAACCAAATCAATTTATTTTGATTATTTTAGATTTATTTTTCCTCAAAAATCGACTCGATTACAGCTCTAATAAAAAGCAAGGAAAGAATTAACCTTGCTAGGGATAGGTTTTGTGTAACTCGTATGGCTACTGAGAGTGGACTAGCTCATGTTTGACAAATATATTATCTTATAGAGGCAGGTCATTCCTCGAGATCGTTAGTGCGTTGCTCGGTACCACAACCCAGAGGAGCTACCAACTATCTCCATATGGAATCTTCTACACACTAACACCTTTAAGTTCATTCAATGAACCACATTACACCTATCGCACCCACACTACTGTGTAATTCATCTCGTCAACCATTTTCAATTTCAACCAAATTGACACATTTCTCTATGTATGTGTATGAGCCAAAATACGTAAATAACAATGTTATCATTATTTTTCATAATGGTACGCACCACTTGACAGTACCATTTCTTTGGAAATATCAATTTTTTAAGTTTTTATCGTGGCTCTTTTTTTTTAGTTATAATTTTTAATATTTAGAAATTTTATGAGTGATAAGTTTTAATTTGTGACTTTAATTTTATGATACTAATCAACTTTATAAATTATAATTTTTTCTTATAAGTATCATTCTCTATTTAGAAGAATTACTCTTTGTCTTATAATTTTATGAGGTTGAATCAATTTTTTTTTATAAAAAAATTCTAAGTTTAATAATATATTTTTAATATTTAAATGAATTATAATTTTTGGGTTTAATTTTTAGTTTCTACAAATTTTATTTTAATTTTGTTAGATCAATCTCTAAGAATGTCTGAGGCTAATAGCAATTCTAACAGCATAGTTAGTAAAATTGTTGTTGATGACAAACAAAAAACAATTACTCTTCTTTGGGCTCATGTTATAAGAGATAAAGTCTCTGCTCTTGGGGGTGGTGGAAATAGAGAATGAGTATGTAAATTTTGTCAGAACTATTATTATAGTTCATATACTAGAGTCAAGGCTCACTTGCTTAGACTTACTAATGTTGGAATTGATAGACGTCCAAAGATGAATGATGAATACTTAGCTGAAATTCCAAAATTGTTGAGTGTGCTAAAGAATCAAGAAAACCAAGAAATGTTCCCCTTCCTCCTACATCTATTGATAACTCATTTCAACAATCATCACAACCTGTGTTAGGAAATAAAAGAAGGGCAGGTAACCTTTTATATATAACTTTTGTAATAGCCTAATATTTGTACCCTAGTATATCTGACATATACCTGGATAAACAATATCAGTTCTGCTACTTCTAACTAAACATCAACTAATCCATAATAATTAAACAAATCATTATGGAGGGTCATAACTAAAAGTCCTATACAAATATACAACTTTTACTTCCTTAAAGCAAATATAAATAATTACATAATCTTTGAACTAAAAACACAAACTAAACTATTTTGCTTTCTTCAACTTCTTACCCTCTTGTAGGGCCTTAACCTGCTAACCATGAAACATAAAGGAGTGAGAACATAAAATTCTCAGTAATATAACAATATTTCATGGCACTAATATAAATTTATAAACTACAATTCATGAACTTACTAATGATATTAAACAATTGACTATACCAATGTAAAATATCATTTTCTCTTGCACACTATAGTTCAACTTTAATAAAAAGAAGAATCACTTTTACTATGATTCAACCGTCAAGGAACTAATCTCTAGGTTCAACCGTAAGGGAACCAACTCATTGGGTTTCCACCTTATTGCATAAGGGAGCCAATTTACTAGGGTTCAACCCATAGTGGAGTCATTTACTTGGTTCAACCCATAGGGGAGTCACTTACTAGGTTCAACCCATAGGGGAGCCAGTTACTAGGTTCAACTCATAAGAGAGCCACTTACTAGGTTCAACCCATAGGGAAGCCATTTACTAGGTTCAACCCATAGGGAAACAATTTACTAGGTTCTATGATACTTAAATCTTGCCAACTAGGCCCTATGACGCTCAACTCTTACCAACTAGGCCCCATGGCACTCAACCCTTGTCAACTTGGCCCTATGATGTTCAACTCTAACTATTAAAAGAGTTACTAGTGTTCATATGGCTCAAACCATACCCAAAACACCTCAAATTTTGCCTAAAACGACTTATTTTCAAGATTGCATCAAATGTGCATTATAACTTCAAAAATTTTGAAATTTTATGAGCATATAGTTTTCTCCCATATATTTCAAATGCCATAAACCTTGCTTCGTTTGGCTAAGTGTATCCAAAGTTATGCAACATTTTGCAGAGGCCAAAATAAGGCATTCCTTGATTTACCTGTTTCTGACCTGACTTTAAGTCGAAACTGGGAACAAACTACATGGTGGAAAATTCTGAAATTTTACAGGCAAGAAGCCTTACATGTTAGCTTTAAAATGCAACTAGTTTCATGTCCATACAACATTGGAGAAAGAAATTATGCAATCTGGTTTACTGGCTGCCAGAATACATTTTCTGCAGAATTTATCTCGGATTCAAACAGAAACTGGTATTGATTGACTTGCTAAGAAATTCTAAAATTTTTACCATGTGAAGCCTTATGTCTTAGCTTTTAAATGGAACTAGAATCATGTTCATACGATGTCTGTAATTCAAGTTATGCAACAAACATTGCTGACTACTCGCTGGATTCTACAGAATTTTGCAGAATCCGAGAATGGTTCCCTTGGAACAATTCTCATTTCCAATCATTCAAGGTTATTTTCTATATGATTTCTAACACTAATCTAGGCCTCTAAACTTGTTGTAACTCTTTTACAACCTATTGATTCACTTAGGTATAGATTTAGGTTCAAAAATCACATTAACTCCAATTCATTTCTCAAATTCCTCATGAACCAAAAATGGTTTGACTTAAGCCATAAATGACCATCTAGCACTGACTAAGCTAAAAACATCCTAACTTAGTCCTTGGAATCAAGAACCAAGTTAAGAACTTGGATTTGTCTCTCTAAATCCCTTTTTCTACTCATAAAACCCTATGTTCATCCAAGATGAACCAAAAGGGGAAAAATGAATAGAAACTTCACTACAAGCTAGAAAACATTCCAACTCAATTCTTAAAACCAAGAATCAAGCTAACTTGCTTCTCAAATCTATTTCTCTCTTCTCATACAACTAGTTTCATACAAGATGAAATAAAAAGAAAAGATGAGAAAGAAGCTCTTCTATTTCTTGTAGACAACTTGATTCTTGAAGCCTAGCTCTTGATCTTGGATCTTCCCTTGCTTTCCTATTCTTTTCCTCTTCCTTCGATTTCCTTTTCTTTCTATTTTCTGATTCTCAGGCGTGGAGAAGGAGAGAAAATGAGTGATAGGGACATGGAGGGAATTTAGAGAAAAGTCTAACTTAAGTTTCTATGTTGAAACTTATATCTGCTAAGGGTACTCGAATCGTACTAATTCAAGTTTTTCAGCTTTCAACAACTCTAGAATAAATACTATGTTTCATCTAAATTGTTGTTTCACCTTATTCTATTTTTTTATATCTGCTAGGGAGTCAATCGGGCATTAAAAGCACAACCAGTATACCAAAAAATATCAAACTGACTCTGTTTGTTCTCAAATTTTAACTGTACTTTATTTAACTCATTTGTGACTTAGAAACAAGTATCCATACTTGTTTCCCTCAACTTAGCAATTTATGCTACTATTTGAATCATTTTAAGCTATTTTTTAACTTTTTTATTACAGTAAAGTGCTTAAATTGACTCAGTTTGTCACAAAATTGAACTGATATGTTAAGCAAGTATAATAGTATATCTGAGATCATATACAAGTCTAACATATTACTGAGGGTTTTACAACTTTCAATACTGGAGCTAAAGAGCAACTTAAGTTTGAAATTGTTATGATGTTTTATTCTATTATCAGTTTTATTCTTCTTGGTTACAATTCTCTAAGAACAACATTGTTACAAAGGTAAAGGGCAAATGTTAAGAGATTACTTAAAACAATCAAAGGGACTTGGAGTGAAAAAAGGGAATAAGTATAGTAATGGATGGATGGACTGATACGCAAAGGAGGCTACTGATTAATTTTATGTCCGCTTCGGATGAAAGTCCTATATTTTTAAAGGTCATTGATGGTTCTAAGGAGATAAAAGATAAGAATTACATAGCAGGCCTAATTAAATCAACTATTGAAGAGGATGGACAAAAAAAAAGTTGTCCAAATTATCACTGATAATGCTCCTGACTGTAAGACAGTTGGACTTCTTATTGAAAATGACTATCATCATATTTTCTGGACTCCTTGCATAGTGCATACACTCATTATTGCTTTGAAAAATATCTGCACGACTAGAAACACAGAGAAGAATGAGATTATTTATTAGGAATGTCATTTGATCACTTTAGTTCGTGATGATTCTATGTTTATTAAAAATTTTGTCATGAACCATTCTATGAGGCTTACCATATTCAATGAGTTTGTGAGTTTAAAACTACTTTCCATTGGTGAGATAATGTTTGTTTCCACAATAGTCATGTTGAAAAGACTAAGGCTAATCAAATATGGTCTCCAAAATATGGTTATTAGTGATAAGTTGAACATCTATAGGGGAGGATGATGTTGAAAAGGCAACACATATGAAAGCAATTGTTCTTGATGATTCTTGGTGGGACAAGGTGGATTATATTCTTTCTTTTACAGGACCTATTTGTGATATGTTTCGATTGTGTGATATTGATAAGCTTACACTTCACTTGATTTATGATATATGAGACTCAATGATTGAGCAAGTGAAAACTATAATATTCTACCATGAAAAGGTCGAAGAAGGAAGAACATCATCCTTCTATGGTGTTGTTTATCAAATTCTTATTGATCGATGGACAAAAAGTTGCATACCCTTGCATTGCTTAGCACATTCACTAAATCTTAGGTAAATTCAAATGATTCTTTTTTAATTTTATTTTTTTAAATTTAATTTGTTGCATTTATGATATTAATATTAGTTAAGTTTTCTTTTTTATTAAATAGGTATTATAGTCAGCAATGACTTTAACAATGACCAAATAGAGTTCCTCCATATAGATATTATGAGATTTTCACTGAGAGACAGAAGTGCTTAAGAAGATATTTTATTGATCCTAATGAAAGAAGGGAGGTAACAAGATAATTTTCTAAATTCTCTGAAGAACTAGACGAATTTGGCCTTCAAGATTCTTTAGCAGATAGAGCTCTTTTAGAGCCAAAAGAGTGGTGGATAACTTATGGTTATGGAGCCTCATTACACTAAGGCATTGCCTTGAAACTTCTTGAACAATCGAGCTCATCATCATGCTATGAACGAAATTAGAGCACATACTCTTTCATTCATTCCATGAAGAGGAACAAGATTAATCTTAAAAGGATTGAAAGTTTAGTATATGTACATACAAATCTTCGTCTTTTGTCTAAGAAGAACAAAAAGTATAATAGTGGTGAGAGCAAAATGTGGAATCTCACTGGAGATGAATAGGTGTTGTTTGATGGTACTGAAAGCCTTGATGTTGTATCCTTATCACTTGATGAATTAGAGTTAGAGAAACAGTTATTATCCGCAAATAATGAATAGTTTAATTTTCAACAATGATTTTAGTATTTGATGAAATTATTTATTTTGTTTTTTGAGTTTTTTTTATGATTTATCTGCTAATACTTAATACTTTAAGTTATTTTAAATAATATATTTTATGATTTCTTATATATATGTTATGTCTTATCTTATCGTATTCGTATCTTAATTTTTAAGAAATTATGGTATTCTTATACCATATTTGTATTGTACTAAATACTTGTATCCGTATTCATGCATCATAGATTCTTATAAACAGATTTGAAAAGCTGAATGACATTTCCTTTCTTTTGTCTAAATTTACAATTTACAAGTTTGTGGAATATGGAACTCCAGCAGATTTTAGAAGGAAAAGGGTGATAAACAGATTAAAATAGGAACTGAATGGGAGGAAAAACGAGCTGCAATAGCCAAAAATTAAATAAAAGTTCAAAGATATAAGCAACATATGTTATACAGAAAAGAACTTGAATGATGAACTTCATCATCTGACAGTTGAAGCAACAGTGTGAGCCCACCACCTGAGACTATCTTTCATGTCATTTTCATTGTTGAGAGCAGGAACTTTCCAATTCATCAGCGGGTTCTCTTTCTTTCTCCTCTCCCGGTCCTTCCATGCTTCAGAGAGGTATGGTCTTGGAATTGCAGACTCATCAGAATCCCCTTCTTCCTCACCATTCTTCCCAAACCTTTGCAACCCAGGAATGATTGAAGCCAAGCTTGAGTCTTTATCTTCCTCTGAGAAAACAAAACCCAGATCCATGAACCCTTTTAGCTCCTCAAATTCAAGGTCTGACAAACTCTTGCTTTCCCTTTTCTTCCCTCCCTTGCTTGTGATGTCCTTCTTAGTCAACACTTCAAGTTGCACTTGTGCTTGCCTTTCAGCTTCTATGTTTGTGACATCTTTTTCTGATAGGATGGTTTGGAGCTTTGGTGGGAAAAGGACAGAGTCTGGGGAAAGAGAACCATGCTTGAAGCATGTCATGGAGCTCAACTGGTCGCTCATGGACCTGGTATGACTGCTTTGGATGCGTGAAAGCTTTGGTTCTGATGGTTCTACTTTAATTTGATGATCAAGTTTTTCATGACAACTTGTTGATATTGATGAACTAGGGTGTTTTTTCTTCAAATTTTGATGCCCGAACCAGCAAGAATCAAAGAGCTTCAAGACTGCCTCTGCTTCCATCAATGGCGGCTTTGGAAAACTCAGCTGAGCCTTTTGAATTGTATTAGCAGAACAGAAGAAAATTGTCATTTGTTGAGGCATGGTAGATAAAATATATCATATGTTATACTCTTCATGACTATATTGCCCTTCATGAACCCTGAAATTACTAGAAGAATTCAACCAATCATTTATACGTTTTGGATTTGTGACATTTCTTTATTAATGTATCATTTTGTGGTGTACTGTTCCTATTTTCCAAGTGAAAAAAACGATGCTTTTTTCCACGAAAATGAAAGTGTTTGGAATGAGGTGGCTTTAAGGAGAGGCAAAAGCAAAGGTTGTGTGTGGCAAAACACAGAATTATGAATGCTACTAGATAAAGCCAGATATGAGGTTGGCTACTAGTTGATATCAATCACTGTTGCCAATCTTTTTCTGTTCTATTAGATGTTGACATTTTTTGGTCACATCTCTTTCCTTGTTGGTTAGGTGATTGCACCAAAGCTTTCATGTGGAAACTAATTGCCCTAGCAGTAGCAATAGCAATTATTGATAGTTGCTTCGAAACTACACAAAATTGAAAGCCTATATTACTGTGGTCGGCATTAGCTGCAATTTTTCATGCTAAGTTTCTTGAAGGGCTAGAGATTTTTCATTTATCGATATGAACTTTTTAATGAAAGGTATCATTTCTCACCTTTTTATTATTTTTTATTTTCCTCTATATATCGTACAGGTTTTGGCATTTGATTTGCTCCATATACATCTCCAGTCTTTCACCCTTTTTTTTTTCCCGAGGCTGAGATGTTTGAATATCTGAGTTCTGATATTTCATATGCGTTTCCTTTTTTTTTTTTTACAATTAAATTTTGTTTAATTATATAGGTCTTAACATATTAGGATTCACTTCATGGTAGTTATGAATTGATGCTAAATTAAGCTTCACGTGATTAATGAAAGCATAGCGTTATAATAATCTAATGTGCTGCTACCAAATTACATTATCGCTTTTAATGAGTAGTGACATCTTGTGTAAAAACAAAACAATAACAGCAACACTTTTCTTTTCATAATTTCCTACTCTTGTCTTTTCTAATTTCTTTTATAGTTTCTCACCTTTTATCAGTAAATGGATTAAATACATGTTTAGTAAAAATTTAAAAGCAAGCATTAATTAGCTGTGGGTTAGTAATAATTTTTGTGCATATATTCTCATTCACAATCTGAGTGAGTGGTAGTAATGAGAGTTGAATCAGTTGGTCGACAGCTGGGGGCTTATGTCCCGATAATCTTATAGTAATTTTTTTTAAAATATTATGTGTAATTTTATTATTTTTAGATATATTTTAAAATTTATAAAGATTTAACGAATAACGGAATTGATATTTTTATTTCAAAACAAAGTTAAGAAAGGCATTTTAGTAATTGAATATCTGGCAGCAGAATATTCTGATAATAAACTTAGATTAGTTGCTGGGACTGGGGTATCAATCATTCAACGACAACGAGGGATGAATTACTTAACGAGCCTAATTCCGCATGTGCATCTCATGCTGCGGTAGCATTGAATGAATCTTATCTCTGCGGCTCTGCCTCTGCTACTGCAAAAGTGCAATTTTATTTTTAAACAATGTGAATCATTCTCTCCATTTCTTTATGATTTTAACTTACATAAAAAAACTAATAATGTTGGGCGCCGGAGTCACAATTTTAGAGGAAAACTAAAATTTAAATTTGAATTTTGTTGAAGACACTGGTTTAAGAAGTCAAAATAAATTTTTAAAATGAAAATAAAGTATTTAATATATTAAAAATTTTAAAAAAATTTATTTATCTTTTTTTTTTAAAAAAAGTTATTTTAATTTTTTAATAAATATATTTAGAATACTTGTTAACAAAAGTTTTTAAATTTAAAAAGTTTACATAAAAACAAAAATCCTTTCCTCACATTTTCACTCGATTTTAGGGGGAAAAAAATCATTCTCTAACCCTATGTTTGAATGTTTTTTCATTAACTAACGAACGTAATAAGGTGAGGATGGATCGAAAAAAGAAAGAAATGGAATTTAACATAATTTCTCTCTTTATTTGGAAGATTCATTAACTAACGAACAACGGAAAGTGTTCTCTCCCATTCCACCTCAATTTTGGGTAAACAAAAATTAGACATTTGAGAGGAAGAGAGGGGAAATGATTCCCCATGTATTCTGTTCTGTTCCTATGTATTTTAAAACTTCCAACCACAAAAATTTATTTCCATTCCTCACATTTCTTTTTCGTTCCTCTCATTATTTGTCATCCAAACATAGTGTAAAGATGATTTATTTATGCTTATTATAATTAATATATGCACTTTTACAGTGCCACTGCCCACTCCCTATTGACATGCTGAATTACAGAGCCCAACATTGACCAATCCTATAACTCTGTAAGCTCTTGTGTTGTATATTTTAACTTTTGTTATATATTCTAATTCTAATTAAGAGAATTTTGAATGGCGATTGGGAAAGAAAAGCGAGCACATGAGGGAAGAAGAATTGCTAACGAGAAGCAGGGCGAAGCTAAGTGAGAGTAGTTGTTTATGGATGTAATGTAAATTCTCAACGTATATAAGTTTTATACAATCATCCAATCAATTATTATTGTCAATGATAAAAAAAATTACGATAATAACATGAAATATTGTTTTTTTAACAATATATCAACATATAATTTGATGATAATATAAAAAATATTATAAATTAATTAAATTAAAATTAAACTCTATTTATTATGAGAGACAAAATAAAATAAGTTTTGATATAATCCTTTCCTTCTTTTTCATGAAATTGAGTGGGAATAATTTATGGCCATTGCATCATATAATTTGATTGAACATGTGCATTTTGCATGGATATCCACTAGTTTTAAAATATTTGAGGAGGGTATAGTTCACTGCACAATAAGGACCTGCCAATAAAAGGATGTTCATTAATGAAACACTTCCTTGATTTGTCTTGGTAAAGAGTAGCTTGAAATCAGGGGTGATGTTGTTTTTCTTATCTACAAGGTGATGCTATTAGTACTCTTAATTCTCTATTAACACTTTTTAATAATTATTTATAATTTTTTAAAAATAAAATTATAATTATAATTATAATTGATTAATAAAGAGTATAGACAGACAACTGAATGTCAATAAACTCACCCTAAAATCAGATATCAATCATAACTCCCTAAAATCTGATATCAATCCTAACTCGTAACTTTTAATTGCCAGTGGGTTGGATCAACTGCCTAGAAGGTTTTGGATAAGGTTTTGTATTTTCCTATTGCATGGTCTGAATCGTCCCTTAGTCACTAATTCGTAATTCCACTTATTACATGGTTGAACAAAATTTACCTCCAACTATTTTTTTTAACTTTTTCTTCTAATCTCATGTAATCTCTTTTCATATGTCTATTAGCTCAATTAAATAAGAATTGAAGTAACATATAAAGAAATATTAAATTAGGTTGAAGAAAATGATTAAAGTCAAGTTTTGTTCTATATAGTAATCTATTCTTATCTCCTTGGCGCAATTGGAGTTATAGGTGAGCAACTTTCATGTGAAAAAATTAAGTAAATATCTTAGAGACAATTCTTTAAGTGAACTTTTACTTACGATTAAAATTCTCAGCTCCAACCCTGAAAAATAAATATTATAGTAACATATCATTATTATCATTTTTCATATATATTAAAAAAGATAAAACTTCCAACTTGTTTGGTATACATTATAATTTTCAAATTTACATTAGTTATAGCTAAATTTAATGTATTTATTTCAATTTCCTGATGTGATCCACATCAATGATATAGTGGGTAGCTAATTTTTGCATGATTAATTGGAAGTGATGAGAAATTCTAATATGTTATTGAAACACAATAAATGCATATTTTAAAAAAGATCTTTATCATTTGTCATTTTAAATAAACTTATATAAATTTTAAATTATTAACTTCTAATTAATGATAGAGATCTTTCTTATAACATGTACTAAATATACTTAAAAAATATACAATAATTTCTCAAAAATGATTGCATATATTAAAGGGTTTTGTTATAAAATACTTGAGCTTTCGAGCGCTTGTGTTTCATGAACAAAAGTTAACAATCAAGACATAAATGAGTAATAGTTTTGTTAATCTCAAAAAAGGATTTTGAATCTAATGGCCAAAAGCAGATAGTGTTGGGACGCTAGATAGTTCTGTAGAATGGCCTTATTTTAAAATCTTCGATGTTATAAATCAACTACATAAATAATAATTGAATGACTCGAACTGATTCAATAGGCCAGACCAAGAAACTCATGACCCGATCTCTGAGTTGATTCAGTTCATACTCATTATAAGTTTTTTTATTGACTCGGTCAAATCCAGATGATCTGCTTGAATTGGTCCAATCCGGGTTACATTTTTAAATAAAACTTCAAAGGATTCTTTTTGAGATTTAAACTTGGTACATGAAAGACTTTTGTGATAAAATGTATCATGCCATTAAACCACACAATCCTTTTGAATTAATTCTCAATTTTTAATTTAAATTATTATCCTACTAATCCAATTTTTAAACATAATGTAGGACTATTATCACAGCTAGTTTGATTACATCATATAATACTTTTTCATATAAAATAGTTTTCATATACTATTTTTTTATATAGTATTTTATATAAAATATTTTTTTAAAAAAAATTATCCTTTATTTGAATTTTACAATTCGAGTGCTTAACCTATAGTCAGACCACTAACTCGATGACTTAGTCTTTTGATCAGGTCGACTTTTGTTTCAAGTTATACAACTATGACATAAATTAAGTGATGGTATTCTTGTATTTTGATTGGATTTGGTTTTTTTAAAGTGTGGGGTGCACTTTAAAGAGTAAAGTAAAGTGCAACATTTTAGTCATTGATGAGAAAATTCAGGGTTTAGAATTTTATAAGATACATGAACTTGCATAACATATCATACATGTGTTATAATCTAGTTTTTTAATTTTTTAATCAACTATTAAGATTTTGTACTTTACTCTCTAAAGTGCACCCTACACTTTAGAGAAGCCAAATCCATTTTGGATAGACTTCATTAATTGTTTTAATTGTGCAAACGAAGAAATTCTTATATAAATTTAGAACATTTAAGTTGGTGTACTTAACTGATAGATCATTAATTAATAAATAATTATTAAATTTAATTAATAATTAATTATCATAACTTATCATAACTAATGATATGATTAGTCTAGTACGCCTAATTTAAGTTATATAAGTTTATATATTTATGTATATAATGTATATAAAGTTGTATATAATGTTGATGTCGGTCTGTCTCTAGTGACTCAAATGGTGAGGTTAAGGAGTTCAAACGCGGAACGATTAATAAAGTTGTATATAATGTACATACATACACTTTGACAATAGTATAAATTAAAATTAATTTTATAATAATGAATAAATTTTCATGAGCTCGTCAAAAAAAAAAATTCATGAGATCATTCCAGATCAAAAATAAAATAAAATCAGGGGAACATTTTTTTTTTTTTACAAAATCCACCATTTACTCCAATAGTACCTTGTGGCCGTGTCGTCTATTACTTGAGCAGGGATTAATCTCACTTTCAAAATATATAATTACACCATAATTTTTTTGGTACAAATTACATCATAAATTGTTACCGTGTTTCCTAGACACTTATTATACATAAATTTGTTATTTTAATAAAAAATAATTTTGATACGTATAAAAATATTTTATATTATTATTCAGTGATATATTGTTATATTATTTAATGAATTTGATATTTTATATAAATTTGAATTTATTAAATAATGTGGTAATACAACATTAAATGATAGTATAAAATTTTTTTACACTAAAAATGTTTCAAAATTAAATTCTCAATATCATAAAAAAATAAATTCTTAATGAAAATAAAAAATCATATAATTAAAGGCTTGAGAATGAGCACAATTGTATAATAATTTTAACTTTATTAATTGACATAATTTGAACTGTTGTCATAAAAAAATAGATTTATACTAAAAATAACAACTATATCATTTAAAATTTAAAAAAAATGAAAAATGTTTGTCAAATGGTTTGGATCGAGGTCACTTACTTCGTAATAAATGGGTGTCTAGCCATTTCTAGATTCAAGGTGAGAACCTCCTTATACATAAAAAAAAAAAATGTAATTCATGAACAGGGACGAATATAAGGGAGGCTAAGCATGAGTTTTGGCTCTTTTTTTATTTATTTTTTTAAATATTAATAATTAAATTAAATTTATTAAAAAATAAAAAAATAAATATATTAATCTTTTATAAAATTAATACTTATTATATTAATATTTTTATTTAAAAATTATACATACATATTTTATTTTATATATTATTATTATATTCTAATATTTTTTTTTTTTACAAAATTATATATACATCTTCTATCTTATGTATAAATATTATATAAAGTTCTATTGAAAATACAAAACAAGAAAAGTATGAATATTTTCTTAAATAAAAAGAGTGTCAATATGATAAGTACTAATCTTAAGAGAGATCAAGTATAATTATACAAAATATAAAAATAATGAAATTAAAAAAAAGTTTATACTTGATATGTATTTGACATATGATTCATAATTATTTTATATACATTGATATTACAATTTCAATTCATCTTTTTATTAATTTTTAATCTTTATATAATAAATCTACTAGTTATTCTCACTCTTAACTTCATTCTCTTCCATTTTGTAATATATATATATATATATATATATATATATATATATATATATATATATATATATATATATATAACTTAATTTTACTTATAAATCATGATGTAAAGTACAAATACTATTGTGATGCATTTAATATCTAATATAAATATTTTTTTTACTTTTTTCACTTTATTCATAAATCTTATTATATATTAAAAGAAAAATACTTATTTAAAGTGAATAAATAAGAATATATTTATCCTTAATTTAAAATAATATATTTTGATTTTAATTCACAAAATAATTTAAGGGTGAATACATATTTATTTGTTAACTTTAATTTTTTTATATTTAAATATGATTCTTAATTTTCGACTCCTTCATTGAATATTTTATGGATCCGTTCCTGTTCATGAAATGAAATTATACATGATTTATAATAAATAAACAAATTATTTGGTTTGTGCTCTACTTCTAAATTCAATATTCAAACTTCCTTATACATAAAAATAATACAATTCATAAAATAAAATCATCACTCACTTGATTTATAATAAAAAATATATTATTCGGCTGGTTAAACAGGTTAAAAAATATAGTATTAGAGTAAAGGAAGTAGTTAATTTCCCATCACTCTCTTTCTATTTTTATTCTAGTATTTTTATAAATTAATAGTTTGTAAATATTAACTCACCGAACAAAATATAGTTTATATCATATCATAAATATTTGAAAATTTAATTTCAGACTTCATCTACCCAAAAAAAAGATTTAATTTCAGACCAATTAAATTAATTTAAAATCAGTTGAAGTTTTTATGAATTAACTAAATATTCAAGTGTTCATAAAATAAAATAAAAAAATGAATCAAGTTAAATTAAATTATCTAAGCATATTTCCAATTTGCTACATTCTTCATAGGGACCATAAACTAATTCAACTTTTGCACGAATCCATATTGGCATCATCATGTTTCTATACCTCTATTTACCTTGTTATTAATATTTTTTAAGGACTTCGTCAACTGTTGGAATGGTATGCATTCTTTTTTTTTTTTTTAAAGCAACAAACAAAGGCATGCAGTGGCATCATAATAGGAATAAGAGATCTCAACTAGATTGACACCATAAACTCTACCAATCATCTGCAGTACACCTTAATATATTAAAAGAAAAAAGAAAAGAAAAATACAAAAAACATGGGGACATAAAACCTAAACCCATGAAAAAAAATCACTTAAATCTGTAATTAGGAAGACCCCATCTATTCCTGAAGAAGTCTTCACTAATAAAAACCGGGGTCAAGTCCCACCAAGAAAAGCATTGGGAAATTACTCTATAATTTGCCAATTTATCCGCATAATTATTACCCTCCCTATAGATATGAGAAACTATAAAATTCATAGATTT
Organism: Ormosia emarginata; assembly: GCA_029884605.1. Classification (NCBI taxonomy): domain Eukaryota; kingdom Viridiplantae; phylum Streptophyta; class Magnoliopsida; order Fabales; family Fabaceae; genus Ormosia; species Ormosia emarginata. The sequence continues at coordinate 9,332,932 of JAQQTP010000054.1, read as the reverse complement.
ACAAAGTTGCATACAGTTTCTCCATCTAATCCTAACTTTCCATGGAACTAGATCATAAGAGGAAAAAGCAGAAACTACTAGAAGGGAATCACACTCCAACCACAAATGATGCCATCCTTTGCTATGAGCAATTTCAATTGCAAGCATTGCTCCATCTAACTCAACTATAAAAGAATTTGTGATGCCAATATATGATGCAAAACAACCAAGAATGGCTGCACTGTTGTCCCTGAAAATCCCTCCACTGGCTGCCTGACCCGGATTTCCCCTCGCAGCACCATCTAAATTGTATTTAATCCAGCCGCATAAAGGTGGATACCAGTTAACTTGTATAATAGAAGGTGCCTTGCTATAATGTCCAGAAACTGACAAGAACTTAAAAATAGCAAACTCATCCATAGAAGAACTCATATGACCTTTTGGAGCAGTTACGCGTAAAAGAAATAGCAGCAATGATCAAATGAATTGTAGACTTGATTGTGACTGATTTATTCTCAAATTTGACATTGTTTCTGCATTACCAGATATACCAGAACACATGTGTAATGCTAGAGAGTACAATATCCTTCATTTGTGTGCTCCAGTTATTATAACAGACTTAAAGAACTGAAATAACAGAAGAAAGGTCCAGAGAGTAGTGTAAAACAGAGCTAAGCCAATCCTAAATTGCTTTAGCAAAGACACAATTGAAGAACAAGTGTTCAGCTGACTCCTCTGCTACTCCACAAAGTTGGCACATTGAGACAATAGCACAACCTCGATACCTTAAATTCTCATCTATAGGAACTCTATTATGAATAATTCTTCAAACCAAGAAAAGACCTAGATGGAGGAATTGATTTACTCCAAATAAGCTTTCCCCAAGAGGAAATAGACCGCAATAGATGGAGATGCAGAAAAACATCTTTGAAGGGAAGTTCCCCTGAATCAGTGAGTTGCCAAATGAGCCTATCCTCACTAGGAAATTGTGGAATAGGCAGCTGCATAATTTTATCAACTATAGCAGGGAGCCTAATAGCCAATTTTGATGGAATACACCAAGTTTTATCAACAATGAAATCCTTAACTAAAGCCTGCAATGAGCCATACATAGAACTAGGAATATTCATGAAATCAACAAGTGGCTTATCTAGCCACTTATCCTTCCAAAAGCTAATTCTCATGCCATCACCTAGCAACCAACAACTACTGTCTAAGACAGATTGCATAGAGCTTTTAGTAGAATGCCAAATAGAGGATCTTACATAATATGAAATTGGAATTCCATTCTTTATGAACCTTGCACGAAGGAAGCTAGCCCAATGGCTATTAGAGGACAATAGTTCCCAGCTCAATTTTAGCATAGCAGTCGAATTTATAGCTCTCAAAGATCTAAGCCCGAGACCTTCTTCATCAAATGAAGAGCACGCTTTATGCCAAACCACAATGCAAATCTTTCTAGTGTTGATATATCTGGACCAAATAAAATTTCTGATCCACTTATCTATGAGCTTCAATAAAGAAATTGGCCAGGCATACACATGGAAGTTATAAACAATTATTCCATGTATAATTGATTTCACTAATTGCACTCTACCCATGATGAAAAGCATTGAACCTTTCCAAGATGCTAGCTTAGTCTTAATCCTGTCCATGATAGGAAACAAATGAGCTTTTCTAGGTTTACCTTTAAAGATAGGAACACCTAGATATATGAAAGGAAGGCTGCCAAAAGAAAAACCCAGTAAATTACCAATATCAGAAACTCTGCGGGCAGATAGGGAACCATGATAAAACTTACATTTTGGAAGGCTAAGCACTTGACCCGAGGCTTCACCATAGGCTTGAAACAAGGACATAAGAGCTTGAAGGTTCTTTTTAGTTCCTTTGTAAAAAACTAAAATGTCATCAGCATAAAGGATGTGACTAGGAGTGACATAACATCTAGGACTTGACATTGGTTTCAAAGTTCCTGATTCCACCAAATGAGTAATTCCTCTACTTAAAACATCTTCAGCAAGGCAAAAGAGGAGAGGAGATAGAGGATCACCCTGTCTAACTCCTCTCTTGCAAGAGAAAAAGCCAGCAGATTTTCCATTCATAGAGAAGGAAAGTTTTGCAGAATTCAGAATAGCCATAATCCAATTACAGAATTTCGTGTCAAAACCAAAAATAATGAGGACTTTGTGAAAGAAATTCCAATCAAGTGTGTCAAAAGCTTTCCTTATGTCAAATTTAATTGCCACATTCCCTCCAAAAGCTTTGCAATCCAACATATTAATGGCCTCTGAGGCAATACATATGCAGTCAGATATCTGTCTGTTCCTGATAAAACCTATTTGCTGTTCAGAGACTATTTTTAGGGCAATAGCAGCTAACCTATCAGCAAGCACCTTGGTGATAATCTTGAATTGGAAGTTGGCTAAAGCTATTGGATGAAAGTCTTCGATTCTGAAAGCACCATTGAATTTGGGAAAGAGAACCACTAAATTGGAATTGAGATTCAGCAACAACCATCCATGGGAGAAAAACTAAATCACAAAATTACAAACATCCTTCCCAATGATGTCCCAAAAGGCTTGATAAAAGCATCCACCGAAACCGTCTGGACCTGGGGCACCGCTACCATTCATGGAGAACACAACAAATTTGATTTCCTCTTTAGAAGACAAATTAGTTAACATGCAGTTGTCTTCAGAGGAAACAATTGGAGGAATGACTGAAGAAACAAGCTTATTTTCTACACAGTTATTAGCAAAAGCATAAAGAGAGCTAAAATAGTTGAGGACATGATTTTCAATATCAGAAGCATCCGCTAGAATATCACTATCCTTCTCTAAGATTGTCATTTGCTTAGATTTCTGCCTAATATTAGCAACTTTATGGAAAAAGGTTGTATTTCTATCCCTTTGTGTATGCCAATTTAACTTAGCCTTCTCTTTCCAAAATGTTTCGTGAAAAGACAAGGCTTGTTGCAACTCAACCTGGGCTTGTTTCTCTTAATCAAGCAGTAGATCATAAAAATCCTCATTCTCAATTTGTGCTTGGATTCTATTAACAGAAGCCATTGTATTTTCTACCCGAGTGTGTATGTTTCCAAATACTAGCTTGTTCCATGATTTAAGTTCCAACTTCAAAGCTTTTAATTTTTGAGATACAATAGACATTGGACAACCAAATACTGGCTTATTCCAAATTTCGGTAACTAGCCTACCACAGTCCGGATGATCTAACCACATTTTCATGAACTTAAAGGAAGAAGGAAAAGAAGGTGCACCTCTCTTGTTAACTAACAGAAGCAAATGATGATCAGATTAGGATCTTGTTAAAGCACAGCAGGAGGTAGAATTCCAAAAAGAAAGCCAATCATTATTGCAAAGAGCTCTATAGAGCCTCATTTCAATATGAAATCTTGCCCTCCTACCATTAGACTAGGTGTAATCTACACCTCTTGACATTAAATGAGTTAAAATGCAACTATCTGACCATGCCTTGAATTCTGCATAGGATGTTGCTAGAGGCAAACGACCACCTTTCTTCTCATGAGCACCAATCACAGCATTGAAATCACCAATGATACACCATGGACCATGATTTTGTTGTTGCAAATTTGCTAAGTCAAACCATAGCTGCCTTCTCAAGACATATGAAGTGCTAGCATATACTGTTGAAATATAGATAATTTGGTTCTCCCAGGATACCGATAAAGCAATATGCTTAGATGAAGCCGAAATCACCGTAGGAGATAGATTTTTATCACATAGACCCCAAAGATTAGGAATAAGATTGTCTCTAGCATTCATCAAAAAAGGCTTCATTTTAATTTGACTCTAGAAAGATGATGGGACATCATCTATAGAAATCCAAGGCTCAGCAAGGAACAGAAAATGCGGCTTATGAGCAGAATAGAAATTCTTCAAAACCAACCTTGTGTCAAGGTTCCCTAAACCTCTAATATTCCAATATAGAATATTCATTAAGAAACAACCTTTTTACTAGCCTTTATCAGGGAATTATACTGCTCACCTTTTTCAGTGAGCTTTCTATTCTTCCTTAATTTCTTTTTCTGAGATTTGGATAGCACCACTGTGAAATTACCTACATTACCAGCAGTACCAGAAGATTGAATATCAACAGGTGAAGAGCCTGAACCCTCTTCACCATCATTATTCCATAATTTACCCAAGATCCTCATATCTTTTTGGACCACATGATTCCCTTGAATCACATGATTCACAGAAGTCTCTAGGCTAGCCCCACCAATAGTAGCAGCCATCTCAGGATTAACCAAGTCCCTCACTGGAGTCTCCATATTAACACCACTAGTAGTAGCATCCATCTCTGGACTACCAGATTCCCCAACTGGAGTATTATCAATAGAATTAGAGACATGTGATGGAAATGACTCATCAAAGATAGTTTCAACATATTCACTATCCTCATCCATATTGATAGTAGCTTTCGTAGCAAGCAATTGCTCATTCTCTGCAGCAGAGAGTTCTTGAATGACAAGATCATCAAAACCATCCTGATTCACAAGAGATTGTTCTTGGACAGGGCTATTGGGGATATTAAGTGGAGAGCTATCATCTTTCTGATCCTCTTGATTTTGACTCTGTGTTTTAGGAATGTAAACTTGCTTTGACCTCCAAACCATAGGGGCAGATCTTGAAAAACCCCACTATCATCACTGCTTGGATTTTTTTTACAATTGGAAAAAGAATGTCCAATCGCTTGACAAAAAGAACAAAAGAATGGCAGCTTTTCATACTCTAAGCCAGCCAACAAAGAAGGCAAAACTATCACGTTCCACCAAGATTTCATTATGAAGCTTAGCTGTGAGGTCTATGTCAACTAGCACACGAGCAAAGTGACCAAAAACCTTGTTGCGAGTTGCTTCATCTAGCGCAATAGGAGTGCCTAAGCTTCCAACAATTTCAAATAGCAGTTTGGGGCGCCAATATTCTTAGGGTAATTCATGAATTCATACCTAACATTGAACATGTGTTTGTCTTTGCCGATTTTGATTGAAATAAGGAGACCATTGTGACAAACGCAACAAGCCAGGGTGTAAGTTCTAAGCGCTAACCGCCCACACGTTGCGAAGATCCTCAGGAGAAGAGAAACTAAACTCGTAAAATCCTCTGCCCAGTGGGATCATTCTCCAATTACCCAATGGCTTCCATAACTTAGAAAGTTTTTCACGGAGTTCTTGAATCTTTAATGGTTTGTCGCCCTTCGAAAGAATTAATCTACCATGGAGGTTATTCTTGCAACACTCCAATCCTTTCTTATATTCGTCCTCCGAGATCTTGATGGAGATCGAGTCACCCTTCACACATGGACGTGGAAGTTGATAGAGAGGAATGTTGAAAGAATTGTTGAGGGCCTGAGCGAAGGTTCTGCCTTGCTGGGGAGAAGAGGAATGAAGAGAGGAGGAAGAAGAAGAAGGAGCGAAAAATTTCCATGGGCAAATAGGATTGCTTGTGACCGAAGCCATGATCATTGATTAGAGATTAGTTCCCGCACCCATCAACACCCATGGTATGCATTCAACTACAAGTTTTCTAGAGTTAAATAATTCTTTATAAAATAATTATTTCAAAGACCAAATTTAAAACCTGGGAAAAAGCATAAGGATGAAAAGATTGACCAATCCTACACGGCTATACCAAAATAGTGAAAGCAAGCATGTAAGTTTGGTGAGCACAAAGTCATTAGGTCATAAAGCTATGTATAAACTTCTCATCCGTCTATACATGTGCGATTAAAAAAAGTTTGTTATTATTACCAAAAAACAGATTGTTACAAGAGATTCAAAAATAAAATCAGAACTTAAAAATAAATAAATCCTACACACAGAATATATCGTATTTAAGTTTGATGAGTTTAACAGAAAGAGAAAAAAATTGAATATAATTATTTAAATTAGATGGAAGTTCATGTAGAGTGATGCTATGCATGAGAGGGAGAAAGAAAGTAGATGCAGCCATGCAGGGATTAACAGAAGAGACAATATAGGTAGCATCCAATGCAAGACGTTGATGGGACATGGCTTACCTAGGTCCACATGCACCTTAAGGAGAACATCTGGTTGAGAGCACATGCTTTTCACATTGCCATTGTGCCTTTATGAACATAGAGTACATGACCTTAATTTGTAGCTTGTAGCATGGCATTGTACCTTTCTTGATATATATGAAAGTGGTTTAGTGTGTGCGCAAAAGTATGAATTGCGGGGCAAATCTCCTTTGGCAGTGAGTTCACTTATCTGCCTCATCACCTGAATGGCATGCGGTTGAGTGGCCAACTGCCAGAGGAGTCATTGTCCAGTAATGCACTCGCACATGACTTCTTGTTCCCAGTTTCCTTGATGAACAATTTCTTGGTCACCATGTGTATATATTGGAGATGATGACACTCGGACATGCATATATACCAGAGCCAAAGGATATTTCCCAGCACATCCTCTCTGTTTAACAAGAAGTTACTAGAAAGAAAGTGGTCCCATTATGTGACTTTGTAGTATCTTACACTTCAACTATGCTTGCCCACACATATCTTTCTGAAAATTCTATGCATTTAAGTTTAATTAACAGTTCTCTAAATAAAGAGAACGTACATGCAGTGTATTATCCCTAAACGTTCATTTGAATTACAATTTTCCCTGTAAATTTTGATCACATGTCCTCTGTATTAAAAAAAGAAAAAGAAATACTAAAATTATCCTGGTAAGCATAAACTCATAATTCATGCCCATATGTAAATTCCTTATTTTGCCTGTAATTTTTTGTGGTAGAAACTATTATTTACTGTTTTTTGGGTACAATTTACCTGTTTATTTAAATGGACATATACAAGTCGACTCATACTTATTAGCACAATTAACCCAGTTTTTACTCTTAGTATTTTCATAAGAAAAATGACCATTTTATCATACAAATTAACAATTTCAGTCATTAAAGAAACTCGAATTGATAATTTTAGAGTTGATATATTAAACAAATCCTAACATAAGTTCATTTCGCTACTTTCCTTTGATAGCAGCCTACTCTTGTGGGTTTGCTTGACGTTTGTGTTGCAAGCGAGATTGTGACCTAAGACTAAGACCACGTCATTAAATGCCCGAACCGAAACAACTTGTAGGAGAAAAAAAAAGTTAACTTTTTAATAAATGGTTAAACAGTAAAAAAGAGTAGTGACAAGGTCCAAGGTCAACTCTATAATTAAACTAGTGTTAGAACTGAGAAAACTTGAATTAATTCTTATTTCTTTTCCATTTTACTTATTTAAAAACTTTTAAATAAGTATATGGGTTACTTTTCCTTTCTACTTCTCTTCTTTTCTTTTACTTACCTTTTATCCAAACATAACAAACATGATTATTAAATAGTTGGTGTACAAGTAAAGTAAAATACTAATATACTCCTATCTCAAACCTGATTTGATCTATGTCTGTGTGTAGGGTCACGTGGGCCCTAAGTCCAGCTAAGGACAATTTGTTTCTCAAATAAAATTGGCAGACCACTCACTTTGATCTTTTAGTAGTGCATGTAATAATACAACATAGGATGTCAACTCAAAAAGCATGGATGTCATGTGCATAGCATGGGTGGCCAACTCAATTCTAACAATGTGTTGTGTCTCGTTTCTTCCTATAAATAGAGAGGTGAAGCAGCAAACACATCCACATCCTCCTCATAGAGAGAGAGAGAAAAATAGAGAGAGCCTCTTACAGAGTTTTCTTGAGAGACCCATCTAAGGATGAAATTTGTATTTTCATTATTGTTATAGTGGAGATTTAAGTAGCCTACGGGTCCCGTAATTTTTTCTTTGCTCATATTAAGAAGGTTTTTCACGCTAAAATTTCTGGTGTTGTTATTACACTTATTTTACGCTTCTGCATAGTGCCTATTTTTGAGTTCACAGAAAAAGAAAATTATGCTGGCATTTCCCAACAGTGATATCAGAGCTCTCAGAGCTCTCAGAGCTCTCGGATACTAGGTGCCGGATTCATAAGAAAATTCTTAGTATGCTCTGTGGTTGCATCATTGTCTGGTCTTCCACATCAGAAAAGAATTATTCTCGTTGTTGAGAATAACGTGTGGTGGTGTGAAAGTGCTGTCTAGGAAAGTTCTGGCTAGGAAAGACTTAATATTTAAATGTGTCCATTAATGACTCACCTATCTTTCCTGAGAACTTACCTGGTGCACTATTTGTATACTACAGTTATTGTTTGAGTATATAATACTATTTACCTGTACGATATTATTCACATATACGGTATTGGCCTGTGTAACTCAAGATGGGGGGAGCTATCATTCATGATGGAGATATGTTCAAGCTTACTGCAGATAACTACTCCTATTGGAAGTCGAGGATGGAAGAACACTTATACTGCAAAGATTTATATGAGCCAATCACCCAGAAAGATAAACCAGAGGGAAAGACCGACAAAGAATGGGAGCTCTAGAATCAGAAAGTAGTAGCTATGATAAAAAAATATATTAATAGAAGTTTGTTCGAACGTGTATCAACTTATACCAATACGTATGATTTGTGGACGAAACTTGAATCCTTGATTCAAAAGAAGACGCCCAAGAATAAAGCCCACCTTGTTAGACGACTGGTGAAGTTGGAGTACTCGGACGGTCAGAACATGATCGAACATTTGAATACCTTCAGAGGTATTGTGAATCAACTGACGAAGCTAGAAATGAAGATAGATGATGAGTTGCAAACTCTTCTACTCCTTAGTTCTCTGCATGAGAGTTGGGACACTCTAGTTGTCATTCTCAGTAATTCTGCTCTAGATGGAAAACTTAGCATGGATTCTGTTATAGACAGTTTGCTGAATGAGGAGTCAAGACAGAGAGAAAAGGGCTTGAATAACCAGTTCGAAGCCAACGTTGTTGAAAACAGAGGGAGGAGTAAGAATCGTAAAAAATGAGGTCGTGGAAAATCACAAGGTAGATCCAAATCTCGCACTAGACTAAGTTTTTATTACTGTGGCAAACTGGGCCACAGAAAGTCTGAGTGCAGATTCTTGAAGAGAGACCAACAGGCTGGAACAGTCCACCCTGACCAGATTAACCTAAAGAAGAAGAAGGAAGATGGAACAACTACTGCAGTGGCCTCGAATGATGAGAATATATTTCTTGTCGGAGAAGAAAATTATCTAAACATTGCATCTGATGATTGCATATGGATAATTGATTCCGGAGCATCCTTCCACGTCACACCTCATGCAGGTTTTTTCTCATCATACCAAAAAGGAGATTTTGGTATGGTGAAGATGGGCAACCACGTCATAAGTAAAATTATTGGTATTGGTGAAGTAACTTTGATAAGTGAGAATGAAACCAAGCTTGTGCTAAAAGAGGTAAGACATGCACTTGAGATGCGTCTAAACCTTATCTCAGTAGGCAAACTAGACGAAGCTAGGATGATAAACCAGTTTGGTGCCAGCAGATGGAAACTCAGTCGAGGAAGCATGATTATTGCTCGCGGTAGAAAGGAAGGCTCTCTGTACATCATGCAGGGAAAGATATGCAAGAAGGAGATGAATGTTACTCAAGACACAAGCAAGGAATTGTGGTATAAACGATTGGGCCACATGAGCGAGAAGAGTCTGGAAATCTTAGCAAAACACTATCTTCCAAACATAAAATGGTAGCCACTTGAATCCTGTGAAGACTGCCTAGCAGGCAAACAACACAAAGTATCTTTCAAAAGATCAGATGATGCAAGAAGAAGAAAGCAGATTCTAAATCTTGTTCACTCAGATGTTCACTCAGATGTTTGCTCAACATCTAAAGGTCCATTGGCGGTGCCCAATACTTTGTTACCTTCATTGATGATCACACCAGGAAAGTGTGGGTGTATTTATTGAAGACAAAAAATTAAGTTCTTTAAGTTTTCAAAGAGTTTCATGCTTCTGTAGAACGAGCATTTGGAAGAAAGCTGAAATGTTTGAGAACTGACAATGGCGGAGAGTATAGAGGTCCATTTGAGGATTATTGCAAAACTCATGGGATAAGACATGAGAAAATACCCCCCAAGACACCTCAGATGAATGGACTAGCTGAGAGAATGAACAGAACGATTGCAGAGAAAGTCAGAAGCATGCTTTCTCATGCAAAACTCCTCAAGGCATTCTGGGGTGAAGCAGTAAAAACTGCAGTTGATTTGATCAATTTGTCTCCTTCAAGACCTTTAAATGGAGAGATTCTAGAAGAAGTATGGTCTGAAAAGAAAGCTTCTTATGGTCATTTGAGAGTCTTTGGGTACAGGACATTTGTCCACATTCCTAAAGATGAAAGAGCAAAGCTTAATGCAAAGACGAAGGAATGCATATACCTTGGTTCACCAAGTGATGGACTTGGCTTCAGATTATGGGATCATGTCAACAAGAAGATTGTTCGGTGCAGAGACGTGGTATTCTATAAAGATCAGACAATTCGGGATATTCAGCAATCTAAGAAGCCAAAGACCATTGTGATACACAATTCAGGAGGAGAGATTCCTCAAAGAAATTAGCAACCTGATCAGATAATACAACCCTATCAGATGGAACAACCTGATCAGACAGAACAACCTGACTAGACAGAACAAAGTCAAGTAATGCAGGAAGAACAGATGGAGACCGATCAGGTAGAACAAGAACCTCAAGTGAGAAGATCAACGAGAGTCAGATAACCATCAAGAAAGTATTTCTCAGATGATTATGTCACTCTCACTGATGAAAGGGAACCTCAAAGTTTCATGGAAGCCATTGAGACGAATGATAAAGAGAAATGGATGCATGCCATGCAAGAAGAAATACAGTCCCTGAAAGAGAATCAGACGTATGACTTGGTGAGATTACTAGATGGACGAAAGGCATTGAAAAATAAGTGAGTATTCAAACTCAAGACTGAAGAGAATAACCCAAACCCCAGGTACAAAGCAAGGATTGTTATGAAGGGGTGCAACCAGAAGAAAGGCATAGATTTTGAAGAAATTTTCTCATCAGTAGTGAAGATGACATCCATTAGAGCGATCCTTGGTCTAGCTGCAAAACTCTTGGAAATAGAACAGCTTGATGTTAAAATAACATTCTTACATGGAGACTTAGAGGAAGAAATTTATGTGAAACAACCATAAGGTTTCGAAGTACCAGGCAAAGAACACCTAGTGTGTTGTCTGAAGAAAAGCCTCTATGGTCTGAAGCAAGCTCCAAGGCAATAGTATAAGAAGTTTGATCTCTTCATGACTCAACACAATTTTAAGAAGAGCTTCGCAGGCCATTGTGTGTTTGTGAAGAACTATGAAAATGGTGAATCCATCATACTATTGTTGTATGTTGATGATATGCTGATTGTTGGGAAAGATAAGACAAAGATAACTGCTCTCAAGAAGGCATTAAGCAAATCATTTCCCATGAAAGATCTGAGTACAGTAAAGAAGATTCTTGGAATGAAGTTCATCAGAGATCGTTCTAGAAGGATGCTATGGATGTCATAAGAAGACAATATCAAGAAAGTTCTTGAAAGGTTCAACATGCACAATGCCAAACCTGTACATGTTCCATTACCTGGTCATTTCAAAATCAGTATGACATAATGTCCAAGGAATGAAGAAGAAAAAAAAAGAAATGAACAATGTGCCCTATTCTTTTGCTATTGCCAGCCTTATGTACGCAATGGCTTGCATAAGACCTAATATTACTTATGCTGTAGGAATTATGTGCAGATTCCTATCGAATCCAGGAAAGGAGCATTGGAATACTGTGAAATGGATACTAAGGTATTTGAAAGGAACTGCCAAAAGGTGCTTGTGTTTTGGCAATGAAAATCTAATGCTCATTGGGTTTGCAGATGCTGATTTGGCAAAGGATGTAGATTCAAGAAAATCTACATCTTGATATTTGATTACTTTTGCAGGGGGAGCTGTCTCATGGCAATCACGACTACAAAAGTGCATTGCTTTGAGCACCACAGAAGCAAAATACATCGCAATCACTGAAGGTTATAAGGAGGTCATGTGGATGAAGAAGTTCCTATAAGAGTTAGACCAGAGTCAAGAAAGTTATGTTCTCTATTGCGACAGTCAGAGCACAATTCATCTCAGAAAGAACTCGACATTTCATCCAAGATCTAACACCAATGACAACGAGGCAGATATGATGACAAAAACTCTACCAAAAGAGAAGTTAGAATTTTGTCAAGAAGCTACAGGCTTAGCATCAACCCCGAACTGATCCTAGGATATTTTTCTTTTGGCTGGAAGAGGAGAATTGTAGGGTCACGTGGACCCTAAGTCCAACCAAGGACAATCAGTTTCCCAAATAAAATTGGCAGACCACCCACTTTGGTCTTTCGGTGGTACATATAATAATACAACATAGGATGCCAACCCATAAAGCATGGATGCCATGTACATATATATAGCATGGGTGGCCAACTCAATTCCAACAATGTGTTGTGCCTCGTTTCTTCCTATAAATAGAGAGGTGAAGCAGCAAACACATCCACATCCTCTTCACAGAGAGAAAGAGAGAGAAGCAGAGAGAGAGAGAGAGAGAGAAAAATAGAGAGAAAAAAAAATAGAGAGAGCCTCCCACAGAGTTTTCTTGAGAGACTCACCTAAAGGTGAAATTTGTATTCCCATTATTGTTATAGTGGAGATTTAAGTGGCCTATGGGTCCCTTGATTTTTTTTTTACTCACATTGAGAAGGTTTTTCACACTAAAATTTCTGGTATTGTTATTACACTTGTTTTACGCTTTCCCATAGTACTTATTTTTGAGTTCACAGAAGAGATAGATTATGCTGACATTTCTCAATACTATGAACTAGTAATTATCTTGTGCTGAGTTCGACTTTTTTAAAATTCAACTAGAATATAAGAAAGTATCTATAAAAAGGGAGATGGTGTCTGGAACTAAAATGAAAAATATGTATATTTAGATTGAAAGAGAATTTATTTATTTTTTTAAAAAAAGCTAAAAAGGAAACATCTCATTATTTATAAGAGTAAAATAAGAAATTAAATCATTTTCAAACAAACGACTCAATTTTAATAGATAAGGGTGAATCGACACTCCTAATTTAGATTGACTTCACAATCTGATTTAAGAAATTGTGAAACTTGCATCCATATTTATGAAATATATCAATTACAAGAGAGGTATCCGTAACCTTGACAACAATGTGTACATTAAATAATAAAATTTGATATGGCTCCGAGAAATTATTAGGTAAGTAGTGCAATTATATACACTTAATTCAATCATTAAACATATATAAAACTGTATAAATTATATTAAAAATATATTTATTTCTAGAGAATATTTTTATACATATCAACTATTAAATTAAGTATTTATGATAGACACTCCTAGTTAAGAATTTCTCTTTAACCACAAGCTGTATCCCAACCAAATTTCGTAACCCGATGTTTGGTGCACAAGCTGTATCCAGCGTATCACAGTGGAGTGTGTTATGGACTTAAAACCCAGATAAGAAGGTCTGCTTCATGAACAAAAAAACTACAGATACGTAAATACTGGTTTTATGTAGCCTAACTTAATAGTTTATGATCAATTCTTTCCAGCATGAAAAGGGCATCTGATTTATATCCAAAGAGAATATTGTGACACTGACAAATCCTTGGACTTTGAAAAGAATTGATGAGGAGCGAATCAGGACCATAAAACCGTGAACATGAAAGAAACTTCCACTGGAATTGTGCTGGCATATGCTCCTCCTACTCCTTTTCAATGGCATATCCGAGATGAGGTGCGCATTGCTTGCTATATATAGGGTTTCCATTTTAACATGATAGCCTCAGTCCTCAGACACTTAATTGGTGCTAGAAGTTGAAATATGTGCTGTTGAGGAATGACAGAGCAATTCTCCCTTGGCAGAGAGAACAAGCACATGCATTCTTCTGGTTTGCCAAAGGAGAATTGCCCTGCCATTTTCTGACAGTTTATAATCAATGCATTAAATTAGCTGTATCTTTTCCATTTTCTGCTGGAGACTCACATGCTTTAGATTCTTGTGGTAGTACGATATAATAAGTCTATTTAATTTCCTTTCTAATTATCTATTGATCTATGCAGATAATTCTTCTGAAACTAATGCTTTTTCCTTTCTGTGTGGATTAAGATGGATACTGAAGACTTTTAATTTCACGTGACATGGAGAGCAGAATCAGAGACAGCAGAGATTGTCCAAGGCTATGTCCTTCCAATGAAAGCATCCACAAAAGTTGGCTTCCTTACCAATATCAAGTGCAAAGCGCAGACATAAGAAGACTCTTATGCAATATCATGTGATTAATCAACAGAACTTTTAGTAATTTTTGTTTGCTACTTTGCTAATGTACCGTTTTCAAGTGAGGAGTAAGCGAACTAATGAATGGTCATTCACCAAATTCTTTCTAATTATCTGTACCAAAAAAAATATTCTTTCTAATTTACCAACCCTAGAGAAATCCTCAAATGTAAAAGCCAAATGTTTACTATTCTAGTTTAAATAAATCTCAAGTGCTATTTAACAGTCGAATGGTTTGCATCACGTATCTTACCACAACAAATCAAATGGCAGATTTTGATTCCCCGCGTTCAACAACCAAAATAAGAGAAAAATATGGCCTTAAGTTAATCAAGAAATAAATAATACATCGCCAAGTTTTATTTTATAGCAACAACTCTATCTATAACAATAATTTTTATAATAAACTCAATGCATTATGTAAGAAAAGTCTCGAGTGAAAACTTTCTTATAACTTTATAAAGATTTCCTCCTCTATGGGAAGTTTGATAATTCATGTTATTACATATTTCAAACTTTTCATTGTTTGAGCCTGAGAACATGGAAACGAACGTGTATTTTTTTCTTTTAAATAACTGATCTTGTGTCTTTTCCCTATAAATACAATATCACAAGACCATTATGTGCACCTTTTCTTGCCATGTTCAGCTTATATGAGAAAAATATTAGAGCAATCAAAAAGTTACACCAATGGTTAGGATAGGCTCTATTCATTTTGATAAAAATCTCACCTGGATAGCCAACACTTCCCTTCCCCAACCCCAATCCCATCCCTCTGATCAATTTTTGTTTTTTAAAAAAAGGTCTTTAAGTATAACCATTATAAGAAATTCACCCAAGCTTTCTAAAATTTTGACAATCTGACAAGGAGTTAATTGAGTAAATAGTCAAATTAATCTATGTTAGTCTCTGAATAATAAATTATTCTGATGTCTCTAAATATACATTTTGTCGTTTAAATTAGTCATTGGTACTAGTTAATGTGTGAGTATTTAAGGACTAATTTGAATAACAAAATATATATTTAACGATTTCGAAGTTAATTTTCATCATTCAAAAATTAATATGACCGATGTTGTATATTTCACAGACTAATTTGGTCATTTGCTTGAATTAATTTCCTGCCATTTCAAACCTTGTGGTGCTGCCCACATTCTCTATGCACATATTTTATTTGTTTCATTTATTAGTGACAATAATTATGTTTGGATGACAGATAAAGAGGGAAACGAAAAAGAAATTAGAAAAACGAAAATAATTTTTTGTGTTTGAGAGTTTTAAAATGCATAAGAATGGAACGGAATACAAAGGGAATCATTCCCTCCCTCTTCTCTTCAAATGCCCAATTTTTGTTCTCCTCAAAATTGAGGTGGAATGAGGGGAACACATGTTCCGTTCCGTTCCGTTAATGAATCTTCCAAACAAAAAGGGAGGAAACTATGTTTCATTCCTTTCCTTTCCTTTCTGATCCATCTCCACTTATTCCGTTAATGAAGGATAAAAGAAATGAAAGAAAAATGACTTGAATAAAGGCTTTTATTATCTGACATCAGGTGCTTGCTGCTACGGAACTTAATTGCTTTTCTAGTATACTGAATACGTGCACACATTAAAATCATAAAAGAGGAGAGGAGAGAGAGAGATGGAGAGACAAAATTAGAATTAATCTTATATGCATTCAATAGTGATGGCTAATGGCAAAATGAGGGAAGAAAGAGGAGAGTTATTAGTACATTCACTACATTGAGAAAGGCTAAGCAGATAAATTGTTATTCTGGGTGTTACAGGATAAAGGGAGCGAATATTGTTGCACACTAAAAAAACAGGTAAAGACACTATAGTTGTGCTTACACTTTTGTCTTCCATCAGAAGAGTAGTGTGAATTGCGTGGAGGTCGTCTACAGTATCGCATCCATACATTATGATCACATCCGCTACACAGATTTGGGGCTAACAACCTGTTTGTCATGCACATACTAAGTTTGAGATTCATTCTAGAATAATTAATTTCTTACCTTAACATGCTTTCTTGTTTATATGGCTTATTACTTTAAAGTCTTATTTATAACATTGTTTTGGTACATAGGGGCGGATCTTGGATGAAAATTTTGGGATGGCCAAAAGAATATAATTCATATAGTTAATAATTTTGCTACATCATACAAATTAAAAGATGGCAAGACCTATGCAAAATCTTTTATACGATACTAGAAATAAGACAATTAAAATAAAGTTTTTGTTGTAAAAAGATTAAAAAAAATTACAAAATTTAAACAAAAGAAAAAGCGTTTCCATAAAAAACACAAAGTAGTATATGGCATTCTTTATTTTTCCACGTCAAGTTGGGTATATCTTATTAATCCACTTCCTCGATTTAGTCAATGATAAATCATTTACATTGAGTCTAAAAGATTTAAAAAACTATTCTTTGCAGTTTAGTCTTAAAAAAAATTATCATAGTTAAAATTTAAATATGTAAGCATATACTTATCCATTCATCACATATTTATTTACCGCTAAACCATCTATTGGAAATAATATATGGTGTTCTTCTAATTTAGTGTTTCAGCAATTATTATGATACTGGTAAAGTGCTGTAGTTGAGCAATTAACAGCACCAAGTTCTTTTCTATTTTTAACGGACCAAGTTAATGCCTTTAATGAGTCAAATTTGATGACTTTAATAGATAAATATAGTTCATAGGTTAAAAATAATAGAAGGGTAATGTATATATTTTTTTATTACAAATTTTTGTTTTTTTTGCCCATCCAAGCTCCGGCTAAATGTCATGGCTATTATAGAGGAACAACCTTTTTTTAACAACTAAAACTGCAGAACTGAAATTTGTTAATCCCATGCATTACTATTATGTCCTGCCACTATGCAGAAGCCATTCACTCTTTAAAGGGTTACTAGTAGTAGCAGAATCAAACTTTTTTTCTGACAAGAGCTGAATGAAAACTTAAAAAACTGGCCGAGAACAGAAAGGGCAGTACCATGTATAGGTATTTAAATTTTCAGTACTTTAAAACAACAATCTTAAAAGTTAAAAATCTGACAAAGAAAAGAATAAACTAGCTGAGGAGGAAGATCCAGAGGTATGTGCTCTTTCTTTATCTTTCTCTCTTTCCTCTCTCTCCTCCGCTGTGTCACTGTTTAATGATTATTTCTTCTTTCTGATGAAAACTTAAATGATAAAAAATCTGAATAAAATTGTCAGAAGATTCTTGATCTTCATTAAATCATTATCGACAATACTTGGTTGAAATAATGGTGCCTCCGCAAAATTTATTTTGTCATATGCTGTTCCTATCTTCAGCATATCCAAAACATTTTTCTTTGTTCTTGTAATTTTTTTTAAGCAAGAGCTCATTCATTCAATAGCGCAGTCCTTTGTGCTTTCTATTTCTATGTCCACAATTACTTGTAGATTGGAACAATTTAAGGGGTATGTAATGAGCTGACTGGATCACATGGCATTTTCCACTCACTAAATAAATTCCATTCACACACACTCACATTTGTTGACAAAAGGGGAATAGCCAATACAGGGATTGTTCATATGCTTTGCCAGAATTTAGCTTGTATTGTACTAATAATTGTATGTTGGAAATATAAACTTAATTAATTACCCACTATGCATGTATCTAGATGTTCATGTACTTGTAATTTTTAAGACTCAGTTTTAAGAAGTTAAAATTTCAATGTATACATGATGCATTTACTTAATAGGTGCATTGTATTAGATAAGTCTAGAGACATGCTCTACATCTATAAATATTCTTGTATTTGTTCTACTCAAACCAAGTTAAAAAATCCAATTCAAGTGAGCTTCATTAGAAGTCTTCTTCCTCTTCTATCAATCTCCTTTATCTCCTTCGTTGTATTGGACCCACATTGCATATCTGGACTCAGACATGCAACCAAATATCAATGACCACAATAGAAGCTCATACGTCATGCCTAACTTTCTATCATTCTATTAACAGTCTTAATGAATGCATTGCAACTGGAAACGGAAAAAGCTTATGATATTTTCTTAGCATTAACAAACTCATTTATGATTTATATGAGCTTTATTTACGCTAGTTATGGCATAATTGAGGACAAAATATCGTTATTCGTACATTAAGCAGTTCTTTAAAAACAATGGCCACCAGGCACCCTGCACCACTGACATTTTGAAAGAAGTAAATCAAGTAATGGTAATTCTACTAGTGACTTAAAATGAACTCAAGCTGGATAAAGTATAATAACCTATATCTTTATTATTGGCTTTGAACTAAATTTGATGAGGATATAAGTTAGAGATATGCTCAGAAAATGTTCTGATTTTTTGGAATCTATGGGAGTTAAATATTTGTGGATACAGATTATCATTCATCTAGTAAGTATATATATGAAGATTGATATGATAAGGGACATTAGTTTAGAACTCGGAGATGCATTGGAAAATAGAGGTCTAGACAAGACTCTTTTGTTGACTTAGTGTCTGTCTTCAACAAAAATATTGCAGTGGTCCAAAAAACATAGTGGTCCTTCAGTAGTAAGGAAACTGCACATCATAGAACCAAAATATCTGATACGGGCAGCCATTATCTGCCAAGAAGACAATAAGAACAAGCATACGGTATCCTAAAGACAACTTAATGAGATAATGAAAAACTAGGCATGAATATGTAGAAATGTTGAATGTCCTTTCATTATCTTTGTGTTCACTCGTCTCATGTTTCTGTTTTCTGCGGTTGTTATGGCATTGTGCAAAAGATGAATCCCTTCACATAAAAAAAGACTACAAGAGAGAGGCTTTGCATATCAGAATCACAATGCATATTTTATTTTAATTCTTCTTTTCTTTTTTTATTTAGTTTGTGGTGCATATATTACTCAAAAATAGTCAAAATGTTGAGACAAAATGGCAGAATTCTCAAGCTGCTGCATTTGCTAATTGGATCAGTAACTAGTTTAAAAAATTTAATGTAAGTGAATGGACACCAAACTAATAACACACCCTAACATGTCTTAATCCATTTCTTATATATATATGTTGGTAAACCTACAAGGTTCTTTTGGAAAGAATGGCTGAAAGCGGAGCTCTATCACATTAAGGGGGACCATGACGGCAACAGCAGACACGAAGAAGTTCCCAAAGAATGATCCATAGCATATGCCAATACATTTTTATCGAATATCCATTCCTGATGTGCGAATAACGCAGAATATATTGCATGCCTATGACGCTTTGCAGCCCAAAGCAGAAGGGCTGCCAGGTATGCTTCAATTTCTAAGGTAGAGAAGAATAACAGTGCAGTTCTCCTTTGGCAGAGTGCTATATTCTTGCATGAGAATTGCTTTTCTGCCAAAGGAGAATTGCTTTTCTGCCAAAGGAGAATTGCCCTGCCATTCTACTATTCGACCATTGTTCCATCAAGGCATCTAAATTTCTTACTAACTAATGACAACATTGCTTATTGTATTTGAAGCACTATAACTGATAATTTTCCCTCTGTCTTTTGCAGCCAATTTTATTGTTGTTGTTATTTGTTGGCATTTAAGCCAAGTCCCACATCGGGAGAGTTGGAAACCTCAAAGGAGGTTTATTTGACCTTTTGGTTTAATTCATCTCTTAAGTGAGTAGTTTTAGGTTAGTGGGTTAGGAGTGAATAGTGATTCATAATGGGTGGGTTGAGGTGGTAAGTGAGCTCGACTACTTGAGACGAAAACTTACATTCAAATTTTAGGGAAGGAATTTTTGTCGAGAGATTGCATAACGCTTATATTCTTGCAGTCAAACGAGGATAAATTCTATAGGCGAAACTCTCATGTTCCAGTAATCAAACAGAAATTAATCTTATAAATAGTTCAAATAGGCCGAATATGTAAAGACGCCTTGTAAATTCATGGTTTATATGGATAGTTTGTCACTAAGTTGTTGAGATATTTGCAAGGAGACATCTTTGTAAGGAGATATGTGTAAGGAGACATCTTTGTCTATTCAAAATTGTATGATAAGGGAAGATTTTGGTATAGCTTTGTGTATCGTCTAGGATACCAAAATCTTCCTTTATAATACACAATGTTGAAAAATGGTTCAACTTGAAATCCCCACTCCACTGATCTTGAGCTTAACCCTTCATTTTTATTTTTTTAAAATTTTCTTAATTATTTTTATTCAATCGCCAATATCAAGTATCAAATAACTGATCCACAAATTAAGATTTTACACACAAAAAAAGAAAGAAAGCAATTCTTACAAATAGTTGCGTCTACACATTTGTCCCTTCTCAATGGAATGATTATTGAGGCTGTAATTCAAAGTTAGTTAGTTAGTTAGTTGAGCAACTACTTTGTTGTGCTATAAATAAGTGCTATATGTAATCAGTTAATACGTGAATATGTGAATAAAATCTTCCTTTAATTCTCCCTTTTTTCCAACAGATTGGTATCAGAGCTTTAGCGATCTTGGCCTGTAAACTAGTGAGTATTGAGTGCCGCTCGTGTTGTTGAATTCCATGGCTGGTTCGAATGGGAATTTTCCAGGAAACTTATCCATTCTTGATGACATGAATTCGGATAAGTGGTGTGTGCAAATGAAGGTGATCTTCGGCTTGCAAGATGTGCTCGATGTGGTGAAGATTGGGTATTAGGAGTTGAGTGAAAACCCCACAGATGCGCAAAGAGTTGTATACAAGGAGGCCAAGAAAAAAGATTGCAAGGCTATGTTCCTGATGCATCGATATGTTGATGCGGCCCATTTTGAGAAGATTGCTTCAACTGAAAAAGCAAAGGATGCTTGGGAGATCTTGGAGAAGAGCCATACTAGAGGAGATAAGCTCAAGAAGGTGAGACTTCAGACGTTAAGGAGGTAGTTTGAATTGCTACAAATGGAGAATCTTTATAAAGTCTCAGATTACTTTACTAAGGTGTTGAGTCTTACAAACTTGATGAAGGGGTGTGGGTAAAAGATCTCAGAGCAAATGATCATTGAAAAGGTGATGCGCACCTTGTCCCCAAGATTTGACTATATTGTGGTGGCTATTGAAGAATAAAAGAATCTAGAGACTATGAAGGTTGAAGAACTTCAAGGCTCATTAGAGGCACATGAACAAAGGATGAATAAGAGGAATCCTGAGAAACCTGCAGATCAAGCACTGCAAGCACAAATGACAAGGCAAAGGGGTGGTGACAGAAGAAAAGGTTGGAAGGGAAAAGGAAAAGTGAAGTATTACAAAGGTGGTAGCAATCGGGGATCTTCCAATAATCATGAACAATTCCAGTCTGATCATGATCAGCCTGAGTCTTCGAATAGAAAGGTTGTAGGAAACCCCAAAAATAAAGGAGGAAAGAAAAGATTTGATAAGAGAAAGATTTAATGCTTCAATTGTCAAAAGTGAGGGCATTTTGTAGATGAGTGCAAAAGTGGAAAAGGAGTGCAGAAGGCAGTGATGATGAAGCATATTTGGCCCAAGATGACTCGGATTCAAATCTAGTGCTGTTAATGGCAACAACCAACAATGATCCTGCTGATTTGGAGTCTTGGTATTTGGATACAGGATGTTCTAATCATATGACTTGTGATAAAGAATGGTTGATAGATTTTGATGGCAACAAAAAAAGCACGATCAGGTTTGCTGATAATAGGATAATAGTGGCTAAAGAAGTTGGGAATGTTGCAATCAAAAGAACTGATGGGAGAACAACACTGATTGAAAGTGTGTTGTATGTGCTAGAAATGAAGTGCAATCTGCTGAGCCTTGGGCAATTAGCAGAAAAAGGCTTCACAGTGATCTTGCATCAAGATTGCTTAGAGATGTTTGATTCTAAACAGAGGAAGATTTTGAGAGCTCCACTTTCTAAGAATCGAACATTTCAGGCTAATATAAAAACTGCTGAAGTCCAGTGTTTAGCTGCCACAGAAACAGATGATGAGTGTTGGCTTTGGTACTCGAGGTTTGGACATCTAAATTTCAAAGACTTGAAGCAACTTGCAGCCAAACACATAGTGGAAGGTCTCCCTAAGATTAATGTGCCAGAAAAGGTGTGTGAAAGGTGCATTGTCAGCAAGCAACCTAGAAATTCATTCAAATCACAACTACCAATGAGAGCTACTGATCTACTTTGTGCATTCAGATGTGTATGGTCCATTCGAAACATCTTCATCTGGAGGTAATAAATACTTTGTTTTCTTTGTTGATGAATTCAGTAGAATTATGTGGTTGTATCTAATTAAAACAAAGGGAGAAGTATTTGAGGTATTTCAAAGATTTAAAGCAATGGTTGAGAAGCAAAGTGAGAAGTTTATCAAAATACTTAGAACAGATAGGGGAGGTGAATATACATCTAGTGATCTTGAGGCATTCTGTGTTAAACATGGAATTTAACATGAAATTATTGCACCTTATACACCTCAACATAATGGTTTAGCTGAGAGGAGAAATAGAACTGTGCTAAACATGGCTAGGAGCATGCTAAAAGAGAAGGAATTGCCATATCCATTATGGGGTGAGGCTATTTCTACTGCCACCTATGTACTAAATAAGTGTCCAACCAAGAAATTGAAGTTACAATTGCCTGAAGAACTCTGGACCAACAAGAAACCATCAGTGAGGCACCTCAGAATTTTCAGGTCATTAAGTTTTAAACATGTTCCTAATGGGAAGAGAAAGAAATTGCAGGATAAAAGTGAGACTGTGATATTAGTAGGATATCATCCTACTGGAGCATACAAGTTGTATAATCCATTGACTCAGAAAATTGCATACAACAAAGATGTGATAATTGATGAGACAAGAGTCTGGGATTAGAGAAATAAGTGTAGCAAGACTGGATCAGCAATTTCAGCAATGCTTGATAAAGGTCAGACCAGTGACAAGGAAGGTGAAACAGCTAGATAGCTACAAACTAAGTACCAGAGACCACAAAGAGCAAGACAAATGCCAACAAGATATGCTGACTTTGAGTTGTTTTCTCATAGTGCAATAGCAGCAGAGGAGAATTTGGTGCACTTTGCTTTATTGGCTGATGCATAGCTAATTGATTTTGAAGATGCGATAAAAAAAGAAGTTTGGAAAGAAGTCATGAGGGAGGAATTGAGAGCTATTGAGAAGAATCACACTTGGGAGCTTGTTAAACTGCTCTCTAACAAGCATCCAATTGCTGTAAAGTGGGTTTACAAAATGAAGTTGAAGCCAGATGGATTAATTGCCAAATACAAGGCACGATTAATGGCAAAATGATTTCTCCAAAGAGCTGGTCTAGACTATTCAGAAGTGTTTGCACCAGTGGCTAGAATATTAAGACAATCAGGTTGGTGATTGCTTTGGTAAGTAGAAGGAGTTGGTCACTGTTTCAGCTTGATGTCAAATTTGCCTTTCTAAATGGGCCACTAGAGGAGGAAGTGTATGTTGTACAACCACTTGGGTTTGTAATTGATGGAAGCAAGGATATGGTGTATAGATTAAAAAAAGCCTTGTATGGATTAAAATAGGCACCACAGATATAACATCCCGGGACTGCCTGCAGGATTGACGAGTATCTACACAAACTAACACGAGTCTTTTCAGCGTGTTTTATCCTCACTCATACGCATCCTAGGAAACTTCCTAGGAGATCACCCATCCCACAATTGCTTCAGGTCAAGCATGCTTAACAATCGAGTTCTTATGTTCTAGGCTCCTGAAAAAAAGTTGCAACTTGTTGATATAGCTACGCCTAATTAATTCCTTTAAGTCATCCTCAACTATGCAGTCCCATACCTGCACAGTCTTTGAATCCCTCTCATTCCGGTGCGTATTCAGTTCATTCATGGGACCCTTCGCCTAGAAGCATGCCAGGAGCCGCTCCTTGTATGTGTTTCTTATGCACCGGCGTCCACTCCCCCGCCCTCATCAACCCGGGACACCACATGCCCACCAGCTTCCGCCTGGTTTGTCCCCGAACCACACCGTACTGGGAGAGGTCCCGTCTCTGATACCATCTGTAACATCCTGGGACTGCCTGCAGGATTGACGAGTGTCTCCACAAACCAACATGAGTCTTTTCAGCGTGCTTTGTCCTCACTCACACGCATCCTAGGAAACTTCCCAGGAGGTCACCTATCCCACAATTGTTCCAGGTCAAGCACACTTAACAATGGAGTTCTTATGTTCTAAGCTCCCGAAAAGAAGTTGCAACTTGTTGATATGGATACGCCTAATCAATTCCTTTAAGTCATCCTCAACTATGCAGTCCCATGCCTGCACAATCTTTGAATCCCTCTCATTCTGGTGCGTATTCAGTTCATTCATGGGACCCTTCGCCTAGAACCATGCCAGGAGCCGCTCCTTGTATGTGTTTCTCATGCACCGGCGTCCACTCCTCGCCCTCATCAACCCCGGGACACCACAACGGACCTAGAATAAAAGGATAGATTCCTTCTTATTGCAGTAAGGTTTCTCCAAATGTGCAGTTGAGCATGGTGTATATGTAAGGGAGAAAAGTAAAGCTAAGGTACTACTCATTTGCCTATATGTCGATGATCTGTTGGTTACTGGAAATGATCAAAATGAGATTGAGGGATTCAAGGCAACTATGAAGTCTAAATTTGATATGACAGATTTGGGTGTATTAACATACTTTCTGGGAATAGAGTTTGCTGCTACTAAGAAGGGAATAATACTACATCAGAAGAAATACACTGTAGACGTGCTGAAGAGATTCAACAAGTTCAGTTGCAACCCAGTAATCACTCTAGTAGAATCTAATGTGAAGTTGCAAAAAAATTGTGATGAGACTGCAGTTGATGGCACTATGTTTAAACAGATTGTGGGATCACTGAGATATCTATGCAATATCAAACCTGATATTGCATTTGGAGTTAGATTAATCAGTAGGTTTATGGATGATCCTAGGTTGTCACATATGGTAGCTGCCAAGAGAATTCTGAGGTATCTAAAGGGAACAATAGATTATGGTGTGTTGTTTCCAAAGAAGGCAAATCAAGAGGATGTTGAGCTAATTAGATACTCAGACTCGGATTGGTGTGGAGACAAGGTTGAAAGGAAAAGCACTACTGGCTATGTGTTTAAGTTTCTGGATGCACCAATCTCTTGGTGCTCGAAGAAACAACCAGTGGTCGCTTTATCATCATGTGAAGCTGAGTATATAGCAGCTTCCTATGCTGCCTGTCAAGCTTATGACTCGATTCTTTGCTGAAAGAAATTCATGTTAAAATGCAAAGACCTATGTAGCTGCTAATAGATAACAAATCAACCATCAACTTAGCCAAAAATCCAATATCTCATGGCAGGAGCAAACACATTGAAACTCAGATTCACTTCCTTCGTGATCAAGTGAATAAAGGAAAGCTAGAAGTGGTGTTTTGCAGATCTGAAGATCAGGTTACTGATGTTTTGAAAAAATCCTTGAAGATAGAAAAGTTTAGTAAATTGAGAAGAATGTTGAGTATAGTGTTTTTGAGTGATTCTGAATTAAAGGAGATGTGTTGAGAGTGTAATTCAAAGCTAGTTAGTTAAGTAACTACTTTGCTGTGCTATAAATAGGTGCTATGTGTAATCAGTTAATACGTGAATATGTGAATAAAATCTTCCTTTAATTCTCCCTTTTTTCCAACAATGATGACATATTTCTTATAAAAGATAACAAACCGTAGTGTAGAACTGAACAATCAGATAACGGCAGAAAAATATTCTTCAATTTCCCTGCTTATTCCATATGACAGAAGAGTTGAACACTTGAACTATCCACAAAAATCACGTTTCTTTCAAACAAAAATAATAAATAAAGTTTCTGAAGGAGCCAACGCTATATATTATTGTCGTCCAACAAGTTACAGCTAGTGGTAAACAAACTTAAATTAAGCAATTGAGTGGAATCAAGAGTTCAAGCCCATAGAAATGCTGAGTGGAGCAACTTCACACTGAATAGGATTAGTCTCATCCCAAAGTGTGTGAGGATACCAGGTAAGGACCCAAAAGAAAAAGTATATATTTTCAGCGAAAGGCCTTAAAAATAATGATATAATAAGTTTTGGTTGATTCTCTTTCCACCTGTCCTGAGGTCATCAATGCATGTCACTATGTATAGACACAGCCATGTTAAAAGTAGTTTAAGATTATTGGAAACTATTTTGGCAACTCAACTGCATTGGAAAAAATCCTGAAAAACAAGATCTCACTTTCATCAGAAAACAGAAGCTGCAACCATTAGTGGTCATGCATGCCTAGTTTCGCAGCTTGCCAGCGAGACATGCGAATGCGCAGAGCAGACCAGCAGCATGGAATCCATCCATCATATATTTCATCTCTCTCACCGTATAAGGGGAGTGCAGTCTCTTGTCTTTTTATTCCTTTTGCTTGCTTGATCTCTTGAACAGAAGTTCTAAGTGAAAGAGAGTTTCAAAATAGTGAGTTTATAACAAAAGCCACGATGATTTACTGGGAATTACTATCAAACTAATAAACAACTTATTAAATTCCTTAGAAAGTAGACCTGTTATCGTCACTTAATCAGAAATATCTAAAATAAGAAAAGGTTATCGTGTATGCCAAGCTTTACTTATATAATATTGCTTTTCATTTAAGATTGTTTATAGCAAAAATGGCACTCATGCATGTCAACCTTTACTTCTTTTTTTTTTTTTTCCGGTAACAAACTTTTACTTGTTA
Source organism: Ormosia emarginata (assembly GCA_029884605.1). NCBI lineage: Eukaryota > Viridiplantae > Streptophyta > Magnoliopsida > Fabales > Fabaceae > Ormosia > Ormosia emarginata. The sequence continues at coordinate 9,305,966 of JAQQTP010000054.1, read as the reverse complement.
AATACACTGTTTAGATATCTTTGAAACCTACTATATAAGCGTCCCTACGTGAACTCGTAAGGTCATAAAATTCTGACCTTTCAAAAGAAAATTCTGAAGCTTGTTCCCTTGCTGTCTGTGGCCTCCAAATGGGCCCAAAGTTGATTCTTTGTATGCTAAAACTTGACGCAGCATTCTCGTATAGATTCCAATATGCTTGGCCTATTCCTATGGCAGATACTCTCTGGTTGCATTAGAACTTTAAATATGTGATAACTAGTATATATTCCGTGGGTCACATGGGATTTTTTTTTTAATTTAGATAAAATTCTAAAGTTTTAAAAATAAGAATGATGTTTAAAATTAAAAAAGGTTAAAAAAGGTGCATGATATTTAGATTAAAAGAGATTTAAAAAAAAAGAAAATAAAAGTATTTGAATTTAAAATTTATTTATAGAAATTTGAGATTTGATTAAAGAGGTAAATAAGGACTTGATAGAGAATTTATTAAGAAGATTTGAATTGTAAGTTATAATTAATAAGAAAAAGAAATAGAAAAAGATTTGAGTAAATAGAGAGAATTAATATAGATAAAAAGATATATGACAATTGAAGAAAGATAATAGTATAAAAAAATTTCTACCCTAAAAAAAAGAAAATAAAATAAGAAAATATTCAGCTCTCAATAGAGAGTAATTTTATTTATAATATATAAATAAAGGGGTGGATTTAATGAATATGTACAAGTGGTCTAATTTGAGATTTATATTGCTTTTGAACTAATCTGCCCACGAAGGCCCTGAAGAATTCCTAATATATCCCAAAATAGTAGCACATATTTATCATGAATTATACATAAAATTAGAACTGTAGGTAAACTTAATTACTTCTTTCTGTTTTCTTGACGGAATCACGTGACAATGAACTCTTTTCTGCAATTGAACGTCAAGTATAACATGAAATCGTTTAGTAGTTATGTCATATTGTAGATTTTTTTTTCCTGGAATCTTCTTTGTTTTCTTCTCCTCTTCTGTATGCTGTTGTATTGCCATTAAGTCAACAAAAACTAATGGCAACGTGATTTTTCTTTATTTGAAACCAGTATTGTCAAAATCGAATCGGGTTGGACATATCAATCTCATTGTGAACTGGACAATAATTTAGTCTTACAATTCAAATTTGTAGTTAAATTACTTTAGATTAATCAAAATCGGTCAAAATTAGAGTCGATTCAGTGAACCAACCAACAACTAAATCTATCAAAAGTCTTATCATTTTATTGTATGCAATTTTAACATTATTTGAAATAGTGTGTTAGATAGATAGAGCAAATTAAGACAAACCTGGTTACCAAAAATAAAAAATAAAAAATAAAAAATAAAGACAAACCAAATAAAAACATACATTGTGTGTATAATTCTGCCGGGATGGCATTGGGTTAAAGCCATCAAAGCAAGGGTTTTAGGTCCCAATTTTTCATAGGCTCCAAAATTATATAATAATATAATTAATTATATTTAAAATAAAAATAAGATAATAAATAAAATGTTCACATATTATCTTATTTTTAAAATTAAATGCTTAAATTTTTTTTTTATCTTATCTTATTTTTTACATCTCTATTAATTATCAATTCTCGTTTTGCATTAAAAATAAGCAAAAGTTAAGATAATTAATAGAATAACATATTTTCTCAATTTTCTAATTAAGTGTCTAATAAATTTTATTTTCTATTACTTCCCAATTCTCACAATGTTATTAATTCTTAAATGTTTCTCTCATTTCCAGTCCAAATAACGGTATATGTATTTATTGAGCACTAACAATTATTTTTTGTATATATAAACATAATTATCTTTTTTTTTAACTTATAATCTCCACTCTTGAATTCTTCTTTCCTCATTTACTCTGAATCTTTATTTTAAATGGATTGACTGTATTGAAAATTCAAAAATAAATATTAGAAGAAATTTATTATAAAAGTTTAATTAAAAATTTTGCATCTTAAAAAGTAGAAGAATAAATTTTGAATAAAAAAAAATTTCTCGTTAATTTTAATAGTAGGATTCATTTCATATTTAGCTTTTAGTCCGAGGAGAGTATTGAGCCGCCCCCTACCACGAGAAAAAAAGAAGAAGAAACTCAGTGCATTCCAAGTTAGTGATATAAAAGCATGGTGGGGTAATTCATAAGTTTTCCTAACACCCTGATCTTCTTATTGGTTTTCATTGAACATGGACAATATCTATAATTTGCTGTTCACCACAGCATCATCAATTTCGCCATCCTTCACAATCCCTTCTACTATCATCCTTTTCACTCTTTCGATTTCGGATTTCTTTGCATCCCTTTCACTCTTTCAATTTAGGCTGTAGAGGCCATGTGGGGGTCCTAACTTTGTAATTTTAAAAACTTCATATTATCTCTTCAGGAGGTTTCTGGTTTGCCATCTGCGCCATTCATTTTTAAAAATACTAAATCTATGGATATTCATTTGTGGCGCATAAATATACCACAAAATATTTTGGGTGCATTGAAGAAGTCACCTATAAAAACATATTTAGATATTTCTATACGTGGAAAGAAACCACCACTATTTATAGTATTGCATGGTATCCTTCCACAATGTTCTTCTCTTTTAAATTCAAATGAGTTAAATAGTCATATCGTTTCAATCAACTTTAGATTAAATATTTCTAAATGACAAATTTTTAAAAGTATTGGGAATAAAATATTTTTCTTGCTCTATTTCACTTATCACTTGTTGTTTGTCACATAAAATGTGTAGACTATTCTTGTCTCTCTTTAAATTATTTTTTTTATTTTTATTTTTAAATACTAACCATAATTAATCAAAAATATCTCTCAACCCCATTCCTGTCCCTCAATCTTCCTCCCTTCAAAGAGGGCGAAAATCTCCGGCCATTATTTATGTTCAAAACGATATAAGTAGAACAACTGCAGCAAAACTCGAGTCCAAAAAAATTGAAACCCAGAGACCAATGCTTATTTCCTTCATTATTGATTCAATTGTAACAATCCATCTTTAGCACTTGCTCACAGTCACACGTAAGTACGTAACTGAACCAGTTATCCACGAAGCCTCAGAGATTTCCGTTTGGGGCATTGGAGGGAGGAAGAGTGAGGGGAAGGGATGGAGTTGAGAGATATTTTTAATCAACTATGGTGAGTATTTAAATAAAATAATAATAATTTAAGGAGACAAAAATGGCAGTAAGAGAAATATCTTACTCCTAGTGTATTTAAGAATTTCTCTCCATCTAAACTATTTGGTTAACCATTCTGTTGAGCCGATGCAAATTCAATTTATATAGTTCCATGTTGACTTTGTCAGTAATTAGTGAAGTAGGAAGATTTGAGGATTGTCTTTGGTAGTCCTTTTAGACGAGAAAGAATAAAATAAAATAACATAAAGAAAAATTAAAAACAGCTTTTGAGAATATGCTACTAGAAGAATAACGTGTTTCCATCAATCGCAAAATAGGACAAACATGCCCTGGAAGCAACTGAATGTAGCAAGAAGAGAATCATCTAGACGCGTACTTGTTGAATAAACTATATAATGGAACAGATTCATTTCCTCCAGTTTTGTATGTATATCTCTTGTCTCCATCTTTTTTTTCTTCTCTATTATGGGATGATAATCAACACTACAATATAGGTTTCAAAATTTTTCAAGTAGTAATTTTTAGTGCTTTTCATAACATTGAAAAGAACAATCATGCCTAACAGCTAAGCAAATATTAAGGTAAAGAAAACAGATAAAACAATGAAAAATCCATCATGTTGTTGCACATTATGTTGGATCCTCTTGCCTCCATATCCCTATTCTCGTGTATCAGTTCACGTGTGTCAGCATGTTTCTATTATCATTTCAGGATTATGAAATATCTTTACTTCAAGTAACTTAAGAATCCCCATGAACAATCTGCCCTACTGCAATGATGAATTTTATGCGGAGTAGCAGGAAAGAGTGTGTCAGTTTTTTTTGTTAAATCCTGTAACTATTAACTAATATGACCATTTCGAAGGCCTTAATTTCATGATCATGTCACAGTAACAAAGAATGCACTACAATTTACTGGAAAACAGCTCACGTTTAAGTGGTACCTTGAAAATTAAAAACATGTCAACCAAAGTTTCATTTGACTGCAACTGCTGTTCCATTCTCCAGGTAATGTTCAGTGTCAGATCAGACGTGCAGGTAAGTCCACTTTAGCAACTATGCAACATGGCATGAACTAGGAGCCATTATTAGTAGCCGATATGGAAAATAAACATGCATAGGCATACAAATTAATTGGGCTATTTTGAAACTTTCACTGATTAGGACTAAGTGTTAAGACAGCTTAGCCTGTTTAGAAAGCGTGCTGAGCATGATCTAGGTTGTTGAAGTGAAGACCCGTATTAAATCTAACTTAACATTCAAATGATCAGCAAACAAAAGATAAAAGCACCAAGTTACCAATCAAGTAACCTTTTCAATGACTAATGTTGCTACCCAAACAGCCAAAACACAATCATGATAGCATCAGAATTGGTAAACACAAACCTACTAGCATAATTGTTTGAATACCAATTCAAAAATTGAGCTTTGAGGATATGATCAAAGAATCTGCGGAAGAATTGCTGAGCAAATCTCCTTTGGCAGACGGTCGACTGACAGCAACATATTTTCCCTGCAACATGTTGGAATTTGACGGTTTGCCAATAGGAGATTGCTCAGTAATTCATCTGGCAACCGTTACTGCTATAGAATAAAGATATGAAACCATGGTATTTATAGCTGAGGAGAACAGCGTTGCTTTAGCACGAGGTGTAGAACAAATTCCAGAGAATATATCTTTCTTCCCTTATCTACTTGGCATCCTAGAGTACAGAAGATTACAATTATATATGCCATTCGTGAAACTTGGTGGAAGAGGCAGTGACTTGAAGAATCAAGAGAAAAGAAGTGATTTACAGTTATAATCTCTTGTGGTCCAACTCACATATTTGGGACTTGCATAAATGGAAAAACCAAAAATACATGGTGCCATTCATCGAACATAGATGTGCTCATTCATTCACCATGGAGACAACTCAGTGAGAGAAGGAGCCGAAGGGAAGATCCATTCAGACATTTGTTATGAAAGTACAGGTATTAACTAATGTTCTCGTTCTATGGCTGTGAAAGGCGATCGGCTCATTTTATTTTCAATATGTAGAGACTAGAGACCCAGTATTACTTGTTGCAATAATGTTCTCAAAGTATCAAATTAAGCTAAAATTGCAACACTTATAAAAAAAATACCTGCCAGACATAAATTTATACAATACATATCGATCAGTCACATCACAAGAAAAAAAAAAAAAAACAATGCCAAGAGAAATAGAGGTCTGCAACTGAAAGGTGCAAAACCAAACATTTAGTGTGTGTTTGGAACCCAATTGAGTTAGGATGTCTCGAATGTAGTACAATGTTGTTTGGGTTATTTATTTTTTCAATTGATTTAACATACTTTTCCTTTCAAATGTGAGTTGGGACTAAAGCAACATTTTGTTGCTTTTGTATTCAGTTGAGCTTAAAAATAATCTTCAAAATTCACTTTTGAAACAAAAGTTTCCAAATATAAATTACGTTACTGTAAATTCACTTTCAACTAAATTTAAGTTTACAAACACATTTTTAACTAAACTTAAGTTTACCAACTACAATCCAAACACACACTTAATGCCTAGCATCTAACGAAGAAAAAGTTGTATGAGTAGAAGGTCTCATATTAAAACATAAATAAATGTTTGAATAGAAAATTAAGCCCAACTGACTCCTTCATGTTGTTTGATAATGACAATGAAAACCAATAATTGAATTACAAGCACCATTAATTATTATATGTACGAAGAGTGCATTACGTATAACCAATAAGAACTTAAATGCAATCAAATATGCATCTTCTTCTATTACCATCTAATTCTTCTATTACCATCTAATTGCAGCTCAAGTGGTAAATAAATATGAGTTAAGTAGTTGAGAAGAACAATGTTAAGGGTTTGAACCCACATAAATATATTATTAGAGTGAAATTAGTCCAACACTCAGAGTACGAGATACCCTTCAAAAATTAAAAAAAAATGCAATTGCATCTTCTATTAACATTAAAACGACATATGAACATAGATAAAAAAAATGACATATGAACAATCAGGCGCATTTGGTGCATGAAAAGAGCATCTCATAGCATTGAGGGTCCAAGAAATTATTAGGTATTTTTAAAGTAATAAAAAGTTCTTGATCTGTATCATTTAATATATATTATTTTAATTATAACATTAAAATATTATTAAGATGAGAGACATTTATGACTCACATAATTGAAGTAATACGCATTGAATGATACTAAGCAATATTTTTTTCTCGCTCCAAAATCATTTAAGAATTTATTTGTGTCTTGCAACAGCGTTTACATCTCTGTATATATTGTCAACGGCAACTTTTCCCTTTTGTGGTTGCTCGTCACGTGTTTGTTTCATTCATCTTTTAGTTAATTCAAAAGAAAATTCATGACTTCATGGAAAACCATCAAATTAAATGCAAAAGGAAATTGCGACAGCATGAAAATAAAATTCCTTCTATCGAAGACAAAAAGATTTGTGAAATTGTATGATTGAAGTAAATTTTAACATGAATTTATTCATAAATAAATGTTTGACAATTTATCATACTACGATACTCATAAAATAAACTCTCAAAAATCCAACTACCTATAAAATAAACAACTAGCACGTCCTTTCAAAGTTTTTTCCAATTTACTACAACTTGAGAGTTTTAATTTGATTATCATGATTCTAGGGGGTAATGCTTGATTGATTGTAGCTTCTTTTTTTTTTGGTGGGTTTAAGATGATTGCAATTCTTTTGGTCTTTGACTAAACGATATTACTATGAGACTAACCTTTTGAGAGTAATGGTTAATTAAAACCCTCCTAAAGTGGTGATTCTAAGAGATGTTTGCAGTTCTTTTGTTGTGTTGATCAATTTAACTCTTTTGTTACTTTTTTTTTTGTCTCGGTATCCTTACACTTTTTAAGTGTGAGATTAATCTCATTTGAGATATTGAAAGGCTCAAATCTTAACATTCTAAATATTTTTCAATTGCTTTAATTTAAGCTTACGTATCACTTAAGTCATAAACTGTTGGTAATTTTATCATTTACTAATTAAATTAAATGTACATATATATTTAGTAATTTTTAAGTAATTAATAAGATTATTAGATTGACACCAACTATATATTTTCTCAAGGGCCGGCCGTATTTTTCTCTATGTGGCGTTTTTTCTCCCTTTTGTGGTGCTTTGGTTATATCTTTTGTTTCTCTAATTGGAGGTTGTTGCATGTATCATGCAACGGTAGCCCTTTCCGTTTACTTTCTTGCTTTTTTTATTTTTTTAGTTTTGGTTATCTTATATCAGTCGCATATCTTGCTCTTATGGAACAATTAAGAGCTTCAGATCTATTGAAATAAGAAACATGATATTCTCTTTAAACAAGAACACATTATATGTCAGTCTTTATAGTGAAAAATACATCATTATTGGTAGTTTATAGACTATGAGTAAAATTACAAATCATGTATTATTATTTTGGGAAAATTGTATCTATTTTTGTTCTCTTGATAGATCTATTAGTTTTTTTATTGAAACTGTAAATGTCGTTAGGTTTTTATTTTAATGATTTTTTTTTATTGTAAAAAAATTATTAGATTAACTTCTTTTAATAAGATATAACATTTTTGTAATATAGGGTGGGTCTCACAACTATTTCATCCAGGCTTATGTATCACAGTTTTGCAATTCAAGGATTTTATGTAGAATTTTTATTATTATCGAGTTCAAATTCACAGTTGTAAATCGACACAGCTCTACAAGAAAGATCACTCAAACACTCCAAGTCATAAAATTTTAACCAACCCAACTATAGGTTACACTTATTTAGGTTATGGATTAAGATCTTCTCCTGTTTTAACAAGAATATAATGAAATTTTATTCCATATCTCACTATTCATTTTACATGGGGAATAACTTAAATAAAAAATTGAAAAAAAATGGATGGTGAGATATGTAGGATATTCTTCCTTCCTTCCTCCTACCATTTCTAGCAACAACATTCCATTGAAACTGCACTTTGATTTTTGGAACACAATTTGGCAAGCCCAAAATCAATAATATTTTTGGTGTGAAGTTGTTATCTAGTAAGACATTGTGGGGATTGATGTCAAAATGAAGGATTTGTTGATCACAACCATGGTGAAGATATTCAATCCCTTTAGCTACACCAAGAGCAATATGCTGCAGCTTCTCCCAACCAAGGAAAATGTCCTTGTTGTCTGGTGGAGAAATGAAGTTCTGCAGTGAACCTTTTGGGAAGAAATCATAGACTAGAGCACGGTGGAATCCTTCGGCGCAGAAGCCAAGCAGGCGAACCACGTACATTGACATGATGAATTTTTCACATGGTTCCCACTTCATTTGTGAATTGTTGAGTGTCTTCACTGTAACGTGAACTTCTTGGGAAATTATGCCTTTAAAGATTGGCCCATGGCCTCCTTCACCTAACTTGTCCTTAAAACCATTTGTAATCCTCTTAAGAGAATCTAGCAGGTTTGAGTGCCTTGTAATCTTCCAAAAACTTTTCGATCCTTGCCCGATCTTCTCCTTTCATTCTAAAAGAGAGTGATGTATTTTAAAGGATGCATTGACCACCAGCACCAATTGAAGAAAGAGATGTCATATAAAGCATCATCATCATAAGACCTTGCTACTTCAGCCACACCAGTCAACAGGTTGTGTGTTATTCCGATTGTTCCTATCCCAACCGCTGATGCGATCTATGGGAGTGCATGAGGTGGGATCGATCCAACTCCATCTACCAAGCATACAGCCAACATTCCCTCCCAAGCTACTGCTCACGGGCTATCATTATTATTTACTTACTTACAGAAGACGTACAAATACCTAGTGAGAAGATGGTAGGGTACGAACAAATCTGGTGTTCTCGTAGATGCTCTAGTTGTGTACATTGACTGCGTATTATCTTAGTCATGTGGAAAATCACCATCTCCCATTTTAACAACATTCTTAATTTTTATTTTTTGGTTTATCAAAATGTCTTTTATTTGATAGATAAGAGACTAATTTTTTATAGTACGATTAAGTCTTTAAATAAAAATATCTTTTAATAATATTATTTTCATATATATAAATCTTAAAATTAAATTTAAGATTCTATATTTAAAAGAGTTAAATACTTTTCACTCAAATCAGCATATGTTAGTATAATAATATTCTTAATATTATAACTAAAGTAGTATATAATAAATAATACATAATAAAGATTTTGTTTTTCCCAGATATACTTAGGAATTTTTCAATACGAGAAATTCTTAACTATAATTTCTCAATAAAGATTTTCCTTCAACTACCACTCTTAACTATAAGTTTTCATTATAAATTTCTTTTCTATATTTTTGTTATGTAATATTAGCATATTGATCAACACATCTAAAAGTGATTTATTGCAATAGAAGTAGATTGTGATCCTTGACAAATCTTACCTACAATGTCAAAGATTCAAATAGGCTTTATTCGAGTATAGTATAATTTGAGGACTTACTATTTATAATAAACCAATTAAAAGACTAAACTTTTGTTGTTAACAATTAAAGATCTCAACTTTATTAAAATATATTTTACTATTGAAAATTGTTCAAAAGACAAAAATAACCAATTTAATAAATAAAAATAATTTATAATATGAATAAAACACATGAGATATATATATATATATATATATATATATATATATATATATATATATATGCTAAAATTTATTTTTCAATTGAGAAATATTATTAAAATATTTTTTTATTAAAATTGAAGTTCTTAATTAATTGGTAACCAAAATAAAATATAGATCTTTAGTTGATAAGTTTTAAAATTGCTGTCTGTAATTGATTATCACAATAAAATTAAAGTCCGACAATATTTTTCTCTTTTGTATTATGATACTTCAATTTGTTCAATGCGGTTTTTTATTCGTCTTCTTCATTTTCTTTTTTTTTTCTTTGTTCATTGAGTGCATAACTATGTTGATATATAGTGAATTAATTTGACGTTTGTGATTCCTTAATTTTTTTTTTTTCAGATTATCTGTATCCCTTTTTACAAGGTTCTGTTGACTCATGATTTCTTTATTTTTTTTAAAAGAGAAAAATTTCGTCATAGTCTTGTCTTTCCTTTATTTTTTGTAAGAAGGTTAAAATCTGTTTTTTCGCTACACGATTACATAAGTTTAGTAATCACAGTTTAACTTAGAGCAAGTGATAGTCGATAACTCTTATAATGATATAACTGCGCAGGGATATTTTTGTAAAGAACTCCCAGCCTTTCAAAGTAGCAATGGTAGGACGGTATGGCACATTAGCAATTATGGTAGCTAGGGTTCTTTTTGGTGCTACATTGTTACATGTGCTATTGATCTATAAATGGCGAAGAAGACATTTATCAATGTGTGTAAACATTGACCATTTTGTGCAAGATAATAACCTCATGCCCATAAGGTACTCATATAAAGAAATTAAGATGATGACAAAAAAATTTCAAGGTCAAGTTGGGCCAAGGTGGCTTCGGCTCAGTCTACAAGGGAGAATTACGTAGTGGGCTTCCAGTAGCAATAAAGATGTTGGAAAAGTCCAAAGCTAATGGACAAGAATTTATTAGCGAGGTGGCAACTATTGGAAGGATACATCATGTGAATGTAGTTAGGCTCATTGGATTTTGTGTTGAGGGATCAAAGCATGCTCTTGTATATGATTTCATGTCAAATGGCTCGCCTGACAAATATATTTTCTCCAAAGAAGAGACAATCCCTTTAAGCTATGAGAAAATATATGAGATATCGCTGGGAGTAGCTTGCGGGATTTCTTATCATCATCAGGGTTGTGACATGCAAATTCTACACTTTGATATCAAGCCCCATAACATTCTTCTTGATGAAAACTTCATTCCTAAGGTTTCTGATTTTGTACTTGCAAAAATGTATCCCATAGACCATAGCATTGTGTTAACTGATATATTTAATCAGTTAGTTAGGTTGTTAGCATTCAATTAGTTAGTTAACTAATTATGATTAGTCTATTAGTTAGTTAGCTGTCATAGTGTGTATATATATTTTCTGATGTACACAGTTTATTTATTCATGAATGAGATTTCTCAATTCAAACAAGTTGAATTCTTCACTTTTCTCTCATTTATCGATAGCTTGAGCATACGTGTAGAAGTTTACATGGTATCAGAGCTCCTTTCCTAGGGGCTCTGCTACTGCTGCAAACTACTCTGATTTTTTTTGTGGTGTTTGATTATGAATTCTTGAATTGCTATTCTTCATCTTGCGATTTCTAGGTTTTGAATTTTTCAATCGATTCAATCCTTTATCATTGAATTTGATTTGAGTTCCAATTTGCTTTATCTCAATTTGTGGTGCAGTTGAGATTGTTAATTCAGTTGTATTCGAAAATCTTGTTGTTTCTGGTGAATTCGAGATTCTGAAGTACATGAAGTTTTGAAATTCTCTTCAAATGGCAGAACCTGTAAATGCAAATATGAACCATGCAGCTCAAGTCACTGTGACAAATGTGACTTCTGATTTTACTAGTCCTTACTATATGATTCAGAATGAAAATCCTGGAGCAATTCTTGTTTCTGAATTGATGGATGGTACGAATTATCATCAATGGTCTAGAGCAACGATGGTGGCATTGAGTTCGAAGAATAAGGAACAGTTTATAGATGATTCCCTGCCTAAGCCACTAATCACAGATCCTTATTACAAGATTTGGTGCAGATGCAACAAACTTGTGTTCTCATGGCTTATACATTCATTAGAGCCTTCTATCAAGCAAAGTGTATTGTGGATGGAGACTGCCAATGAAGTATGGAAGGATCTCAAGAAAAGGTATTATCAGGGAGATATATTTCAGATTTACAAGAGGAAATCTTTATGCACAAACAAGGTGATGCTTCAATAACCACTTACTTTACTCACCTAAAAGGTTTGTGGCAAGAATTGGATAACTTTAGGCCCATTCCATCATGCACTTGTCAGATTACTTGTACATGCAATTTGATTCCTGCAATTAAGTCATATAGAGAAGATGACTATGTGATTAGATTTCTCAAAGGCCTCAGTGAACAATATTCAGCTGTTAGATCCCAAATTATGTTGATGAAACCTCTTCCTGACATTAGTGAAGTGTTTTCAATGCTCATTCAGCAAGAGAGACAGATGGGAATGCCAATTGATGAATCAAAAGTTTTGATGAATACTAGTGATAGAAATTATAGAGGGAGAGGATATGGAAATCGTGAAAGAGGATCATACTCAAAAGGCAAAAGTGGTAGTGGTAGAGGCAAAAGTACCAAATTTTGCACTTACTACAACAGGAGTGGACATATGGTGGATACATGCTACAAAAAGCATGGCTATCCACCTGGCTACTTTCATAGAACCACAAGTGCTAATAACTGTATGATGGATGATGAAATTGAAGATGATATAAGAAGCACCAGATCAATGAAAATGAAATAAGATGTTGATGACATCTCCAAGCTCAGCTTCACGCCAGAGCAACACAAAGCTATCCTGGCCATGCTGTAGCAACCTGCAACAACTCACAATGCCAATCACATTGTCACTCAGTTATCTGAGAAGCAAGGTACTTTGTGTGCTGTCATTAATTCTCTAGAATGTGATAGCTAGATTTTGGATACAGGGGCCACAGATCATGTGTGTCATTCTTTGTCTTTATTTCAATGTTACAAAAGAATAAGACATGTCCTCATTAAGCTGCCAGATGGATCTCAGGTATCCACAACTATTGCTGGAATTGTGGTATTGTCTGATAAATTGTACTTAGTTGATGTGCTTTTCATACCTCATTTCACTTTTAACTTAATCTCAGTGTCAAGAATAGCTAAGGCAAATGATTGCAAGCTAACATTTGATTGTAATGCCTGTCATGTACAGGACAACATTACATTGAAGATGATTGGTACAGCTAGATTGAGAGATGGATTATACATATTGAACTCAAGGGCAGGAACTTCTTTTACATTTCAACATTCAGTAAATGTTATAGATACTAGTAAGAGTTACATTTGGCACATGAGATTACGACATTCCTCATATGAGAGACTAATTCAGTTGAATAAATCTTTCCCTTTTATCAAATAGAATAAAATCACATATCCCTGTGATATCTATTATATGTCAAAACAGAAAAGACTTCCATTTCCTTTTAGCTCATCTAAATCTGATGCACCATTTGATTTACTACATATAGACATATGGGGGCCTATTTCAACCCCTTCCATGTTTGGTCATAAATACTTTCTAACAGTGGTGGATGATTGTACTAGGTAAACCTGGATATTTTTTATGAAACTGAAATTAGAAATAGCAGTTCATATTCAAAATTTTGTAGCTTTGGTGGAGACTCAATTTCAGGTCAAGGTCAAGAGTATCAGGACTGACAATGACAAAGAGTTCGTATTACATGACTTCTATAATCAAAGAGGGATTCTTCATCAAACCACATGTGTGGAAACTCCACAGCAGAATGGAATTGTGGAGAGAAAACATCAGCATATCATGACCATGACTTGAGCTCTTATCTTTCAGTCAAATGTTCCAAAATTTTTTTGGACTCAAGCAGCCAGTCATGCAGTGTTTCTCATAAACAGAATCCCAACACCATACTTGAACAACAAATCACCATTTCAAGCATTGTACAATAGACTACCAGATTTGCAGCACTTGAGAGTATTTGGTTGCCTAAGTTATGCAACATCTCTCCCAAGCCATCGAAAGAAATTGGACACTAGATCAAGGAAGTGTGTCCACATTGGTTTCAAACTTGGCACCAAAGGATATCTACTCTTTGACTTTAAAACCAGAGAAGTGTTCTTATCAAGGAACGTTTTCTTCCATGAAGATGTTTTTCCCTTCGTGCAAGAGAATCTTCCTGCTGGTGACAGCTCACATATAAATCCTTTGCCATTACCCTACTCATCACCATATGATCCTTAACACATTACATCACCATTAGTTGTACCACATCATACTATCACTTAACCTATCCAACAAAACACACCACATTCACCACAACCTCCTATCCCACAACTCTCACCACTACTTATAAATACCTCTTAACACCTTGCACAACCTAGCGGGGTATCTACTAGACTAAAGAAACCCCCACATACCTTCAAGATTACCATCGCACACTCACAACTCATAACCACACTCCACTGATCACAAACAACCAACTACCAACCAAATATCCATTATCCCAATACCTCACCTATGACCATCTATCTCCAACTCATAAACACTTCTCTCTCACAATCTCCTCATCCACTGAACCCACCACCTACCAAGAGGCCATCCAACACCCACTGTGGAAAACTGCAATTCAATCTGAATTGGATGCACTTTACAATAATCATACTTGGATCCTAACACGCTTGCCACCTGATAAGCAAACCATTAGCTACAAATGGTTATTCAAACTTAAGTATCATGCTGATGGCACTGTAGAGAGACACAAAGCCCGCTTAGTGGCTCGCGGTTTCACATAAACAGCAGGACTGGATTACCTTGAGACATTCAGTCCAGTGGTCAAGATGACCACAGTAAGACTTTTGCTTGCATTGGCATCATCCTTGAATTAGTACATACACCAATTGGATATAAACACAGCATTTTTGCATGGTGATCTATTAGAAGATGTGTATGTGCAAGTCCCACCTGGGCTTGAGGTTCCTGATGCCACTTTAGTATGCAAATTGCAAAAGTCACTTGTCGCAACCGGGATCGCAGTGAAATAGCAACTCACGTGAATTTAAAAATGATTAAAATGGAGTCGCTACCAATTTTATTTAAATTTGAGAAAAATTAGAAAACCTTTCTTAGAAAAATAGTCTTTGACCAGATTAGATTCGGGAGTCGGTTATGGTTAGGGAAGGGTGGAAGCTTAATCCCACAGCACTCCTAACACACCCGTCTTAAGACGGTACCTTAAGTCAATTGTGCAAAAACTTAATAATCTCAAATTTATATATTTTACCCTTTTTAAAAAGACTTTGTAAATATTTTATTTTTTATTATTTTTTTATTATTTTTTTAAAAGAAAAGAAGAACCAAATTATGAAAACTTAATTTTGGCTTGACAGAATGAAAATTCTGCTCCTACGTACCCTCAGGTGCAATGAGGAACTCAAAATCACGTAGTTCTGTATAAAATAAGTGTGAGTTGATTGATTTTAATTAAAGAAAATATTTTTTTAAGGGATTTTGTTTGAAAACAAATTCATCCTTGCACGGGGTTTAAGTTAGTACTAGGCTACTCAATAAACCCTTATGATCCAAACGATATTGAAGATAAGATCTGCTATTTAATCATCATCATTGGTCATTGCATTGATCAAAATATTTATTTATTTTTTTATGAAATTTTTTTTTATTCTATTTTATTTTATTTACTTTTTATTAAAACAACCATATTTTATTTTCTTTTTTAATTTTTCATTTTTTGTTGTATTTTAATTTTTTTTTGTATTTTTTTTCATTTATTAAACTTTTTGTATATTTTGTCATTTAATTTTTGAATTTTATCATTTTTTATTTTTTAAAAAATATTTTTTAATCTTTTATTATTTTGTGAAAAGAAATCATGGTTGTCATCCTAACTCACTAAGATAAAAAAAAAAAAGAACTTAACCTAATAAAAACAAAATAAGCCCAAATTGCACCACTTAAGCCCAAGCATTATTCCCTAATTTTAGAACCAAACAACCGAATAAATAAAAAGAAGAAAACGACAATCGATAAGAAAGAAAAAGAAAGAAGATCAAACCGGAAGGGGGCCGAACATGGGCTAGGTCCACCGGTGGAGGAGTTCCTGGGCGGAGGAGTGTGCGGTTCAAGCAGTGGTAGCACGGCTGGACGACGGAGTGCTGGGTAGCCCGCGACGGCTGAAATGAGGGAAGGGTCAGCTTGGTCGATGCTCGAAGGTGAACTCGGAGCTAGTCGGTGAAGCTCAAGACGGCTGGACGAAGCTGGGCAATGGAGACGCAGTTACACGTATTGGGACGGTGGTCAAGCTTAGAAGGGTGGCCTTCATAGGACGTGGTACCTGGGAGCTGAGCACGGCGGGTATAGTGGAGGTATGGTGGTGCAAGTTGGATGGAGGTCTCTCGGTGGTTGTTATGGAGGTGAATGGTGGAGGTTGGTTATGGAGCTTGGTGATGGAGGGAGATGGTTGGAAGTGGAGAACAGTGAGGGTGGCTGCGTGAGGGAGCTTGTACGTGGGTGATGGTTACAAGGTGAAGGTTGGAGGTGGTGGCTTTTGGTGAGTCAACTCGGTGGCTTTTGAAGATGGGTGGTGGAGGATGAGAATGATGGAAGTGATGGAGGTTAGGAAGCTATGGAGATGGGAACTTGAAGGTAATGAGGTGGTGAAGTGGTGGCTGCTTGGTCACGGTTGGGTTAGTCGTGCGTAGTGGGTGAAGCTTGGAGGTTGGGTGCTTGAAGTTGATTATGGAATATGGTTGTTTGGGTTAGTTATGGGGTGGTGATATGGTGTTTCACGGTTGAAGGGTTATGTAGTGAGTGAAACTTGATGGAGAAAGGTTTCTTGTATGGAGGAAAGGTGGTGAATGATGAAAGGTGAAGATGAAGATAATATGAAAAAAAAAAAAAGGTGAAAAAATATGGGTGCAGGATAGAGGCTACGTGAATATGGATAGTGGTTGTGAAAAAATGGTAGAAGATGAAGTGTGGTATGGAAATGTTTTTTTTTGTCTGGAGGAAAGGTGAGGGTGAAGGGGTAGTTTTAGATGAAAATGGCTTGAAGATGGTTATGGGTCAAGAGGAATCAATGAAAAACTCCCCCCTGGTTGCTCTACGTGAATGAGCTCCCTCCTAAAAATGAAGTCCCTTCTCCCCTACGTCAAGTTTCCCCCTACTGCTATATGCTTTTTTTATTTTAAAGAAAATAATCATAACAAAAAAAACCAAAACTCCATGCTCCTGTGTATAGCAACGTGAGAAACCAAAAAAAAAAAAAAAAAAAAAAACTCAATGTCTTCTTGGTGAGAAATCGGTGTGTAGTGAAAAGTGAGTGGTGCAAGTGAGTGAAAGTAAGTGAGTAAAAAACGTGAGTGGTGCAAAGCGGTGTACAAGGTACTGCACAAGTCTGTTGTCTTTGTGTTTGCATGGCCAAAAATGGAAAAACCACATAAAGCAAGAAAAAAAATAATTGGTTCCTAACTCAAAACAGAAACACCGAGCAGCATGTTACTATCTTTTTTATTTTATTTTATTTTTTGTTTTTGTTTTTTCTTATTTTCTTGTTTTTTTTAAAAAAAAAACTAGGCTAAGATGGGCTTATACATGGGCTAAGAAAAAGGCTAAAAAAATGGACCACAAATTAATTAATTAACTTTTCTTTTTTTTTCTTTTGTTGCTTTTTTTTATTTTTATTTATTATTTATTATTTTTTTTAATTTTTTTAGTCCTGTCAAAATTGAGTGTTCACAGTTGCCCTCTTTACTTGTTTCTTACTAGATAATAAGAATAACCGTAGTTTTTTCAAATTATCGTCATAAGAAATGAGTAAAGATATGAACTTCAATTTTGTCTGGTAATGCAGAAGATGATAATATACAAAGCAAAGCAAGAACAAATAAAAGCGAAGAGCCGACACGCTCAAAGAATTAGCAGAACTTAACATGCAAGGAGCCGATGCACTCAAAAGAATTAACAGAAAATTAAAATGCATGGAGCTGATGCGCTCAACAGAAATTAAAATGCATGGAGCCGATACGCTCAACAAAAATTAAGATGCTCGGAGCTGATACGCTCAACAGAAACTTAAAATGCACGGAGCCAATGCGCTCAACAGAAATTTAAAATGCATGGAGCCGATGTACTCAACAGATAAATGACAAGAGCCGATGCGCTCAAAATTAAATGACAAGAATTTAAAATGCATAGAGCCGATGCGCTCAAAGAATTGACAGGAGCCGATGCGCTCAAAAGATAAATGACAAGAGTCGATGCGCTCAAAGAATAAATGACAGGAGCCGATGCGCTCAAAAGATAAATGACAAGAGCCGATGCACTCAAAAGATAAATGACAGGAATTTAAAATGCATGGAGCCGATGCACTCAAAAGATAAATGACAAGAGCCGATGCGCTCAAAGAATAAATGACAAGAGCCGATGCGCTCAAAAAATAAATGACAAGAGCCGATGCACTCAAAAGATAAATGACAGGAATTTAAAATGCATGGAACCGATGCACTCAAAGAATTGACAGGAGCTGATGCGCTCAGAAGATAAATGACAAGAGCCGATGCGCTCAAAGAATAAATGATAGGAGCCGATGCACTCAAAAGATAAATGACAAGAACCGATGCGCTCAAAAAATAAATGACAGGAATTTAAAATACATGGAGCCGATGCACTTAAAGAATTGACAAGAGCCGATGCGCTCAAAGATAAATGACAGGAATTTAAAATGCATGGAGCTGATGCGCTCAAATTAAATATGAAATAAAAATCTTTTTTCTTTTTTCTTTTTTTATCTTCCCTTTTTCTTCAAAAAGCCATATGAACCAATAGCGACCATGAAAAGCTCTGACCAATCAAACCCTTATTCAAGTGTTCCTCTTCATCAAATCATTTAGTTGGATTGAAATCCTCTTGACTTCCTTCTTCCCTCTTTATTTCTTACTTCTTTCATTCTCCCATTTCTTCATCATTTTTTTCTTTTTTTTCTTTTCTCTTTTTTTTCATCAGGCCACAGATCTGCAACTTTGTAAAGCCATCAAGCCAAGGATTTGGAAATTCTTTTTGACACAACCATCAGGCCATGGGCCTTTGACAAAGTCTCTTAGCAAAATTAAAACTTCCTTAAACCAGGCACTTTCCTCGAAAAAGCTCATGTAACTAAATCCACTTTCATGCTTTTCTTCCGTGCTTTCTTCAAAAATCTCATTTCCATATCTTCTTTACCTGGGTACCTCTTGCCTTTGAATTACTCCTTGAGATATTATTTTTCATTTCAATCGAAACTTCTAAACTCTTTTTGATCTAAATTGTCCATCATGAGATTACCAATAGATGGTCAAATCATAGTATTGTACTCATGTACAACTTACCTGAAGCATTATGTAACAAACATGCATGGGTTCAAAAGCACAACATGAAAGAAATTGACCAAGTGAACAACTTCCGAACTGGTCTTGGAAGTTTGACTATACAAAAGGATATGTACAAATGATGAAAAGACAAACAAAGATATTGGATTCAAAGATGTGTTGCCCCAGTATGGATTGGTTCAACCTTCATGAAAATGATCTTTATCTGCCTACTAGACATTATGGTCAATGATTTCCTTCTGCCGAAACATGCACAACAAGGTAAATTGAACCAAAGAGAAAGCCCCAGCCTAGAACAGAATTGCATAGGGCGGATGTCCTAATGACCAAAAGATTTTCCCTAACGTAGGTCAAATTGAACTAGGGAAACGAAAAAATTGCCCCAGTTTGGAGTCAATTTGAACAGGACAGAAACTTGTCATAGTGCAAGGCCAAATTGAACAAAGAGAAATTTGCCCCAGTGTAGGTCAAAATAAACCGAAGAGAAATTTGTCCCAGTGTAGGACTAACAAGTAGCTCCTTTTCTTCATTTTCCTTTTTTCTTGTTGTTTTATAAGAATAAGGAATTGAAAACCCAAAACAACACAAACTTTTTGTCTCAAAATTAAAGTTAATGAAAGTGACAGTAATCTTTCATTGATCAGAATGGACTTTTTAAGGCTTGTAACGTGGCTAGGATTTGTGGTTATGAAATGAAGGATATAAGGCTCAAACAAGTGTTTACGGGTTGAATGGGACCAAGGATCCTTGTTCAAAATTAAACTTTGTCAACTAACTTTCGCTTTCAAGTACACTTTTCTTTTATTTTTCTTCATTTCTTTCCCTTTTCTTCTCACTTCAATAATTGACCTTTGTTGTGACCTTTTTCATTTCATTTTCTTTCCTTTTTTTTTTCACAAATCACAACTTTCACTTTGTATTAACCCCTAGTGTAGTGGTAATCCTTGTCCAGGGTTAAATTGAAGAAAATTTTCAAGCTCAAAAAGGGACAACAAGAGATACTGAAAATATGAATTCCTGTGAAAGATAAAGAAAGATGGCCAAACTCCAATTTAAATCTTGAGTGCTCATTTTCAAAAACTTTAATTTTAAGACAAAAGACGGTGCATACCGAATGATAACTTCCTTGCTCCCTTTTATTTTTGTTCTTTTTTTGTTTTGTTTTTTGTTTTGTTTTTTTTTTTTTTTTTGCAAATAATACCTACATACATGGGTTTCATGACCACCAAAAAAAATTTTAGAACGAGAATCTCATGAGATCCAAACCCAAAAAAAAGCAAGAAAAGAAAAAAGGACAACAAGACAAGCATGACAAGAGTCTGAGTGTCAAAAACATAGGAAAAAGAAATAAGTTATGCTGAGATCCATGCAAATCTATTACATTAATGCTTCAAGAAAGTTAACATGAGTTCAACATCATAAAATTCTAAAATGGCAATCACATCAATTAACGTCTCAAATCATCAATTGTTCAGAGGTCCCAAATCACTGAAGGGCGATTGGTATAGACAGAGTGAGATGGTGGAAAGTGAAGTTGTGAAGGTTGCTGATTTTGTATGTAGTTCACTTCAGACTCTCTTTTCCTAAGAGAAAAATCTTTCTTCAAAACCAATTTCATTGTTATCAGTTGCCAATTTGCCAGTTTTTACCAGAACTTCAATCCTCTCCCCCAGCAACTATTAATTCAATAAAGTCTCGATACACAACACCTGCCAGAGTCAACGGTGGTTGCACTTGTGCTGCGAGAACCCTCCACCTTTGGGCATACGGTTTGAAGGCTTCCTCACTTCTTTTCTGCATCGAGCTCAATTGTTCTCGGGTAGGAGCTGTATCCAGATTAAACTTGTATTGATCCATGAATAAATTAGCTAACTCCATCCAACGAGAAATCTTACGACGGTCTATTTGAAGATACCATTCTAAAGCAGGGCCTGTAAGACTCTCGTGGAAAAAACTAATAAGGAACTTATCATCCTTGGACGAAACAACCATCTTGGTTCCATAACTGATCAAATGAAACTGAGGGTTACCACTTCCATCATACTTAGCAAAATCAGGAATCTTAAAACCTTTAGGGATTATGATATCTGTGGTAAGACACAAATCTTCTATTCTAAGACGTCCATAAGTGCTGGGGCCCTTCATTGCCTTGATCTGTTCCTCCATTTTCTCCATCTATTCTTCTTTCATCTTGTCTTTCTCAGTCTTGACATGACTATTTCCAGAGCAAGGCATTGTTGCCTGCTCTGGAACGGATACATGAGGTTGTTCCTAGGTAGGGCCAGCATAATCAAGAATTTCAACATGAGCACTTTCCAAGGTGCGTCACCCTTCCCCAATAGGCATGACCATTGATGTCATCTGAGGTGGTTGTTCACGTATCCCCATAGCGATGCCTGAGGTTACAGTTGGGAAAAATAGAGCAGTCACCGATGACACATTTACATATTCTTCAACCTCATTTGTACCTCTTTTTCCACTGATTAAGCAGATAGACTCTTTCACATCTTCTAATATTGCTTTCATCCTTGCTTGATTCTCAGATATTTCCTTCATTCTCCTTTTCATTTCATCGATTTCTCTACTCAGGTTTCTCCCTATCTCAAGATTATTTGCAGTCATTCTGGTTCAAGGTCTAGTATTGTGAACTCGAGTTTGATTGGTCTCTTCTTTCTTAGGCCGCGCAATGTTTCCTGAACTAGTTTGATTTATTAAAACAAAGATGGAGATAAAATGAATGAGATGCATGAGAAGCATAAGGTAAAATGAATGAGATGCAATGAAATGGAATGAATGAGATGCATAAGGTGAAATGAATGAACTCAGAAGACATTTTTTTCTTTTTTTTTTTTTTTTTTTTTTTTTAAAAAAAAATGCGATCAATGCCATGAAAATGTAAGATGTATATATTTTTTCTTTTTTTTTCTCAAAAAATTATGAATGACATGAAAATGCATGATTTTTTTTAATACTAAGAATGGTATGAAAATGTAAGGTATATTTTTTTATTTTTTGAAATACAAGGAAATGATAAGAAAATGCAAGATGAGGTATATTTTTAGAAATGTCATGCAAATGCAAGATAATGCATGTCTTTTTTTATTTTCTCTTTTGTATGAAAAATGCTATGAATGTCATGCAAATGCAAGATGATGCATATCTTTTCTTTTATTTCTCTTTTGTTTGAAAAAAAATTATGAATGTCATGCAAATGATATGAAAATGCAAGATGAAACATTCCCTTTTTTATGATTTTTTTTTTTAACAAAGAATGAATGATATGAGAATTGAATAGATAAAGAAGAAGTACGCTCCCTTTGTGTCCTAATCAGGTGAAACTTAAAGGTTAGATTTCCTTAAAGTCACGACTCTAATTTAAACAGTCACTATATTCCATCTACCAGTGCAAGGTTTTTAGGACAGATCTAGACTTCTAAAAGTCATGGTCCCCAGATTACCTCTATCTCGAAAAACAAGGATCCAATTCATGAATTAATCACAAGTAGGGATAAACCCTCTCAATATGATTAGTCCATGATACTGGTAACAATCTGAGTGGTGTCCCAACCAATATCAAGTGAGCATGAAGCCTCTCAATAACAAAAGTCGAGACTCCTCCTATTCTTCGAGCTCGCACAGACTCGGGTATAGAGTCCAAAAAGTGTGTGAGATAAGTGATAGTGACGTGTGTGAGGGAGCATATAAACCTGTACAACAAAATTTAAAAGACTAAAGATTACCCCCTAACCTGCAAAACAACATATATACAAAAGCTAGCCAGCAATCATCTACCCTAAGATTTCAACAAATAAGTACAAAAATATATATAAGTTAAAAATATACACAAAATAATACTATCAAGTATTTACATAAAAACATTAATCAAAAACTATTTACAAACAAATAAAAAAAAAAAAAAAAAAAAAAAGGGTAAAATAGATACATAGAGATTATTAAAATTTTGCACAATTAACCATAACAGGCCTGACTCTCCAAGTGTCCCCAGTGGAGTCGCCATCTGTCGCAACCGGGATCGAGGCGAAATAGCAACTTGCGTGATTTTAAAAATGTTTAAAATGGAGTCACCACCAATTTTATTTAAATTTGGAAAAAATTAGAAAACCTTTCTTAGAAAAATAGTCTTTGAAACCAGATTGGATTCGGGAGTCGGTTATGGTTAGGGAAGTGTGGAAACTTAATCCCGCAGCACCCCTAACACACCTGTCTTAAGACGGTACCTTAAGTCAATTGTGCAAAAACTTAATAATCTCAAATTTATTTATTTTACCCCTTTTAAAAAGACTTGGTAAATATTTTAATTTTTTATTATTTTTTTATCATTTTTTTTAAAAGAAAAGAAGAACCAAATTATGAAAACTTAATTTTGGCTTGACAGAATGAAAATTCTGCTCCTACGTACCCTCAAGTGCAATGATGAACTCAAAGTCATGTAGTTCTGTATAAAATAAGTGTGAGTTGATTGATTTTAATTAAAGAAAATATTTTTTTAAGGGATTTTGTTTGAAAACAAATTCATCCTTGCACGGTTTCAAGTTAACACTAAGCTCTTTACTCAATAAACCCTTATGATCCAAACGATATTGAAGATAACATCCGCTATTCAATTATCATCATTAGTCATTGCATTGATCAAAATATTTTTTTTTTTATGAAATTCTTTTTTTTTATTCTATTTTATTTTATTTACTTTTTATTAAAACAACCATATTTTATTTTCTTTTTAATTTTTCATTTTTTGTTGTATTTTAATTTTTTTGTATTTTTTTCATTTATTAAATTTTTTGTATATTTTGTCATTTAATTTTTGAATTTTATCATTTTTATTTTTTAAAAAATATTTTTTAATCTTTTATTATTTTGTGAAAAGAAATCATGGTTGTCATCCTAACTCACTAAGATAAAAAAAAAAGAACTTAACCTAATAAAAACAAAATAAGCCCAAATAGTCAAGCCCAAATTGCACCACTTAAGCCCAAGCATTATTCCCTAATTTTAGAACCAAACAACTAAATAAATAAAAAGAAGAAAACGACAGTCGATAAGAAAGAAAAAAAAAGAAGATCAAAGCAGAGGGGCTGGAACATGGGCTAGGTCCATTGGTGGAGGAGTTCCTGGGCGGAGGAGTGTGCGGTTCAAGCGGTGGTAGCACGGGCGGACGACAGTCTTTGGGTGGTCCGCGACCGGCCGAAACGAGGCAGGGTTCAGCTTGGTCGATGCTCAAAGGTGAGCTCAGAGCTAGTCGGTGAAGCTCAAGACAGCTAGACGAAGCTGGGCAGTGGAGATGCGGGTGTAGGTATTGGGACGGTGGTGAAGCTTAGAAGGGTGGCCTTCACAGGACGTGGTACCTGGGAGCTGAGCACGGTGGGTACGGTGGTGCAAGTTGGATGGAGGTCTCTCGGTGGTTGTTATGGAGGTGAATGGTGGAGGTTGGTTATGGAGCTTGGTGATGGAGGGCGATGGTTGGAAGTGGAGAACAGTGAGGGTGGCTACGTGAGGGAGCTTGTACGTGGGTGATGGTTACAAGGTGAAGGTTGGAGGTGGTGGCTTTTGGTGAGTCAACTCGGTGGCTTTTGAAGATGGGTGGTGGAGGATGAGAATGATGGAAGTGATGGAGGTTAGGAAGCTATGGAGATGGGAACTTGAAGAAGGTGATGAGGTGGTGAGGTGGTGGCTGCTTGGTCACGGTTGGGTTGGCCGTGAGTAGTGGGTGAAGCTTGGAGGTTGGGTGCTTAAAGTTGATTATGGAATATGGTTGTTTGGGTTGGTTATGGGGTGGTGATATGGTGTTTCACGGTTGGAGGGTTATGTAGTGAGTGAAACTTGATGGAGAAAGGTTTCTTGTATAGAGGAAATGTGGTGAATGATGAAAGGCGAAGATGAAGATAATATGGAAAAAAAGGTGGAAAAATGTAGGTGCAGGATGGAGGCTACGTGAATATGGATAGTGGTTGTGAAAAAATGGTAGAAGATGAAGTGTGGTATGGAAATGTTTTTTTTTTTTTTGTCTGGAGGAAAGGTGAGGGTGAAGAGGTAGTTTTACATGAAAATGGCTTGAAGATGGTTATGGGTCAAGAGGAATCAATGAAAAACTCCCCCCTGGTTGCTCTACGTGAATGAGCTCCCCCCTAAAAATGAAGTCCCTTCTCCTCTACGTCAAGTTTCCCCCCACTGCTATATGCTTTTTTTTCTTTTAGGGAAAAATAATCATAACAAAAAAAACCAAAACCCCATGCTCCTGTGTACAGCAACGTGAGAAACCAAAAAAAAAAAACTCTGTGCTGCTAGTGAAAAATTAGTGTGTAGTGAAAAGTGAGTGGTGCAAGTGAGTGGGTAAAAAAACGTGAGTGGTGCAAAGATTAGTATACGATTACATGCAAGGTGTGTGTCTTTGTGTTTGCATGGCCAAAAATGGAAAAACCACATAAAGCAAGAAAAAAAACAATTGGTTCCTAACTCAAAACAAAACACCAAGCAAAGATGTTACTATCCTTTTTATTTTTTTATTTTTTTGTTTTTGTTTTTGTTTTTTTCTTATTTTCTTGTTTTTTTTAAAAAAAACTAGGCTAAGATGGGCTTATACATGGGCTAAGAAAAAGGCTAAGAAAATGGACCACAAATTAATTAATTAACTTTTCTTTTTCCTTTTTTTTTCTTTTGTTGTTTTTTTATTTTTATTTATTTTTTATTTATTTTTGTTTAATTTTTTTAGTCCGGTTAAAATTGGGTGTTCACATTACTTTATGGACTTAAGCAAGCAAGTCGCCAGTGGAATGCAAAACTGACTGGAACCTTAATCCACTCCAACTATGTTAAATCTCAGGTTGATTATTCCCTCTTTACCAAGAAAACTTCCACAGGTTTCACTGTCATACTTGTATATGTGGATGACTTAATTTTGGCTGGAAATGACCTCAATGAAATCCACCACATCAAGGCATTACTTGATCAGAAGTTCAGCATTAAAGACCTTGGTGAGTTGAAGTATTTCTTGGGATTTGAGGTGGCCAGGTCTTCTCAAGGCATTTCCTTATACCAACGGAAATATTCTCTTGATTTACTTCAAGACTCAGGCCTTTTAGGGTGTAAGCCATGTAACACACCAATGGATCTAAAACTAAAACTCAGCAAAGATGTTGGCAATCGACTTCCTGATCCTGCCTTATATCGCAGATTAATTGGCAAGCTCTTATACCTTACTCATACATGCCCTGATATATGTTATGCAGTGAGTAGGCTCAATCAATTCCTTGATGTTCCAACTGATATTCACCTACAAGCAGCACATCGAATCCTGAGGTACTTGAAAACTGCTCCAGGCAATGGAATACTATTCCCATCAAATTCAGATCTTTGCCTTCGTGGTTTCATAGATTCGGATTGGGGTGCTTGTCCTGATACCCGCAGATCCATCACATGCTTTTGCTTCTTCCTTGGCCATGCTCCCATTTCATGGAAAAGTAAGAAGCAAAGTGCCATCTCCCGCTCTTCAGCTGAGGCTGAATATCGAGCTCTTGCTCAAGGAACCTGTGAAGCATAATGGTTACTATATTTACTTCAGGATTTCCATATTGATCACTCCAAACCAGTAGCAATATACTGTGATAATCAGTCTGCTCTACAAATCGCTACTAACCCGGTGTTTCATGAGCGAACCAAGCGCATTGAGCTTGATTGCCACCTGGTTCGAGACAAAGTCATTGCTGGAATGACACACCTCTTGCCCATTGATACTCAGGACCAAGTTGCTGACCTCTTAACTAAACCTCTGCACTTGGGTCCTTTCTCACATTTGTATGCCAAGCTTGGTATGATTGATATACATTCCAGCTTGCGGGGAGTGTTAACTGATATATTTAATCAGTTAGTTAGGTTGTTAACATTCAGTTAGTTAGTTAACTAATTATGCTTAATCTGTTAGTTAGTTAGCTGTCATAGTGTGTATATATATTTTCTGATGTACACATTTATTTATTCATGAATGAGATTTCTCAATTCAAGCAAGTTGAATTCTTCCCTTTTCTCTCATTCATCGATAGCTTGAGCATGCGTGTAGAAGTTTACACATTGTCACTTTGACTGATAAAAGAGGAACAATTGGATACATAGCTCCCGAATTGTTTTATAGTAATATTGGTGGAATCTCTATAAGGCTGATGTCTATAGCTACGGAATGTTGTTGATGGAAATGGCAAATAGATGGAAGAATTTGAACCCACATGCTGAAAATTCAAGCCAAATATTCTTTCCAACTTGGATTTATGATCAATTTAGCAAAGGCAAAGACATGGACTTGAAGAATGGCACAGAAGATGAAAAGAATATAGCAAAGAAGATGATCATAATTGCATTGTAGTGTATACAGCTGAAACCTTGTGATCGTCCTTCAATGAAGCAGGTAGTAGAAATGCTTGAAGGAGAACTTGAAAACCTAACAATGCCTCCAAAGTTATTGCTGTATCCAAATGAAACGCATGCTGAGGATGAAAGACGGAGTTCTGAACAAACCACATCAGATCACTCACCAAATGCTACAAGTGATTTAGGTTTGATTTCATCATTGTTGTGTAAAACAGTAAAACGGTTCTTTATAACCAGTTTAGGGAATTTGGTTACTCACTGCATTATATTTCCAGCTATTAGATTGTGAGATACCGCATTTTTCTGTTATATTTTTTAGTGCTGATACTTTTAGTCTCTTAAATTATATTTCTTTTTTTTTAATAAATTGTTAAATAACTATTAGACTGTATTTTAAAATTTCTTAAAACTATTTAAATTACTCATTGTGGAACTCTTTCATGAATCTCTGGAAGAACAGATTCAGAATTCGAGAGGGAATGTTAATATAGGAGAAGGAACATTTCATTAGGACAATTGTGGACCTCGATTAGGGAAAAGATAAACAGTAAATTTGGTATTTGCAATTGCTAGCTCCTAGCTGTCTACTTTTTAAACTTTGTGAAACTTGCTAGATCAACTACATAAATAATGGAAAAATAAATTAACTAAACTACTCTGACGCTTTGGCACAAACATTTCAGAGTATATCAAAATTCTAAAACATTTTCAATATTTCTATATTTTGTCTAATTTGTCTTTCCTCGAAGCACAAACCCGAGACATGACCATTTTAGCTCATAGACATGTTTTGTTTTATACAAAATCCAGGTCCCTAATTTGCACAACCAAGCCTGTTTTTTTGGTCATGAGCTAGAAGCCCTACTGGACTTAAAGATTAGCAACAAAATCACTCTTAAGAAAAGGTAATATGAATATATTGAGGGCCAGTACATTAATTGTAAAGTGAATATCCTATCTTAGTTCCTGACAAATGAAAAACTTTAACTTGATCTGAAAATTTCAAAAATCGCGTCAAATTAATCATTAATAGAACTTAAATGTCTGATAAAAAAAGACTTATTTAACCTGATTTTTAAGATTCTCAAGAATCAAGTTTAGTTTTTTTTTTTTCAGAGATTAATATGAAAAAATAAGTTTTTCTCATAAACAAGAATGAGTGTTTACTCTTAATTATCTGTCAAATTATGTATCCAATTTGGCAATTTCTCATGCGCCATCTGAACCGCCAAAGTTTAGACAGGCTCATCCTAATTTCTAACTCGAGTTTTGGGCATGCAAATGGGATATAAATTAGATTAAATTACATAACACTCTCTTTAACTTAGAAACATGTGCAATTTATTTATTTTTTGCTTCTAATCCATCGAAACAATAACTCTCTAAACTTACAAATTTATGAAAATGTTGGTACTCCTTATTATTACTCATTTTAAATAGTTAATAAAATTATACATATGACCTATATATATATAATGTTTAACATAAATTTCCAGTCAAAAAAATGTTTAACAATTTATTTAAAAAGTTGTATAAATGTCTCCCTCTCTCTCTCATTGCTTTATCTAATTTTTCAATCAAAGCAAATATTTTTTGCGCACCAAAGAAAGATAATTTGAGTGGTAAAAGTAATCAAATAGTTTAGTTTAATGTGAAACGGGAAGAAATGGGGAAGCTTCTTTTTCTTGAAAGTGTGGCAGCGACTTTATGAACCACTTGTGACAAAGTAAAAGTAAGTGAAATCAAATAAAGTAAGCCAAAATACTATATGATGAGATAGAGATAGTAATGATAATTGAATGACCTATATGGCGAAGAGAATAAGGGTACCAATTAAAACTGCCGTAACAAAGCGGAGTAAAAATATTGGAGAACGAGAAACCTAATAATTACGATATTTTTTTCAACTAATTTGTGTTGATTAATATAGTCTTAATGTAATTTCTCACGGAGTATAGAAAATAAAAATGGATTATATGAGTTGCCGAATGCAATTTGGATTGTTGGAGATAAAGAAATATCAATTATATAAAAGGTTTGTTACCATGCTTCACGCTTTTAAGAACCCTTTTTTATCTATAAAAATGGTAACAAGAAGAGGTACTTCCAATACTACTAGACATGTACTTTTAAGAATCCTAGAAGATTAATTTGTTTTCTGGTTTTTGATATTTTTTATGTAACACATTGGCCAATTAACTCTACCAATCCCTTTCCCTTTGGAGAGGTACAAGCGTAATAACAAAGGAAAACAAAACTATAAATTAAAATTTTCGAAAGCTGCCCGATATCTAGAATTTAGATCCAAATTAAGTGTAATAATGTAATTATCAATATGTAAATTTTAAATCATTTAGTGGTGGTTGCCCGTGTATAGCTCAGTTATGTTTATTTGCTATTCTATTAACAAATGATTGGTCATGCTTAAAATACGAATAAGTGTAATTTCAGTTTACATAAGCAGTTATAGGGCCATAATAATAACAGTTTATATGATTTTTTTTTAAGCGAATGACTGCCAATACTTGAGAAAAGAGTACATTGATCTTGTTCAAAAGCAACACCATCATAGGGCTTGCGTAATTTATTTTTTTTCCTGTCAAAGGGATCAATATGGATATTTTTTTTTTGGTTACAATATGGATAATATTTAATTACAACTTAGACTATTATTTTGCAAAAACCGGCCGGCTATAATATGAATGGAATTCTCTATGTAATTATTGATGTGCATGTATATATTCTGAGGGTCATTAAGTTCTCTTCACTTTCTTGATGTCTAAGATATATAGATTAATTAATTAATTAGAATAAGGGATGGTTAGACCTTAAAAATGGAGTTAAAATGGAAATTGGATGAGTTCTTCTGATTGAAGGATAGGGCAACACTACATTTATAATTAATGGGAATATCGATTAAATATTATAAATTTTAATGTTGATATCAATTGATGAATGGTGATGACAATGGTAGACAATTCATAATAATATCGTTAAATCAATTATTATTAAGATTTAGTTAAAGATATTGGTTAATAATTTAAAATAAAAAATTTATTCTAAAAAGTAAAGTATTAAATGTATTGAAAATTTAAAAAAAAAATATTTTTTATAAAAAATTTCTTATTTTAAATTCTTTAACAAATATCTTTTAAAAAGTTATTAATAAAACTCTTATTATTATTATTATTATTATTATTATTATTATTATTATTATTATTATTATCTCTACCATTGATAAGATTATCAACTCTTATATTCTTATATCAAATAATATATACACTCATTTTCACACTTCATCTAATAATATTCATTATACATATTTTTTTTATCATTTTCTTTCACTCAATCATATCTCTTAAAAAAGATATAAATAGTATATACACTATTAAAAGTGATGTATGACTATATTTTTTCTAAGATTATTGGTGGGTTGGCTTAAAGAAATTTAACATGTGAACAAAATCAAAGTAGGCTTTATCGAAAATAGAGTGATTTCTTCTTCTCTTTCTCTTTCTTCTCTCCTTTTGATGAAAATTTCATCTTTTTATAATTATTTATTTATTTTCTTTATCACCTAATTACGAGTGAATTTAGAAAAAAAAAACACGAGTGAAAGTGTTAAGTGTGAAACAATTAAACTTCTTAGGTACACATTATTTTTAATATTTTGTTATTTGAACATTTAAAAAATAATATCTTTATAATATGCTATTGACATTTAAATATAGTGTAAGATGTAAAGTAGGAGTGTTCATAGGTCCAGTCTGACCCGCGAATCCGATCAACTCGATATAAAATATCCGGGTTGATTCGGGTCATCGAGTCGGTTCGAGTCACACCCAATCAACCCGTTTATTTATTGGTTCGGGTGACGGATTCACAAGTGCAACCCGTGAACCCGACCTGACTATCTGATGACCCGAAGTTAAAAGGCAGTCGTTTTGTGCCATTTATTACATTTTAACTTTCATTTCGATTTTCTAAATCTTCACTTTCATTTTTTATTTCCCATTCCCAATTCTTGTTCCATGTTCCAGAAGAACCCTAGCCCCCTCCTTTTGTCCTCTTCCACATTCCTAATCTCTCTCTCTCTCTCCATCTCCCCTCTCCTTCTTTTATTCTTCTTCTTCTTCTTCCTCCATCCTTCCAATTCACTCTCAATGTCAAGTTCTCTCAAGCTCTCAGCCCTCTTTCACTTGCCATGCACGGCCAAGCACGAGTCTCCACAGCGCACCATCGTGACCAACTGCCTAGATCTGCGTCGCGCCACCATGCCAGAACTTCCGTCCTCCACTGTGATCCACCTCCCTGCAACCAAAATCCATCATCTCGGAGCTCAACCACCACCAATCCTTTGTCCCAAATCAAATCGACCATGGAGCTCCACTGCGCTGCCTCGCCTCGCACGGCTAAGCACGGGTCTCCACCGCAACCAACTTTCCCAAATCTGTCACCACCCCACTCTTCTTTCCTCTGTTTCTTTTTTCAGAGACAAAGTCTCTTTCTTTTTTTTACTTGCAGTTGTTAGTTGCTACTTGGTGTTGCTGATTTTGTTTTGTTTTTTGATTTGGTTTTTTCATTTTGAAAATCTACAACTCAAGTCCATGTGATTCAATGCTTTTGTGCTGTCTATATTGAACGTTATTTTGCATTGTCGGTTTGAAACCAGTTAGTTGTAACTTCTATTCTGACTTTCCCCATCCCGTGGCTTCAAACGGCCGATGGGAACTTAGATGAGTCTCGGAACTCATTTCCCTCAGTCTTTGACGTGATTTCAGCAAAAAAATTTATACTTTTATGCATTTTTTTTTATGTTGTATTAAATTAAAATTTAGTAATTTTTTAAAATTTTTAATCAACCCGATTACCCGACCTGAACCAACTTAATTACAATCGGATTGGTTCGATTCAAGTTACTAGAAAAATTTTCTTAAAATCGATCCAATCTAATCCGACCTTAACTAATTAGTTTAGATTTTTTTTCCCAACAACTTGAACTAACTCGACCCGTGAACACCTCTAAAATCATGCACAAGATATAATATAAGAATAAAAAATTACACTCACATGCTCATACGATGTTTTCTTGCGCGTCATATTTCTGATGCCAAAGAAACATTTTCCTTGTTTATAACTAGCACAAGTAAAATCGTTCATTTCTAAATTCTAATATCAAATGCCCAATGGTTATGGTAGGGAACGTGAAATAAAGGTGATTTATGCTCCAACCAACAGAAACTTCTCCATGATTATTATAGGATTCTAGTCTTCTAGATGTACCGTCTCATAAGTTCCCAGATAAAATTAGGAAATAATCAAAAGCAAGAGAGATGCATATGCAGGCAAAACTAGACTAAGTCGTGATTGGAAGAGTGACCCAGATATGACAAAAAAAGGGGGAGACTTTAAGGCACTTAAACTAATCAGTGGGCTTATCCTTATGGATATTTTCATATAAAATAAAATCTTAAGAAACATAGGGTTGCTTTCAAATGACATATACATATTCAAATAAATCAGTGTTGGTCTGCATAAGATGACGTGTTTGCTCGCACGTCCCCTAATAAACAAAGGGCACATAGGTAGCCCGGCCAATCTGTGAACATGAAGCCCCAGTTTTAAAGGGCATTCCCCATTCTCTCACCTCCTTGCTTCCTCTTCCTTAATTTCCCTTTCTTTTGTGGAATCCAATCTAGCTAACGCTTTTACATGCTTAAATAGCCAGAATCAGCATCATCTTCGTCACATATCACCATCACCTTCTAGTGAGATCAAGGGTCAAGATTATTCATTTTGTAACACAGTTCCTAGCTCGAAATTGGAAGAAATGGACAGTAGCAGCAACCCATATATGAGTGAACAGGAAGACACTGATATGGGTGAAGAAAACATTGCTGAATCCCCTCCTTCTACCATCGATAGCTGCTTGGTCACTTCTTCCCCTAAAAGAAGGTCAGTCTCATCTCATGACCTACCAATATTACTATGATTCCAACTAATTAATTAATTGTGTTAATTGATGCAATTAAATTTTGTTGAAAACTGAAACTGCATAAGGAATCATACCATGCTATTGACTAGTTGTATGTTATATAATTGAGAGAAACTGAAATGTAAATGGGATTTGTGTGAGGAGGAGCAGGCGAGGCATAGAGAAAAGAGTAGTGCAAATCCCAATGAAGGAGGTGGAGGGTTCTCAGAGCAACAACACTCCACCCTCCGATTCTTGGGCATGGAGAAAGTACGGCCAGAAACCCATCAAAGGCTCCCCTTATCCCAGGTTAGTAGTTAGTACTAGTACTCAACACACACTATACCCATTAATTCCATTTCATGCATCCCTTAAATTGAGATTACAAAACTGGCATAAAATCAACATTTATTGCAATTTACTCCTTTTAAGACAGTGACAGTCCTACTTCTACTCTTATAAAGTAACAGTAATTTTAGACCTAATACCAAGTAAGTATATTGAAATTGTGATCCTCATGGTCATGGATCCATGCATGGTGAATACTATAGTAAATAAGATGTTGTTTGTGATTGAACAGAGGATACTACAGGTGTAGCAGTTCAAAGGGCTGCCCAGCAAGAAAACAAGTGGAAAGGAGCCATGCGGACCCCACCATGCTCCTCGTAACCTACTCCTCCCACCACAACCACCCCTCCCCACCTTCTAGAAACAACCACACTAAATCCAACAAGAAACCCGATCCTCAGATCAGCTTCCATCCGAAACCCCAACCCGATGAAAGGTTTGCGGATCTTGCCACCGCGGATGAGTTGGGATGGTTCCGCCAAATGGAGGCGACAGCAACGGCGTCCTCCTACGCCCTTCTGGAGAGCCCCATTTTCGCTGGGCACGAAGCTGACGTGGCGTCCGTGTTGTTGCCGATGGGGGAAGAGGAGGAGTCGCTGTTCGCGGATCTCGGAGAGTTGCCGGAGTGCTCGGTGGTGTTCCGCCGAGGGGTGCTGCTGGGCCTTGGTGGGATGTGCGTGCGGGACCACCAGTTGAGGCAATGAGCTTCTCCCGTGTGACACGTGTCTCGGCCAAATTGGGGAGCTGTTGGGCTCTTCTTCTCTTCGTGCACCGCAAGATACCCCAAACGTTTCGATTTTTCCTTCTTTTTTTTATTTTTCTTAAATTATTTGGTTTTCTTGATTTCAGCGTAGAAGAAAGAAGAAAAATACAAGTGGATAAAAGAAACGAATAGAAAAAGGTGCAGTTGGGAGGATTCTGTCTCCACGTGGTTGTAATAATTACATAATTTGGCCGTTTTTTTAACAGCTGGCATCACACCGTTTCTCGTTGGGAATAATAGTAGTTGACATTTATAAAATTATAATTTCTACTTCACGGTATTTTTTATCTCACTTTTTATAATAATGATTAAATGAGATAAAATAATTAAAAATAAATAATATAATTACTAGTATAAAATATAATATAAAAAGTGATGAAATTTTTTTTGATAAAAATATCAGAATTAAAATTATAAAACTAGGTCAAAACTACAATCATTCTTAAAAATATATTTATATATATTAAATGATGATTTAAATACGACGTAATAATTCGTAACACCGTAAGAATTTCTCATTGGTATAAGATATTTAAGTGAGGCCTACTGTAATAAAATTATCAAGGCAGAATCTAAGCTGAGTTTTTTTTTGTCTTAAGTAGGAAATTTTTAAAATGTTACGTTCTCATATTTATATATACATTATTTTATATTTATAAATTTTTTATCTTATATTTATATAATTTTTATCATTTAATTATAATAAATCATATCTTTTTATAAAAAAATAATAAATCATATCTCGTATCTTAGACTTTCAATACACCTTTATTCTAATTTTGTTACTTAATTCTCAATATGAGATATATGAAACATAGTAATGTGAATTTAGCATTATTATACCATTTTTATGTTCTTTTTTTAAAAGATGATTCTATGAAACAATAACAATGCAATTATCATTTTTTTTAACGTAGCATCAAACCACAAATACCACATCTCTAGAATGAATTGGTAATTTTTAGTAGTGTTGCGACCGTAATCGCGGCGGGAGTGGCGAAACAATATAAATAAGTTAGGAGTCGCCACTAATTTTATTTAATTTAGGAAAAATTGGGAAACCTTTTTTGAAAATGGTCTTTGGAACCAGATTGGATTCTAGAGTCGGTTATGCATAGGAAGAGTGGAGACTTAATCCCACAAAGACTTCTAATACATCCGTCCTAAAACTACTCTTTAAATTAGTTATGCAAAAACTTAATAATCTTATAATATATTTGTTTTACCCTTTTTAAAAAAAAAAAAAAAAAAACAAAGAATTTGAGAAAATATAAAATTTGGCTTGACATAATAAAGATTCTCGCTCCTACGTATCCTCAGTGCGAGAATGGTGAACTCAAAGTCACGTAGCTTTTTAAAATAACATGTGGGTTAGTTGATTTTATTTAAAGAAAAGGTTTAATTAATTTTTTTATTTTATAAAAATTTGAATTAACAAGTCGTCGCGACTGTTAATCAAATTAAAGTTTAAATGAGTGAAGCTTGCGATCACGCTGAACGTCACCACTAATTGTTAAATTTATTATTATTAGGTAAAAAATAAAATGAATTTTGAACTTTTATTAAATGATAATTTATTTAAAATAATTTGAATCATTAGGTTGTCACAACTCGGATGATCCAAATAGTTCAAGATTAACAAGTTCATGTCATGGCTCTGTTAATCCTATTTTAAAAAATTATTTTACTTTTATTATATTTTGTTTGTTGTCCCTTTTTATCTTTATTAGTTTTTAGATTTTTTTATTTTAGTCCATTTAGGCCTATTTCAAAAAAAAAAAAAAAAGCTACCAGAATTCTAAAACAAACAAAAAAAAAACAAAAAAAAAAAAAAAAAAAAAAAAACTCACGAAAACGAAAAAAATGAAACAGAGGAGCAAGGAAGATGAAGACCAACGGCAACGGTGGGTTAGGCTAGTTCGGGTTGGTGAAGCGCCAAAGATCGGGTCCGCATTGATCGGTGTGCGGTGGAGCTACCATCGGCTCGGTTCGGGGTATGCTTGCTGGGTGGTGGTGGTTTGAAAAAGGAAAGTTTATGGTGAAGGGGAAGTTGAGGTGGTGGTGTTATTGAGGATGGTTACAGTGGTGAAGAGAATGAAGATGGAGTAAAAAAATGGTTATGGAGGTGAAAAGATAGGGTGTGTTTGTGAGGAAGATGATAATAATGGCTGGTGAGGAAGATGGAAGTATAGGTGTCTGTATACGAGAGCTTACGGGAATGGAAAAATTAAAAGTCAAAGTCAAAGTATTAAGCTGAAGGTGTTTCGTGAGTGAAAGTTGAAGGTTTTTGTGTGTGGGGGTTATGAGTTAATATAAGAAGGGCTTAGGTAGAAGTGTTTGAGTTGTAGTGTGATTAGGAGTTGTTAGTGATAAGTGATGGAGTTTGTTTTCGGATGAGTGTTAGGATTGGTTTAAGATAGTGATGGGATTTGATTAGGATAAGTTTGTTTATGATGAGTTTGAGTTAGTTTAGGATATGGGTTATGGGTTGGATAATGGATGATAATGGTGGGCTTTGGATATTGGGTCAATGGGTAGGTTAATGGATTGAAATTTGGATATTTATTTTTTTAAAAAAAATTTAATTTAATTTTATTTACAAAATATCCCAGACAAAATTTGGTGTTCACAGTTACCCCTCTTTACTTGTTTCTTACTAGATAAAAAGAATAACCACAACTTTTCATTTTATCATAGTGAGGAACGAGTAAAGAAATGAACTCAAATTTTGTACGGGAGAAACAAAGAAACAACATGAGAACAAGGAAGCGTGACAGTTTCAAAGGTAAAATGACGTAAATCTAAATGACAAAAGCCGATACGCTCAAAAATAAATGACAGAGCCGATGCGCTCCAAAAACTTAAATCACGAAATTTAAATGACAAAGTGAGCCGATGCGCTCTGAAAAAAAATGACATGAGCCGATGCGCTTAAAAAGAAAACGACTGAAATTTAAAATGCATAAAAACGATACGCCTAAAAGGGATTTCAAATGCGAAGAGCTAATAATTAACAATTAACAAAAATTAAAAAGTATGGAATGATGCTCTCAAGATGCAAGGAGTTGGGTTGCTCCAAACAATTTAAAAATAAGGAGCCAATGCGCTCAAAAGAATTTAAAAACATGGAGTCGATGCTCTTAATAATGCATGGAGCCGATGCGCTCAAAATGCAGTTAGCTGATGCGCTAAATGATGCATGAAGCCGATGCGCTCAATGATGCATGGAGCCGATGCGTTCAAAATGCAAGGAGCCGGTGCGCTCAATGATGAATGGAGCCGGTGCGCTCAATGATGCATGGAGCCGATGCGCTCAAAATGCAAGGAGCCGGTGCGCTCAATGATGCAAGGAGCCGGTGCGCTCAATGATGCATGAAGCCGGTGCGCTCAATGATGTATGGAGCCGGTGCGCTCAATGATGCATGGAGCCGATGTGCTCAAAATGCAAGGAGCCGGTGCGCTCAGTGATGAATGGAGTCGGTGCGCTCAATGATGAATGGAGCCGGTGCGCTCAATGATGCATGGAGCCAGTGCGCTCAATTATGTATGGAGCCGGTGCGCTCAATGATGCATGGAGCCGGTGTGCTCAAAATGCATGAAACAATTTGTGTCAGTAAGTCATAGACTTAAGATCTTTTCATTCTCAATCTTTTTCCTTTCCATTTTTCTTTTCTCTCCTTTCTTTTTCCCCTTTTTTTCTTTTTTTTTCTTAAGAAAAATAAACCAACGACAATTTTGGAAAGCTTTAACCAATCAAACCCTTGTTCACGTGCTTTTGCCTGTTGGACCTAATGGTCTTAATCCTACTTACCCATCCTTTCTCTCCTTCTCCTTTTTTTTCATCTTATTTTCCTGTTTTACTCGCTCTTAACTACTCTCTTTTTAGGAATTAAGATGACAATCTCTTGTTGTGAACCCTTGCTTGGAGCTACCGGTCTTTGCGAGAAAATTTTTGCCCCAAAGATTCGTTCATTGATCATTGATTTCCCGCAATGACTTCGATGACTAAGTCGTCTTTTTGTTACTCTTCCTCAACATATATTCTCGAAATTTTGCCCCAAGATGCCTAATTGAATGCGAACCAAGTTGCTCCCTGTGTAGCCAATTGATCGCAACTAAAATTGCTCCAGTTTAAGCAATTCCAATTTATTTGCCTTGACTCTTGCTTAAACTGCCTTTTCGAGTTTTCAACATAATGAGCTTCGAAACTTATAAGTTCTTTTCGATCTGAAAAATTCATCAGGGGATTGCCATCAGATAGTCAAATCATGATGTTGTACTCTTATTCTCCTTATTTGAAACAATACGTAACAAATGGACATGGATTCAAAAGTATGACATAAAAAGAATTTATTAGGTAAACAACTTTTGATTTGGTCTTGGAAGTTTGACTCCACAAAAAAAACCCAAATGAGGAAGAGGTGTTGACCCGATACGAATAGATTTGACCTTCATGAGACCAATCTTTAGTTGCCCACTAGACATTATGGCTAAGGATTTTCTTCTGCTGAACATCTACATTAAGCCAAATTGAACTGAAGAGAAATTTATCTTTGTCTAAGACTGAATTGTATAGGACCAAGACCTATCCTAGCGACTAAAAGATTTGCCTAAGACAAATTGAATCAAGGAAAAATTGCTCCAGTTTAGAGCTGAGTCGAATGGGGTATAAACTTGTCCTAGTGTAGGGCCACATTGAACCGAAGAAAATTTTTTCCAGTTTAGGACAGGAAGGAAAAATTGCCCCAATTTAGAATCGAGTCGAACGACGTACGAATTTGTCCTAGTGTAAGTCTCTTTCTTTTTTTCTTTTCATTCTCATTCATTTTTTTAGGAACAATGAACTAAATACTTGGATGAGCATAACATTTGTCTCAAAATTAAAGTTAACGAAAATAACAACAACCCTTCATTGATCAGAATGGACTTTTTAAGGCTTGTAACGTGGCCAAAGCTAGAGGTTATGAAAGGAAAGATATAAGGCTCAAACAAGTGTTTAAGGGTGGAATGGGAATAAGGATCATTAAACTTCATCGATTGCTTTTCCACTTTCAAACACTTTTATCTTACTATTTTCCTTTTCTTTCCAATTTCATTTCATTTTCTTTCATCCTCCTTTCCCTTCTCTTTTTTTTTTTGCTTTTTTTTTCATCATTTTTTATTTTTACTTCTTGTCCTTTTCACCTTTTCTTCCTTTTCCATTATGCTTCAGAACATTCATCGTCGCAATTAACCTTTACTTCATGCTATCTCCTAGTATAGAAACGATCCTTATCCAAGGTTTATTGAAAAAAATCAAGATCAAAAGGGGTAACAAGGGATAAAAATGATGAAATTTTGTAAAAGATAGAGAAAAATGGTCAGTCTTCATTTTCAAATCATGATTGTTTATTTTCAAAACTTTAATTTTGAGACAAAAAGATTGTGCAAACCAAGTGCTTACTTCTTTGCTCTTTTTTCTTTTCTTTTCTTTTTATTTTTTTATTTTTTTTATTTTTTTATTTTTGCAAAGACACTTACACACGCGGACTCGACTGAGAATTATCAAAGAAGATGCTTTGAAGAAATGAAAGAAAGACAAAGTGATGAAAGGAAACAAGGTACCCATGCAAATTCATTACATTAATATTTCAAGAAAGTTGACATCAGTCCAACATCACTAAATATCACTTCAAGAGTTGTTAATAATATTAGGTCCAACTATTTCTTCAATGTCAAGCTTCCTATAAGCAATTAACTTCCTTACTACAGTCTTGAAGGATTCACAATCTTCAATTGAGTGTCCTAGGATATCCATGTGGTATTTGCAAGTTAAACTCAGATTATACCCCATTGGGAATGGTGGTTCTAAGGGACGTACAAGAGTTCCCGAAATGATGTGAGTATCAAACAACCTCTGAAAAAGATCTGCATTCGAAATGGACAATCTTGGGAAAGGGGTAGCTTCTGAGGGCGAAAACGGCCTTGATTTTGGAAGTTTGGCTGAAGTTGTGGTTGATTTGGGTAATTTTGTGGGGGTGGAGGTAGATATCGAGTATAGGTTGGGCGAGTTAGTCCATATGGTTGGGGTATGGGGATGTTGTTGATTTGGAATTGTGGAGTCAGGGTGATGTTTGTAGTTGGTATAATTTGGTGTGGGGGTAGTAAGGAGGTGTAAGTGTATGGTATGACAAATGAAGGTTAAGGTTATATGGTGGTGATGACTTAGGTATTGTGGGGAATATCGAGGCCCGAAGGTCCGTTGATCTTGGACGTAATTCACATCGTGCCCGATCTTTTTTTGGGATCCTTTCTTAGTAGTGATATCCTCCTCCAGTAGTGCTCATTGGCAACTTCCCGCTTTGGATAAAATCTCAATTCTTTCCCCAAGAGCGATCAAATCAAATAAATCTTTATAAGTCGCCCTACCCATTGCTCCGATAAAAGGATTTCCCAGGGTTCCCAAGAAATATGAGCACATCTCAGACAGTGTTAATGAGGGTTGAACTTGAGTCACCAAGACTCTCCACCTTTGTGCATACTGCTTAAAAGATTCATCATTTCTTTTCTGCATTGAGTTTAACTGTTCTCGAGTTAGAATTTGTTTCGTGTTGAACTGACATCGTCCCATAAACAGTTTTGCCCAGTCATCCCAAGAAGAGATATTGGAAAGGTCTTGTTGGATACACCATTCCAAAGCAGTCGGTCAAATTAGCAAGCTTTCATGGAAAAAGTGAGAAGGAACTTCCATCCTTCGACCAAATTGACATTTTGGTAATATATGATTTTAGGTGAAAAAATGGGTTGGTGCTCCCATCATATTTGTCAAATTCTGGAACCTTAAAGTCCTTTGGGATGATAATGTTGGCAGTAGGGCACAACTCTTCTATTCCAAGAAGACCATAGGTGTTAGGACCCTTAATTGTTTTGATTTGCCCATCCATCTTTTCCATCCATTCTTCATCCCTCTTATCATTTTGAACGGCCGCAGGACCAGTACTAGTAGGAAATCCCGTTGATGTCGGGATTGACATATGCGGTGGTTCCCACGTGAATTCAACATTACCATGGACTTCATTTTGAGTATCCTCTGACGAACGATGCCCTTCTCTAATAGGAATCATTAGTGATGTAGTATTTGATGTTCCTCCCACAAAAGGCATCTCAGTGGTGGCCCCAGGGTTTGCCCCCATGGAAGTAATATTTGGTGGGTGCAGGTGTGCCCCAGTCATTCCTATATCTCCGACTGTTCCCATCAAGGTGAGGGTCTCCCTCATGGCTAACAACATTTCTTCCATTCTTCTCTGAGACTCTGTCATCTCATTTATCCTTCCTTTCACTTCATCTACTTCCATATTCAAATTCCTTCCTTCGTTCTCAGCTACCATCGTTGCAAGCTTTATTCGAGACCTTGTGTTGTGAACTCGGGTTTGATTGGTGTCTTCCTTCCTTGGTAGCGCAATGGTGCTGAACACGGTAACACCAAACAAAAATAATGAGATGAAATGAAATGAATGAGATTCATGAGATATATGCAATGGATGAAATAGAAACATTTGTTCTTTCTTTTTTAAAAAAAATACAATGAATGTCATGAAAATGCATAATTTTTTTTATTTAATTTTTTTTAGAATGCTAGGAATGCCATAAAAATGCATGATTTTTTTTTTTATTTAATTTTTTTTAGAATGCTAAGAATGCCATGCATGATTTTTTTATTTTTTTATTTTGTTTAAATGCTAGGAATGCCATGAAAATGCATGATTTTTATTTATTTAATTTTTTTAGAATGCTAGGAATGCCATGAAAATGCATGATTTTTTTTTTTTATTTAATTTTTTTAGAATGCTAAGAATGCCATGAAAATGCATGATTTTTTTTTTTTTTTTAAATGCTAGGAATGCCATGAAAATGCATGATTTTTATTTTATTTTTCAAATATGCCATGAAAATGCATAATGCTATTTTTTTTAAAAAAAGATGGCTATATAAAGAAGTTAAAGTTCGCTCCTTCGTGTCCCAAGATATTGCCTTAAACGGAGGAATTCTATCGAAGGATCTATGGGTCTTTCTCGATTCGTGATAACTCTCGTTTGGTGGCTTTTCTATTCTCAAGGTCTCTAGAGCCAAGTCCTATTTCAAAATGTTGACCACAAAATAGTGGGTAAACCACTAGGTGTGGGACATTTGT
This sequence comes from Ormosia emarginata, assembly GCA_029884605.1. NCBI lineage: Eukaryota > Viridiplantae > Streptophyta > Magnoliopsida > Fabales > Fabaceae > Ormosia > Ormosia emarginata. The sequence continues at coordinate 9,263,068 of JAQQTP010000054.1, read as the reverse complement.
GAAAAAGCTTATCTAGATGAGGTTTCGCAATAGCCAAACAGGGATGTACATCCAAAATGGTTATCACTACACAACCTCTACTTAACTTAAGCTTCACTCAGACCAGTGTATAGGGCCCCACTCAAATGTGTGATAGATGTGTAGGTGTGGTGGGTGTAGGGAGCATACAAACATTCATTATCCTAAAAAGTACCCGCATCCTGCAAAATAAAAACAAAAACAAACAAAAATTCCAAGAGAAATTCTCTATCCTAAGGTTTTAATAACAATAATAATTAAAATAATTTAAATAATTAAAAAGGAAAAAAAGATAAGACAAATATATAAAGATTACAAAATTTTGCACAACAAACTTATATGGGCTTGACTCTAAGTATCCCTAGTGGAGTCGCCATCTGTCGCGACCGTAATGTGGCGGGAGCGACAAAACAAAAATAAATAATGTTAGGAGTCGCCACCAATTTTATTTAATTTAGGAAAAATTGGAAAATCTTTTTTGAAAAATGGTCTTTGGAACCAGATTGGATTCGGGAGTCGGTTATGCATAGGGAAGGGTGGAGACTTAACCTCACAGCACCCCTAATACATCCGTCCTAAAACGGTTACCCTAAATTAGTTATGCAAAAACTTAATAATCTTATAATATATTTGTTTTACCCTTTTTAAAAAAAAATAAAAAAAAACAAAGAATTTGAGAAAATATAAAATTTGGCTTGACAGAATAAAGATTATGCTCCTACGTATCCTCAGGTGCAATGAGGAACTCAAAGTCACGTAGTTCTTTAGAAAATAAGTGTGGGTTGGTTGATTTTATTTAAAGAAAAGGTTTAATTATTTTTTTTTTATTTTATAAAAATTTGAATTAACAAGTCGTCGCGACTCTGTTAATCAAATTAAAGTTTAAATGAGTGAAGCTTGCGTCACGCTAGACGTCACCCACGAATTGTTAAATTTATTATTATTAGGTAAAAAATAAAATGAATTTTGAACTTTTATTAAATGATAATTTATTTAAAATAATTTGAATCATTAGGTTGTTACAACTCAGATGATCCAAATAGTTACAAAATTAACAAGCTGTCACAACTCGGTTAATCCTATTTTAAAAAATTATTTTACTTTTATTATATTTTGTTTGTTGTCCCCTTTTTATCTTTATTAGTTTTTAGATTTTTTTTATTTTAGTCCATTTAGGCCTATTTCAAAAAAAAAACTACCAGAATTCTAAAACAAACAAAAAAAAAACAAAAAAAACAAAAAAAAAACTCACGAAAACGAAAAAAATGAAACAGAGGAGCAAGGAAGATGAAGACCAACGGCAACGGTGATTAGGCTGGTTCGGGTTGGTGAAGCGCCAGCAATTGGGTCTGGTTGCAGATTGTGCGGTGGAGCTACCGTCGGCTCTGGTTCGGCGTATGCCGCTGGGTGGTGGTGGTTTGAAAAAGGAAAGTTTATGGTGAAGGGGAAGTTGAGGTGGTGGTGTTATTGAGGATGGTTACGGTGGTGAGAGAATGAAGATGGAGTAAAAAATGGTTATGGAGGTGAAAAGATAGGGTGTGTTTGTGAGGAAGATGATAATAATGGGTGGTGGGAAGATGGAAGTATAGGTGTACGTACTACGAGCTTACGGGAATGGAAAAATTAAAAGTAAAAGTCAAAGTATTAAGTGAAGGTGTTTCGTGAGTGAAAGTTGAAGGTTTTTGTGTGTGTGGGTTATGAGTTAATATAAGAAGGGTTTAGGTAGAAGTGTTTGAGTTGTAGTGTGATTAGAAGTTGTTAGTGATAAGTGATGGAGTTTGTTTCGGATGAGTGTTAGGATTGGTTTAGGATAGTGATGGGATTTGATTAGATATAAGTTTGTTTATGATGAATTTGAGTTAGTTTAGGATATGGGTTATGGGTTGGATAATGGATAATGGGCTGGATATTGGGTCAATGGGTAGGTTAATGGATTGGGCTGGATATTTATTTTTTTAAAAAAAATTTAATTTAATTTTATTTACAAAATATCCCAGACAAAATTCGGTGTTCACAAGTAGTATGAAATGGAACATTGAATGCAATTATCATTTTGTCTTTTTTTTTTCTTCATATATATGGAGACATATCTAGTGAAAAGAATTTTTATTGTGAGAAGGTGAAAAAAGTGAATCTTGACCATACAACATAAAAAAATTACATATATTTATATTTTAATCTTAATCATTCACGTAAGATCTAATAATTAAGATTTATTCTTCTCATCTCTTATAATAAACGCTCTTCTCTCACACACACACACACACACACACACACACACACACATACACACACTTTTTATTACATCATTTTTACACCACTTTATGTTTAAATAAATAATTAGTTTTTCAAACAAGACACACGCACACACACACACATATATATACACACACTTTTTATTACATCATTTTTACACCACTTTATGTTTAAATAAATAATTAGTTTTTCAAACAAGAAAAAGTGTAAAGATTGCGTAGAGCAGTGAGGCACTCAAACTTTCTGTAACAAAACCCATTTTCTTCCTTAATTGGTAAGGTAAGTTAACATTGTTTTATTATTTAATTTTTTAAAATGATTTATTGATAGCACTTGTCTTTTTTGTCTTTACTTAGATATCATCACATCCTTTTAAGTATATGACTAATCTCGATCGAGGTCCTGACACCACTTGTCTTTAGGAAAAGAAAACTATTACATAAGTTGAAATAGTTCCCAAATACCATAGAATAAAGGGTGGCAGAAAACATAATGCGAATATTTACACAGTCAAACAGTACAACAGAATTAGAGGTACTCATGCAGTCATGCCAAAACTATCTAATGCTAATGGTAACTGACTCGGGCTGTTCCCAAGCTTCACCTTGGAGCTTGGAATATATTGTTTCTATTCGGGCCTCATTTTTCTCCCTTACTCTCATCATAATCAAAACAACATCCTATCATTTTCTTATATCAGGTTGCTTGTATAAAGAATGCTAAAATAGCCAAGTGGGGCAAGACAGAAGACACCATGCAAATCGTTGCTACCTTTGGACATTGGCACAACGAATGAATTTCCCATACATCATCAGAACCATTTCACATTGGGCACTAATGTTTTATTATATGCACAAAATTATTTCGTATAGGCAAGATGTTTCAAAATAACTTCCATAGAAAAAGCTTGATTTTATTTATAATTTTTAATTTGAGAATCTCCTTCCAAATATCACTGATAGCCCTTACTCCAGTTTACTCTATTTGATCGATCATCTAGGAGAAATTGCAGAGTTTGACAGATTATATACCATGCCCATCTGGAGCAGCACAAGAAAATATGGAACTAGAGCCAGTAATTCAAAATCTAGAATGCCTAAAAGTTAAATTTTGTTCTAGCTTTGATAAAATTAGCACCATCCTCTGCCTCATTTCATAATCTAGTATTCCATAATCTAGTAGCTTGGGATATGTCCAATTTTCATCAAACATCAATTGACCTATTTATTATCACATTCAATTTTCATAAGTTTGGTGCATTTCACAACACAAGATAAAAAGACTGCAAAATGATTGACCTTAGGGTTACCAACAAATGGGGAGAATAAGTGGAAAATTGAATTGCACTCAAGAAACTGGAATATTCGGAACTCAGTGGTCTAACAGACACACGTTCTAAGTTAAGTGAAGCCGAGTCTAGCAAACAAGCAACCTAACATATGAGAAGTTGGATGTTATATATTGGTAGTAACTCAAATTCCACTTCAAACTGATTCGAAATCCATAAAGCGATTAAGTAACAGAGACTGCATCAGTAACATCAACACAAATGATGGAAAATTCTCAACTAAAAAAGCGTGCTAACTGTTACTAATCAACTAAAATAAGAAACTAATCAAGAAGAAACGATATGGGGCGAGACAAAAACCAGTATTCATGTAAAGCAAAGATAAACATGCCAAAGGTAATTGAAAATGTAAGATGATCTTGATTAGGCTTAAAGTAATTAAGTGTCTAACAAAACTTCTTTGATTAGCTCATAGTAGAGCAAAGACAAAACTCATCTGTTTAATGAGCACCATTCATCTTGATCCCGCAAAAGTAGACCTACTCTTCCTGGTGCGGGCATTTGTATGAGTTCGCTGTCCTCGACAGGGTAAGCCATCCACGTGCCTGATCCCTCTGTAACACTGAATGCTCACCAACCTTCCAACATCCCTCTGAACACATTTTTTCTGATAACAACCAAAACAATCATATATATTAAACATTATTGAACAAACACAGGGTGTATAAATAACAAGTAATAAAGAAGATGAGTACCAAATCATTTCCAATCAAGTACTTGGAAAGCAATTCGCGTAGGGAATATAATTCTCTTTTGCTTAGGTCCTTGACATATTTGTTCTCAACTCCAAGCTCACACACAATGTGGTGAGCTTTGGAATGGCCAATTCCATGGATATGCTGAAGAGCATACTCAAGGCGCTTGTTATCTGGGATCTCCCCTCCAACACCACCTCCAATGTTTATATATTGTACACGCACACCCCGAAGCTGCACAAGATAAAAAGGGTGAAATTGATTCCAATTTTTTATTATTGAGAAATGGAAAGGCTCACAATTTTGTAGAGAGAATGTACAAGAAAAGCCCTAAGCAAAGTTAAATCGAAACTAAGAAACAAAGCCAAACCTTAGGCAAAATCATAAAAGCAAATTTTGATTTTGTGGTTGAGCTTGTGAATTGTGATAATGGATTAGAAACACAGGATAGATTAAATGAAATCTCTATAAATGAAAAAGACAGAAAGCAAAAACCCTGGAACGACGTAGGTGGAGGAAAACTGACCGATAAGTTTTGACGAAGGCGGAGAGCAATATCAGAAATTATTCCTGAAGAACCACGCAGTCGCAGACCAAACATCCTGGAGTTGGAAATGGAGGATTTGCAGTTTCCACTTGCAAGTAATGTCGGATTGGGATGGTCGGGGGAAAGATGGCACTGAGATTTCCCAACTCAACCGGTTGTTCTTTTCTAGATACCTTGTTTGTTTAAAATCAAACAAAAAATGTGATGTTTGGAAATTAAAGCACAAAAATTTGAGAATTACTTCTTTTTTTCACAAATTTGAGAATTAATTTAATTTGTAAACAATTATTTTATTTTAAATATTTTAAAATAACAATTAATTTAGATTTAAGATTTTTCGGTTTAGAATAAAAAAATTTAAAAAATAAAATTAGTTTAATTTTAAAGTTATTTTAATTTTAATTGTGTACATATAAAAATTCACAAATATAATTCAATTTAAATGAATATAATTTTTAAATTACGTCAATTCAATTTTATTTTTTAATAATTCCAAACATAGTGTTACTAAATTCATATTAAATAATAATAATCTCTCATGATTTAAAAGGGGAGGAGAGTATGCTTAAGCCCCTCTCTCTCTTTCTCTATTCTCTCTTGTTCTGATTTTTCCTTTTGTGAGAGTGTAGTAACGGGAGTCTGTCATTTTTCTTCTTTGTGGCAACTCCATTGTCTCCTCTTCTTTAGTTTTGTTGTGTTTTTTCAATAAGCGACTCATACTTGTTAGATCTTAAACATGTTTATCCATATTTATTTCTCTTAATGACATATCTTGTAATTTTGATTTTATTTTTGTTGTCTCTTTTATTAGTGTTTTGGTTTCTCCTTGTGATTATTCTTACCTTGATGGTCTTGCGAGTGGGAGATATTTTCAAATCAATTTTGAGAAAAGACGTAATACACTCTTTCAACTGCAACACTTTTAGTATTAGTTTCAGATGTGAAAGATGTTTATATATCGATAGTTTGTTTTCGGGTAATTACACAATAGCGAAAAAATTTCACAATACAAAAATTCAAGATCCAGAGGAATTAACCAAGAAATAGAAACATGAAAGTAATACGTAGAGGCCACAAGCACACCTGCTTAATATCTCTCAATGCAAACAGTCCAATACAGAGTTCCCCATTCACAATCTTCTGTTCAAAAATAGGATGAACACAAAGTCAAGTGATGTGAAAATAACAAAATAATAACTAGAAGACACTTAATGATAAATGAGCACATTGCAACACCAAATTTTACATATTGTGCTAAAAAAACTACTTACCAACCCATCTAGGTTCTTCTAACTCTATCTATAATCTGATTTCTAACTCATTTGCTTGTGTTTCAACGCCAAGTGTGAACAATGACAGCGAATATAATGCAGTGATTATAAAAGGCAAACAAATAAACCGTAAGTGTTATATTAGAAGCATCAAGCGTATTTTACAATTCACATAAGACAGCATGCTAATTCCAAGAATTGAGCAGAGATAAAAACTCATCTTATATGTAAATTATTCCACACTTAACGGCTTAATCACTCAACTCATTATCACAAATAAGTAAACAGATCCAACTTAATACTAGCAGGTTCAATAGGAAATATCATCACAATCCAAAAAAAAATCCAAAGCAAAGCCAAACACTGAAAATTAACTCATAATTTGCACTGACTCAATAAAAACATCATCAAACTCTGCAAAGTAATCTGAAACTGAGCCAAACCAATGGAGATCCCCAACTCTTTTCCCACAAAACCTGATGAACATTATTCAGTTCCACAAAAAATTTAAAATTAATATTAGATGCTTGTGAAGAGGTATAGTTTTGTTTTCCATTGGTGTTGTAAATGTGAAGTGTTTATCATGATTAAAGCATCTTAATCTTGCTTAGTTTCAGTTGAAAGTTAAGGGATTAAAGCCATCTTTGTGTAAGACTAGCCACTATTATGCAGGAATACCCATATCTACACCATCTTTGAAGTAAAAAAGGCTAAGAACAATATGTTAGTAATTAACGTAGCTAGTTCTCATACAAATTTTAGTGGCTCCGAGGAGAGGATTGTGCTTGTGTGTCTGTTTGTGTGTATATATGTGAATATGAATATTATGAATGATAGAGACAAGAGAGAAACCAATAATATAATTTATCATCTTTTATTTATTAGACAATATCTAATTGAAGTGAACAATGGATACATCTACTGGAAAGGGGTTTTACAAAGCTGTTTTGTGATGTGAAATATGATGCATACACATAAGATTTAAAAGTTGATTGAACTCATGATACTTGCTTATCACTTTCTGTTCTATTTGATCCATTTATCTAAAAGTCTTAAACAGGTTAGAGAGGCTATCTTGGGTTTAAAAAGCCACCTACAAGCTGATTTTTCTTTTTTCTTTTTTCTTTTCTTTTCTTTTCTTTAGATAGAAGTTTTTAAGTTGTTTCTGGCTGAGTAACAAATTGGTGCGATTTCCTACATATTGTCATTAATGTTGACGTTATGGAAAGTCTTTGATAGGTACCAGGAAATCTGAATATTGTTTTATTGAAATAAAACCACTTACTGCTACTGATATCAGTGTGAGTCAGTATTCAGATGAGAATTCTGGTGTTTATACTCTTTCAACAGAAAGGAAAATAAAATTAAGTGCAGATAATGCAAGCTCTGCAAGAGGCTTGCTCTCTCCTTCCCAAATCTCCCAATTCTTACCTAACTTCTCTCTCTCCCTATCCTCCCTCATATTCTAGCTGACCTGCCACGTTAACAGGTTTATTACAAAGTTCATCCCACCTTCTCTCATTTCCCACGCAGCCATCAAAAGGAGTAAAAAGTAATGACCAATCCTCTGCTGCATCTATATATTTGTAGCCACCATGGTCTCTCGTGGGGCCACCTTTATTTTCATTGCTCCACCTCCCAAATTTGGAAAGTAGTAGTAACAGTAATTGATTACTACTTAGGATAAGTGAAATTAATTTGTTCATGTAAAGAAATATATAATCAAGAAGTTAATTATTATTTAGTAAAGAAAAAGAACGGATCGATTATATTACTGTCTAAACTGCATCTATGCATAATGTGATGCTGTCTTTGAAATAATGCTTCAGTTCAGAGTTGAGACTTCAAATTAATATATATATCATCACTCATATAATTGTAGCTAGAAAAGCAGTCCCTTTTGGCTACTAAACAAAGACGAAGGAAAAAGAATGTGAAGGTAAGCGAAAGTGGCCCCTGGAAAAATTCCAGACAGTGATACAAAACTTGATACAAAAACATAAGTATCATCCATTCTTTGATACAAAAACATAACTAAACAAAGGGCATTAGTAGTATATGAAAGTATACTATACTAATCCAAATTCTACAATGCCAATGAGTATGCATGAAACACACCTCAGGAAGGAAGGAAGGAAGGTATCTTCTTTTTTTGAAAAAAAAAAAGAAAGCTATACATTTGTTATTAGGCAGGGAATCATTGCTTTGTAAGAGCAAAAATTTTATTTTGGTTCATTACTAACTTTTTTTCTTTCAATTTAATCTTCACAAATCAATTTTTATAATTTAGTCCCTTGCTAATCAAAATTTCCATCAAATTATTCTGTGAGACAAGTTTTAAGTAAATCCTTATTTATAACAGGGACTAAATTGAGGTGAATTTGATAAATGAAGGAGTAGGTTGCAAAATTAGTTTGTACAACTAAATTACAATAAGAAATTAGTGAGGGACGAAAATAGTCTTTCTGTAAGCTATACTTTCATTGCTAGAGTGATTCCCACATTACACGTTTAGGAAGAAGGATCTCAGTTTTTGCTGCATTTATAGCCCCACTTGGCACTTGTCATCTAAGAGCAAAAAACAAGGGATTTCTTAAAAATCAATGCAGAGAAGGAAGGATTCCTGACAAAAGATATACATTTCTTTACCTGTTTGTCAAGCCTAGAATCATAATGCTTGATGACATTTCTCAAGCTATGTAGCAACATCTATATTGCTTTCACCTTTGGTTTTTGTGCTGAATGATTTGGAAGTGTGGAAAAGGAGGACAACTTAAGCATGAACCAACTGGTAGAAAAGTTTTCTAACTCTTCCCTTGCTCGAAGTTATTATGAAGATATGAGAAATTTTATCTTATCTATCAGTTCTAATTATGGAGTAGATGCCAGAACAGCGACACCCTATGTCATCCTTGGCTGTCTTTGTCTATGGATTTTTGTGTCAAACAGAAGGCACTCAACCAAGTAAAAATAACAAATCATCCATTCTTTGAAACCCCAAACTTGATAAAAAAAACCCATAAGCCTTAATCATGGAGAAACAAAAACAGAGTCAACATCCTAAAGCCTCACCATCTTCACCCACAAAAATCCTAACACTGCAACTACCCTTCACATCTCATCCTCTCCAACCCAAAGCATTCAACCAATAAACATCTCCAACCTTACAAAACAGAGAGCAGAAAAAGAGAGAGAGATGACAAACCTGAGCAGTGACGGATCTACTTGTTAAAGAGTGAAAACACTTGTCCCCACTTTACCGTAAAACTTTTCTTTCATCTTATATAAGTAAATATTTATATTTTTTTTATTTTTTTATGTGTGTAATTTTTGTTCTCATATGCAGATAAATTAATAAATTTATAGTGATAAAAAACAAAACTCATAATATTATTTTTCATTTTTCAATAGTACTCACTTAGTTTGGTACCTGAGTATACTCATATAATATTACTTTTCATTTTTTAATAGTACTCACATGAGTTTTGTACCAATATACTTAAAGTACAAAATTCTTTTTCTTTCACCATTCTTTATCTCTACAGACTGACAGTAATAAAGGATATTATCCGCTCAGACCCACTTGCATTTGCTTCGATTACAGAAACGTTTGCCCCCACAGTGAGTGAAAGGGAGTTTGATGGATAAGGTGAATTTTTTGAGTTTGGGAGAGAGAGAGTACGATGGGGGTTAGGGATACGATTTGGGATTTTTGAAATGGAATTTGGGAGAATCAGAATGTAATTTCTATTTTTAAAATAATTATAACTTACTTTTAATTTTCAAAAAATTTATAAAAAAAAGGAAAAAAAGGGGAATGAAATAACACGAAAATTTTAGTGCGCCAAAAGATTTTACGATGGATTAACGAGGGATTAGCTCTCGCAAAATTTAGCTAGGGACCAATCTGTCGCTAATCCGTTGCTAAAAATAGAAAATTTTCCAAATTGTTTTTCGCAAATTCTATCACTAAATCATGATATTAGATAGGAATAAGATATCCGACACTAAATCATAATTTTCTTATAGTGTAAGGAGCAGAATTACAAATCGTTGGTTAATTCAATGTGTAGAATGTATTTGTTTATTATTCTTTTTAAATCTTGTTTTAAACTAGGTTCAGATTAATACCTAAATTAGTTGATGAAAGTGGAATCCTCCGTAGCACGACAGCAGCGACAATGGTGCAAAGGGGGTAAGTACCTGTAAAAAGTACTCTAATACTCAAACTAAACAGTGTACAAGATGGGTAGTATTTGGAATTAAATGCATACATTTATGACTTTGAGTAGTACTTATAGGAACATTTTGGGTGATAAAAATCGTAGTTCAATTTGAATTGAATGTTGTTATTTAGGATAAAAATTCATGAAATTGTTATCTTTTATAACTAATTTTCCTATTTATGTGGGATGTAATTAATGTTCATATCTATTAGAAATTCTGTGAGAGGTTTGCTTTTCATAAATAAGTATATTAACTTATCTAATAACGCATATAAATATCTGAGATACTATTTTGATAAGTTGGGTTGTTCTTGAACCGCTAACGCGAAACCTAGTCAAGAACAAATCTAATGTATCTTTTTTGATTTGTAAGTGACGTTAGACTTCGTTCTTAATGAATTTTTTTCTTTATAGTAATAATAATAATAATAATAATAATAATAATAATCATAATGTCTCATGTTAGAAACGTATTTTAAAATTTAAGGAATGCTGTTGTTTGGACTACATTTTAATTATTAAAATTCAATTTGTTTTTCAAGTTTACCATAGTATCCGTTACTAATGACATGCAAATCAACCTGAGAAATTACAAGAACATCACCCCATTAGATCACGAACAGCACATTATAGAGTTAAGACAAGGCAATACAGAACAGAAGTTAAATTGAAATACCCATGAACTGTACATTTTGCCACTAATGCTAAAAGCACGTGATTATCTCCAATCTATCTCAGTGATACTAATCCCATTTTGTTCTTCATACAAACCCCACATCTATGATGAAGTCTTTATCTATGCGAGATAAGCAGTGAAGTCCATTGCATAAAAAAGAGGTGTACACACATTCAAAGATAAGAGAATACAAGGAGGATAATACTGAAAAGGCTAGTGCCTAGTAGGCATACGGCCATCTTAATACACATTTATACTTGTCAACATCTCTGCTGTGTCTTTATCTATTTAGATAAGCGGTTTTTAATCACTTTTTAATCCTTTATCAATAATTTTCAGAGAATTGTTCATTAACAATATCTTTTTGTATTCCTTCACATATTAACATATAGACAATTGACAGAACCGGACTTCATGGTTGGTACTGCAAGATTAGAAATGTTTTTAACTTTATGCTGCTGCTAGTATTTATAGTACAAAAGAGGCAAATTTATTTTTTTTTTTGGGGGGGGGGGGGAACCTTCGGTTTTGGCATACTCTAATCATGAATTGTGTTAGAAGTAAAATAAATGCTCACATAGAGAATTATTACATGAAATATATTTTTCTATAGTTGAAACCACGCAGTTCATCTCGAGACTCTAGTAGACAAGATACACTCTGAGCTGCAGTAGAGTTTCCACCCCATCAGTATCATGTTGCTGATCAGTAACCATTAACCAGAAAGGTCTTAACAATAGCATGGACCTGGGAATTAACATACTATCCAGTGACATCAATGGTAGTAAGTTAGGATTTTACAAAGTCGTGCATACCAAAGAAGTTTAGACTATTAGCATGGCCATTCTCCTGAGTCCTCAAACCTGCCCAGAAAGCCATGATCTGGTTGGTTCCATAAAGCCTTGTGCCTTCCCAACCAAACCTGATCCTAGCTTATGCCCTTGTGTTATTTCATCATCAAACAGCAACGTTATCCCAAACGTCAACTTCTGGAGTGGATGGTGGTGGTCAGCTTTGGTCCCAACAGCAGCCCTGGAGTGGACGTTGCTGCTGAATGCAGTTGTTTGTACTCTGCTCAGTCTGGAGTATCCCTCTTTTGTGCCAATAATTACAGAAACAGGATAAGTAACTTTCTTCACTCCTTTGAAGTACTCAAGAACCGAAGAGCTCTCTTCTGTTATTTCTCCAACAAATCTTAAGCTTTTGCAGAAGGGTCACTTGCCCGCATGGGAAGTAAGGGATAAAAAAATCTATCAAGATTTATACAGTACACCATAAGCAATTATAAAACGGAAAATACACATGAGCAAAAAATTCTTCAGACTTCAGTCACTCTTGTATCCAAAATTAGTGAAGAATTAGCAGATGAACCAAAATGAGTTGAGTGCCTCTTCCTATAGAAATACATAAACACCCAACCCGGCATCAGACTTGGTAACATATTTGCAGCTAAATGTGAAAAACTAGATCACCAATCATATTATAGGATGTCACATACCCAATCCACTGGCCATATTGTTCTCTTCTTTCTCTTTCTTGCCTTCAAGAATCTCACCTGGCTTTTCAAGCCAACTAAAACCAGGCTGCTTATGGACATTTCTCTCCTTCATCACCTTCCTTACATTCCCAACCTCTTCCCAGTCACCATCAGCAGCATAAATATTTGATAGTGTTACCAAGCCACCTGGTCCTTTTAACTGCATTCTTATTATTTCCTCAGCCATCATTTTAGCCAGATCTCTTCTTCCATGGACTTTGCACCCATGTAGAAAAGCTCCAACAATTGACTCTGTGACTTGTATTGGCATGGCCTTGAGAAATTCATATGCTTCTGCTATCTTTCCTGAACGGCAGAAGAGATCAACAACACCAGCATAATGCTGCATGCTTGCCTCAATCCCATAACATTCTTTCATTGATCTGAATATCTCTAAACCTTTTTGCACAGAACCACTATGGCTGCATGCTGAAAGAATACATGTAAAAGTAACTTCATTTGGCTGCAGTCCTTCTTCGAGCATTTTTTTAAACAGCTCCATGGAGGAATCAACCATGCCACACTTCCCATAGCAATCAATCATTGCATTCCATGACGCAACATTTTTACATGGAATCTTGTCAAATACATTTTGAGCATCTTTTAAACTTCCACATTTTGAATACATGTCAATAAGAGCGCTTGCAATGAAAACATTGACATCAAACCACTTCCGGCATATGAATCCGTGAATTTCTCTTCCCCATTTAATAGAACCTGCTGATCCACAAGCAGGAAGCAGCGCTGCGATGGTTATTTGATTGGGTTGAATCCTTGAAACTAGCATCTCCCGAAACAACTTAAATGCTTCCTTGACTTTATGATTTTGTACCAAGCCAGAAATTAATGCATTCCATGCAACCAGATCAGGAACAAACCCCTCTTTTTTCATTCTATTGAAGAAAGCAAAAGCTTTGCTGCTATATTTTGACCGAGCATATGCAGCAATCATAGCATTCCATGTGAAATCATTCGGCTCTAATCCTTCTAACTTCATCCTCTCAAACAACACCAGTGCCTGCTCAGTTTTCCCTATGTTACAAAATCCACAAATCATTGACGTCCACGAGGCAACATCTCTCTCAGGCATTCTATCAAACACACGACAAGCATAAGAAATTCCTCCACATTTACCATACATATCTATCAGAGCATTGAGAATAGAGACATCATTCTGAAAACCCATTTCATTAACCATTGCATGAACCTGTCTCCCCTTGTTTTCATCCATTAACCCAACACAGGCTTTAAGAACAATGGAAAGGGTGAACTTGTTGCCCGTGTGGCCAAGCTCACGCATCCAACGAAAGTACACAAGTGCATCATGATAGTACCCATTATATGCCAAACCCAAAACCATCCAATTGAATGCAAAAACATTTGGATGTTCAATTTTTGGAAATAAAAGCCTTGCCGATTTCAGGTCAGCACAACTAGCATACATCCCAACAAGTTTTGAACTCAAAGACAAGATATTCATGTCGATTCCACTTGTGAGCAACATGGCATGGACCTGCATGCCCGGTCTCAAGGCTTTTGCTTTCAAGCATTTTTGCAGCCACAAAGCAAAATCATATGGGCACCATATCAATTGTGAAAATGGCCAATTTCTCATTTTCCAATGATGTTATGTTACTCATCTATGCCGTGCCAACTCCATTACCATTTACCAAAACATCAAAATCCAAAGGTTTTCGATCCGTATCGTACCAATAACGAAAAGGAAATTGCGTTTAATGTCAAAAACACATTGAGCCAAAATTGCGTTTGCCGGGAGTCGAACCCGGGTCTATTGCTTGGAAGGCAATTATCCTAACCGTTGGACTACAAACGCTTGATGCTTCTTCTGGTTTACGTTAACAAATAAATAATAATATAGGATGTTTATCTATTTTAAATGTAATTAAATTAATGGGATAGAGTGTCACACATATAATAGAATATATTTATTATACAGCCAACAAAATTGTAGTTTATTTGGTGCCTGGCCCTTGTCCAGAAGACAAGAGTGCAATGATAATGTCAAAGGTTCAATAGTTCACTAAGTCACTTATCCTCTTTCCTTATATTTCAAGTATTTGTACCTCCAATTAAAAAAATAATATAAAATTATAATGAATCTGCTGTTATAGTTTTAATAAAACATCTTTTGTATAAGTCAAGTTGTTGCAAGATAATTAACTTGGTGTCAACATACTTAATTACTAGAGAAATTTCAACACATGTGTGACTTGACTGCAAAAAGGACTAAGAAATTGTGAACACATCCCAATATTTCAAATTGATCACTAAAAAAACGATCGATAATGAAGAAACTAAAAAAAAAAACTCTTTAAAAAGTTATTGAAAACGTGAAATGATGAAATAAATCCTAACTAAAAGAATGCTTATATATAATTGTATTTTCTAGTCAAAATGTGCTAACAAGTGTATCTGTTGTTGGTACTTTATGATAACAACCAGACAAAGCACAGTGCTTTCGGCAAAGAGTATGAGGTAATTAGGTAAACAATGTCGCGAGGCAAACACCTGAGGTGTTGACACAAGTGAATGATTTAAGGTCTTTCTGTATGCATTTTTCCCAGTAGTTTCTTCCTTTATTAGCCCTTTTTTCTTTTTATTTCAATCTCGCCCACGCTGTAATCCGATTCAAGAACACAGTGCGTGACTTCTCTTCCATAGCTTCCTCTCTTTCAACGTCATGTTTGCATTTTAAAAGTCAACAATTTCCAACTTGCTTGCTATTCCTTTCACTGAAAATATGTCAAAAAATGGTTGTATATGGGCGATTAGAGTGCCTAGTAGTGAAGTGTCTTTCAAGACCATTTCTTATAATTATTTAATTTTTAATTTTGATGAGCTCCATATTGGGATTACATAAAATAACAAAAAAAAAACTAGTAATAATGTATTAACTGTTGTGAAGAAAAGGTCTGCATGCTTATGCTTCTAATTTATGTGATATTGCTTAAGAATGTTTGGCGCACTTAACCATGTATTGTTCTAATTAATAATGTTAATCTATAATACAATATATGGGTCATATTTAAATATCGAATTATACAGGCCCTACCCATGAAATTTGTTGGAAAATATGGTAAATTAAGAGGAGAGAAATGAGAGAATTCACATATTAAAATTTTATTAAATAGTGAAAAGTGTGTATAACAAACTAATAGTGTAGCTTATATAAAACACAAATGAAACTAACTAACTAGTAACCAACTTATTAACTCATCAAACTAATATAACTAATTTCTAATTAATACAACCACACTTTAACGAAACTAACTGTGGCAATAAAGTTATCAAATGATGTTACATTATTGAATTATAAAAGGACAATGATATATGGGTCATAATTAAATATTCAAGAGTAAAATTCAAATGATGGTTGTTGTTGCCCTTGATAACATGAGGTCTCATTATAAGAGATGTTGCTGACTTTCTTTGCTCGTGCAAAGCAGATTCCCATTTTAAACCCAAATAAAACAAGTTGGCCAGTTGTGTGGTTACTGGTTAGTCTCACGCAAGAGTTTCAAGAAGGTCATTTTATATGGAAGTCACGTATGATGTCAACCCCTCGTACTGTACTTTATTGTTTAATCTTTTTTCTCTTTAAAAATATTATATACACATAAAAATGTGTTACTTTCACACACACAACATTTCCTTTATAAATCTCACAAACTCTTTATTTTCTGTTTTTTTAACTTTATCTTCTTCAAGAGAGAGAAAGAAAAAAAGAGAGTAACACACCCAAAAATAAAGGGGAAAAATAGGTATGTGAGAGTTTTTTTATTTGTGTAAATAACATTTCTCACACATAACATTTTTCATATTCCTCACATATCCATATAAACCAATGGTGTTTAAAAATAAAAAGGACAGACAGGAGAGAAAAAAAAATGATAACTGAAATGGAATGGCTTATAATATCGCGCAAAATTGTAAATATTAGTGTGTAAAAAATAGGACTTCTTTTCACCACAAGACGAAATTTATACCAATTTTAGTACAAAGTAAAATATGCACAATTACTCGTATTTCTCCATGTTCCCTTTTCCCATGGTGAAGGTGCTGATGCTAATTAAGAAAATGATTAATTTAACACATCGGCAGTAGAGTCAACTCCTTACTTTATATTTCCTAATCCCGGCCAAAGTCTTTTTGCAAAATAATGATGATTCTCTTTTAGTCCGAGGAAGTGTGATAAATTAATCCAGTACTTATTCATTATAAAGCCATTATGATTCTCAATAGGGAATTAAGAAAGCTCAGGGTTGTTAGAATTAGTAGTCAAATCTAATTTAGTCCACGTCTGATGGTCTCATTTACCTTTGAGTGATAATTAAGCTATGCATATAACTTTTCTATCGTGATAATATTGTGTGAATACACATCACAAATCTGTTCACTACTTATTAATTCTTTATATATCATAAGATTATGCATAATTAATCTCTTATTGTATACATTGACGCCTTAAATTATGGGATACTTAATTGGGAAATATAAAACCACTAAAACTTTAAAAACTGAAATGCTAAATGCAGTTTATACACAGTGTCAAGACAAAGTTGGAGAGAAATTAACTAGGGGACATACTTGATTCTAATATTAAACACCTAAGCTTTGATTTAATTAGGGGAACCATGCCGCTACAAGTAAACCTAGCTGTCTGATTATTATTATTTAATAGTACGTGGACCATTCTGGGCCCGGCATAACAGCAGACTTGGCAGAATCTGGCCGACTTCATACTTAGGATCATACGGTGTGGACCATTCTGGGCCCAACATAACAGCAGACTTGGCAGAATCCGGCCGACTTCATACTTATGATCATACCGACCGATGTATAACGGGCAAATACGCCTGTAACAGTCACTTTCCGACTTAATTAAATTAACCAACGACTACAAATCTGGCATTTAGTGAATAGATTGTAACTGAATCCCAACGTTCGGACTTTGAATGTCTTAAACCGCGGGAGTTCGGGTTTATCTGGGTTCAGAACATTTATATAATCCTGCCTGGCGATCTAAGCCAGGCATGTTCCATTCTTTAACCTAATACTTTCTATTTGCTCTAAAAACTTGTCATACGATCTTTGTGCTGACTGACTAGCCTGGTTTCTTAGAGATTGACATACCTGTTCGGTAACAAGAGTAGGGTCGTCATCAAAGCTATCTAGGCTCGGTCGGTACCCGGAACATCTGGCGCCCACCGTGGGGCTAGGTAAAACTTTCCTACTCCACAATCCTTCAGCTCTTTTCATAACTCATCCAACCACCTTCTAGACCTGATATGGCTAGCAATGAAAACGGTGTCCTGAATGGAATCAATCAAGAAAGCAACCAGCTCAGTACAATGGAGATGCTCCTGCAAGCTATTAGAGATATAAATAGCAGAATTGATCGAATGACTCAGACCAGCAGGGATCAACAGAGAATTGAGCAGGAAGATCAGGGGGAAAGAATTCCAGAAGAAGATATTCCGAGCAAAGATTTTCAAGGACATACCCGTACTCCCAGATCAAACAAGTCATGACGGAAGGAGACAAGCAAACAACCCACCTGGAGCGGATCATCCTTTCTCCGACTTCATCATGTCAATCCCACTTCCAGAGGGATTCAGACTCCCTACGATGGAGCTTTACGATGGGACATCGGATCCACAGGAGCATCTGACGATGTTCAATTCTATGATGCTTCTAAACGGAAGCTCCGACCCGATCAAATGCAGGGCTTTTCCGACAACTCTAAAAAAATCGGCCTTGCTCTGGTTTTCAAGCATTGAAACAGGTTCAATTTACGACTTTTCTGAATTATCTGTCAAATTTCTTAACCATTTTTCTACGAGCAGGACACACCAGAAGACATCAGCAAGCTTAATCAATCTGAGGCAGGGCCAAGAAGAATCTCTCAAGGATTTCATGAAGAGGTTTGGGGAGGAAGCCGTGCAGATAAGAGATCTTAATCCAGCAGTTTCATTGCATGCTATCATGGCTGGCCTGCGTCCTGGACCATTTGCGGACTCCCTGGCCAGAAAACCTCCTTTGGACCTGGACGATTTGAGGAACAGATCTGCAGGATATATCAACATGGAAGAAATCGCTCTTGCCAGGAAGCAAATGGAGCAACGTTTTTTCGAACCGGAACACAGGGGAAAAAATAATCCCAATATTTCTATCAAACCAATTACTCATGACCGATCATATAACGGACGGGGATCGGAGATAAGAGGCAGACACTTACAAAGGAATGATCGGACGTACGAAAACGTACGTGCAATAACGGATAGAGTACAACCTTGGTTCAACGAATACACTCCGTTAAACTCTCGCAGAGATCGGATATTCCGTGAAATATACAACACGGGTCTGATCCGTCTCCCGAAAAATGCCGGATATCAAAGGACACCACCTGACGTTGATAAAAGTAAAAGGTGCGAATTCCATAAAACTTTCGGACATACCACCGAGGAGTGCATCAGCTTGAAAAATAGGATAGTGCAACTTATTCGGGAGGGGCATCTTGCAAAATATGTTTATCGCCGTAGAAGTAGAAGCAGGGAGGTAAAAGAAGGAGATCAATCCAACCGAGGAGGGCTAAGCCCGGATTTGAAGAAAAAGGCCGTGGATACGAGCACCGTAACCGGGACCAACCCGTCGGAGGAATCATTGACTCAATTGCAGGGGGGTTCGCCGGTGGAGGGAGCTCTAATTCATCTAGGAAACGACATCTCCGAACAGTAATGTCGGTAAGCTACCCTTCCCCAGTGCAGCACAAACAATTCAGCGATGGACCAGTCATCTCTTTTTCAAGCAGTGATTACGCCGGGTTAGATGAGAACTTGGACGATCCGATGGTCATATCAATTATAGCAGGGAACTTTCAGATCAAGAAAGTTCTGGTTGATCAAGGAAGTTCTGCCGATGTTTTGTACATGTCCACGCTTCGAAGATTGCAGATGTCAGAAGACGACTTGACACCATTCAATGGAACTCTGATCGGGTTCTCAGGAGAACAGGTAAATGTCAAGGGGTTCGTCGAACTCCGAACAACTTTCGGGACAGGTACTCTACTTAAAACTATTCCTGTAAGATACTTGGTCATAGATTGCTATACTCCCTATAATGTTATCCTTGGGAGACCGTCTCTAAATCTTTTAGGGGCTGTCATCTCAACCCCCCACCTAACAATGAAATTCCCAGTCTCTAAGACTGAGGTAGGTACAGTACATGCAGATCAGAAAGAAGCTCGGATTTGCTACAACGAAAGTCTGAGACCTAGACAAGATGAAAAGGCTCGTAAGATCGACCGCAAGCGACCGATACATAACATTAACATGGCCGAACTTGACCCTAGAAGTGAAGAGAAAGACAGGCCTCAACCGATCGAGGAATTGCAAGCAGTACCATTGGGTCCTAAATCCAGCCAAGTAACACATATCGGAGCTCATTTACCAACCGAACTTAAAAGAGATCTGGAGGAATTGTTGAGAAATAACGCCGATATCTTTGCCTGGACTGCAGCAGACATGCCTGGAATTGATCCCGAGATCATCACCCATAAGCTCTCCTTGGATGCGAACGTCAAACCAGTAGCTCAGAAAAAAAGGAAACTTGGATCGGAAAGACAAAGGGCCGCGACAGAGGAGACCAAAAAACTCTTGGAAGCAGGTTTTATCAGAGAGGTAGAATATACCACGTGGTCACAAATGTGGTTATGGTAAAAAGTCGTCAGGAAAATGGAGAATGTGTACGGACTTCACGGACTTGAACAAAGCTTGCCCGAAGGATTCCTATCCTCTTCCCAGCATAGACCGACTAGTTGATGGGGCTTCGGGTTATCAATTCCTTAGCTTTATGGATGCATATTCTGGATACAACCAGATTAGGATGCACCGGGCGATGAACAAAAAACTGCTTTTATAACTGAGTTTGGGAATTTTTGTTACAAGGTGATGGCTTTCGGCCTTAAAAATGCCGGAGCAACTTACCAACGGCTGATGAACAGAATTTTCGAGAAACAACTTGGAAGAAACATCGAAGTATATGTAGATGACATGGTTGCCAAAACACCTGAAGGCGGGGATCATTGTTCCGACCTATCTGAATGCTTCGCGCAACTCAGAAAGTACAATATGAAGCTAAATCCCGAGAAATGTGTGTTTGGGGTTCAAGCAGGAAAGTTTCTTGGTTTTCTCCTCACCAGCCGAGGAATAGAAGCCAACCCGGAGAAATGTAGAGCAATAATGGAAATGAGAAGCCCAGCAACGATTAAAGAAGTGCAAAGACTAACTGGACGGATAGCTTCCCTCTCCAGGTTCCTTTCAAAATCAGCTGACCGATCTCTACCGTTCTTTCAATGCCTCAAGAAGACCAAAAATTTTCAGTGGACGGAGGAGTGCGAACAAGCGTTCAGTGAACTTAAAACTTTCTTGGCGACTCCGCCAATTTTGACAAAGCCCGAATCAGGTGATATCTTATTTTTATATATTTCTGTTTCTGACAAAGCCTTGAGTTCTGTATTGGTGAAAGAAACAGGAAAGGAGCAACGACCTATTTACTTTGTCAGCCGAGTCTTGCAAGGACCAGAAGGTCGGTA
This sequence comes from Ormosia emarginata, assembly GCA_029884605.1. Lineage (NCBI taxonomy): Eukaryota > Viridiplantae > Streptophyta > Magnoliopsida > Fabales > Fabaceae > Ormosia > Ormosia emarginata. The sequence goes on along the minus strand of JAQQTP010000054.1, from coordinate 9,241,880 downwards.
TCAGAAAATCGAAAAGATGGCGTTAGCTTTAGTCACAACGGCTAGGAGGCTCCGACCATATTTTCAAAGTCATTCTATAATTGTAAGGACAGATCAGCCGATCAGACAAGTACTTCGAAAACCGGAGACTTGCTTGGACGAATGATATCATGGTCCGTCGAATTGTCCGAATTTGACATTCAATATCGACCAAGAGGACCTATCAAATCCCGGTATTATCGACTTTTTGGTTGAATTATCTTCCCCATTCCTCAAAATGAGAATAATGATACTTGGATTCTTTTTGTTGATGGAGCATCGAATGTCAGAGGAAGTGGAGCCGGAATTATTCGGAAGGACCAAATGAGATCTTAATTGAACAGGTCCACGAAGTTCAATTTTCGGGCCAAAGCAATAATCAAGCCGAGTATGAAGCGCTCATTGTCGGGCTAGCATTAGCAGCAGAAATGGGAGCTACAAGGGTAGTCGCAAAGTCGGATTCCCACCTGGTAACCGGGCAAGTAAGCGGCGAATTCCATACTAAGGACCCGCAATTAGTCAAATATTTACTCAAGGTACAAGATGTGTTAAAAAAGTTCGAACAATTCGAGATTGTTCATATCCCAAGAGAGCAGAATACTAGGGCTGATCTCCTGTCAAAATTAGCAAGCACAAAAGGTCCAGGTAACAACCGATCAGTTATTCAAGAAATGCTTGACCGACCTAGCGTAGAAGAAGAGGAGATTCTTTCAATCAACAACAATCAAAATTCTTGGATGAGCCCAATCATCAGGTATTTGGAAAGTGGTGAGCTACCAACGGATGAAAAGAAAGCAAAGAAATTGCGAAGGTCGGCGAGTTATTACACGATAATAGGAGGAGAATTGTTCAAGAGAGGGTTTTCTCTCCCCCTCTTGAAGTGTATCAATCGAGACCGGTCTAAGTCGGTCATGGAGGAAGTTCATGAGGGCGTCTGTGGTAGTCACATCGGAGGACGATCGTTAACAGGCAAGGTTTTAAGAGCAGGAATGTACTGGCCAACTATGAAGTCTGATTGTCTAGAGTACGTTCGGAAATGTGACAAGTGCCAGAAATTCGCCAATCTTCACAAATCCCCACCTGAAGAATTGCACAGCATTGAGACTCCATGGCCATTTTGCCGATGGGGAATTGACCTGTTAGGTCCTTTCCCTACGGCCGCCCGACAAATGAGGTACATTATTGTTGCCATTGATTATTTTACAAAATGGATTGAGGCAGAACCACTTGCTAGTATAACTTCCGAAAAGGTTAAAAAATTTGTTTGGAAAAATATAATATGCCGTTTTGGTTTACCATATTCGATTGTGTCTGATAATGGAACTCAATTCACTGACAAGAAATTTCGAGAATTTTGTATGAGAAATGGAATTAAACAGGTATTCACCTCGGTAGAACACCCGCAAACTAACGGATTAGCCGAAGCAGCCAACAAGATTATATTACTCGGACTGCGAAAGAAGCTAGACCATGCTAAAGGCCTTTGGCCAGAAGAACTTCCGAACATTTTATGGGCATATCACACTACACCACAGTCGTCGACACGCGAAACCCCATTCCGACTTACTTTTGGGGCGGAAGCTATGATCCCCGTCGAAGTCGGTGGACCGAGTTTTAGAAGATCCGCCTTTAATGAAGAAGTAAATGTTGCAGTCAGAAAAGCCGATTTAGACCTGTTAGAGGAAGAAAGGGAAATAGCACACATTCAGGAAGAAGCTGCCAAGGCTCTTGCAAAGCGAAAATATAACCGGAAGGTGAAAACAAGAAAATTCGTTGAAGGGGACCTGGTGCTTCGCAAAATTGAAGACTCTAGAAGAGTGCCGGCGAAGGAAGCTATCGGCTAATTGGGAGGGACCTTTCAGAATACTGAAAGACATTGGCGGAGGAGCGTATAAGATCGGGGATATCACTGGGTGTTCGCTTCCTAGAACTTGGAATTTAGCGTCACTTTGGAGATACTATAGCTAAGTTCTAATTTTTTCTTTTCTTTTATGAACTTTTGTATTGAAAGTTAAAGGTAGTGTACTCTTTTTCCTTATCAGGATTTTTTCCCGATGGGTTTTTTCCTGAAAGGTTTTAACGAGGCCTACCGATAACTCAGTTTACTCAAATAAAATCGTCAACTTGAAACTTTGTTTGTATTACATTGGCCTTAGAGCCAATTCCGGTCAATGTCACCGATGCCGGTCATAGTCACCGAAGAAACTGGCCTGAGAGCCAATTCCGGTCAATGTCACCGATGCCGGTCATAGTCACCGAAGAAACTGGCCTGAGAGCCAATTCCGGTCAATGTCACCGATGCCGGTCATAGTCACCGAAGAAACGGGCCTTTGAGCCAATTCCGGTCAATATCACCGATGCCGGTCATAGTCACCGAAGAAACGGGCCTTAGAGCCAATTCCGGTCAATGTCACCGATGCCGGTCATAGTCACCGAAGAAACGGGCCTTAGAGCCAATTCCGGTCAATGTCACCGATGCCGGTCATAGTCACCGAAGAAATTGGCCTTTGAGCCGTGCCGGTCATAGTCACCGAAGAAATTGGCCTTGATTTTAATTCCGGTCAACGACATCGATGACGGTCGTAGTCGCCGACTAAACTCTCCGATTCTGGTCATATTCATCGCCAAAAATGATCTTTGAGTCAAGTCGGGTCAAAATCACCCGGGACCGAACCCAAGTAAACGGCCCAAAATTCTTCAAATGCCAAACTTTCAGAAAATAAATTATTAGACCTTTTGGTAATTCATAATTTTACAATCGATCCTCTTTAAAAAACTTAAATGATGTTTCAAGGGGCATAAATTTCGGTGTTATCGGATTTTTTGGATAAACGTTCCACCGCTAAGTATTATAGGCAACGTTGGCAGGCATTAAGATGTTTTTTGAAATTTAAATTCAAACATCGGAAGCATGTACGATATCAAAAACTAGAGATATTTTTTCATTAAAACGGCAGTGTTATACATTGAAATTTCGAATACTTAAGACTCTGTTTCTTCTTCTTCATCTTCATCTTCATCTTCAACGATACGACCACCGACTACCTTGTGGAACGGCCCCATCTCACCCAAGCGATTGTCAAAGATTCCATCGGGATTCAAAAGCTTGGCCTGTTGAAGGCAGGTATCAAAGCCAGCAACTCTTTGGTTTGTAATTTCATCTTTCAATCCTTCCAACTCAGTAAACAGCTTAGTTTTCTCTCCCAAAGCCTCTTTAAGAGCTCGGTCAGACTCCTCCTTGTCCTTTACGGCGGCCGACAGGCTTTCTTCAAAATTTTTCTTTTCTTCCTCCAGAAGCCTTACCGAAGATTCAAGTGAATCGATTCGGTGTGCTTTCGCCTTTAAAACTTCTATTTCATTTTTTAACTTGGAAACTTCAGCATGATGAGCCTTCGTTGTTCTTTCCATTTCTGAACGAAAAAGAAGGTTGTTGGATGACACTTTCTTTTTTGTTTCTGCTACTTCAAACTCGGCCGACCTAAGTACACTAACGGACCGAAGAAGTTGTACTTCGGCCCATCGTATGAGCCCAATATCACCGACCTTGTCTTTGCGTTCCTTATCGTCCGGGAGAGAAATATGACCATCTATCAAAGACTCGAAGGGAAAGGTGGTTGACCATAGGGAAGACTTGTCTTTTCCAGCCGCAAAACCGCTTAATCCCTCGAAGGCCGTTTTTAAACCGGAGTTATGTGAGTACCTTCGACTTCTGACGTCAAGGCAGGTTGTTTCATACTCTGTGCGGGACTTCGGCCGACGTCTTTTTCGAACCATCGGATCCGAGTTGGTATCCGAAGTTTCGGTTGAGGATTAGCGAGATATAGGCTCAGGACGGGGAATGATGTCATCAGTATTTCCTGCCACCGAGGTTCCTTCGTTCTTCAATTTCTTTAGTCTTCGTTGCATTTCGCGAACGGTTATCTTAGGAGCCATTTTTTCTGAAAAGAAATTGAAGTAGTTAAAATGCATCAGTAGAGATCCAATATTGGCAAAGTAGCAAGAAGAAAGAAGACTTACGCATTATTTTTTGTAATTCGGTTGGATTGTTTCCAAACTTTACCAAGGAAGCAGTATCCAGCACTGAAGCCTCTTCCAAAAAGTCAACCAATATTCGGTCTTCGGGTGACAACTTTCTATACTCTACACCCAGTATGGAGGTCGGGTTTGCACGCCAGTATAAAGGGAATTTTTCTATCCCGTATTCGTCCAAGTAGAATGAAAGGTCGGTCGGAGTAGAACTCACTCGAAAAAACTTATTTTTAAAATTCTTGTACGACGAGTCTAAAGCGAAAAATAATCTTCTACGAGGATGATTGTTAATTGATACCCAACCCCTTTACCGACCCCTTTGCATTGAAAAAGAGAAAAAAACACACCGATACTAGGTTTCCGACTTATAAACTGAAATAGCACTTCGAAAGCTTTGACAAATGCCCAGCTATTTGGATGGAGTTGGGTAGGAGCGACGTTTAATTTAGCCAGAATTTTACATTGAAAATCCGAGAAGGGTAAACGAAGTCCGAGTCGGGTGAAAAAGGTCTCATATACATATAACCAACCTAGATCGTCATTCTTTCCTGGAGACATAAAAATCCTCTCTTCAGGTCGGCAATGTCGGCATACGAATCTGGTCTCGTCTCCATTAGATGCCATCACTATACATCTTCGGAGGATGTGAATGCTTTCGGCCGAATTAAAATCGACAGTAATTTTTAACAATGATTTAACCCAATTGTATTCCTCCTCTGATCTTGGAGGTGACGGCTGACCTTCAAGATCGGGCGATTCTTCGCCGGTTGGGTTTTTTCCTTTGCCAGTGGTTGGGCTCGTTATATGTTGACTGGAAACACCTACTGGAGATTCACCCAGAATCTCTACAGATTCACTACTACTACTGTCGCTTCTAATGGACATGTTACTACTTACGGTCCTAAAGCCTAAATTGAGGCAATTTACAGAGTGAAAGGGAAAGGTGAAGAGAAGTACCTGTTTTTGGAAGGCGAAATGCGAATAGCTTCGTTGCAATAGAACTTTGTGAGGAGATAATGAAGGGCCCGGGAACTTGAGTAGATATGCTTGAAGAGCGAATGAAGAAGGAATCCAGAATGGAGGAAGGCACAACAATGAAATGTTCGGAAAAGGGAGCAATACGGAGGAAGATGAAACGAGGAGTGTTTTCTGTAGAAGGTTAACGGTTAGACTCGGAAGAGTAATGAGAAGAAAGTGGAAGAAGGGCTTTTTTAAATAATGTCTAGGCCGCCACAAATCAAGGGTAATAAAGTCAAGAGAAACGAAAAGTTGTGTTCTCACCCGTCAGATGAATCTTGCGCCCGGGATTGATCCTAGCCAAAATCAACGGTTGGAAGGCCATTTCGGCAAAGATCAAAGGTTGCACGACGAGTTCTTGGTACAGTCGCTTTAATGGTGCAATAATGAAACTGACACTTGAGTAATAGATGAATCACACGTGGCACACGTCTTTTCACATCTTGGGACACGAAGCGTCTTGGACAGTGAGCACTAATGTACCTGAGCAAAGTAGGGTTGCAGGAAGCTAAGCTTGTCTTTTCGGTTTCTAGTAACAGATCAAAGTCGACAGGATGATTTTTCCGATTGGTGTTGAAGACGTTAGTCTTTTAAATGTCCATTCTCAGTTATTATTTGGCCCTTTCAGCCGAATCGTTTTTGTACTCGGCATTTTTTGATCGGGTCTCTTATAGATAGGCTCATAAATCAATATGCCGATCTAGGGCTGTGGACCATTCTATGTTCGTTTAATCGGACTTTTATAGCTCGGCTCATATCTTCTATATAGCCGAGCTAGGGGGCTGTGGACCATTCTATGTTCGTTTAATCGGACTTTTATAGCTCGGCTTATATCTTCTATATAGCCGAGCTAGGGGGCTGTGGACCATTCTGGGCCCGGCATAACAGCAGACTTGGCAGAATCTGGCCGACTTCATACTTAGGATCATACGGTGTGGACCATTCTGGGCCCAACATAACAGCAGACTTGGCAGAATCCGGCCGACTTCATACTTATGATCATACCGACCGATGTATAACGGGCAAATACGCCTGTAACAGTCACTTTCCGACTTAATTAAATTAACCAACGACTACAAATCTGGCATTTAGTGAATAGATTGTAACTGAATCCCAACGTTCGGACTTTGAATGTCTTAAACCGCGGGAGTTCGGGTTTATCTGGGTTCAGAACATTTATATAATCCTGCCTGGCGATCTAAGCCAGGCATGTTCCATTCTTTAACCTAATACTTTCTATTTGCTCTAAAAACTTGTCATACGATCTTTGTGCTGACTGACTAGCCTGGTTTCTTAGAGATTGACATACCTGTTCGGTAACAAGAGTAGGGTCGTCATCAAAGCTATCTAGGCTCGGTCGGTACCCGGAACAGTACGTATATCCATCTAAAGTCTATATTTTTGTCCATTTCACAGGCAGCTAGAATTAACTACTTACAAATGTATATATATTGATTAATTAACATAGAAATCAAGACTGCGTAATTTTACATGATCAGATGTAAAATCACATAAAACATCATTACTCATACAAAAAGCGATGTTGATAACTCCCTTAATTGTTTAAGAGTTTATTTTAGATGAAAGCTTTTTTAAGCGTGTATATTTTTCATTTTTGTCTATTAGTGATAAGTGTCGTGACCGTGATTGCGGCAGGAGCGGCGAACAAAATAAATTATTAAGAGTCGTCACCAATTTTATTTAAAATGGAAAAAATTAGAAAACTCTTTTAGAAAATGGTCTTTGAAACCAGATTGGATTCGAGAATTGGTTATACATAGGGAATGGCAGAAACTTAATCTCACAGCACCCCTAACACATCTGTCCTAAAACGGTTACCTTACATTAGTTATGCAAAATTGATAGTCCCAAAATATATTTGTTTCACCCTTTTTTATTTAAAAAAATTTAAAAAATAATTTATGAAAATTTAAACTGTGACTTGACAAAATAGAAATTTTGCTCTTACGTATCCTCAAGTGCAATGAGAAACTCAAAGTCACGTAGTTCTTTATAAAATTCTTGTGGGATAGTTTTTTTTTAATTTAAAAAAAATTGAATCATCAAGCAGTCACAACTCAGATGATTACAAAACTTATAGGATTAACAAGTTGTCACAACTCAGTTAATCATATTGTGTTCTTTAAAAAGAAATGTTTAATAATAGTGGGTTGATTATTTATTTAACTTTGAAATGCCCCAGACAAAATTGAGTGTTCACAGTTGTCCCTCTTTACATGTTTCTTATTAGATAAAAAGAATAACCGTAACTTTTCATTTTGTCATGGTAAGGAACGAGTAAAGACATGAACTCAAATTTTGTCCAAAAAACAAAAACAAAACAAAGCGATAACAAAAAATGCAAGGAGCTGATGCGTTCAAAAGAAATTAAAATGCAAAATGTTGATGCACTCAAAAGTTAAAATGAAAGGAGCTAATGCACTCAAAAGAAATTAAAATGCAGCGAGCAGATGCGCTCAAAGGTAAAATGACAGAAATTTAAAAGTATGGAGTCGATGCACTCTAAAGAAATGACTGAAATTTAAAATGTGTGGAGCTAATGCGCTCAAAATAAGTGACAGAAATTTAAAGAAGTATAGAACTGATGCTCTCAAAAGAATTTAAATTGCATGGAGCTGATTCGCTCAAAAGAATTTAAAACGCATGGAGCTTATACGCTCAAAAGACTTTAAGATATATGGAGCTAATACGCTCAAAAAAAATTAAAACTGCATAGAGCTAATATGCTCAAAATGCATAAAGCTGATACACTCAAAAGAATTTAAAACTGCATGGAGCCGATGCGCTCAAAATGCATGGAGCCGATGTGCTCAATGATGCATGAAGCCGATGCCTTCAAAATGTATGGAGCTGATGTGCTCAAAAGCATGGAGTCGGTGCGCTCAAAAGCATGAAGTCAATGCGCTCAAAATGCATGGAGCCGATGCGCTCAATGATGCACAAAGTCGATGCACTCGATGATGCATAGAGCCGATGCGCTAAAAAACATGAAGCTGGTGTGCTCATTGAGCCGATGCGCTCAAAATGCATGAAGTTGATGTGCTCGATGATGCATGGAGTCGATGTGCTCAAAATGACATGAAGCCATTTGTAGACTTAATATCTTTTTCTTCTCTTTCTCTTTTTTTTTTTTCTCTCTTTTTTCTTCACTTTTTTCCTTTTCTTTTTTTATTTTTATATGCGACGACTCTAGAAAGCTTTAACCAAACAAACCTTTATTCATGTACTTTTCTTCATCGGACCCTTCGGTTGACTTGGAATCCGATTGACTTTGTTTTTTTTTCTTATCTCTCTTTTTGAGGAGTGAGATGATCATCCCTTGTTGTGAACCCTTACTTGAAGTTACTAAGTCTTTGCGAGAAAAAAAAAATTTTGCCCCAGTATTTATTCCTTGATCCTCATCCAATTGATTTCCTGCAATAGCTTGATGACTTAACTGTTGTCTCTGTACCTACTTCCTTCAATATATATTCTCTTTAATCCTTCAGAAATTTTGTCCCAGTTTAACCAATTGAATGCGAACAAAGTTATCCCCATGTAGCTAATCGAACGCAAATAAAATTGCCCCAGTTTAAGCAATTCCAATTTATTTTCCCTAACGAGCTCTTTTCCTTTTGCTTGGGTACCTCTTATTTCTGGATTATCCCTTGGGATAGCGTTTCCCTTTTAATTGAAGCTTCTAAGTTATTTTTGATCTGAACTATTCATCAGGGGATTGTCATCAGATGGTCAAATCATAATGTTATAATCATGTTCACCTTACTTGAAGCATTACGTAACAGACAAATATGAATTTAAAAGTACAACAAAAAAATTACTAAGTGAACAACTTCCAGATTGGTCTTGAAAGTTTGACTACACAAACAATGATATAAGATTCGAAGAGGTGTTGACCCGATATGAATTGATTTGATGAAGCCAAATTGACCCAAAGAAAAATTTTTCCCAGTCTATGATTGAATTGAATAGGGCAGAAACTTGACCTAATAATCAAAAGACTTGCCCTAGCGTAGGTCGAATTGAACCATGGAAAAGAAAAATTACCCCAGTTTGGAGTCAAATTGAATATGGCATGAACTCACCTTAGTGTAAGGTCAAATTGAACTAAAGAAGAATTTGCCCCAGTCAAGGACATAATTGAATAGGGCAGGAACTTGTCCTAATGACCAAAAGATTTGCCCTCCGTGTAGGTTAAATTGAACTAGAGGAAAGAATACCTCAGTGTAGGGCCAGCTCGAACAGGTTAGAGACTTGCTCTAATGTAAGTCTTTTTGTCTCTTTTCCTTTTTTTATTTTTTTATTTTATTTTTATTTTTTTAAAAGCAATGAATTAGATACTTGGATGAGCGTAACCTTTTTCTTAAAATTAAAGTTAACGAAAATGACAGCAACCCTTCATTGATCATAATGGACTTTTTGAGGCTTGTAACGTGGCCAAGGCTAGGGATTATGAAAAGAAAGATATAAGGCTCAAACAAGTGTTTAAAGGTTGAATGAGACTAAGCATCCTTGTTTAAAATTAAATTTTGTCAACTGTTTGCACACTTTTCTCTTATTATTCTCAATTTCTTCCTCATTTCATTTCATTTCATTCCTACTTTTCCTTCTCTCCTTTTTTGTTTTTTTTTCGTTTTTTGTTTTTGCCTTTTTCACCTTTTTTTCTTTTTGCATTTTGCTTCAAAATAGTCAACATGACAGTCAACTTTTATTTTGTGTTATCCTCTAGTGTAGGGGTGATCCTTATCCATGGTTTATTGAAGAAATTTTCAAGCTCAAAAGGGGTAACAAAGGATAAAGATGGTGAAATTTTGTAAAAGATAGAGAAAAATTGCCAATCTTCTTTTTCCAATCATGATTGTTTATTTTCAAAACTTTAATTTTAAGACAAAAAGATAGTACACACCAAGTGATTACTTCTATGTTCTTTTTTTGTTTGATTCATTTTATTTTTTTGCAAAAGGCACTTACACATGTGGACTTTATTGACATCTACCAAACTTAGAATTGTCAAGAGTTTGAGTTCAATGGGGTCCAAGTACAAGGAAGATACCTTGAAGAAATGAAAGAGAATAAATGTCAAGAAAGACAAAGTGGTAAACGGAAACAAGGTACCCATGCAAATTCATTATATTAATGTTTCAAGAAAGTTAACATGAGTCCAACATCACTAATTATTTTATGCAATCACTTCAATTAACGCCTCAGATTTCTAATTGTTCAGAGGTTTCGAGTTATTAAAGGGCGAATGACTTCTTAAGATATGATTATCTCGACTGGTGCTGGAAATGTTTTCTGCAGGTGAGGAATGTGCCGCATCATTTTCTTTTTCCAGAATTACACTCCTCATTTTTTCCTCTAACTCTACATTGATCTCTTTAGAGGAAATTACATCTTATCCAGCTTGTATTACCCCTAAAGTGAGCAATTCATGGATTCGAACCTTAAAGTCCCGCCAGTTCTCGATATCATATCCTATTCCTCCACAATGATAAGCACAAATTGACTTTTCATCCTGCTTCTCCTCTTCTTTCATCGTTGCAGCTGGTGCAGTGATATTATAACCTATTTTCTTCAACCCCTCGAATATTTTAGCCATTGCTGTACACAAGCTCATGACTTTTCTTATGGTTGATCTTTCCATCTCCAAAGCATTTACCTCACCATAACTAGAAATGAAGTTGTTAACAATACTAGGTCCAACTACTTCTTCAATATGAAGCTTTTTATAAGCAATTAGCTTCCTTACCGCAGTGTTGAAGGATTCACAATCTTTAATTGAGTGCCCTTGGATATCCATGTGATGTTTACAAGTTAAACTCAGGTTATACCACGTTAGGAATAGTAGTTCTAGGGAACATATATGAATTCTAGAAATGAGGTGAGCATCAAACAACCTTTGAAAAAGGTCTGTGTTTGAAATGGATAACTTTGGGAAATAAGTTAGGTTTTGAGAACGGAAGCGACCTTGACTTTGGAAGTTAGGCCGAGGTTGTGGGTGACTTGGGTAATTTTGCGGAGATGTAAGTGAATCTTGGGTATAAGTTGGGCGAGTTGGTATGTATAGTTATGGTGTGTGAACATTATTGATTTGGAATTATGGAGTCAGGGTGATATTTGTGGTTGGCATAATTTGGAGGGGTGGGTAATAAGAAGGTGTAGGTGTTTGATATGGAAAGTGAAGGTTATGATTATATAGAGGTTGATGACTTGAGTATTGTGGTGAATACCGAGGTTTGAAGGTCTGTTGATGTTTGACATAATTCACTTCAGACTCTCTTTTTTTCGACTAGAATCCTTTCTTAACAATGATATCTTATGTATCGCTCACTGGCAACATCCCAGCTTTGGATAAATTCTCGATCATTTCTTCAGCAACAATCAAGTAAACAAAATCTTTATAGGCTGCTCCGGGCATTGTCCTAATAAAAGGATTTTCCAGGGTTCCCAAGAAATATGAGCACATCTCAGACAATGTCAATGAGGGTTAAACTTGAGCCATTAAGACTCTCCACCTTTGTGCATATTATTTAAAAGATTCCTCACTTCTTTTGTGCATTGAGCTCAATTGTTCCTGAGTTTGGACTGTTTCAAAGTTAAACTGATATTGTCCCATAAACAAATTTGCCCAGTTTGGATAGGTCTTGTTGGATACATCATTCCAAAGCTGGTCCAGTCAAGCTTTCATGAAAGAAGTTGATAAGGAACTTCGAGTCCTTTGACCAAATTGACATCTTGGTAATGTATATTTTAAGGTGAAAAAATAGGTTGGTGCTTCCATCTTATTTGTCAAATTCTGGAACCTTAAAGTCCTTTGAGATGATAATGTTAGCAGTAGGACACAACTCTTCTACCCCAATAGGACCATAGGTGTTGGGACCCTTAATTGCTTTGATTTCTTCTTCCATCTTTTCTATCCATTCTTCATTCATCTTATCCTTTTGAATGGTTGTATGACCAGTCTTAGCAGGAAATTCCGTTGACAGTGGAATGGACACATGTGGTTGTTTCCGCGTGAACTCAGTGTTACCATGAACCTCATTTCGACTACCTTCCGATGAATGATACTTTTGTTCGATAGGAATCACTAGCGATGCGGTATTTGATGTTCCTCCCACAAAAGGCAACTCAGTGGTGATCCCAGGATTTGTCCTTATAGAATTGAATGTTGGCGGATACGAATGTGATCCAGTTACTCCTATACTTCCGCCTACCCCCATTAAGGTAAAAGACTCCTTCACAGTTCTTGTCGGTTGGTTATTTTTAATTTAAAAAAATTTGAATCATCAAGCTATCTCAACTCAGATGATTACAAAACTTTTAGGATTAACAAGCTGTCACAACTCAGTTAATCTTATTTTATTCTTTAAAAAGAAATGTTTAATGATAGTGGGTTGATTATTTTTTTAACTTTGAAAAACAAAAAAGAATTTTGAATCATCAAGTTGTCACAACTCAAATAATTATAAAGATTACAGGATCAATAAGTTGTCATAACTTAGTTAATCCTATTTTATTTTTCAAGAAAATAAATGCATAATATATGTGTGTGTGTGTGTTATTTTATATCATTTTCATTATTTTTTTTTTTTTAATTTTTATTTTTTTTTTTTTAACTTTTCAATCCCAACAAGCTTACTACCTTAAGCCCACTTCACAAAAAAAAAATAGAATTTATTTTATTTTTTAAATAAAACAAAAAAGAAACAAACAAACACAATAAAAAAAAACAATGTTGATACTTACAAAAAAAAGAAAGAAAGGGGATCTGTTTGAAGGCGAAGACTCAGGCGGAGGGGAGGTCGACGGCGACGCGACTTCGTGGTGGCTGGTGCGGTGGTCGGATGGTCCAAAAACAATGGACAACGCTATGATGATTGTTGGACAATGGATCGGACGTTGGGGTGGTGATGTGGTTATAGAGGGAAGGTTGGTGGTTGGTTAGATGGTGTGGAGGTTTGGACGAAGATGGTGGTTTTTGGTTATGGAGAGAAGATGAAAATAATTTGGGGTTGTTGGTGGTTGAAGATGAAGCTATTGGCAGAGAAGATTGATGGTCATGAGCTTGCTACCAAAACAAAGGCACGCGAAAAGAAAATTATAGATAAAAATGTGTTAAAAGCTTAAGTATGTAAGTTAAGGTTATGTGTTATTTTCTGTGTGGGTTATAGATTAATATAGGAGGGGATTAGGTTGAGGTGTTTGAGTTAAAGTGTGATTAGAATTGTTTTAGAATGAGTGTTAGGGTATGTTTAGGATAATTGATAGGGTTTGGTTATGATGGGTTTGTTTAGGATAAGTTTGAGTTATGGTTTGTTTAGGATGGATTTAAGGTTTAGGATAACGATAAGGTTTGTTTTGGATAAGTGATAAGGTATGAGTTGCGGGTTGGATGACAAATTATGGGTTAATGGGTTGAATCATGAATTATGAGTTAGTGGGTAGAATCATGAATTATAGGTTAGTGGGTAGGATAATGGGCCACTAAGTGAAAGATGAGTCTTTTTCTCTTTTTTTTTTCTTATATTTATTATATATATATATATATATATATATATATATATATATATATATATATATATATATATATATATATATATATTTACAAAATGCCCCGAACAAAATTGGTAATGGAAAATAGAGTGTCTGGCAAGTTATTCCGCCCTTCGATTACTCCCACTCCATCTGAGTCACGGTTGAATCTGTCCCCTTCCTCGACCTGAGACCCCTACAATTGGGATCGACGTCCATTCCCTCTTCACCTTTGCTAGCGCAGAGTTGTTTGAGAATGCTTTTCGAGTAAACCTTGACACAGTTGGGTATGGGATTTGGGGATGAGGATCTGTAATTCTGAATCAGATCAGATTGGGTGAGCTTAGTGGAAAATAGATCACGTGATTGCACGTGATGTGATTTCTGTTATTGAAACTAACGGGACAGTAACAAGAGGTTTAAGTTACAACTTTTGTAGAGTACAGGGGGTTGGGTTAGAAACTTTAAAAGTATAAGGAGGGTTTTTTAAAAGGGAAATATTTTGTGTTTAATTTTTATACGTACATCATATTTATATCATATGTTAATGTGAGAGAGACGTTAAATTATTATGTATACAGTTGCAATATTTTTGCAAAATAAAAAATGAATTTATGAGTGAGTTAAAAAAAATTAATCATATAAAAATTGTACGAATAATGATTCTGTTTTTAAAATAGACTCAAAGCTGTGAAAATGGATTAGTGAGAAATTATTGCATCATAAAGGTCAAATATAAGAGTATAAGATTAGGCTTTTTTTGGGACGTTATGATTAGTTGATTACCACTACTAGAAAAATCATATTTAGAGATGGAATTTAGAGACAGACAAAATTTTTCGTCTCTATTTCCGTCTCTTAATGGTCTCTTAATAGAATAAACAGAGACAAAAATAATGATTCGTCTCTAGATAATCCAAAATAAATTTTACAATTCAGAGATGAAATTTAGAGACGGTAATTATCCATCTCAGAAATTTGTCTCTATTTCCGTCTCTAAACAGTCAATCTTGAAATTTAAAAAGTCAAATAGATTTAGAGAGGGACTTTATAGTTATGCTGAAAACTATCAATTCTTGCTATTTTGAGATTATTTTGTCAATATTAGATATTTTTTTAGTGGATTTTCACTTTTAGGAGTGGTTGGGTGAATTACAATACATGGAAAAGAGTGACTAGTTAGAATAAAATGGGATATTGATAGATTTATATTGGCTTGGTTTATCATTCTCAGCATACATAAGAATTTCTCCTGAATTTGGGCCTAGAGTTGCTTCTCTTGTCTTCTCTGTTTCTCCCTATCTATTCTGGGAGGAATTGAATCGGAGTGATTACTGCAAAATGGTTAAGGTACTTTTTAAATGAATTGTATTTTCTATTTGATAACTACATGGAAAAGAGTTACTAGTTAGAATAAAATGGGATATTGATAGATTTATATTGGCTTGGTTTATCATTCTCAAAGATACTTGATAACTCGAGTTATCCTACATGGTTGGTCAGGACTCAGGCAAATGCCCTTTTTCTATTTTCGCTTTTTGGCTTATTAGACAAATGCTTGTTGATTATATTAGAATTTTATGTCTAGAATTTTTCTTAATATTATAATAAGTGAGACGGAATTATTAAGAAAGGTAACAATGGAGAGTTGGAATGAAAGTTAGGAATGCATTTTTATTTCCTTTATTCATTCAAGCCTTCTCATCTAGATATTAATGAGCAAAATCAGTCAGTCTATATTTTTAGGTGGTAGCATGTAGCATAAGCATAACATTTTATTTAGAAATTAATTATCTTTATCACTCTTTTGGAGGTTGAGGGTAGGGGGGAAGTTAAGAAGCGTTAACTTTTGTCTCCAACTTCTTGATAATGTCATTGTGAAGTATGTAAAATAGTTTGGTTTAAACCTTTCTCTTTTGGAAATTTGATGTTTGATGATATTTACCTTGTCATAATAGATAATATTCTCACGTGTACATTTGATTTTATAGTAAGAGTAGATCACTGAAATCCCATCTAATTTAGTCCATAATACCCAACAGGTAGCTAAAAATAACAAGCATGATTGAATTGGGTCTACTTTTTGGATTCAACTAGATACTCTGTTTCTTATTGATTTTATTATCTTTGTTTTTGTGAGTTTGTTTTGTAATGCTCTAGAAGTGGGGTTTGTTAATACATATTCTTAGACAACTATATTGAATCATTTTTTTGTTGAACTATCTGGATCATTTTTCTAGAATTAGATTTTGATCTGTGGATGGCATAAGCAACTAATTTACTTAATACCAAATAGAACCTGAAAAATTCTCTTGACATTAGGCATTATTGTTTTCAACTCTCAGCTTTTCTAAACAGTAGTCAAATAGGAACATAATATAGGCTTTTGTTGAAAACAAAAAATGTGTAATAAATGGATCTTTATTAATTATTTATTATTTAAATAATGTGCAAGTATATTGAGGGCTGAGATTTTGCATGGCTGAGATTTGTTTTTATTCAGCCCTTTCTGGAATTGATATTTTAAGATTTTTTTTATACCGTAATTTGGATGAGATTTTGCATGGCTGAAATGGTATGTGCTGATTACCAATGTACTTCAAGTGTTGATGTTTAGTATTTATCATTGTCTAGTGGCTCTTACACTGTGTGGTTGAATGAGAACAAAGGAGAAGTAAGGGGTGGGAAGGGTGTAGATACACTTATCTTTGTGTTTATTTTGGGCTTGATATGTTGTTTAGGTCCAACACTTGCTGTTGACTGGCGCAACAATGTGTCTTTTGCAACAAGTTCCTCTAACAATATGATTTATGTTTGTAAGATTGGTGAAAATCGCCCTATAAAAACTTTTATTAGACACCAGGTTTGTATGTTAGACCTTATTTTGTAGCACTATGCTATACACTGATACTTACAATGTTGAAATTATACCCTGTTGGGAGGAAGGGTTCATCCCCTACTTTCTTGATAACAAGTTAGAAATGGCTGGAAATGTTAACTATATGGTTGGTGGGTAATCCTGGGCTACTGCTTTCAAGTGAGTCCTGACTTCCTGAGGTGCCCTATTATTTAGGTGGATTTCTTATGAAAATTACCAGCACTATATGAATTAATTAGGTAGCAAATTCAGTTTGTATTGTAATTTGCTTTGATAAAGTAAAATCCCACTTAACTAGTTTATAGGCTCTGCACGTTTGCATTTTATATCATAGTTAGATGAGGTTGAAGGTTCAAATATCTGAAATTGTTTTTCGTTGAGTGTTTAGAAAGCTATAGGTTGAGATATTTCATTAAAATGCAATATAGTGATTGGATAAGCCTTTCCATCTGCTAATGATGACCTTATTGCAATTTCAGGGTGAAGTTAATTGTGCCAAATGGGATCCCACAGGTTCATTGTTGGCCTTCTGTTCTGATTATAAGACTGCAAAGGTCAAATATTTGTCCACTTTGTAACTGATCCTATCTATGTTATCAATCTATATTTTTTGCTGGTAGCCTAGTACTGGCGTTTGCAATCAGATTTTTTTTTATAAAGTTATTTTTTATCTGTGAAATATGAAGAAATTTGTAAAATTACTGTGTACGTTTGATATTTCTTGTTTTGAATTGAATACATGATTGTTTTGTAGATATGGAATATGAAGCCGGATAAGTATCTTCATGATTTAAGGGAGCATTCCAAGGTACTTTGCGTTTTGAAAGTTTTCCAATGTTAGTTCTTGCCTTTGTGTTTACATTTGAATTTCTTACACATTTTGCATGTTGATGGGGAAACTAAACAATTGCTTTGTGGGAGATATATACTATCAGATGGAGCCCCACTGGTCCTGGTACGAGTAACCCTAATAAAAAATTGGTGTTAGCTAGATAAGTTAGTTGCTTGGTGAGATTAGATTCATTAGTCTTGATTTATGTACATGCATTTATTTATGATTTCTTGAAATTTAGAATTATTGTTTACTTTGTTTCCTGACACTTGAATCTTAGTTGATAGGTCACGACTGCATTTCTTAAACTAAAATTGGTAATGTTGAGAGTGGCCTTGCACAGCACAAGTGCTGGTCATTGTGTCTTATTTATGGATATTAGTAGTAAGGCTTACCTTTGTTTTTTTTTTTAGATTTGATTAGTATTTGAGGCAATTTATCCTTGGGGCCACTGTTGCGGTGTAGGTTAAATATACTTGCAGAGCTTCTTCAATTTGGTGATCGTGAATTATACAAGGATTGGTGGAATGCCAAAACTGTTGAAGATGTAGATTCTTTATCCTGCCACGTTGTTAGTTTTTTTGTTTACAATACTTTCAATCTTTCATGAAGAGAACTTGTGATTTATTTGTCTTTTTTGGATGTATTTATGTTGCTGTTGCTGCCATCAGTATTAGAGGATGTGGAATATGGTATGTTTCTTTTTCAGACTTAATTTTGATGACCAAGTTGGATAAGTACTTTTTTCTTTTGTTTGCCAAATGAGTTACTGGTTTCGTGTTAGGATGAAATTCTTGTGAACATATATATATTTGATATAACTATGCCACCATGGTATAATGATGGTCGACAACCAACACTATGTGAGACTATTTTAACAAAAGGAAGAAAGAGAAGTTACAAAAAATTTTCCATATGTTTTATGGCTTATTTTTCCATCTGTTATTGAATAAATGGTTCTAAAACGAACATATCAACAATTGTTTATTACTTTCAAGTGTAGTTCTAATGCAGGCCATTTCCAATGCTTACGTGGAAAGGAATCAGAGAATTTCCAAGAAGTCATAATAGTGCTTGTTATCATATTGAGGCAACATGCTGCTAAGCAGTTCGTAAACTACTATTTCTTTTTGTTCCTCTGTTTTTGTTTAACTTTGAGTTGTATTACTTGTAATTGTATAAGTTAGAGAGAAGTTTACTTGCAAAATGTAATAGTAATTAATGGTATGCATAAGATATTATATCTACTTCATATATTTTTAACTATTTTGATATATTTTATAGTTACTTGATAATTATAATGATTGATGATTTATTATAATTTTTGATAAATTTTTATTTTGGATAATTATATGCATAGGAAAATATAACTTTTTTAATAAAATAAGGTGTCTAGTTGTGACAAATCACAACTAGAGGCTTATTTTTTTTAAAAAAAAAAATTAGAGACGAATTTAGAGACGGAAAAATCCGTCTCTAATTTTAGAGACGGAATTAGAGACGAAACAGTGTCGTCTCTAATTAGAGACAAAAAAATTTTAGTTATAGACGGACCTTTTCCGTCTCTAAATTAGATACGGAAATCATTTTCCATCTCTAAATATTTAGAGACGCTAATTTTAGAGACGAAACAATTTTCATCTTTAATTCCTTCTCTAAATATTTAGAGACAAAAATTTATACATTTAGAGACGAATTTTGTTCTGTCTCTAAATCCAAAAATTCTAGTAGTGTACTGAGTAAAACAATTAGCATGTGAGAAACTAGTAATGATCTAGTAAATCATATGTCCTTTAATTATTTTTCTTTCATTTAATTTAGATTAACATAGTGATTAAAGATGTGTTTATTAGATCTTCTAAAATATTAATTATCCTATAGCAGTATGAATATGATCAAATCTTGTAAATGATTTTAACAGCATTGAATTTGTCATACTCCTTTACCCTTATTTTATTTTTTTTTCTTGATGTGGTTTTACCCTATATGTTAGCCTCCATTTTTAAAAAAAATCACATTTACCTTAATGAAACACTCTCCTAAATTATTCTTTTTGGTAGAAAGGCCAACCAGCAATATAACCTCCTCCTAATTAAGAAAAGGCAACAAAATAGTAAATTAACACATACAATATAAAAGTGAGATTTTAAATATAGATAATAAAGGTGTTACAAGCGAAACACCTTTGCATTTGTGCATCTGAAGTGATTGCTTCTACAGTCTAACCACTCTCTTTAGTTGAATACGTAGACGCAGGATTGGAGCTAAATTGAAATGACTAGGGGTGAAGCAAAATACTATGGTGTGAGGGACCTAATTAATTACTCTTAAAAAATTATACTGAAAATCAATATTTTTTTAGAAAAAATAAATTAAGGGGGCCGAGGCCACCCTTTATGTCAAAGAGGCGCCAAAATGTGCACGTGGAAATAGAAACAAGCTAAGGCCAAGAAAGAATAGAAAAGGGAGAATGACAAAAAATATGCAGCATGTTGAAAATATTTTCAAAGTAGTATGTGTAATATGTTTTAACTATACGATAAACTGATATAATTAATAATTTATTTGTAATTAATAATTTTTTTTAAACTTTCTCATTCAGATTTGTAGTTAAGTATAAATAAATTATTAACTAAATTAATTTATTATATGATTGACTGTGTTACACTCATCAAGTTAAAAATATTTCTAACACATTGACTAATGTGGTTATTCTCCCAATAGAAACCCACAAGTTGGAGCTTGCTAAGTTCCTAATTCTGAATTAGTGGGGCGGGGGCAAGGTAGGACGCATTAAATAGAGTTGATCCTTGATGGTGTAGAAAAATGAAAGTGAAAAGAAATTACCAAAAGTGGGGTGGCCGGCGCGACTTAGCTCAGCATGACCTAACTCAGTCACCCCACGCGGCTATTTTGGAAATATGAAATTAAACCCTACAACATAATACTCGCACTTTGACTGAGGAATACGACTCTCGTTAAAATGAGATTCTTTCATAAATTTAAAAATTAATTAGTATTTAATATTTTTATAAAATTTTATGTGACATAATTAAAAATATAAAAGTTTATAAAAATATTAAGTATTAATTAATATGATAGATTCAATTTTAAATTCTCTAAATTTTGACAAAAATTTGTCCTTAGTGAATACCAACACACATATGACCTATACCACTCCTTTGATTCCTCTCCAAGTAACCCTTCTTTTTCAACCCCCACAAATCTTCCCTTGACTTGGCCACTGCTTACCCTTCAAAACTTTGTCTCCAAGCTCTCTCTAATTATATTATAAGTACATGTCCTTGCCCTCACAAACTCTCACTCTCTCATAATCCTATTCCCACACAAAACAAGTGCAGACTCCATTTCCTGTCCTCTCACTCTTTCTCCATAATTGCAGTTCCCATGGCTCGTTTTTCCACTTTGCTGGTTCTATTCTTGGTTCTCTTTTCTTCCCTGTCTTCATGTTTAGAAGGCAGAAAGGTTCATCTGGGTGCACAGAAGCACAGCAACAAGGTTGACCCATCTTCAAGGGACAGTTTGTTTTTCAGTTCGCTTCCCAAGGGCACCGTGCCATCTTCTACACCAAGCAGAAAAGGCCATGCCACGGAGGTTGATGACAAGCTTACTGCGCGTCACCTCATAAGCACTGAACGAGTTCTTCTGCGATCTGTTCCCAGCCCTGGTGCTGGCCATTGATTAGTTTCTGTATTATTCTCTTTTTGCTCCTTCATGAGATGAGAACACATTTTTTTTATTTGTTCAATTTTGTTATATACTTAGATTCTTTGTATGGGAGAAGAGAGTAGCAGCAATGATAGGGATAGTGTGAACTGTATAAATATAGTACTATATATGTCTCTGTTTTTCTCTGTTTTGGGATTATCTGCAATCCCTTTTAGATTTATCATTATTGAGGGAAAAATATAAATAGTAATTTTGTACTACATGATCAACTTCTGTTTTGGTCTGTAAAAATAAGTTTTACATCAATATGGTCTTATTTTATTTGGAATATTACCTTTTGTGCCTTGGGAACATGTAGGGTTTGCTCATTTGGAGAAATTGTTGGGTTGGAACTTGGAGGTCATGAGATAATCCGATTTCAAATTAGACTATCAGATATGAAAATAAATATAAAAAGAATCCCTGTCAAACAACTAGGTATTTATAAGCATCTTGTACCCAAAAAAAAAGTTGTACCAAAAAGTATTTATAAGCATCTCTTTTATTTGCTTGTGTGATTTGATGATAATATATCATTAGACCACATAAACCATACGATTACTAATTACAATTGAATGTCGAGTTATTTTCTATAGATAGTTATAATTAAGTTCATTTCTGGATGTCAAAGAAACATCTCAATAGTTACACGCTAGCTATGCTAATGGAGACAATTTAATTTCAATCCTCAATTCCCCATAACAATTGAGGTGTAATTTATGGGAGCAAAATTGAACAATCCCATTTTATATAATACATATTCTAATCAATTTGATGTTATGGGATGTTGAAGAAAAACTTGTAGCAGTACCTCTTTGAAATTCTTTACATGGTACAATTTTCTGAATGGAAAGTTCTTGAATTTGATGCCTGATATATCCATACCCATTTTTAGACGTTAAGGTAGGTGAGATCTTCAATTTTAAAGTACAAAGGAGGAAAAAATGGCATTAGATTTGGTTCTAGTATACTGTATACAAGAAGTGGTCTGCTACTTGGGCTGCATTTTGGCGAAACAAAAGTGCCAGAAAGACGGAAAACGCGTTGATATAACTTAACCTAATCAATACCCAACCGTTGTTTGTTACTTTTCATGAAGATGGGTTGTTTAGAAGGGGATCACCGTCTCATATCTTGGCCTCTGATTTCCAGCTAGTGACCTTGCACCTTATATTTTTTATTAGCACAATTAGAATAAACATCATATAAGAAGAAATGGGTTGTGGACTTCACGTTACAATGGTAAACACATGAGGTGCTATTCATTGACTTCTTAGAGTTTTCTATTTTTTTTTTCTTTTATTTTCTCCTAACGAAAAAGTTTCCTTTTCGATTTGAGGTTACGTGCTTGAATAAAAAAATTGAGCTCACTAAAAAGTCATCAACGACGTATATTTCTCCAAGCACACAATGTGCATGTTGGGGAATCAAGAAGGTTCATGCATTCTTCCCATTCTTCAATCTCTTTCAAGTCATGGGTTTTCTAAGACGATCTAATTAAGATTGCGCAGTATAAGTTTAATCGAGTTACGTCTTTGTATAAAATTCTCCACATTTGGGAACTTTCGATTTGAAGTTCAAACTTTAGTTTAAATTTATACATGTTATTGTCCAATTATCTGATTATAAAAAACGCAATTCGATCTTAATTACAAGCCCACACTGCCTCTTGATTGGGAAAAGGTAGGGCCGGAGCCATAAAATTTTCTGAGGAGTCCATAGACTATTAGTTCTAAATATTTTAGGGGTCTATATTTTTATCAATCATCAACATAAGTCAGTTATAGTTCTGAATGTTTTGATATATCAAGATCATGATTTTCCAATTCATTCTTCAATTGAGCTTTATTTTTTTGTTTAGAAAATTTTATTTGATAAATTTTAACGGATTAGGCATATTATTATAAGAAGTACGGGGGTTCTTGGATCAGTTTGAATCGATTTTGAGGTAAAAACTATCCGATCCAAACAAGTAAACATTGTCGATTCGATTTGGATTGGATAAATTCCAATAACCAAATTGATCCAATCCGAACCGATTTTAATCGGTTTGGATTGAATTGGATAATTCAGTTTTTTTACTTTTGTTTTTTTAGAAAAAAAAAAAAGCAACGAGACATAATCACAGCTCAACCACAAAAATGGTGATAGTGACAAGCCATAGAAGGATGCGGTGGTGCGAGCTCCAGAAGGCGTATGACGGCGCATCGTGGACGGAGGCAAGCTGCGGAGGATGGGTGGCTAATTCTGGGCTCACAGATCTGGTGCTGTTCAGCACGGTGGAACATCGATTTTGGTGGTTGCGCATGGTTCTGGACGGCTGGAGATATGGGTAGCAGTTTGCGCCTGGAACAGGTCAAAGATATGGTGAGGCGCAACAGGTTGCAGGCTTGCGATGGAAGACGACGGTGCACGGGATTTGGGTCGCAGTTTGGGCATGGAACAGGCCGGAAATCTGGAAAGACGCAACGGGTTGTGAGCCATGTACGGAGGATGACAACACAAGGGATCTGGGTCGCGGTTTGCTTAGAGGCGTGACAACGACGCACGGGATGTGGGTTGTGCACGGTGGTGGACAGTGCGTGGTGGTTTGTGGTGAGACGGTAGTTTGTCATGGATGGGATTTGCAGAGAATGAATGGAGAGGGAGATGGTGAAAGTTGCAGAGAATGAGATTTGCATAGAATGGGTGGAGAAGGAGAATGGTGGCTGCGTGTGAAGGTGGGAGAAAAGTTAGGATTAGGGATATTTAAGTAATTTTATGTATATATTTAGGATAGTAATTGGCGTGATTTGGTTTGGATCAGTTTCAAAAAATTGAACTGAAAACCGAACCAAACCGATCAGTTCTTTCAAAATTCTATCCAAATTAATCCAATCCATTTCGATTTTTATCAGTTTTTGATTTTTTGGATCGATTTTTAATTTTTTTTTTTTATTAGATTGGATTTAAATACCCCTAATAAGAAGCCTTGTGTTCAACATAAGAAGCTTTATAGCCTATTCACTGAATTTATTATTCAAATTTCTCAATTGATAATATATAGCAATTATAAATATATTTATCCAATAGTGATACTCTGCTGTCACATTGTTCTTTAGGCAATGAAAATGAATTATATTAGAAAAATAAATACTAATATCAAGAATTAGATTGTATTTCTGACATAAATAAATAAAATTATCATTATTTATATAATTGCATTTGAAGGTGTGAAATTGAAAGTTACACGTATATTAACACGTATTTTTGCAGTTTATTGATATATGATTTCATGATCAAATCATTTATATACAACATGATTATATGGACCGGATCAATTCAATCGGTTTAATTGAAAAACCCGCGACGTTTGACCTAGGTTTTTAATTTGTTTTTTTAATTTTAAGTTTTAAAAAAGTAACTTTTAGAATTTGAATATGGTCCATTTAAAAAAAATTATAATATATTTTATTATTAGATCACATGTTTTTGTTGAGCAATGTTCTCAATTTTTTAATTTAAATTATTATTTAACAAATTCAATTTTAAAATTTTGAAACTAGTTAATTATCATTGTTAATTTGATTATATTTTTTTATATGATATATTTTTTTATATAATATTTTTTATATAAAGTACTTTTCATATAATATTTTTTAAAAAATATATTTATTATTTATCTAAATTTTTTAATTCAATTATTTAACTTGTGCTGACCTATTAATTCAACATTTTAACCAGATCAACCTCTAATTCGACTTATACACAGATAATATACAGGGAAGGTGATGATATCAACGTAAAGAAATGTGAGTGCCCACGAGTTGCAAATATGAACTTGCCCCGTTTAGGCCAACACAAGGGCTCCACAAAACCGCCATTCATTTTGAAAATGCTGAACACAAAAATCAATTTGTCTAGCATGTGTTTGTGGTTGTGTCGACCCAAAACAGTATAACTCCACGACATATAATTAATTGGACTAAGCCAAAAAATAAACTTGAGAAAAAACCTATCCATTGGACCGAACAACAGAAAATGGAATGGGGATTAAGTAAAATAATTACAAATTTAGACCAATGACTTGCAAATTTAACATATTTTTCAAATACAAAAAGAAATTTTCTAATATCTCAAGCTTGACAATAATACAATAGCACATACAAGCGTTCCATAATCATGCATGTGGTACATAGCTAAGGTGATTGGGATTTTGTGCATGTTTGCATTAGATTGTTTTGTACTAAAAAAAACTTTCTCTCTACACAAACAAAGAGAGAACAACAAATTGTTAGGAAAACTTCTCACGATGAGAATGAATTAATACGAGCTTTGGAAATGGTTATAATCAATGAGAGAAGTCAAGTGAATTTAGAGAAGATACCTACAAAGATGGACTACTTGTCCATACAATATGTGACCACAAGGATGTATAAATTTTCCGGATGTTTCCATGAAACCAGAAAACGTCAGCGTGGGTAAGCGTCATGTTTCACATGCGGTCGCGTATCACAGTGTTGGCTAATCGTCCAATGTTTTGCGCAATGCGGTCCCCCCTAATGTTTGATTTTTTCGTGGGTATCTTTAGCCTTTGCTATCTTCTTGAAACGTTGGATGGAAAGTCAAGAACAGGTTGCTACCCCATAAAAAAAAAAAAGAAGAAGAATAAAAAAGGGTCAAGAACAGGAGCACCACTGCATTAAAATAAAATTAAAGGGTCAAAGAGCTAGCTCTAGCTTTTCAAAGATATACATTAGGTAGAGATTAATGTGAATGTGAATTTAGGTAGAGATTTTGATTAATTAGTCATATAAGGGAAAAAATATATGACTAATTCCTAAAATCTAAAAAATTATAAATCAATCATATTAATAATGCTAACATATATAATACTGTGCAAAATATTAGCACATGACGGAATACAAATATTCATTATTTCTAGTGGATATATACATGATGGTGATGTTAGCTATTCTTCCTTTATGGTTTTTCCTTGCTTCGATTTATTAATTTCTTCAGTAGCTCTTCTTTGCCTTAACGCCATTCTGTAACAATGATCCCTTGGCCAATTCAGTTTTTTGTTTTGTTTTTTGAATTATTAGTATTTCCCTCATCAGATCTACTTTTCTAGTGCGGATTTGATGGTTTTTACAGTTATGTTTCTCTCTCTCTCGAGTTTCCTTAGTTTCTCTTTGTGCTTTGGACGAGTACCTAGTTACACTATGGAAGAGACTGTACTGATCAAGATGTTAGTCTTGGCAAAGCTACATAGTTAGGGAGAGCACTAGGCAAATCAGTGACAAGGCTTGAATCTTCTTGCCAAAAATCACGTGTCACCGTCATGTCAAAAGTGAAGGAGCTTATTTCTTTTTGTACATTCTTGGATTTAATATGCATGGTTGTTAATTATTTTTATGTTTTGTTCCTGTTATTACAAATGCATTCTCTTGTTTTTGTCATCTTAATAGGAAGATACCTTTCTCCTTTTGTACTTTTGATTTCTTGAAGTTTCAAAGTTGTTTATAAAAATTCACATATATATATATATAAGGGAGGATCAACTTATATCAATGTGAGTTTTTTTTTACTTATACTTATTTTTTACCGTTAGATTTACTTTCATCTAATGGTTGAGATTATTAAAAAGTTTGTGAGAGTGAATCTTTAAATATGTTAAAAAAAATTATATTTATGTAAGCTGATCCCCCTCTATATATATATAGTGGATATGAGGGTGAGAATTGAGATAATGAGTAACCAGTTAGGTTTTGTCTTTTACGACAAATTTATGAAGCCAACTGATTCGTATAGACTAATTATTGATATTTACACATACTTTTACACATGTTTTATATACTTCTCTATAAGTCACAATTTTCTACCAAATAAATTATTGTCAATTCTTACGGATTAGCTGATGGAAAGTGTATCTTATATATATTAAAATCATCCTTATTAATCGATCATGCACTCATTGTAAGGTTGGTTTTTCTATCTCCTATGAAAAATTAGTGAATAAGTACAATTATACAGAATAAATTACTGCATTGTGAATTTTGTGCAGAGATAGAAAATATTTAAACCCACAATGACATCAACCTTTTTTTATTTTTGAATGGAAAATTTCTTTTTTCATTAACTCGCGGCGCTTGATACAATGAAGCACACACATAAAATATGATACTAGTACGATATGACACTGATATAGCAACATGATAAATCTTAAAAAATATAAAATACCTATACAATATATATATATATATATATATATATATAGTATATGATGAGAATAATATTTATTATAAGAGGTGAGATGAGTGAATCTTGTGAAATATAAATTTTAACTATTAGATCTTACATGAATAATTAAGATTATAATATAAATGCATGTGACTTTTTTAAGTGGTCGCATACATAACTTTTAAATAACTTTTAATCGTGACCATATATATAACAGTATGATCAAGATTTACTTATTTCACTAAATACGTACGTATATATATATATATATATATATATATATATATATATATATAGAGAGAGAGAGAGAGAGAGAGAAAATTAACTTGTATTAATATAAAAATTAAATCATATAGATAGGCCAAAGCCCAAATGTAAAATAGAAAATTCGTAAGTAAGCCTTAAGGCAATAACTTGTGCTAAAAAAAAAAAGCATCAACTCATTTTAACATATTGTAAATGAAACGTTGCGTTTTGTTCAAAAAGGATTAGGGTTATTGGTATCTAGGGCATGTTTTTGGATTGGTGGAATGAAATGGAAAGGAGTGGAATGAGATGTAATGGAGGTATATATCATTGTTTGGATTTGTTAAAAAAAGGTGAAATGGAATGGAAGTAGGTGTGATGTATTACATCCCATTTCATTAAAAATTCTCAATTTTCTTTCCCTTGAAGTATGGGATGAAACCATATAATTTTTTATTGTTATAATTAACAAATTACAAAATTATCGTCTTACCCTAACAAGAAGTGAAGACCATGATGATGCTTCTCCTCTCTAGCTCATTGTTTCACGTCCTTGTTGCTGCCTCTCCTCTCCTCCATTGTCATTTCTTCACCATCACATTTAGAAGGGAATGTGTAGTAGAGATCATTTAGAGAGGAACTTAATTTTTGTGTAAGGATTAGTCTAACTTCTCTAAAATTTACTGTGTAAATCTGCATATATGATCTGATCCTTGTGTTCAAAAAAGAATTTTAGTTGGTATCACAATTTTATTGCTAAAAAAATTTATAACTTTGTTGTCTCACTAATATATTGCCACACAACTACATGACAAAAAAAGGTTACTAATCCATGAGTTAGTAAGTCAAATTAATGGCAGAAATCAAGAGATATGCTTAACATATGAGTATTCACATAATTGGTATTCATCAAGCTAAATCTTGTTTATAAACAATTTCAAATCATATAGCTCGATAACGCAAGATTGAAATTGGTATTCACGTAATCAAGATTGAAAATAATTAAAAATATGAGATCAAAAAAATTAACAAAAAAAAGATAAAAAAATTAACAAAAAATATTATTTAATAAATATCATCATTAGATAATCTAAAAAATAATTAAAATTTTTTTTAGTTAGAAATAATTAGATTTTAGTGTGTTTAAAATAAGGGTAATGGAGGAATAATAAAGTTATAACTCTTATCATTCTATCTACTTCCCAAACAATGAAATAGAAAGCTCATTCTGTTCTATTACAAAATATCCAAGCAATAGAATGGTAAGTTTAGGGTTTTTGACCAATTTACCCTTAGTGGCAAAATTATTTATCAAATTGTCATACTTTCCAAACTATTTATTAAACTGCCACACTTTTGGTCATGCTGGATTTTTTATTACTTTACGTTTTACGTAGATAATGCCAAAGGAGATGGAGCTACCAATAGGAAAACACTAATGTAGTTGGCGTAGAACACGTGGAAACGCCACACGTGATGATGTTACCACATGAAAAACGCTAGGCATTTTGGTGTTTTCACGTGTGCTCACGCTATTAGTGTATAGCCAAATCTGCAGGTTGAAGCACATTTTTTCAATTTTTTTTTCTTGAAGTTGTGAGTGTTTATTTTAAGGCAAAAGTTTGTTTCAGACTTATACAAATTTAGAACACCTTGCTATGATGGATAGGGTGCGTGGTCCATTATCGCCAGACATGTTGACGTTGCCAGTGTATGCCACTACTTTTTTAAAACACATAAATACAAATAGAATTATTCTTTTTTTAACCAAATTCAACTGCTTTGTTGGAAATTTTATTTTTTATGGCATAGAAATTTGTTGTCATGTGATAAACAAAGTTGTTTTATAATTTACTTGTGACCTACAATTAAGTTAAAAAAAAAAGTATAAACAATATAAGTATATCACAATAACATATGATGAATTCATGACCACTCAAAACCAGAGTCACAACCAATTCATAGGCTAAAATACCAGCCTAGCAAACCTATGAAAATCAATTAACCTTAATAGTTCAAACATTCTGATTTTATGAAAAATTTGACAGAATATCTCCTAAAAATTGGATGTTCTCAAAAGTATTTCATCATGTATAATGAAACTTATCCATATATATTTTGATTTTCAAATCAATAGAATACCTATAAGATGCATAACAGAAACATTTGTACACATATATACAGTCATCACAGATTAAGCAAATGTAATAAAAGGTAGAAAAATTAATCTAAATGTAATGACCATATCAATGAGAAAGGTC
Source organism: Ormosia emarginata (assembly GCA_029884605.1). NCBI lineage: Eukaryota > Viridiplantae > Streptophyta > Magnoliopsida > Fabales > Fabaceae > Ormosia > Ormosia emarginata. The sequence goes on along the minus strand of JAQQTP010000054.1, from coordinate 9,212,098 downwards.
TTTGTCAAAATGTCGTAGTCTGTGAAAGGGATCAAAAGAAGGTCATGACTGTGATGGGTGAGCATATGGTGGGTATAAAAATAATGGTGTAAGGGTAAAGGTCAAAGGATATAGTAGGTAAGTGTAAGTAAGTGGTGGGTATCCTGTAGATGGTGGGTATCCTGTAGATGGTGGGTAACCTGTAGCTGGTGGATAACCTGGATATGGTGGGTAAGATGGAGGTGGTGGTTGAGATAGTGGGTAAGCAACAGTGGTAGTGGTTAGGGGTTGAGTCCTAGGCACACCTAAAGAATCAGAGTCTTCTGAATGTCGAAGTCGTGACCAAGTACTCACTAACCCTATCCTTCTTCTACGACGCGTCCTTTGTTCATCGGACTACTCGGGTGATCCTGGAATATCATCTGCAGGAGGAACTGGATGAAGTTACTCCAATGTAATGTGATCATGCTCCTTTACTAAAGATAAGATCTCTTCTATAGAATGTAGAAGGCTAGCCATACTAAATCCCGAATTAAGGTTCCTAGTCAAAGCATGAATGTTCTCTGCAATATCAGCCTAAGAGACAGATATAACACATATCAACATCAATACAAAATACATTTAGTAAAGAGTAGAAAATATTTCTAAATAGCTTACCACAAACCCAATAGATGTACCAATACGAGAAATCTAACGTTTGGTAATTTTTATGTACCAACGCATATACTTAGAATGCGCAGTGAGGGGAGCTTCTAATGGCCTTCCAGTAACACACTTTTCCCTTCGAATGTCGCAAATGTCTATGTGTACAAGGTGCGTGTTTCGTTAATCCTAATCATGCCTTCCCGCCAATGTTATTGAGTGCAAATCGTCAGGTTAGTGAGGTCTCCTTGGTATTGGTTAATCCAGACCAAACTGACGTATCACCCTATCTGGCTGGTGCTACTCAACAATGTGAAAAAAAATGAGATGAACCATTGCTAGTATTATGTCTCTACCAACTACACAAAATATTGGTAGTGATGCCACAATCTCATCTGTATAGGGCTGCCATGTAATCTGCAAAATTATATGTACAAAGAATTAGAAAGCAAGACAAAGTAACTATTTTAAATTAATGTAAGCAAATATTGACCTCGTCACTCTTCAATTGATCAAAGAACCAGTGATAATACGGAAGCATCCCCATTAGGGTTTCATTAAATATCTTATGTTTATGCTACCTATTTAAATGTCAAAGTCATATATTGTTAACACAAGTAGTATATATAACAAACTAATATAAATAAATGATATATTAAGAAACTTATTGAAATTTCAGTGGACGTAGGTGACCACAATTAGGGCTAACTATGAGCACGTCTAACACGCAAATGACGATTAGCATTTTCTTGTCATATATGTTGTGAAACATGAAACTTTTGCAACTATAGTACTGAAGGGTTCTCTGGGCCTAGGTGCAAGTAGAATGCCATGTCTGACGTTGTAATCAGAGAAACAACAAAAACAATTAGTAAGTCTTCAAATGATAATACAAACTATAAAAAAAATATACATATTAAATATGACTGTATCGAATATAAATTAGAAGATACTACTAAAAGCACATTTAAGAATAATGTTAAACATAAATAATCAAATAGAAACTGTCATCCTTAAAATCCACATATCAAGTAGATTATCAAATTACACATTGACAATATTCAATTACATACTAATAGTCATCTATTTTAATATAATGATTATCAAATTATGTCTTAATCAAGTAGATGACCCTTCTTGATCATTCTTCAAGGAAGTGGATCCACGACCACGACAACAACGAGAATTATGTCTAGGTTCACCATATTTTTTACATCTTTGTCCCGGTCCTGGTTTGCCCCAATCCATCTCATTTCTAAGTCGAGTTGATTTGGATCGACCTTTAGATCTAAGCAATTGACAATCAGGCACCAATGTAATCACTCGAGTTGGTGGCCACCATAGTTCATCTTTAATGATTCCCCAATTAACCTCATAAGCTCTGTATAAAGTATTCATTCTGTAAACATTATGCACATATTGAAAAGTGTTAAGTGACCTAAAAGAACATGTTTCTATTGCATAAGAGTAAGGGAAATTTAATGCTTGAAACAAGCCACAGTCACACGTGTCTTCTTGAAGGTTTACAGAATATTTAACTTTATCCTGCTGTGTTATAAGGTTGAATGCATATTTGACCAAAAATATGGTTGAATGTATATCAAATCGACGAACTTGGCAAGAGTTTGCCTTGAGTAAGTTGACATTCCAACTTTTCATAAAATCATCAGTCAAATCTGCCCTATCAACAAATTTTTTGTTTGCGTCATCCTTTCGATTAACAAAGTACTATACCAATTTGTAATATGTCATCTGAACTAATGCAGTTATTAGTAGGTTTCTACCACCTTTCAACACTTCCTTCATACACTCGAACAAGTTCGTCATCATATGACCAAATCTGTGGCCACTAACATACGTTAAACTCTTTTTTTCTTTTGAAATTGAATTAATCCAATTTGTCATTTCGGGAGTAGCGGTCAACTTTTTCAACCTAACCTCAAATTTGTATGCATATGTTTCGTACCCTGATATAAAAATATTGAATGAGTTGATGTTAACAATTAAATTGTAATATAGTAAGTAGTACAGTAAACTTAAATAGAAATTAAAAATTTTAACTACCTGTGTTAATCAGATATTTCTTTAGGACCAGATTAAGGAATGCGCTGTTAAAATTGTTGTCAATATGCTGTAAGCAGAAAACATGATGTGCATGTGATGGCTGTCATCCCAGATGTGGATTTGTCATTAACTGTATGATGCCTTGGTGTCGATTAGATATCAAGCACAAGCTCTGTTGTTGTGTGACATGTCTTCAAAGGATAAGAATCAACTTCAAGCATCCTTTGTTTCTCCTTCAACAATGACAAATGCAATTGGCAGAGGTTTTCTATCGCCATCTTGTGTTGTTGCAATCAATAGTTTATGACGATATTTACCATACAAATGGGTGCGATCAATTTGAATAATGGGCTTACAATATTGGAATCCAACAACACATAGTTTGAATGTCCAAAATAAGCGAAAAAACACTTGTTTTGAACAATTAACTTTATTGCATTCAACATATTCAACGATTTGCAACTCCACCATTGAGCCTGATGTCTCTTTGCATGGCAAGTAACTATCTACGTAACACCTCATAAGATTTATCCCAGTCTCCAAATACTTTCACAATGACAATTTGTTTTGCCTTCCAAGTTTTTTGATAGGACACGTCATATCCAAATTGACTTCGAACTCTTTCAATAATCAAGCATACAGATACATCGGGTTTTTGCTTAACCATCTTCAGAATGCAAGAACATATCATAAGCGAATCTAACTTCTGATGATCTTGTGACATAGATGGGTTGATACGACTGTGAGGTCCATTATATTTTGTAATTTGCCACATGTTTGATTTCTTGCTTTGAGTGACCCTAACCTTCTAATTACAACCATCAACATATCTAGGACAGTCTATGTGTATCAGAATCCTCAACCTTGTAGTTCTGATGTCTACTAATAGAATAATGTGTTCGGGCTAACTTGACATTATCTTTAGAAGAAAATTGAAACTCAACATATAATTCTTCCTCTGGCCTCTAAATACCACGAGAATCTAATTCAGGCAAATTATCACGCGTACTCAGCGCATCCTAATTGATTTTAGAAAACTGAGGGCATGGAGGCACAAACATAGATTCAGGAGCAACTAACAGTGGAATGACTAATTGTTGTATATTTACTTTAGGGCCAGATTGATCTTCTTCTAAGTCAATATCTGAGTCCTCACCCTCAAGCATCTCTCCTTCATCATTACTTGTGTCAGATAACGCATTTGTCATAAGTGGGTTATCGGTTTCAAAATCTAACCTAAATGATCTCCCTTCAGGTATTGCAGACGTACTAACTTCTTGAAATTGTACTAAGAGAGCAGCATGTGTCATATAGAATTGAGTGTTGATAGAGTACAATGATTCAGCAAGATTAGAAAGACCAACTTGTAACCCTATTTCAGAAGGAGCTTCAACATGCTCATTGTGCTTATTTGTTTTTGTCTTGACATACAACTCCATGAAAATTAAGTTTGAATGCTGATCAAAGCAATTTATCATGCAAGCAATGTCTCCATCAACTTCTAATGGAAGAGCTATTCATCTTAATACATTGCTCCATTGTGAAAATTTATACACAACACTTGACACAACTTAATTTTCTTGGAGCCTTAATTTTAAATGAATTCTCTTTTTCAGAGCTCAAAAGTCATATCACGTTGAATCATGATAGACTTAGGACGTGGACCTTCATACATTAGACCATCTTCACCTTCATATATTCTCTTATTATTGTAAATGAAAACAATAAGGTGTTTTGTCATCTTAAACTTCTTAATAATAACAACACAACAAGTATAAAATCAATCAACACTTGTGTCAACTGAAACAAAATTGCTACCCATAACAATGAATTCATACTATTAATTTTTATAAGAAAATTTTTTTATACCCTACTAATTTCAATTTCAGTAAACTCACAATTTTAATCAATTGAAAACAACAAAAAAATTACATAATCACCATATGTGTCAAGTAAAAAAAATTGTCATTGTCCTAATAATATTCAAACTATTAATTTTTATACGAAAAATTCCAAAAACCTCATAACTAACAAAACTAGTGATCCATAAAAAATATGCAATACACAATTAATATAAAAATCTTAAAAAAATAAACAATGATTCTAACAATAAAAATATTCAGCAATAACAATAAAAATAATCTAACAATAAATAAAAATGCTTACATATATGATGATCCAAATGTCTTTCCCACAAGCTACAACCAAAGGAGGGTTTGGGAGAGAGTTTAGAGAGAGAAAAAGTCTAGAGAGAATGTGAAAATTTGAGAAATGAAGAAAGTGGTCATGAGAAGGAAATGAGAGTTGCTTAAATAGGAGTATCCAATACGAAAACGCCAACATAGTTGATGCAACACAGGTGAAAACGCCAACACACCTGGCGTTTTTCCCGTGGTAACGCCATCATGTGAGGTGTTACCACATGGAAAACACTTGCCGTGTTGGCGTTTTCACGTGTGCTGCGTCAGCTACGTCGGCGTTTTTCTATTGGTAGTTCCATCTCCTTTGACGCTATCTACGTGGAAAATAAAATTAAAAAAAAATCAGTGTGGCCAAAAGTGTGACAGTTTAACAAATAGTTTAGAAATTATGACAATTTGATAAATAATTTTGCCATTAAGGGCAGATTGGTCAAAAACCTGATAAGTTTATTCCATTACGTTCCATTTCTTCTCATCTCATTTCATTTCACTCCACCTATCATTAGATATCTAAACATAGCCCTAGATCTCATCCAATTCCAATGCCTCCATGACTCCATCATCCCCTTGCTGCTTTATATCTGGCAACTCAACAAGTGTCTGCGCCATCATCCTTTCCTTCATTCATATATGCAATTGTGTGGCAGGCTAGCAGATGCAGTCATGACAGGTTCTTTCATTCGTTTTTCTTCTTGATAGATTGGAAGGAATAGAAACCGAAAATGATGAGCTTGCAGAGTAATTTATGTTATTTCGCTTCCATTTTTCTCAATCACCAGTCGTATGCCAACAATTAGAATGTTGCCTTTCGATTGAGCAGGCATCCAACTGTGTCGTGTCCATATCAAACGCAAACACGTTCTGGATATCAGACTAGTAAGGAACTTTTCATGTCGGTGCTTCATAGGCTTGATACATCCTTGAGCCAGAGTTATAAAAGAGATATGCATGCATGCCCTCAAACCAAATAGCAAGTGGGTATTGTTAGCTATAGCGAGGGTAACAGAGTTGTCCTGTCTGCGAACATGGGATATTGAACAGTGTCTAAAACTTTTTTGCAATTTACAACAAACTTCTATGATCACCCCCAAAATAAGAATTGACATTTAATTTGTCCATTACTAACTACTCTTTGTAATTTGTAAAGAGATTACAACTTTTAAATGGTAAATTTTTTAGCAATAACGACCATTTGCAAGGAGGTGTTTAACATGCTCCAATCAAGAATTGGAGCATGATAGCAGGTTGCTTCTTGTTTCTTCTTATACATTATATATGTATGTATTTTTAAAAAGGTAGAAGTAATTGTTGCCTCATCATACTGACTCCACAAAATTTGATGAAACTTTTTCGTGCTTGTTTGGGTTAAAATGTTTAAAATACAAATTTTCCAATTGTTCTGTCTAATTAGATATTCCCAAGCACTTGTGTTTGTTTAGAGAAGAAGGTGATAGTGGCAAGAACAGAGGGAAAAAGGGGTGAATGAAGAAAAAAGTAGATATAAGATGAAAGCCCAACAAATGGTTCTCCACTTAAAATAAATAAACTAAGAACCTATAGCTTTCCTGTTAGTTGGATTTCGATCGATTCCATTTAAATAAAATTTGAATTTTAGTAAAATTTCAACATTGAAAACCAATAAAATGTATTGTTCAATTTGGATCAATCCAATTCAGTAACATGCTAGACCAATTTGAAAACAGATCAAAAGATGCATTGTTGAAATCAAAAAAGGTGTGGCTGTGTGTGTGTGTGTGTGTGTATATATATATATATATATATATATATATATATATATATATATTGTATTCTAAGCATTTTAACTTAGACAAGCGGAAGAAGTTTCGTCAAATTAGTCAAAATTTGACGAAACTTCTTCCTGCTTGTTTGAGTTAAAATGCTTAAAATACAAATTTTCTAATTATTCTTTCTAATTAGATATTCCCAAGCAATTGTGTTTATTTAGAGAAGAAGAAAGTGAGAGTGGCAAGAACAAAGGAAAAAATGGGAGAATGAAGAAAAAAGTAGATATAAGATGAAGCCCAACAAATGGTTCTCCGCTTAAAATAAATAAATTAAGAACCTATAACTTTCTTGTTAGTTGGATCTTGATCGATTCCATTTAAATCAATTTTGAATTTTAATAAAATTCCAGCATCGAAAACCAATAAAATGTATTGTTCAATTTAGGTCAATCAAATTCAATGACATGCTAGACTAATTTGGAAATGGATCAAAAGCGACATTGTTGAAATTAACAGAGGCATGGCTATGTGTTTAGGTTTTGACCAATGGTCGTAATGGATGATAGTGGTCCTAGTTCGTGGCTGACGATTGTGGGTGGTTCGACTATTGGGTGCGAGTATGCTCTGGGCTATTAAAGGTAGCGTGCAGCTTGGGTTCGATGGTGATGACGAGGTGGTTGGTGGGGGTAAGGAGCGGTGCTAGTTCATGAGGAGTTCATTAGTTCATGCTTGATTGGTGATGGTGGCATGTGGTTCCAATTAAGGTTTAGTTCATGGGTTGTCAATGGTAGTTGGTTTACTAGCTACTGTTTAAGGGATTGGAATTGTGCATGGTTGGCCGTGGAGGTTGTGAGTTTGTCTATGACTTGGTAATTCAGAGTTGCAATGGGAATTTCTACCATGGGTGTTTTGGGGTGGGAGGTAGCTTTGAAGAAAGGAAAAAAAAAAAGATTTGAGAAAGAGAAAGAAATGAAGGAATTGATTATTGATTATTTGCTAACAAGATTTTAAGTCCAACACAAAAGTTATTGATTAATTCTCCCACAAAATCAACGGTGCATAAGACGTGAAATATGCTTTTCTTTTTTTTGGAGCCTTTAAAATGTTTTCCATTAGTTACCAATACGTCTCTTGCAATTCAAATGTCATGCGTGATAGAAAAAACCTCTTCCAAAAAAACATCTATTGGGTGGGTCTAGGACTTTCAAAAAAAAAAAACATGAGTAATTGTTTCATCAGATTTCACACACCATTGGGTAGCTGGTTGGTATTCTCAAAAACCCTTTCCGTATAAGTTCAGCCAGCTAAGTGGGGAAAAGCATACTGAAGAGCCCTCCACCGAAAGTTTTTAATTCGTGGCTGCAAGTTCAGACTCCACTCCTTGTGATGCTTCAAATGGCAAGAAAATCCTTTCTATCATGGGGCTGTTCTGATTAAGACCGTAAAATATATCATTACCAGGATCCCTCACAACCTGGATTTAAAACTTTTTATGTCATTTTTTTAAGTGATTAAATAAAAAGAGAAATAAATATAAAAATTATAAAAAAAATTATAAATTTTAATTAGGTTGTATTAATAAAATTTTTTTGTCTATTTTTCTCTTTTACTTGATCACTTAAAAAAAATGACATGAGATGATACAAATCTTTTTCAACCCTATATCTTCTTTGAATTTCTCCGCCTTTGACTAGAATTAATGTGCAAAATGTAACTAATGAACATGGAAAATGATGTTTTTACATTATTTTTTATTCCGTACTCATTTTTATATTTATTTTGGATGAATGTAATTAAGTAAGAAAAAGTGATAGAAAAAATAAGTATGATAAATGGTGTTAAAAAGAATATAAAAAGAGGTGTGTGCCCTATTTGTGATAAGAGAATGAGTTGGATGAAAATACATACCCACTTCAAATATTATGAAATTCTATGTGCAACTTGTGTAAGACCTTAATTATCAGCTAACTTTGAGAATGACAAAAAAAAAAATTATACTGTATATATGGCCCAAAACAAAAAAGTCTATGTGCATATAATACTGCTTATACTTCAACCATTGTTTAGGTGCAGGAAAAAATAGAAGCTATTTATCTGCTAATTTTTTTTTTCATATGTAAGTTATAAGAGGATAGATAATATACATTCTTATTTACGTGATGAGAAAATATATATAATAGATATAATTAGGTCGGTAATATATATAAAGTAAGACACTTTATCTGGTATCCTTATTTTTTAAGGATATCAATATTCTTCTAATTAAAATATGTTATTTGTATTCATTTATCGAATAAAATTTTACTCATAATTAACTTTTATTTTATCTTTCTTTAATTCAATTTTGACTTCAAGTTTTTAATATTACAAATTTTAAATTTTTAGATTTAAATTTTATATTTTACATTTTTTATTCTTAAAATCATAATTTGTTGTGTTACTTAACTTTTACCAAGAGAAATGAGAAGTGAGAACTAGTCATATGATAAAAAATACATGCATGAATCAATTTACCAAAGTTATAAGTTATTACTAATAAAATATTTTATAAAATCAACTAATGATATTATACAAAGTTAGCAAAGTACTAATACCTTTATAAAAAGAAGGGTATCGAAATTCTCATAAAATAAATACTGTTTGGAACTAATATAAAATTAATCTTTTCATATATATGTAGCTCAAAAAAAGAACGAATAGGTATTATAGCATGTACAAGATTTCGAATTTGGGTCATGGTGACCTCCCTAACAACTCTATCAACTCTATGGACGAATACATATGATCAATTACAATATGAACTTCAATTTTACAATATTGTTTCAATTTGATCACAGTTAGTTTACATATAATATGTGTACACCTTTCGGATCAACTACTAATGTGGCACTACCACCACCAAAGTCAAGACACATGCTTATCCTTTACTTGACAAAATCGCCAAGAAAAAGGTGCTGCCAATTGAATCCTTTTCCTCCCCAAATTAAGGTCTTTAATTACAAAATCGTACTCAAAAGTTTGTAAAGTTGAAGCTTCTTCACTTAAATACTATTATTTTCTTCTCTTTTTGGGAGGTGCCAAAGTTATTTCTCAAATCTCAATGTTAATGTAACCGAAAGTACAAACCTAGTCTCCCCTATATATAGAATATCCTCATGTCATAGTCTTAACTATTCTTAAACCAAAGAAATTCTTTTCTATCTATTTACACCAACATCACTACATTATGGCTACCTTAGGTGCCAAACTTCCCTTTCTCTGTTGTCTCATAATCTTACTTACGTTACTGGCAGAAGGAGTTTCAGCAACTCGACCAAATTCTCCGTCTATGCCTATGGAGCAAGAAAATAACGGAAGAGGAGATTCTACAATGCTAATGGCTGATAAGATGTCAGAACCAGGTTCAGGTACAGCTGCCCTTTTTCTTCTTGCAAAGGGCAATATCCCGTCTTCAGGACCAAGTCATAGAGGCCATGATGCACCACATTTTGCAGGTCATTTTAATCATAGAAGCCCTTGAAATCTAAGGGAGTTGATAGTCATGTTTTGATAACGCAATATTATTTTTTGCTTGTTTTATATATACGTATACAAAATTCAAACAAAGGAGGGATTAGTAATAATTCTGATTTGGAAATATTTCGAGTAATATATATTATGTTCCTTAGTACTTGTAACTTTTGGCTCAATATTTAAAAATAAAAAGGGGAAATGATAGGGGATGATCTCATATAACTTTCCTCATTCTGTGGTTAGGCATGAATTGACGGGTTCAAAATCATCCTATATGTTCTTTTCTTTCAATGAAATGACACTGTTTTTGTTTTTACACAAGCGAATTACAAAAGTGCATGAGTTCAGCCACATTATCCAGCAGTCCAATTACCAACGTATTGTGCTGAGCCTAAAAACATTTTATCTAGTTAGGATTTATATAAAGTATTGAAGACCCTCAAGCAACTGGCCTATTAGCTCAGTTGGTTAGAGCGTCGTGCTAATAACGCGAAGGTCGCAGGTTCGAGACCTGCATGGGCCACTTCCTTGTTTTATCTCTGTTTTTATTCTTTACCTACTGTCATTGTCATTCTGCCATTATTGTCAATTTGCCACCTAGAGATTGCTTCATAAGCAACAAGATTATCGCATCAGCAAACGCACAACCTGGTCTGACCCACTAAGTTCTGTGTAAAAATTTATATTGTTGGTGATTGAACTGCCAAGTTCAGCACCAATCTGTAATTTGCGTTCTTCTAATTAAAAGTCATATTGGACTGTGTCATGTTAATGAGCTGTGGATCACTTGAAGGGATTGGAAAAGGGTAAAATTCCTATTTAAATTATAAAAATTGGGTAAATTTAGTGAAAGAAAGATATATATGTGTATGTGTGTGCCATCTTACTCAATGCTACGGCATTTCTGATTGTGATATCTGTTATTATTTTCATAGAGAGATGCAGAGTGGTACCAAATTAAGTGTATGCAATAAGGATCTCAACCCACCACATCTTCGGTCTTTCCAGAATGTTTTTCCTTATGAGCTTTAGGAAATATACAAAAGTAAATTAAAAAATTTAAAAAATGTACCAAATAAAATTGGAAAACAATTGGTTAACAAGTTAATTGGGTGTGCAGATATTACTTGATAAATCAAAGTCATTTAATTAAATAATTTTGTACATATAAATATATAATATTAAGCCACTTAAGAGTAGCATAAATACCATTGGCTGTGCCTATAATAATGCTATTATAGAATCGGCCCCATAAATTCTCATCCTAATTTTTTTATTTGTTTATTTTTTTTAATGTTCTATAAATGCAAATAATGAACCAAAAAATAAATCTCAATAATTATAAGTAGGCCAGGATAAGAGTGAGACATTCCGCTATGCCGCTATACCAGGAGGCTTGGGGGATAAGAGGTGGAGATGGGATGTTGGGAGCAGGTTATATAGTTCTAAAGCATTGAATTTGCCAGAACAACTCTGCTTACGGTTTGGTCTCTTAGATGCTGGCATGAACAGAGCCAAGTACCAAATTTTAAATTATCTTGTACACAATTTTAAACATAATCTAGATCCCAATAAATAAAAAGATGTCAAGTTTGTCTCATTTAAAAATCTCAATTCCCTCATCTGTCTTTCCATGTGTTCACTTATAGAATCTGGATCGTCTGGGGCCTAAGACATAATAGGTCTATTGTAGACTTATACAAGCTGACCTTACAAGTTCATCTATTAGGTAGGTCCATTTTAGAATAATAAGCTTAGGAGAATATGGATCAACCCGACCAAGGTCCTACCGGTCTATGCCCGAATGGAAAACGACTCGCTAAATACATGCTTAATATAATTTCCAAACGGTCTCTAGCCGACTGGCACCATCATGACTAACGGTTGTGAATGGCTTCACGCCTTAATAACCAGACATATAACAAATCCTAACACTCGGAGTCCTAAATGGCCTAAACGGCAAGTATCCGAGGAGTCAGTGCTCATATCATTTATATAAATCGGTCTGGCAACCTAGACTAACCATGTTCCATTTTTACCCAAACACTCAAACCGACCATACTTTGCGATCATTCTGCTGACCTGCCTAGGTGTCCTTGACCATACTGAAGCCTCGCCCATATGTCTCCAATAAGTCCATTTCTTACCTACCGACCCATACTGACCTAGGTCCCGGTCAGTATCCGGAACATCCGGCGCCCATCATGGGGCTCAGGTAAAACTTTCTTACCCCACAACCAACCAACTTCACCTTCATCGAAGCATCTTTCCAACGAATCATGACCACTAATGAACACAACATCGACAATGGAATCCACCAAGAGAGTCCTCAGCCCAACCCCATAGAAATCTTGATGCAGGCCATCAGAGATATTCACAGTCGAATCAATCTTATAACCAACAGGGGCCAACCGCGTGCAGATCCTGAAAGGAGGTCTGAAGAAAACACTCCGAATAGAGAAGCTCGTCGACAGACAAGTTATCCTCCTCCAGTTGCTGACCATCCTTTCTCTGATTTCATAATATCGATTCCTCTGCCTGAAGGTTTTCGACTCCAACCATGGAGCTTTATGATGGGACGACCGACCATCAAGAGCATCTTACAATGTTTAATTTGATGATGCTCTTGAACGGGGAACCGACCCGATCAAATGCCGAACTTTAACAACAACCCTGAAGAAATCAGTGTTACTTTGGTTCTCGAATCTTGAAACAAGTTCGATTTATGATTTCGCAGAATTGTCAACTAAATTTCTTAACCATTTTTCTACTAGTAAGACTTACCAGAAGACTTCGGGTAGCCTTATTAACTTGAAGCAAGGTCGGAATGAATCACTCAAGGAGTTTATGAGGAGATTTGGTGAGGAAGCAGTTCAGATCAGGGATCTCAACCCTGCTGTATCACTACATGCTATCATGGCCGGACTGAGGATCTTTTGTAGATTCTTTGGCCAGACAACCACCCGTGGATTTGGATGATTTGAGAACGAGATCTATAGGATACATAAATATGGAGGAGATTGCAATCGCAAGAAGACAAATGGAGCAGCACCACTCGGGATCGAAAGTCAGAGGAAATACAAGTATTCCTCAAATTTCTATCCGATCGAGCTTTCAAGACCGACCACATGGAGGACAAGGAGTAAATCAGAGGGACAAACCAATGAGAGTAGAGGAAAAAATCGACCGATTTGAGCGTGCTCATCGAGTAGCTTTAAGTCATCCACAACCTCGATACGATGTGTATACGCCGCTGACCACTCGGCGGGAGCAAATATTCTGGGAGCTCTATAACATTGGTATTATCCAACATCCAAAGAGTGTAGAATAGTCGAGGGAGCATGTCAATGTTGATAAAAGCAAAAGGTCCGATTACCACAAAAGGTATGGACACACGACTGAGGAATGTATTACCTTGAAGGATAAAATTAACAACTCATCCGAGAGTGTCATCTTGAAAAATACGTCTACCGACATAGAAGCTGAAGCAGAAAAGCAAGGGAAGGAAACCAGTCCAGGCAGAGGAGTCTGAGCCCAGGAGAAAAGGGCAAAGCAGTTGCGACAACTTCTGATTCTAGAGACCAGATGGTCAGGGGAGTCATAGATTGAATAGTCAGTGGGTTCGCTGGATGTGTAAGCTCAAATTCGTCTTGAAAATGCTATCTCTGACTTGTAATGTTAGATTTTTCCCACTAGGTTTTTCCTAGAAAGATATAACGAGGCATATTTTAATTCCATTATATTATTAATAAAGTTATTTTACATTGTTGTCTTTGTTAGAATCAAGTTTTTAAGGCCCAGCCCAATACGATAAATCCGGCCGAGGTCAAGAAGAAGGCCCAGCCCGATAAAATTGTCTGAGGTCACGAAGACGACCCAGCCCGGTAAATTCGGCTGAGGTCATGAGGACGACCCAGCCAGATAAAATCGGCCGAGGTCACAAAGACGACCTAGCCCAGTAAATCCGGCCGAGGTCAAGAAGAATGCCCAACCTGATAAAATCGGCCGAGGTCTCAAAGACGACCTAGCACAGTAAATCCAGCCGAGGTCAAGAAGAAGGCCCAGCCTGATAAAATCGGTTGAGGTCACGAAGACGACCTAGCCCAGTAAATCCGGCCGAAGTCAAGAAGAAGGCCGAGTCCGATAATCCGATCGATGTTATGAAGACTTGCTTGAAGAAACTGAATTACACTACATCATTAACGTTCGATCCTCCAACATAACTCGGTTCATCTTAACAGTTGACCAAGTTAAGGGGCTATGGACCGTCTTGACGCATTTCTCATTCGGCCACTCTTAAGCTCGGCCTATCTTTACAGATGACCAAGCTGAGGGGCTGTGGACCATCCCGGGCCTAAGACATAATAGGTTTACCATAGACCTATACAAGCCGACCTTACAAGCCCATTTGTTAGGTAGGCCCATTTCAGAATAATAGGCTTAGGAGAATATGGATCAACCCGACCAAGGTCCTACCGGTCTATGCCCGAATGGAAAACGACTCGCTAAATACATGCTTAATATAATTTCTAAACAGTCGCTGGCCGACTAGCACTATCATGACTAACGGTTGTGAATGGTTGCACGCCTTAATAACCAGACATATAATAAATCCTAACGCTCGGAGTCCTGAATAACCTAAACGGCAAGTATCCGAGGAGTCAGTGCTCATATCATCTATAAAAATCGACCTGACAACCTAGACTAGGCATGTTCTATCTTTGCCCAAACACTCAAACTGACCATTCTTGCTATCATTTTGCTGACCTACCTAAGTGTCCTTGACCTTACTGAAGCCTCGCCCATAGGTCTCCAGTGAATCCCTTTCTTACCTACCGACCCATACTGACCTAAGTCCCGGTCAGTATCCGAAACAGAATTTACTTATGATTTGGTTATTAGCAAAACGAAAAAGGGAAACTTACATGTAGCTGAGTAGGAAGTCTACTTATTTGTAACAAGAGATCTTTAAGTAAATAATGGGAGGATTAGTACTTAGGCGTTTGATCGCACTCGAGATATTAGTCTCTCATTTATTGAGTGATAATATGATAATACTCTAGTTAAAAAAAAAAAAAAAGCCTATTACACAATTATTACATATAAGTTGACTGTTTATTTGGATAATATTACAGTATAAGTTAAATTATTACATAATTACAGTACCCTAAGTTTGGGTAATTGATTTCAAAGGGGGTGTTTTATTGTGTTCTTTCCAGATTAACTTCGGAGTCGGAATGTGTGGGATCATGGTGCTTCTTCTCTATATAAACTTGATCCATTTAGCTTGGATTGTAAAGTTTGGTAACATTGTAATTGTGAAAGGGTTCGTGTTGTCGTAGCTGGTTGTTTTCCTCCTTGTTTCCGGTCATTCTCAATGGGTTACCCGAACGAATCATTGGGACTTTGGGGAGAGTAAGAGCAATTGTGTCGTGTTGATTCAGGGGCGATATTGTCCAAACAAATAGTCAACTTATTCTTTTTGTGAGTGTGACTATAATTATGCATCAATTTAATCTTCATTTGAAATTCTTAATTTTAAGCTACTTTATTATAAACAAGTTGATTCCATATCTCCTGTCTGTAAGCTTCCCAAACGAAACCAAATTAAGCCATCAAGAAATTGAAACCAAAGAAATTGTATGTTTCCTTAGAAAAGGTGTTGTCATAGAGTTGAACTTTACTAAAAGGGGAGCAAAGATATTAATTGATAAACTCTTTATTACTTATTAGCTAGTTTTGCTTAGAAAGGTCTGGTATTAGGAGTGCAGTTCAAGCTACGAATAAGCTAGTCTGTTCAAATATGGAAACATTATTACCCAATTGCCTTTTGGAAAAGAAGGAAGTTTTCACAAATTTGGTTTATGGTAGAGAATTCAATGATTTTAACCAAAAGGAAAAACGAGTATTCAATGATGTGTGAGATACACAATGAGAATAATCTAAATTCTTCAATTGCCTATTACTTTGTTTACATCACCTAGTGTGGGATACACGATGAGAATAATCTAAATTCTTCAATTGCCTGTTACTTCATTTACATCAGTTATAGTTATACACTTTAAAGAAAACAACATTTGACTTTTAATTAAAGGAATCCAAATATTTAACCAGCCCATTTACACTTTTATTTTACATTTTAGATATTTTATGAATTAAAATATCATTTCTCATATTTCTTACATAAACTTCACTTTACCTATTTTAGTATAATTTAAACTTAAAGCTTCTGGTTAAATATGATATTTAATGTTCAATTATTAACTTCAATCTTAATATTGGGATTTTTCGTTCATTGACCAGCACCACTGCCTGTGTCAAGTGTCGTAGATTCTCCCAAGAACTTGCCCTTCCTTACGAAAGAGACCTACATTCTTCTGTTCCCCAAGCCAAGTTAAAAAAGAATGCTGATCTCTTTACAATTACAGCAGAAAATTATTGAGTTTGCCTGTGCTAGATAGAAAGTGGATATGCAAACAGCCGACAGACATTAGCTAAAGGTTGCACTAGTCCTAAACTCCTAATAATGTTGGCTAGCAATCCCGTGAACTATATAGTCAGAAGACTCAGAACCTCCAAGTTATACCTATCATGCAGTTACCAGAAAGAATATGGCATTTCCAACATGGGTGACAGAGGTTGGAAAAAAAAGTTAGGAACTGATACTGGTATTTGCCTAAAAAATGAACAAGTCCATCTCATTTTATTACTACATTTTATCTTTGGTTAATTTGGCTTTTATGTGAAGGTTAACCAAATATATAAAAGAGTTAGGTAAGCTAGCAAGGCGGTATTCCGTAATATATTATAAATTTATAAATATTATACTTTTAATTAAAAACAGTTTAAAACCGTTTACCTCAAGAACAAACTGAACTATCAATAAAAGCTTCTCTCCTACTGTAACCTTCTAAATCCGAGTATTTAACCTTCCCACCTCTCTATGATTACATTCCCACCTCTCTATGATTACATTCCCACACTCTCGTCATTGTCCTGGCGCCCATCGCCCAATCAACAGAACCCACAGACCCTACCGAACCCAGAACCAGAAGCCACATAAATTGACCAAGTCGACCCATCCATTTATCCCATTCCCAAGCGCCACCTTATTGCCAATGCCAATCATATTGAAATACTTGACTTGATCTGACTGCGTTTCTCGCATTTCAGCCCATAATCATTGTCACGCAAGGCAGGGCTCACTCTCTAATCTTTTATTTGCATAATGTTTATAATTTAGAACAAATAAAACAAGTCTACTGTATCCCAAGGTATAATTTAACTTAACTAGTAAAGTTTTTGCAAGTTATTTTCAAAACTTGAGATTAAATCCTGTCTTCATCTCTTTTGAGTCACGTGAGCAAAGATTAAAGTGACTTTTTTCCTCTCTAGTTGTAGTCTGTGTTCCAAAATTAATGAGTCAATTACAGATTAAAATATACAAGATTTCCTACATTCTCTATCTCTATAAAATAAAAACTATTATATCCAAATGTAATTAAAGCCAATACCTTTACATTTTTCTTTCTCTAATTTTAATTTTAATTTCCACTTCAACTAGACATAACCTTAGGATAGATTTTGCTTTGAGTATGTAGCATTACACATGCCTTTGGCATATATCAAAATAACCAACTCAAGGAGACTTTGTCCTTACATACTACAAGGTACAATTATACAAGATAATTTACAGTTGATATTGCTAATTGGTAATCGCTAAGAGGCATAGTCATAAGCTACAAAATAGTGAGACTCAAAAAGAAAAAATGCTATCTATTTTTTTTTTTGGTCAAAAGAAAATATGCTATCTAAATGAAATTATATATTCTCCAAGAAGTTTTTTATTAAAGCTGAAAAATTAGTTAAGTGCGTTAAATTAATTAATATTTAATATTTTTATAAATTTTTATAATATATTAAATTTTTATGTTACATTACAAAAATTTATAAAAATATTAAATATTAATTGACTTAATTTCCTAAACTTGAGTGAGAGTCGAAAATTTCTTATCTCCAATTTTTCATGGGCCATGGCAGAGCGTGTTACAGAGCGCGTGAGAATGCATACTTTGAGACCAAATATACAGCCCAGCCTAACTCAGCAACTAGCCGGAGAACCCATCGGAGACAGGTAAACCTGACACTGTATCACGGTTTTTCCGATCTTGAAACCCGGCACCACCGTGAAACCCACCCGGACCTCGCCGGAATTGGAGTCAGTAGCTTCCCCTGACGTTGAAACCAGTTGTTCTGCTGCACATTCCATGTACACCTCAGAGAACCTAGTGTTCTTCTTCACCTGAAAAATGTTGACCTCTTCTTCAAATGACAGTGCCAAACGATGCAGACTCCACACACGCTTGGCCATCTCCGCAAAAGCCATGAAGAATGAAGAATCTGGGACACCCCCAGTACTGAGTAGCTTCCTCTGGTTCAAGTTGCCAAACAAGGAGCACTCCATTTTGGCATGAACCACTTGAAGGTACTTGGATTTCAAGAATCTGGCGAAGGATGAGTTTGGGTTGTGGGCTAAGTACTGTTTTGGGTTCAAAGATTTGAGCTTTTTGAATTTGTCAAAGTAGAGGTGTTGGCTATGGATATGGTGTTGGTGTTTCTCAAGTGGCTCACTTGGTGTTGGCACAGTGAAATTTTGGTAGTTGAAGCCTTCAAACATTGTTAAGCACACGAAGGACTCAAATGCAAAGCATTGATGGCTTGGTTTGGCAAAAACTGCATCGGAGTGGATGGATTTGACGGCTGCTTCAAGGTCCCAATGAGCTGATTCCATTTCTCTGATCATCAAGTTCACGAAGCTCCTCATTGATCTTAACGTGTGGTGAAGGAAATGCACGAAATGGGTTGGGTTCAACACTGAAAGCTGAAGATTTTCAAACATTGACAACGACCCACTTGAGTTTAGCTTTTTCTCAAGTGATTTGTTGAAGGGAATGCACTCATCAAGCTGCTTCTTGAGGGATGAAATGTCAGATTCCTTAACATCAACCTGTGCTTGGAGCTTCTTGATGGTGATTTCGTAAGTCTTCATTAGGCTCTGCTGTTCTTGAATCTCTGCAAGCATGAGAGTCACTTGGGGTGAAAGATTAAGCTCTTTCTTCAAGAAGCTGCACTTCAACTCTGAGATAGCTCTCAGCTCATCAACCACAGCTTGATCAGCTGCTTGAATGGCCTTGTTGTTGTAGGGGTGCTGAGCCATTTGGAGCTCAGCATAAGCTGCTTTAATAGTGGTAACCCCAGCAAAGAGCCTTGCAATAAGAGCCTCCATAACTGCTCTATTTCGAGCTTTAGTGTCTTCATGCTTACCATTACCTCGATGATGGGTTTTGATCTGATCAGTGAAACGATCTTCCTTGACTCTGGCTTGTGAGGTGAGCATGCAAATGCCATTGTTTGAAGCAAGTTTGGCTGCAGTTCGGAGGCTAAACTGGAATGTCTTGGCCAATTTATTGCTCCTATTGTTGATTGCTGGTTTGGGTTTAATGGTTTCCATCTCATGACAAAAGTTTGTTTGAAGCATAAGAATTTGAGGGGATTGAAACACAGTAAAACCAAGAAAAGGAAAGAGTTTGGACTTGGGAGAGAAAATGTTTGCAGCAAAAAGATTTTGATTGGAAAACAGCCACAAATCTTTGATTATTACTCTATCAGTCTGAAGCCTAGGATGGAGCTAGTGATATTTAATATACAATATAACATAAACTATTAAAAATTAGGGGATAAAAATTAAGCAAATAGTTGTATTTTTAAAGCGCGGGAAAAGAAAAAGACAGGGTAGTTCTGCTTTCCGATGATAAGAATAGTAAATACTTGATTACTTGTAATTTTGTACGAAAAATTTTTAATTAAATATAATATATTATAATTAAATGTATTAAATTAATTAAAATTTAATATTTTTATTAATTTATATATTTTATAATTAATTTTATAATATTTTATAAAATATTAAATTTTAAAATTTAATATATTTAATTAAATATATTATATTTAAATAAAAATTTCTCGCTTTAAGCTGTAGCAGTACTTTTGCATATAAACCATTGTTTTTCTCCTTTTCTTTTTTTTTTTTCCTCCTTTTTGAGAATAATATACTTGTAGTGCTACCCAGAAAGATGATAATGTGTGGGACCTATTGCCTTACGTGATTGATGGCTAGGATATAATTCTGGACCCACCAACTATGGCCATGTGCTTGCTAAGATGTTGTGAACTGTGATGCTTTCCGTTGGAGAACATTTTAAACGTTGAGGGAATTTACGGAATTGTTGTTTATTTTGTTCGGATACTATAAGATAGTGGCACGTTAAATATCTTTTGATTATGTACTTAATAGAAATTTACTTATTTATTTGGTAGATTAATTAATTAGTATATGAACAAATTCGTATACCATATTTGAATTTTCCACTGTCTTTTTCCTTGTAGCACCACAAAAGAAGTTTCAATTATTGTAACTGGTTAGAATGTGTTCGGATTGCAGTTGTAAGTCATAAACATCCATTGGGCTTCTTCAAACGGTGGTAAAATATTATTTAAATATTTTTTAATTTGTATTATTTTAATTCAGTTCAGCCTTTCAACCTTAACTTGAGGAAAAATAAGATTTTTTTGCTTTTTTGGACGACAAAACCAAGTCAGAGATATTAGTAAATATTTTTTTAAATTTTATTTTAAAAGTAATTTTATTTTTTATTTAAATAATATTTACTTTATCAAATTTATTTTTGAAACAAAAATTTTTAAGCACAAATCATATTATTAGAAACTTACTTTTAATTAAATTTAAATTTATAAAACTAAATTAATTCAAATTTAAATTTACAAATTTTAATATAAATACACACTTAATCCAATTTATTATACATGTGAACCCGAGATGGAAAAAATAAGAAATAGTCATATGTTTGTTTTAGTTAAAAAATTTAAATTTTTTAAATATATAATTTTAAATTTAATATTAAAATTTATATATATAAAAATAATATCATTAAAACTCTAACTTAAGAATTTGATATTATCTTAAAAGATTAATCATTATCTATCAAGTGTACTATGGGAAACTTAAAATAAAAAATAAAAAATAAGCGTGAATTGGGAAATGAAATATGACAGTAGCTGACTAAATTTTACCAAAGTCCAGGCTATATATATATAGTTTTATTTGTGAGGATGCTGGAATCATAATTATTATGGTTGTTTTTAGAAGTTATTTCGATGGCCCGATGGGAATCACATGAGATAAGCAACAGCAGCAGCAGCAGGCTGCAGCAGAAAATGTTGAAAGCTGAGTTCAACCATTTCCTCCTGTTCACATTCAAAGCATTACCTGATTTTTCTTTCCTTCTTGTACTTGTTATTGTTTCTCTTGTTTGGAACCATTCACAGGCATTGCCTTCACAGGAAAACCACAAGTATCAGCACCGTTGGGAAGCTAAAAGCTTGAAACTTATGAGCTTAAATTAGGCTAACCTTAAGTATATGAATTATCAATAAAAACTTGGGGTAACAGAAATATCAATAAAATAAACATATTCCTTTTGTAACTATTTTATAAAACCTAGAAATTTAAAAAAAAATTGAAATTTGTAAAATCAAATACTAAACAAGAATATTATATTTGATTTAGCACTTACCTAGAATGGTTTTTTTTTAGAATTTTTATTTGCCAGCCATTTGAACATGATACTGTCGCAAACAATGTATTAGATATAATATGTAAGTTCAAAAACAGCATAATATATCATATTCCAAGCGATTGAATTGCGTTTTTCTTAAAAAAGAAAAATACTTTTTCTTTCTCTGTTTGTTTGGGAAGGGGGTTGGGTTGTGTCTTGTCTGTCTTCTAACGCAGCTAATGGAGAAGAGCTGGACTTTCTTTTCTTGTTTTCCCAAATAAAGTAATAATTGAAACAATGTTGACAGAACAAGAAACCATACTATTACTATGTGCTTCCATTTACGTGACAAGGACATTGGCAATGTTGCTGCTCATATTATATGTTAAGTGTTACAGTATAGTTAGGTTAATTGGAATTAGTTGGGTTAATTTAATAACTCAATAATTTAGCACAAAAAAATAATAACTCAATAATTAATTACTAATTAGTTACCTCTATATAAGTCATGATGCTCGTATTACACATTATTTTATTATTCAGTAAATTTCAGTTTCTAAGTTATTTCATTTTTCTCTTTTCTACCATACTTTTCAACATCAAGTAAAACATATTTTTAAAGATTAGTTATATAATTAATGTACCAAAAAAGCGTTGGAAATAATTAATTGATCCTCCAACTTTCCTCTCTGATTTAGTGTTATTTTCTTCTTAGCAATGATATTATCATTTTCCTTTAAGAAAAATACAACTATATTAATATCTACAAAATTTTGAAAATATTTAAGTAATTTGAATAATTAAAAAAATGGTTGCATTTAAACTTTTTCAAATTAACTAAGTTCAATTTATGCATCAACAAACCAGTTATTACAATTATCACTGTTTTTTTTTCCAGTTCGAATTACATGAAATTCAAAATATCAGACTACTTGGGATATTGTTGACTATCTAATTAGTTTTACGATTCACTATTTAAGGCATGACTTCAGCTTCCAAGAAAAACAAAGGCCTCGACTTAATGATTTTCTTCTCTTTCTTATTCCCATCTCTCATTCATTGTAATTTATGATATTGGCCACGTCCGACATTCAAATTATGAGTGATGACATTGAATTAGTCTAACATGGTGTCCAAAGTCAAAATTATGGGATCGTATTAAGAATATGTAAAGAGGCTTCAGCTTCAGTAATAAGGTCCTTGTCTATTATTTTGTCTTTTGGGACCCATTTCCACATTTAATATAAGCTTTCTACAATGTATGTGCATAGGTGGAGCAAAAATGGATGAAAATAGATCGATCTCAATAGTTAGAGCGTGTTTAGTTTCCAATTGAGAGCAACAAACGTAAGTTGAAATGCATTGAATGGAGAGTCAAGTTTGTTTGGTTAATATTTAAAAAAAGTTAATTTGCAGTTTTTGAACGTAAATTTGGCTTCCAACATCAGTTAAAGTGAAGGCAAAAAATTGTTACTTTTGTGTTTTGTGTTACAATTTTATCACTATCATTTATTTTGTCAAACTCACTTTTGAAACAAAAGTTCACAAACATAAATTACGTTACTGTAAACACACTTTTAACTAAATTTAAGTTAATAACTTAAGTTTACCAACCTCCAAACACACACTTAATATTTTCTCCGTTTTTTAACGACAGTCTTTTTAAAAATTTTAAACAGTTTTTTAAAAATTTTAATTTGTCTTAAATTATTTATCATTTAAGAATATCAAAAAAGTATTAATTAATTTTTTTTAATTTTACCTTCATTTAACTAAACTTAAAATTTTTCTAATTAATTACTTTTTACTATTTTCTAAAATCTCTCTCCAACGCTTATTGGATTTACACCAAATAACAACTAATTATCAATGGAACTAATGGAGATAATTAATAAAGTGAGAAAAATAATAATTTAACCACAATATATTACAGTACCTTGTATTTGGGATTATTTAATTTAATCTTTAATCTTTTTACAAAAACCTTAAAAGACAAGTAATTATAAAGGGATGGAGGTAGTAATTATATCATTGATTGTTTCTTAGGTGTTCAACCATGGATAGGAAAAATCGTTTGTCTTACTCCCTTCATTCCTTTTTTGTTATGTTTTAGAATTTTTTTGTATTCCATATTAGATATGATTTTAGAATTCTAATACAAAATTAATTATTTTATATCAAATTTATTCTTTTTTTTACTCTATTAATTATTTAACTCTTAAAATCTCTTAATATTTATTCATCTAACTTTTATCTTTCTCTTATCACCTTTTTTATTGATCAATTATATTCTTTTTTTTCAATTAATGAGTCAAATGATAATACAATCTTTTACAATTTTTTTTCTAAAATCAAAATCATTAAATTATTTTTTTAATATTAATGTCATTTTTTAAATGATAGATAAAAAAAATGGAGGGAATACATTCAAACTTATCTTTTGATTTTTATGGCATGTAGCTTTATGCTTATACTATTAGCATTATGTAGTTAATGATGAATTCTATGTCATGCTTTCAGCTGTTACAGGATTTATCTATTCGATCATAAGGGTAGAATACCTCCGCTTGAGAAGTAAAGAAAATAAAAAAAAAAATGTAAACAGAAAAGGATACAATCATTTTGACAAATACCTGAAAGTAGATGTTATCTAGATTTTTTTTCCCCTTTTCTTTTTTTATCGCGACATATGCACTAATAATTGACATACCACAATTCTTTGGCTCCACATCTTTTATAGATACAACAATTTCAAATTAAAAGAGTACTTATTTGTCCAAAAGAATCTAGAAGAGTACTTATCATTATTTAGGTACATTTATGAGCTATATGAGGCCATGTTATGCACATTGAGATTTTTAGAGAACTCTTTTTTTAAAAAAAAAAATACTCTTTAATATTTGGAAGTTTTATTAGATTCCAACTAATTCACAATAAAGTCAAGTTAAATTATAAAAATATAAAATTTCTCAATAATAATTTTTTTATTTATAATATTCAAACTCAAAATTTTATTTAAAAAAAAATATCTAATTACTTAAACTAACTGAATATTAGTATTTCTAGATAACTCTATATATACGAAGTTTTGCTCAAAATGATGTTTGACATTTTCATTTCAACAAAGTAAAGAAAATGATGGTAATTAAATATTATATATATAAATTATAATGGCAAGCAAAGTTGAGAAGATATCATGGACTACCATTATTATTTTGTTGGGCTAAAAATACTGGTGCGTTGGGGGTCTTTTCTCGACCACCAAATATCAAAAAATCTGATTTGGTCCTAATCCTTAATTCTCAGAGGTTAATTAGGGTTCTCAATTAATATGTGTGTCATGCTTTTGCATGCTATTATTTTCTTCAAAGGTTCAACTACAAGGACCCTAATGGAGGCATATACAATCAACTTAAATTATTTACAGGAAAGTTCTCAATTGGAGTTTGAGCTGCAATGGATTGTGGTCCTAGTCTTGGCACCCGTGGAATTTAATACTCTGTTAGTTTATTTTTCTCTATTCATTAAGGTTGTGTTTAGTGGACAAGATAATGAGAATTTAATAGTATTAATTAATACTATCAGGTCTTGCAAGATATTTGATATTTTAACTTGATAGTATAATCAAATCAAGTCAAATTTTTAATCATATTCTAAGTTAATTACTCTATCCTCCTCTCACCTCCCTGATTAGACTTGATAAGATACATTTTTCCACCATGCCCCTCAATTTCATCTCTCTCATTCCAAGCCTCTAGCCACCGTCCAAATTCGAACCTCTAACCCCGGAACGCGAAACCATCACCCATCCCAACCACCCACTACTCACCAACCTCTGAACCACTAGTAACCATTGAACCCATCCAACACCGCGAAACCCGCCATCGTGAGTCGCCTGCGAACCCCGTGGCCGAACCACCTCGCTGCCATAGTCATCGCCACCATCGACCATCGCCCAACCAATTGCTCAAGTTGTTGCATCTCTGCCCCTATTACTTTGCGACAAAGAAACGAGCCCCCATTCTAGCCATACTTTGGTCCTCCACCGTATCCCAACAAGACCTGGGAAGTAATGGGGTAGTTTTTCTAATCGCATACACTACAATTCTCAATTCTAAATTCTCATAATCTGTGAAACTGAAAGATGGAGGGTCTGACAAAGGGGTTATTGGAAGTTACCAGCGGTGGCAACGACAACGAGCAAGAAGAGTCCCAATCACGCGATGAATGGTCCAGATCCTCTTGGGCGAAGATCGTGTCCGGAGATCATCATGGACTCCACAAGTTTCCATTTTCAATTCGGATTTCGGATGAATCCTATTGATTCTCATTCTATGCGAATGCGATCGATGATAATCAATAATACAAGTAGTTTCATCCATTGATTGATTCATTTTTGCAGGATCAGGAGAAGTGGCAACCCCATGGTTTCAGAATTTCTAACACACCCCACAACAAGGTCACATTTTCCATTTCTTCATTTCTTATTTCTTATTCTAATCGTTGATCTCAATTCATTAAACCCTTAAAAAATTTATTATTTTTTCATTATGATATTATCATTGCAAGAGGAACAGACAAGGTTTGAATTTTTACTCACCTTTTCATTACATGAGCACCAATGTGTGCATTTGACAATTTGTACCAGATTTGCTTCGAGCTATGTTATTAGCTTTGATTTGTCAGATTTCTCTTTGATATACTTTTTTTTTAGTTGAAGATTGATTTAGCTTTAAATTGGCTTTGATTCATCCCACCACAATATAATTTTTCTACCCATTAATTTTTTCGATCATTGTCCTCAGAGTTTGATTGAGTTTTCCGGCTACAGTGATTCATTCCTGCAAAAATATCTTTGATGCAAAAATATCTTTGAAAGGTAATATAATCATGCTAAATAGTTACATATACTATTAAGCTGCTTATATTATTTGTACCAAATATTTGATAATAATAAAAAAACTTATCAATTTATTTATACTTTCAGACATTATCTTATTATCTTATACTATCATGTTTTACATTATCATGTATATCAAACGCAACCTAAGATTGTTACATAAGTATTAAGAGTCATTGAAAGTTTACAATTTTAAATAAAATTAATTTGATTGATTATTGAACTATCCTTTATTGAAATACTCAAAATATAGTGTTTGGTTTGTTTTTTTGAAGTTTTTATTTTTAGTTGATATGCTTTTCATTCATAATTACAAAAATATCATATTATTTTAACTTTGTTACCTGCTTTCAAACTTTTGTAAAGAAAATTATGAAAAAAAATTTTTATTATTTTCTTCAATAAGTTTAAAAACAAGAAACAAGATAAAAATAATATGATATTTTTATAATTAATAATAAAAATATATCAACTGAAAATAAAAATATGAAACAAACCAAATGTCTCCTTGTTATCACTCTACCAATATTCTCTTTCACTTATTAATATCAAGGATAATATTAAAAAAAAAATCATTAATTTTATAAAGAAACCAAAAAATATTGATGAAATTATCATCAATGAGTTAGATCCATGAAGATGAGTCTTATTGCAAAGAACAAATAGACAAAACAAAATTCCTATTGACGATGGAGTAAAAGCTGAACATGCTGGTCTCTGAATTAAAGTTGGGTAGATCTATTGCTCTTACAAAAATTGTGTATTGGACATAGTAACTTTGTTGCATTGATGATGTGGAAATTGGTGAAACTTTAGTTCATTAATTAATAGAATCAAATAATTTAATATATTAAATTAAAATTTTAGATGCTGCATATTTGAAATCAAATTATGATTATACAGTTTTTGAAAAACATGCTTACAATTATTGAGAAAACGCTTATATTTATCCAAAGCTTAACAATTTTTTTCTTAGAGCATTTCTGCTTAATAAGTGAGAGACTTAAAATATAATTAAGTGCCTAAGTTTAATAATTTTCACAAATATATATAGGCGTGTAAATTATTTTTTAAGAGAAGATTTCGTTGATTTATTTGAAGTAATGTTATTTATACGAAAAATCTTAAAAAGGAAACAGCTTTGTGGTTTTTTTTATTCATGTTGGTTTCCAAACAATCTCATCTCATGATTAATTGCTACTAAATTTGTATTCGTTTAATAATAACCTAAGAATAATTATAATTTTTTAAAACTATTTTTTAATAATTCTTTTAATTACTAAATAAAAAAGTATTAGAGTATGTTTGGGAAAGATTAAAATTTTCCATGAGATTTTTTCAATGAAAAAAGCTTTTTTGAATAGATTGTGAGATGTTTGAGTAAAATGGATAAAATTAATTATAATTTAAAGATTTTTTTTCCTTGGTACTAAAAGTTGACTATATTCAAAAGCTACTGTTTAGAGCTTTTTAATTATAGTCATTTTGATTATAATTGCCTTCACTTTATTATAAAAAGCTATTTTTTTAAATAATATAAAAATATATTATCTTAAATTATTTTTTAGTTAATATAGTTAAACATAAAAAATTAATTTTTTTATAATTGATTATATATATATTAATTAATAAAATACATTTTTTATAACTAATTTAAACATATTTAAATTATTTTTATGTTTCTAAAATATTAAATATATTTATTTTTTTATTTAATATATTTTTTATTAAATATTTAAAAAATTATTACGAGGAAGTTTTAAAATTATATAACAAAATTTATAACTTAATAATATACTGCTAGCTACATATGGATAATGATTCTTTCACAAAACATAAGTCACACAGAGGACCCAAATTCCTGGGCCGTTAATTGTGAGAAAAATGCTAGTTTCACATTTTTATAAAACATGTCACTTCATATTTGATATATATATATATATATATATATATAATATATAATTTAATTTAAATTAAATAATAAAAAATTGTATAAATATAAAAGGATATATGTGTGATTGTGTAAATAAATATCCTCTAATTATAATAAGAAAAATAGAGAAAAGAATAAAAAACATATTAATGATAAAACTTTTGTGAATTTTGTAAAGAGATTTGTCTGCGAGAATAATATAACCGTTCAAGCATTTTTTTAAAAACAATTCACAAAATTCTTTGAAGAAAAATTATCTGTGAAGATCGTTAAATGATTGATTATTCATCGAATGAACGGCCTGCGTATGCAATACATTTTTCTATTTCTCTATAATTGTGTACCTAGCCTTTATCTGCCATAACATTTAAAAAATCGTACTGTCTAATCAGATGATGTCAAATCAAGCCAAAATTTTGGTAGTGGAACTGAGAACACCAGCACCAAGTAGAGGATCCTAAGTGCAGGATCCTACCGTGATACTCCCAATTCAAATGTGAGCACTGTAGAACCATCCCAGCTTTAACTCACAAAAAGTAACTTCTTATATCAGGTTATTCCCAATATTTGCTATTTTTATATTTCAAATATTAGTTTTATATTTCAACCCTCATACTATGACTTATTTCATATAAGTCCTTCTGGTTCTGCTTTCTTGTAACCGAAATTAATACTACATTCATGCAACTAACTTAGATAATAAAGAACTTAGTTCTCTGACAAAATAACCCACCACCATCATGAAAGAATTTGATAGATCTATTTCTAACCACGACATAATTACCTCATCTAACTCTCATCAGGAGAGGTGCATGTGGTGTGATGGATTCCTAAATCATATGTGCAACCTGAATCAAATGGCAAAGATACGTGCTTCCAATTTTTAACAACTATCCCTTAACCAAACTAATTTACTACCATAATCCATATTTTGATATATAATAATTGTATATTTTGATTACACCTCCATCTGCCTCAAGCTCGCCTGGCGCCTTCTTCCAACAACTCCCCCTCCGCAACTTGAGGCATCGAGCCCACCACGTCCACTGTAGGAATCAACAACTCAAATGCCTCTTGCGTGGTGGCTTCCTGGCCGGAATTCAAGGTCTGCATCAAATCCTGGAATCTATCCCTATCAAAAGAACATTATAGGCATTGAACGAAGTTGATGCTTGCGGCCAGCACTGTGACCCTGACGTCGGAGTTCGAGGAGCCCTTGAGGCAACGGGAAAAAAACAGAGTGGAGGAGTTAAGCGACAATCGAGAGGGCTTTCCTGGAGCTAGCGTTTGATTTTCGTCGAGTTCCTCGTTGCTCATAATTGCTACGCACCGTATTGTATGCCCTCATCTTGCAATTACTTTTTATCCATGGACAAACTTCACATTCCACCTAATATTACCATCTCTAACGGTTGCAAGTGATTATTATATTAATGATATGTCATTAAGTGAGCATCAATGCTCCCTCCTTCAAAGTGAGTATTGAAGACAAAGCCTTAACGCAAGGCCTTGCTCCCTGCTATCATCACAAGAAGCCCCAACACCTGCTTCGCCCGGCGAAATGGGCAATATTGCGACACACTAGTGCCCTTCAAATAGGTGCACACCATCTAATTGAGACCTCTACAAGGACCAACCGAATTACTTTTTGACTTGGATAACAAAATTATTTATTAAATTGTCATATTTTTTAAATTATATATCAAACTATTTGTGAAGTATAAATATGGACACATATACAGACATAAATACGGAGATATATCAAACTTAAAAATTATAGACACTTGACATCAGTATATATATATATATATATATATATATATATATATATTTCAAAATTTAAGAAAAAAGATTCATAATTCATTAATATCATTTCTATAAGCTTGAAGATTTATAATATTTTAATATATATCATATATGTTAATATTTCTACCTAAGTAAGTCCTCCTAAAAAATATAGAATATAATTTCTATTGACATAATCTAAAAAATCTCATAAATTAATTTCTCCTAATAGAACTAATCATGTACAAGTACAAGTGCATAAAAAAAATAACTAGAGGGAATATTGGTGTGAGGCAAGCTTCGATGATAACAAAGTGGATGACTTGGTACGAGTAGAGGTAGAAGGAGTAGATGAAAATAGTGTTGTGTGAAAAGATAAAACTTAAAAATCTAATAGTGACGTGTGAAAAGATAAAACTTAAAATACTAGTATGTGAAAATAGTGGCTTAGGACGTAAGTCATGTGAGTACAGACTTACTAATTGAACGTTAGTCATGGAAACTAACTTTTGTTTAAAAAAAATATTAATGGGTCGTGTCCAAGCGTATCCGAAAAGTATCTGAGCGTGTCTGAGAAGTGTCCGAGCGTGTCCGAGAAGTGTTCGAGCGTGTCTGAGAAGTATCCGAGAAGTGTTCGAGCGTATCTGAAACGTGTCCAAACTGAAAAAATAATCTTTTTTTAATTGGACACATTTGGACACTCGTGACACGTGTGTCGTACGGGTGTCTCTATGTGTCTAATACGGACACGTGTCCGACACGCGGACACGCCTCATAATCGACATGTCTGTGCTTCATAGCAAACTATTATACTTTTAACCACACTAATTTTTATTTTATTTTACAATTACGCCAAAACGTATGACGTTACTTACGTGAAAATGTTAGACTGTGAGGTGTTATCCACGCTATGAAGTACAGACACGCCTCAAAAATGACCTGTCCGCATGTCGAACACATGTCCGACACGGACAGACAAAGACACGTGTCCTGCATGTCCAAGTATATCCAATTTTAAGAATCATTTTTTTGGACACAGCTCAGACACAGTTAGACACGGCTCATTAAAATATTCATCTCATCACATGGACATTCTAAGCCCGTAAGTAAGCCCAATCACATGAATATTCATCACACCACCCACGCTCTAGAAAATCCCATTCCTTCCTTCTTCCTCAATATGTTGTATAGACAGCAGTTCATGGCTTACCAGCCGGTCATCCACCATTCCCATCTTATTCCCGTTCACGACCATCTTCTCTAATCATGTCACCCCTCCATGGCTCCATTGACGATCACCCTCATGGCTTACCAGCCATTATCCCCATCCAAATTGTGGCCCTCTTCTCTAATCTCATCTCCTGTCCATTGATGACCGCCCACATGGCTTACCAGCCACCATCCCCATCCAAACTGAGGTCACGAAGGAGAGGTTCTGGCGTTCTGCCTTCCAAATCTGGTTTTCCCTTCTTGTTTTGTTGTTTTGCTTTATTTCCCCATCCAAACCGACTGCCCTTCCATTTTGCGAGTAAGGTATTTTCCTTTCCTGTTTTGCTCTATTTGCATCTGTGTCAAGATTGGACCATTTTTGCATCTGTGTATTTCCCTATTTGCATCTGCTCTGTCTCTGTCTCTGCTTGCACCATTCTGGGTCAAGATTGGACACTTTGTTTGCATTTGTGTATTACCCTATTTGCATATGCTCTATCTCTGTCTCTACTTGTACCGTTCTGAGTCAAGATTAGACCATTTTTGCATCTATGTATTGTTGTAAATAAAATGATAACAATGCCTTTAGATTGAAAATGACAACAGTGACAATACTGGTGTTGTGATATTATGATAATACTGACAACAGTATTCAACAAAATTTATATCTATTTCACTTTTATTGTGATATTGTGTTTTATGAAATCATTGTAGGAAAGTACTAAAGATGAGTTCTAGTGGTGTTAAAGAAAACAATGAAGAAATTCTTATAAACCTCTATGGAAATTTATTGTGAAGAAAAATAAAGTAGAGGGTGGTAGGAACTTTGAGTTTGTGTGCAATTATTGTCATCTCTCATTTAGAGGCTCCTACAATAGGGTAAAGGCACACTTGTTGGAAATCTCAGGGAAGAGAATAAGAGTTTGTGGAAACATTACAACTTTAAAGCTTTAAGAGCTTAAAAAAAATAGATAATGAAGTTACATTGTTGATTGAAAGATCAAAGGAAAAACTTATTCATCTTCCACCTCTATCTAGTCAATCTCAAAATCTCTCTATAGTTGAAACAAGTAAAAGTAGTCTTAATTCAAGAAAAAGAAAGGCCATAAGACCTTTAGAGAATGCCTTTAACATGCAAGCTAGAGAAACTCTAGATCATGAGATTGCTGAAATGTTCTACTCTTCAAGATTGTCATTTCATTTAGCAAGGAATCCTCATTTTATCAATTCTTTTTCTTTTGCCGCTAATAATTGTGTTAGTGGTTATGTTCCTCTAGGCTACAATAAGTTGAGGACAACTTTACTTGAAAAGGAAAGAGAGAATGTGGAGAAGTTACTAGAGCTAATAAAAAATACATAGAGTCAAAAAGGAGTGAGCATTGTAAGTGATGGGTGGAGTGATCCACAAAGGAGGTCTCTTTTTAATTTCATGGTTGTGACTGAAAGTGGGCCTATGTTTCTAAAAGCTATTAGATGAGATCAAAAACAAAGATTTTATTGCTAAACAAATGAGATATGTGGTTATGAAAGTTAGTCTTTCTAATGTCGTGCAAATTGTGACGGACAATACACCAGTTTGTAAGGCAATTGGTTTACTAATTGAGACTGAATTTCTCACTATTCACCAGACTCCTTGTGTTGTCCATACTCTTAATCTTGCTTTAAAGAATATATGTGTAGCTAGGAACACAAGAAGAACAATCTTGTCTATCAAGAATGTTCTTGGATTACACAAATTACTGAAAATACTTCTTTTATAAAAAAAATTTCATTGTGAATCATCACATGAGGTTGTCCATTTTCAATGAATTTGCAACATTGAAGTTGCTTAATGTTGCTCCTACACAATTTGCCTCTATCATAGTGCCGCTCAAGAGATTTAAACTTCTAAAACATGAACTCCAAGATATGGTGATTAGTGAAAAGTGGTTTTTCTACAAGGAAAATGATGTTGGGAAGGCTGAATTTGTAAAAGAAAAGCTATTAAGCGAAAGTTGGTGGCAAAATATTGATTTCATCCTTACTTTCACCAACACTATCTATGATGTGCTAAGAAGCGTCGATATGGATGCGCCTACTCTCCATTTGGTGTATGAGATGTGGGATTTGATGAATGAGAAGGTGAAAAAGGCTATATATCACTACGAAAGAAAAGATGAAAGTGAACCATTAACCTTCTACAATGTTATGAAAAAAATATTAACTGAGTGTTGGACAAAAAGTAGCACACATTTTCATTATTTAGCACATTCATTGAACCCAAGGTGATTTCTTCAAAATTATAATATTTTCTTTACAATTAAAGATGATTGGATAATTTATAATATTTTTTTCCTT
The DNA here is from genome assembly GCA_029884605.1 of Ormosia emarginata. Lineage (NCBI taxonomy): Eukaryota > Viridiplantae > Streptophyta > Magnoliopsida > Fabales > Fabaceae > Ormosia > Ormosia emarginata. The sequence goes on along the minus strand of JAQQTP010000054.1, from coordinate 9,178,154 downwards.
TACAATTATATAGGTATTATAGCCATGAATGACTAAGTCAAGATTCCAAACGAGTTCCTTCACATCAAGATGTGCGGCTCACTAAAGAGAGAGTGAAATGCTTCAAGAGGTACTTTTCTAATGAGGAAGATAGGAGAAAAGTGAATGTTGAGTTTGCTAATTTTTTGGATGCTAATTTTTTGGATGATAGAGAAGGGTTTGATGATTGTGACTCTTTAAAGGATAGAGGTGTCCTTCATGCAAAATTTTGGTGGCTAGTACATAGTATTCATACTCTAACCCTTCAAAAGATTGCTTTAAAGCTACTTGGGCAGTCATCTCCATCTTCATGTTGTGAAAGAAATTGGAGCACCTACTCTTTTATTCACTCCCTTAAAAGGAACAACATGAAACTCAAGCATGCCGATGATTTAGTATATATCCATACTAATCTTCGTCTCTTTTTAAGAAAAAGTCCACAATACAAGAAAAAGGAAACAATGATGTGGGATATTATGGGAGATGAGTTTTCACTAATTGATGAAGATCACGAAATCTTTGAAGTTGCCAATATTTCTCTTGATGATCCAGAGTTGGAGAAGGTCCTATTCATCGATGGTGGAGAGCAAAACGAAGTTAATCTTTAGAAATTCCCTCTAGTTAATTCGTTTAGATGCACATGTAATTGTATATAGTTAGTTCTATTAGGAGAAGTTGGTTTAAGAGATTTTTTAGAAAATGTCAATAAAAATTATGCTTCATATTTTTTGGGAGGGATTTATTAGGTAGCAACTAGTAAATATTGACACATATGACATATATTAAGATATTGTAAATCTTCAAATTTATAGAAATGATATTAATGAATTATGAATCTTTTTCTTAAATTTTACAAATATATATATATATATATAATTGAAGTAATATAATGAATATATATAAAGATGATAAAATGTTTTAAGAACAGATATATATATATATATATATATATATATATGTGATCGGTTTACATTAGTGTAAAGTTTTTTATCTTACACTCATTTTCAACCATGAGATCCACTTTCATCTAATGGTTGATATTATTTCATTAAAAGTAACCATTTTTAGATGAAAGTGGATTCAACAGAGGTTAAAAATTGAAAGTAAGTCAAAAAAAAACTTACACTTTCAGTAAGTATGATTTCTCCCTCATATATATATATATATATATATATATATATATATATATATATTTATTTTGAAAAGCTCATGTGTCCTATAATTTTTTGAATTTGGTGTGTCACCGTGTTCGTGTATATGTCTTTGCTTCATAGTATCCACGTAATAATGTCAACGTCTCTGGTGTTTCCCACTTAATAATGTCACACGTATTGGCGTTATCCATGTAATAATACCTAAATCGTTAGCGTTACTAGTGTACTATATATAGAGCTCTCCTCCCCTTTTGTTACGGAGGACGATAATGATATTTACGTGCAGTAGTGTGCACAGACATATATACTTAGATTGATTAGGGATTTGTTATTTCCTGATCATTCTGGTAAATATGTGCACATGATGTTCCTTCTTTTATTGGAAGAATTTATCATTGTTGGACATACAATTGGGGATCTGCGGTCTTAGCATACTTGTATAGGGAGCTTTGTAAAGCCACATACTACAACGTGCACGAGATTGAAGGTGCTTACATCTTGTTGCAGTATTGAGCATAATATAGATTTCCTGATCTTGTCCCTACACTGGTTGATAATATTGATCCTAACATTTTGACTGCCTATGATGCTGATAGTGGTCACCTACGTTTATTGAAATTTCTGTAAGTTTCTCAACATAAATGATTATTACAATGACTAAAAATTTCAATGCCATAAAAAATAAAATTTTTAACAAAGTAGTTGAATTTGGTAAAATAAAAAAATTTATTTATATTTAAATTTTTTTGAATAATTTATGACATACGTAATGACGCTAACGCGTTAGCGTTATTACCTTGATAATGCCAAAGTTTTCTGATATTATTACATAGAAAATACCAATAATATTGACATTATTACATGAATAATATCTAATAATTTGATATTTTCATATAAATAGTATCATCTATTTTAATGTAATTATAAAATAAAAAATATATCTTGACAACAAATATAATAATTTGATATATAATTTTAAAAATATAATAATTTAATAAATAATTTTATCATTAATAATAATACAATAAAAAAGCCCCGAGGGAACAACACTTTTGTCCAATTTGATTTGCCCTTTTCACACTATTATAATAAATAAGGTGCTTGCTACAGTGCCCTTGTTATTTGAGGGGGTTTGGTGCCCTCTCTCATTTCTTTTATTTGTAATAATTCCATTTTTTGTTCATCTAGCATATTATCTATTCATTCTAAATGTTTATTTATCCTTTTTATTTCGATATCTTTTTGTTCTAAACTAATATTTTTTGTTTTTATAAAATAATTTAGTCTTTTTTCTAATTCAACTAAAACACTTGTTGTATGTTCTATTTGAATTTCTTTCTGTCTTTTTACTTTTTGATTTCCATTTATTTTTTACTAATTGATCTTTTAGTGCTCTAATACCAAATTGTACTTTTACCAAATTGTACTTTCCCATTAATTTTTTGGTTCTGAAATTCTCTAACTTCATATTTTTTGCTTTAAATATTAGGTTAAATCATTAACTTGAACTGCTAATTTGTTAATTTCATTAGTTTGTTCTGGTTCATTGAATCTTATTAGCCTAGGTATTTATTCTTTTTTAAATTCTAATAATTTTGGTACATTGATAGATGTTCCTATTTCTGATATTTTATTTTTCTTTGGGTAATAAATTCTTCCTATGTTTGTGAATAAATATGGTATATCTATTATATCATTATTTCTAAAAGTAATACTATGATGTGAATTTGTTAGAGCATAACTAACACAAAAAGTTTCAGAAAATATTTTATCTCATACTCTCATTAAAGTTTTCCTTAAGAATTTATGTTCCAATGTTAATGATTGTTCTATTCTTTATGTATTTAAAGGTATTCCAATATTTGGTCATATTTCAAATTTTAGTTTTCCATATGCTAAGTTTCCTTCTATTACTCCTAATATTTTATCTCTTAGGTCAGTGATTTTATCATCTTTTAATATTAGTTCTATAGGTGAATTTATTTCTTCTTGAAATGTTAATTTTATTAATACTTGTACAGCTTCCTATATGAATATACCTAATTTTTCTTTATCCTCTTCTTTCCTTATATTTCTTTTTAGTTCCACCAATTTCTTTTTATTAAGTAATTATATACACGTATTTCCTTGAGCATCAGAGATATCTATAGGTGTTTCATTACTTAATTTTTCATAATAAATGATATTATTTCTTTGATTAAATCTTTTCAATATACTACTTAATCTTTCTTTTCCTTTCATATTTACATTTTTGGTTAAATCTAAATCTTCCCTTTGTATTTTCTTGACTAGAGATCGATCTATGAGAATACTTCCTTCGTAATTTTCATCCTCTTCAGTAATTTGTAAATGTTCTACATCATCATTTTTTTCTATTTTCATTATATATCTTTTAAACAATCTCGTATAGTATGTATGCTTAGATTAATTCTTAAATTTTTTATTTTTTCTCCTTTATTTGATATAATTAGTTCTTCAAATCTAATTTTATATGATTTTACTACTTCTAAAAAAATCTACTCCTAATAGTAATTTTATATTTGTTTTTTCTTCAACATAGATTTCAGTTTAAAATTTAGTATTTGAATAAAAACAAAATTATGTTATCGCTTTTTCTTTAAAAGTTCGTTCTCTTTGTTTATATTTCATTATTGTTCTTGATTTTGGTTCTTCAATTTTACTGGTTAAGTCTTTACTGACATAACTAAGGCCTTGGTCCAGTATCAATAAGTATAGGCATAATAATTCTATTAGCTATTCCTAGTACATGATATTGACAAGAATTATTTGGTAGAAGTTATATAAACATACCTATTCTAAGTTTCTAAGAATCTACTGATTTGTTATTCTTCTTCGCTCACTGCTACATTCGTATTTGAGCAATAAGTTTGTTATAAATTGAATAAAATGAATAGCTTGAAGGTTTTAGTAGAAGAAGTATTTATTGATAAGTGATAATGAGTACATGATAAATGGACATACTCTCAAATGTCCAACTAGCTCTCTAAGAGACTAGCAGAGTTTTCCGAGAAAAACCTCTCTCAACTAAGATTTCTAAAGGATTTTCAAAATCTGCTTTATCTCAGCATAAAAGGACTTATTTATAAGCATCAAAATAAAAAGTAATTTACAAAGTTATCCCTACAAACTTAAGTGCTTACATCAGAGTCTTAATAATTTACATAGTGACGTAATGGCTTATGACGAGCGTCGAACTCAGTCAAAATTATAACCGAAGTTATTACCTAAACTTGTAGTATAGTGAACAACACCGGATCGTTTCCAAGATTGGGTGGATTCAATCATAGACCCTCCATAGAACACTTGAAGCGCAATTGAATTGTTAATTTGGATCTAACCGAGATCTCTGCATCAAATCCAGAATTCATACTAGACGATCGTCTAGAATTCAATTAACAAGTGATAAACATAAATCCGCAATCGCACCATTCATGAAGATCTATGTTAATTTCAAGTACCGAATTCAATTAACTTAGGCACAAATCAATAACCTAACCTTTTTCAATTCTTGTGATTAATTTAGATCAATCGCTAAATTCAAGTTTTATCACAAATCTCAATCTTTATTTATGTGATTAGTTTAGATCAATCAGTTCTAAGTTTCATCACAAATCTCAATCTTAACCAAGATCAATCAGATCAACATAAATAGAATCACCATTCATGCATTCAAGATCAAGAAGAAGAAAAATCTAAGAAAAAATGAGGAATTCAATTACAAATCAAATACAATACATACCCAATGATAAAATTTCTCAAAATCCAAACCACAATCTCTTTTCCTTTTCAAAGAGTTCTAAATTGACCGAAAGTAGCTTAGCCCTCCATTACCATGAAGGGGAGCATCAAAATATACAAAACTATGAGAAACTATGAAGAAGCAAGAAGAAACTTAGAGAGAAATGAAGGAGAATACATCTCATTCATGATAACCAATGGTGCTTTTATAGAAGTCTAGGGGTAACAAAATGACAAAGTAAGTGGGTGGATGAGTGGGTGAGTGAGTGGAGTGTTTGAGTGGGTTGGTTTAGTAGATTGGTTTAGTGGATGAGTGAGTGGAGTGGTTGAGTGGTTGGATTAGTAGATGAGTGGATGAGTGGGTGAGTGGATGGGTGGATTAGTGGATTAGTGGATGGATGAGTGGGTGGTTGAGGACGAAAATTTCTTGTCTGACTTGGAAGCCAAAAACGACCAACTAGACTTCAGATCCACGAAAAGTACTCTTCATGAAAGTTGTAGATCTTTGTCTTGGATATAACATGCATATCTGGATCGTCCAATTTGGCTTCCGACAGCCCAAGATATGGCCCAAATACCGCAGGTCACTCAAACCTAACTTCAGCACCTCTGTTCAGACTTGCAGGCTCAAACTGACCCATTAGACTTCATTTTTTCAAAAAGTGTTCTTCATAAAAGTTGTTTATTTGGATCTTGACTATCAACTGTCCAAATTTCAGCCCATCTCCATTATTACAGCTTGAGATATGATTTTGTGAGTGCACACTATTCGGATTCTACTGACAGAACCCGTATTCTGACTTCTATGTAAACTTAGGTCCTTTATTATTATTTTTCCTTTTATCAATTTCTAATCCATACTAAAACAACTTTTTCACATCTTTTTTTGGGACTTCGAGCTCTTCATCAAAGTTGTAGAGCTTCCTCTTAGCTTTCCTACAAGGTAAAATTCATGTTCATCAGATATTAGGAACTCAAGTTATTTGAAAATACAGAAAACGGTGTCTCAAATCTCAATAATGCTTCTAAAATATTCAATTAGGACCAATTTGAGCTCAAACTCACAAAATCATACCAAACTCAATCAATTAAGAATATGGATAGTGTAAATGACTAAACATAAGAGTTTCTTAATGAATAAAATATGTGATTATCAGCTTACATCACTCTTCAATTATTGTTTCATCCGACTCATCGTCTTTAGTTTTGTCGGTGTCGGCCATTGATTTTTCCGATGCACACCTTTCACATGCGTGGTTCCCACTTATTTTAATCATTGCACTAAGACCATTAGGAACGACTGACCTGTACTCTATTTGTGGTCCTCGTAGTACGTAGAAAGTTAGTTCAAAATTTGTTAGAAGATTCATATCTTTTTCCTTTATTATTTTGCTACTTGTTTTGCTTAAAAGCAAAGTATTTGGTCCCTTATACAAGGTCTTGATAAATGATTCCTTTCCGATATTTTGACATTGCGAGTAAATGCTTGCCAGTTGATTGGACAATATCTGAGTGATCTAATCTTCTTCATAGACAACGCTAGTAAGTTCGTCTTTTAGTGGGAAATTATTATTGCTTACTCCAATAAAAATTAGATACTTAATTGTTGTTTAGTAATGAAATCTGGATAAGCTGAGTAGAACTTCAGGAAGATGCTTCAATTTTTGCCACATTCCTTTTGAACATTTGTACAGTTTCTTTAAAGCTGTAAGGGAACAGATTAATTTCTTCTACACTCAAGCTTAAATAAAGACAATCAATAGGTCTAAATTATAACATATTGAAAGCTAATATTGAAGGTGCTCCTCGAAGGATAATTGCTTTGATTCCAAAGAGTTTTCAATCAACCATATAGAAACAGTTAACCTTCTCTTTATCATTTCGGTTAATAAGTCTTTTAAAATTTTCCTAAAAATGTTCTTCCGATAATTATACTTGTAGTTCATGCTCTTTTCTTGAAATAATTTGAAAATTATCTAGAGAAGAAGTAATTCTTACTAGAATTTTAAGTGAGGATTGCGTTACCGGTGAATTTTTTATTGCATCGAAAAAAGTTGTTGGACTAAGATAAATCTCTTTCTCCTTTCCCTTAGCAAAATATTCCTTGAGTGCTTTTTCTGCTTCTTCCTGAGTCAGGTAGGATTTGTGTAAAACTCTCGAAATCTTTTGACAATGAGGTGCTGCTTTGAACCAATCATCATAGATTCTTAGGAATGGTCCATTGAAAACTGTACCACTTGTTTTTCTTCTTTTCTTCCTGCTGAATTACTTCTTCGAGAAATTCTTCTGCTTTGAGTTGTAGTTTTAGAACTTTGATATCTGCTTCAAGAAGTTCTAATTCTTTCATCTTTTGGCCTTTTAATGCTTCTTTAAGTTCTAATTATTGTTCAATCATTTCGATTGTACTTCACTCTATTCTCTTGATAAGATATCTGCAAGAACGTTCTTTTCACTTTTAATATGTGAAATTGAGTAATTATATTCAGCAAGCTTCATTTGCCATCTAATGAGTCTTCCCTGCTTATATGTTTCTTTATGATTAATATTTTTAAAACCTGCAACATAAGTGGAGTCTGTTCGGACAATAAATTTTTTATCAAGCACATAAATTCGATGTTTTTCCAATATATGAATAAGTGCCAATGTTTCTTTTTCATGAGTAGGATAATTAATTTCACTATCTGAAAAAGTTCCAAACATGTATCGACATAGTAATTCCTTCTTTTGTCCATGGAGTTTTGCCTTCATAACACCACCCCAATGTTCATTAGATGCATCAGTCTCAATAATAATTAAGTCATCATCAGAAAGATGATATAATTTAAAAATATCCTAACATAAGTACTTTAATCTAGTAATAATTTCTTCATCTTCCTCCGTCCATGTCCAAAGTGCATCATTTTTTAGTTTTTGTTGGAGTAATTTTCGTTATGCTGCAAGATTCTTGATAAAACCTTCATTGGAAATATATGTTAGTAAACCAAGAAATCTTTGCAATTCTTTTTTATCCTTTAATTTTACTGGAAAATTCTGAAGTTTTTCTAATACATATTTTTGTATTATTATTTTTCCTTTATCAATTTCTAATCCAAGATAATTAATTTTGGTTTCGGCTAAAACAACTTTTTCTTTGCTTAAAACAACTCCATACTCAAAACATTTATTAAGTATTAATTCAACTTTTCTAAAATGGTCATCTAAGTCTTTATTTGTAAAAACTAATATATCATTAATATAAATAAGACAAAAATCTTTATATTATTTAAGTATAGAATCCATTTGTCGCTAGAAAATTCCTGATGATTGCTTCATTTCCATTGGTAGAACATTCCATTCATATTGTCCTTGAGGACAACTAAATGCTATTAAAGCTTTAGATTCTTCTGTAAGCCTCATTTGATAGAATCCTGACTTACAATCAAATGTACTAAACCAATTCATGTTTCTTATTCGTTCAATAATTAAATATTTTCTTAGTAAATAATATGCATCACTTTCTATTGCATCATTAATTTGTTTGTAATTAATTACCATAGGTCTCTTTCCTCTTTCTATTTCATTATAGTTTTCAACATAAAATGTTGGTACTAAATGTTTACTTTTGGATGATCTTATTATTCCTTTTTTCCTCCATTTCTTCAAAATCCTTTGCAAATTCATCTCTATCTTGTTTTGTATAAATCATAGGTTTACATTTTATTTCTTTTGTTGGATCTTTTAATTTTAATTCAATTAGTTTAGTATTTTTATTAATTTTTGGGTCTAGAAGATTTTCACTACATGTTTTTTTCAAAAATTCTTCAATATGGGTTAGAATTCTTCTATTTGGTTCTAGATTAATTAGTGCATAGCGAATTTTTCGGTATACATTATTAACTATCTCATCACGTTTTAACTTGCTAAGCTCTGATTGGTTTTTTGATTACCTACATTCTGAAGAGTGAAGAATTGGAATAGTAATAATTTCTTTCATTTGCTTTCCTCTAATATAAGGTGTTTTAAGAGAAATACATTCTAAGTATTGACAAAAGGTGAATATAGTCCTAGAAAATTATTTCTTAGTATCATATCTAGTCCTATTTTTTGTTAATATACTATTTGTATAATAAATAATTTAGTTTGTATTTTTAACATAATTTTCTTTGCTATTAGATATAGAGGATGTATAGATCCATCTGTTATTTTTTTTAATGGATTTTCTAATTTTTTTCATTTATCAAATAATGCTTTAGTTGCAAAACAAATACTTGCACCTGTATCAATATAGGCTTATGTTTCTTTATTACTTTTTTGAATAATTATTTTTATATAACTACTATTCGGATTCTGCGTCTTCTTTAGATAATTCATCTTCTGAATATTCATATATGCTATTTTTAATATCACTTAATTCTTCTTCTAATGGTTCCAAATTATATATTTTATATACTTGTTTTATTAATTTTGATTTTTCTTTGAAATCTTTCTGTTTTCTTTGATGACATTCATTAGCATAGTGACCTTCAACATTGCATATGCAACAAACACATTTTTTTCCCTTTTTGATAATATTTTATAGGTGTGTTTCTTTTTCGCCTAAAATATTTTTTCTTAGTATTTTTATAAGCTTTTTTCTTGGGATAAGTTTTTCTTAATCTTGGTTTTCTTTTATAATACTTTCTTCTTCTTATTGTTTGATTACATCTATATTTTCCTGAATATTCAATTTCTGATAAATCACAACAGATTATATTTCATCCTTTATTTAATTGTTTAATTGTTTCTCTTTATATACATCGTTCTCTTAATTCATGATAGAGTATTTGAATAATTTCACATAAAGTATTAGCTGTTTCTTTTGGCTGAATTTGTCATATCATTCTTATTTTTGTATTAAGTGGATATGGAAGTTTGTCAATAAAGATATCCATATATATTTGTTTAGTTTCAGCATTTAGTTGATAATAATATTTTTGATATTCACAAATAAAATTTTTAATTTTACACATATTACATATCTGCATTTTGTTCAGATGTGATTTTACTTTTTCATGTAAAAATTTATTTACCTCATCTCTATGTTCAACAGTATTATATTCAATAAATTCTTGGTAGATAAGTCTCATAATTAATTTTGTAAATTCTTGATTATTCCTTACTGTTCTTGTATATTGTAACCACGTTTTATCAGAGATACTTTTTAAAATTTTTTGTATATTTTCTTCTGTTTTATAGACCAATAAATTCTTGATATCTATTAAATTTAGTCCATTAAATTTTTCATTTGTTGCAATTAACAACGTTATTTCATTAATCTATTGTAAAATTACTTCTTTTTTATTTCTAGCACAATCAATATTTAGCCTAGTTCCTGCTCTAATATTCTCATAATGAGGATTAAATTCTTTTTGTACTTTAGTCTATTTTTCATCTTTTCGAGCATATCCTTTGTTATACATAGTTTCTTATTTATATTTATCCCAAGTTTTTTTTTTGGATATCCCAAATATTCTTCCTATTTTCTTTTAGATTTTGGATTGCTTGTTTCTCCTTTTTTCATAAATATTTCATCATATTCTGATTTAGATTCTGAAGTAATATAATTTAATATTACTTCTTCATTTTCATTATTTGTCTCAATCTGTTCTACTTTTTGTATCTATTTATTCTCATCTTCAATTATTTTTAATTGTTTTAATAATTGTTGAATTTTTTCAATATCATTTGATTTCTTTAATAAATCTATGTATTCATTTTTTATCCTTTCCATGAAGTTGCGAGTTTTAAAAATTTTGAAAGTTCTTGTTCAACAACTTCGATTAGTTCCTTTAGTTTTATTCTTAATAATTCTTCCAATTCTTGTTTTGTTATATATTTATTACTTTTTCTTCTTCTAGAAGGTTTTCCATTTGTTTTAGAATTTCTTCAAATTTTTGCAAATTTTCATTTGATCAATTTGAATATTACTTAATGTTTCTCTAATATTTTTAATTTCATTCTTTTTATTTTGTACTCTATCACATGTATAGATAACAATTCTATTTATATTTTCTATTAATAATATAATATTTTTATTAATTTATTCTATCATTTTTCTAAATTCATTTTGCATAACTTCAATTTGTTTTGATACTTTTATTGCTATTTTTTTTTTATTTTTATTTAAGTGGAAGGATTTAGAACCTTTTTTAAGTACAGGGGTACCAGAGAAAACATCAATAAATAATTGTACCCAATCTGTTACCTGAAGCTTTTTCAATTTGTCAGTGTTCGTGTCAGCCTTGGCGAATCAAAGCACGAGGGTCTAAATCTTGAAGGTTATGGGACCTTGGGGAATGGGAAGACATATGTCATTAATACGAGGAATTTAGCGTACATTGTGGAGTGGGACAAAGAAGAAGGGAGCACTTGTAATGAAATGGAGTAGACAATTAAGGAATAAAAAAAAATATATATTATCTTAGTTAATCAAACATAAAATTTGGTTTTAATTTATGTTCAAAAAAGTCTTTTAAATTTTTTTAACTTTATATTATAGGTCTATTTTATCAATTAAAATTTATAATTTATTTATTTTAATTTTATTAACTTAATAAAATAGATATGTAATATAAAATTAAAAAAAATTAAAAATTTTTCTTTTAATTTGAATTGAAACTAAATTTTATCCATTATTTAATAAAAGAAGGTAACAAACTCTCACCAAAAGTCGTTCTATTTTCTGCTTGATTTTCCCAATTTAAAAACTAAAATAATAAATTTGAATGAAAAGAGAAGGATAAAATTTTTTTCTTTTACTATTTTACTCTCTCTCTTAAAATAATTTTTAAACACATTTTTAATAAATTTCATCGTTTCATTCTTTATCGCTTCTTCTTTTACCATCTTTTTAAACATAATCAGGGCCGGATTGTTCCCGAGGTGGCAGAAAAGCTTAACCAATTTAAGAACTGTTCCATTGCAGTGCATGCCAATTTTGTCAAAACCGTGTCTTCAAGTTTGAAAATACTTTTATTTTTAAAATTTGAAAAAAAGAAACTTTTACTTTTATTTTAAGAAAAAAGTCAGTTGCACATATTCAGAGTATATGTCAAATATATATATAAAATATTAATTTTTATATTTTTATCACAAATAATATATATATTTATTTTTATATAGTGATTTGTTGATTGCTGTGCTTCCTTATTATTTATTATTTTTATTTTTTTAATCATATATTTTTAAAATAGATATATATAATATTTACATTTCTAAAAAAATTATACGATCATCTTTTTTCATATAATATATAGTGGAACTAATTATTATCAAATAATGATAATAAAATAAATATAAAATAATATATATAAGTAGTATAAATATCATTATTTGTATTATAAACACGTATGAAAACTTTTGGGTTAATATTTTTAGATTATAATTTTAAGGTTTAAGCACCCAAAAAATTACTTAAATAAGGAATAAATTGTAAAAAAAAAACCACAAATAAGATGTCGCGTTTATCGCTCAGGGACCCTCAGTCGTTAGTCAAGCTCTAGGTCTCAAATCTATATCTCATTATTTATTTTTTGCTCCTTCAAAATCATCTTTGTTATGTCTTACCCTTAAGTCCATTTTTTGTGGCATTTTGCCGGGAAGCAAACAGAGTGAAAAGTGATAATGAACGAAGGAGGAGTGAAGGGGAGTGTAACCACTTACTAGAGCACGATATAGTGGCGTAAATTTTCAGGAGAAGAACCAAAATGCTGGAAAGATGGTGTTGGAAATTCAAGCATAAGAGTCAGTTTGGTACAAAATTAAAATTTAACAGAGAAAAATTAATGGGACAAATTTTCTTGAAGTAAATATTAATGGGGTAGAATTTTCTCATCCTAAAAACTTAAAGATGTTTGGTACATAAACCAAGATTTTAGTTTTTTTTTTTTTAAATCTGAGGCAGCAAAGCCTTCAAAATTCAAATTAAAAATGAATTCTCAACACTGAATCTCAAGAAAGGAAGACTCAGAGCCTGAGGCGATGGCAGCAGGGCTGCGGTGGTTGGCTATGGTGACGAAGCTGTGATGGATGACAACGGCAACGGGGATGCGGTGGATGGCAATAGAAATCTAGCCGTCGGTGACTCCGCGATAGAAACAAGTGAAGCCATTATTGCAACATCATCATGTCGTGCACGACGTCGCTCAAGCAGCTAGAGCCACTAGCGTCAACTGATCATCAGATTGTGCCTGTCGCTGGCATTAATGGCTTCTTCATGATCTTCATCAAGTTTGGTGATGGTAGAGAGAGAGAGAGGGGGGTGGTGAGGGTGACGGTGCTAAAGTGAGATCTAAAATGGGTTGGATAAAGAGATAAGGTGAGATCTGAAGAGAAATATAGGAGGGAAAATTTTACCTTAGTTAGATGTGAGGTAACATTTACCACCAAATGTGGAGAAAATTTTACTCCCATGAAATTTTCTATTTTTCTTTACTTGTAAACCGACCACTCTCACTTACCTAAGATTTTACTCAAAAATTATCCCCCTTATTACTTCAAACAAAACGCACCCTAAGTGATAAATTCTTGGTAAAGAATGGATTAAGTGAAATGTGAAGATTTATAGACTTAATGACTTAAGTTTTTAGATCAAGATGATATGTAGTCTTAAACTTATAATTGTGATTTTTAACTTAGTTCATTAATAAAGATTTTTTTGACTTTGAAGTTCCCTCAAACCATCTAATAAGTAGTATCAAAATTGATTATTCGACTAGGTCCCATTTTTTGAGACAGTAGTTTGTGCTTTGTCCATGTTGTAGATTATGACCAATATCATATTGGTAAAGAACTAACCAAGTGAGAATCATATGAGTGTGAAGACTTGTATACTCAATGCATTAAAATTTTGATTCATTGTGTAATGTTAAACTTATTAGTGTAATTTATAATTTAGCCTATTAATAGAGTTTTTATTGACTTTCAGGCTCCTCCTCACCACCTAACAGATAGGTCATATCACCAGCGAGCCTGTATATGTTAATGGTATAGGTACTCAAAATGCTGAGACTGCAAGGAGAAGGAGGAGATCACCAGCGAGCCTTTTATATGTTCATAATATAGGTGCTGAAAATGCTGAGATTGAGAGAGAAAAATAAACTGAAGTAGAAGGGAAGTGTGTAAAGAAAGAGCTGATGTGGCAATGAAAACTTGAAATTACTGATACTTTTATTTTTTTAAAATGCATAAAATAAAATAGCCCTTTAACTCAATTCAACACAATGATTAATTTTTAAAAATTTAATCAATATCAACTATTGTTGCTTTATTTTGTAGAATCTAGTTATTATCCATCAACGAGTAGTAGTGTAATTTAAGAATGAAAGTATATTAAGACTTTTTATTTTTCGGTTACCAAGTATATTAGAACTTTGGAGTTTTTTTTTTTTCAAAAAAAAGGTATAGTACGACTTTAAAAATATATTGATCAAAGGAGTTAAAACTTAAAACACACAAGTGACAAGAACTTGGTATAATGAAATTGCTATATATACGATGGTAAAACTAATCACCGACGGAGCATTCAATTGCATTCTATTTTCGGCCTCGACTACTCTTTGGGCTTCTCGGTTGCCTAGCCACATCATCCTGTGTCATTTAGGCCTATGGAGCCATATTCTTGACAGTTGCAAACTTGTTCGGGATAGAAAATAGTAACACAGTAGATTAGGTTAGGTTGCTTTCAACTTTCAATAATGAACAAACAACATCTTGCTGTAGAAACAACATAGCAAAATAAAAAGGCAATGTAAACTGTCAGGTATCAAGTAAATAAAGGTCAAATATTTCCAGCCAGATCAGCACTTTTTTTTAAAAAAAAATGTTACCTACACATTCTTTTTTAAGTCAAATATCTCACACTTGTTTATATGGCAGAATCAATATTCAAAAAATGAGATAGGTTTAATTATGATCATATGATGAAAACAGTAAAAATATGAAGTAATGTGTGTGGCTAGTATTATTTTTTTCAAAAAAGAGGTTCTTATTTCAACCAGGCCGCTTAGTCTATACTATCCCCTCCCCACATCTGGTTATAGACACCATTTGTAACCCGCCAAAAAACAGATTTTTGTTTTACCATTTTAATCGTGTATTAATCGTATTCCAAGCATTGCGTGGAAACTGAGATATTGAGCTCAAACTTTGTAACTAAGCCCAATATTGAGGGCCTACAAAAAGTTACCTCTCAAAATCCATCTAGTCATCTACAGCCTCCAACGGTTACCAAGCCCAAATGAGTATTAGATATTGAGAGTTCAAATGGAATTTTTTGACAATAACAAAAGGATATTTTTTATGACTCATTTCGCCTCAAGTCCCTAGTCCAGCACAGTGCTAGACCATATAAAAGCTTGCCCATGGAAAAAGTGTTGCGCGCTTGATTTAGGAAAAAAATATTGAAAACTCTGAGTCCAGACCAGTACTTTATATATGCTTCGTTTTATCAACTTATCACTTTCTCATTTCGTTTACTTAGAAAGTGGTCACAGGGTAGTTAAGAAAGATCTTTATGTCTAGCATTTGTTTTTTCTCTTCCTTGCTGAATTTGTGCCAATTGTGCATGCTTTTTTCATTTATTGCCCATCATGCAGAGGCAGCAGAGAGTTGATACTACTCAAAATACCTATGTTCGAATTAAAAGTACAAGAAATGTAAGTAATTTTTTTTTTGATATTTTTTTAATATTTATTTTATTATTAATTTAAAAATAAGTATTGTTAATATTTTTTTATAATTCTTTTAAATACATTAAATGAATCAATAATGGAATAAATATTAAAAAATATCTAAAAAAATATATTACTAACATTCTTAAAAAAAAGTATTATTAGGTTTGTTGAGTCTTATACTTATTCTTCACATTTTTGCACTCACTGTGCCCAAATTATAAATTCTGAGTTGTTAATATGAAGAAATCAAAATAAATTATAAACAGATAACCCCCAATTAGCATACACCAAATTTTGCAGACAAAACCATGACCAAATATTTAAACTTTTCTAGAAGAAACTGGATACATATTATAGACACAAACTGCTAGTAAATTACATTATAATTTATTACCAAACTGGACTCCTTTAACATCAACCTTGTTTTCTCCCAAGTCTGCTGAGAATATGCCAATTCCAAATCATTATTTATGTTAAAATATATAGATTATATCTTGAGATTAAAATATATTTGGTTTTATGTTATCTAAGGATATAATTTTTAGATAATTAGAGATACTATTTTGGTTATATTTGATTATATTTTCTTTTTTATATAGACTATCTCTCTTATAAATAGGAAATCTTCTTGTACACACTGACTAATTCAAAGATAATTCATATAATATACAAAAATTTGCTCCAGACTTTTCTTGTGTCATTGTTTCTCTATTTTTAATATAGTATCAGAGCAGTATCATCCTTCGTGACTTGTCCTATCACTATTTCGCTACATAGTTCTTGAAAATTTAAAATTCTGATTAATCACAACTCATGCAATATTCTAGATATTCTGACAATCTTTCCATTTATCATCACTATTTTTTCGTCACTTCGTTTAAGACTCAGTTGCCACAGTCACTGTCCAAGATTCCAGATTCCGTTCCAAACTCTAATTACTATTATAGATTCCAAATTTCATTTTAAACTTTGATTTTTGTCCTAGATTCCAGACTCCATTACAGACTCCGATTACTGTCCTAAATTCTAGTCTCTGATATGCATTTTTGTTCACTTTCATTGATCAGTTCTGCCTGATCCATTATGAAAGATTGGCTCCGTCTCCATTGCTCCAGCCTCCAATCAGTTTTATCTGATAGATTGGCTTCGATGATGATATTTTCAGTCAAATGCAGATTGATTCTATCCCATATGCAGTTTGACTCCGTTCATATTGTGATTGTCCCAAATGTAGATTGATTTCATCCCAAATGCAGTTCGGACCTCTTGACTTCTTCAAAATCTCAACGTTGTGTTTTTAGATTATTTTTAATGTATTTTATTTTCATGTGTCTAATTATAATAAGCTAAAGCTTAGTATATTTAGATTGAGGGAGAGTATTAAAATATTTAGAACATATATTGAGATTAAATTAGACTTAATTTTGTGTATCTTAGAGATCTAATTTCTACATAATTAGATATATTATTTTAATTATATTTAATTGTATTTCCTTCTTTATATAGATTCTTTCTCCTATAAAAAGATAATCTTTTTATATATATTGATTAATTCAAAGATAATTCAGAGATAATCAAGAGGATATACAGAAACATTCTCTAAACTTTTTTTGTGTCACTATTTCTCTATTTCTAACAATTTACATATATAATAAGTTCATTGATATAGTAAGAAAAAGGGGAAATTAATTCCTCTAATTAAAACCTTTTTTTAGGAATAAGATCGATACTGTTATATGAAAAATTTATATTGATTTCATTATAAGAAATTTATTTCACTGTATTTTCAACAAGGGTGATGGCCGGTTCTTATGCATATTTGGTTGAGTTTTTACTAATTGCAGTATTCTAATCTGATTATCTAGAACTTATTTAATTTGCACTAAGAAAAAGATAGTTCAGTCTACTTTTGTCATAGGCTCATAGCATCTGCTATAGTGCTCTGTCTATCTAATCCCACGCGAGTCGGTTTTAGATTCCAATTCAATTAGCCCGGCAACCTTCCCAAACTCCCCGCCGCAAAGGTGCAGGTGCATGAGTACGAGCAACTACCTACTTCTGATCAAAATCCTATACAAACCGAGTTCAGGGAGTTGCTTTTCTCAAGATTAGTAGAATTTAGAGATTGCATCACTCAAAAAAACTTTTTAAAGAGATGAGATTGCAAATATCGGAACAATAACTAAATGTTTCTCCGGAACTAGACACGAAGGGTCTTTCCCAATGACTGAAAATGATTCCCTCCACCATCCACTTGAATTATTGCAAAGGTTACCTCGTATTCCCTATAAAAGAAAGAGGAAAATGAATCATCAACTAGAGTCAGCTGCAATGGGCTATGTTTTTCCTTATTATTTGTAGTAGCTAACGACAATGTTAATCAAACTGTGAAAATATAAAATATAATCAATTACACATGGTGCACCAATGCTATCTAGACCTATATGTTTGTTTCAATAGGTCTAATCTACAAGATAATTCATTATAATCACACATGGATGGTACCTAAATGTTATCAACTTCTTGCCTAGGGCTTAGACTCTTTAAATCAGCCCCCTTCTAATAAGAAACAGTTGTTTTTTAGTTATAAAAGGTGTGCTAATTATCTTTTGTCGTTTCTACCAGAGGGAAAGTGTAGTGTATTATAATGGGGATTTCATTATTTAACCAAGCACTTCATTTCATCAAGTTTCCTAAAGTAACTTTCAATGAGTTATTAAAACGATTTGTTGACATGGCCATTATAAAGTTAAAGCAGTAGTCAAAGATTTGTTGCGATAATGAGTAATGATTTCATCTTCTTCCATGAGAATTTAAGAAAAACCTCAACTTTCATATAATAAAAATTTAAAAACGATAATTATCATTAGGTTAATGGTGAAAATATTGAATAATTTACAAGAAGTCATTGGTTAAAATATTTACGTCGCTAATGTTCCCAATATATATATATACACACACACAAAATCACTTTTATTTTTGTTAAAATAAACATCGCCTTCTTTTCCTACATAGTTTATTCCCCTTGTATTCTACTCTTATTCCCCCCAAAGTAGAGATCCCACAGGGCAACACAGGAGGATTGAGCCTCACATTCGAAGGCAAGTGGTCACTGGAAGTAGGGTTCATTGACCTTCTTATATCCTCTAGTAATATTTATTTGTGACCTTTTGGTTATTAATAAAACCTATAAATCTCACAGAGTGACCCATTCCTCCAACGAATCTAAAGCATCCTATGAAAAAAGTTCAAAGCAACATACACTTCATTTCCTCTTTCAACTACTTTTTGATTTACAATACAAGTCGTCACCGACTTCAACTCTATCCCCGTTTTGTGGCACCACCATTTTCAACTACACACCATATTATTTATAACTCCATTAATTACTCATGAATATCCCAGTTTTCTACACAATGTTCCCTCACATGTCGTCACCGCACACTTTAATGTTTCCTCTGTACAGAGAAAAAGTTAAGGATTGGATCTTGAAAGTGGTATATACATCATTAACAGACTCTAGAGGATCTCATAATTCCTGATCACTGAGTCTGATTTAGGTTTTTTTTTTTTACCGGATGATTTAGGTTATTGTTGGCAACATCTCCTCTTCTTAATACTCCCTCAATTTCTTTCTATTTTTCATTTTTTTTTGTGATTTATATGATAGATCGTCCTGATCCAATTAACATTTAACCTTAAGTTATGCTTATTTCTACAAGGTTCGAACGGTATATTTGAATAGGTAATAACTCGACAAGCACATATTTAATACGACCTACCAACGGACATAATGACCTTGCATCATAATAACTAGACATAACTATCTTGTGCCATAATGATTACAAATAACATTCAGAATCTTAAATGACCTAACGAAAGGTATTCGGAGAGTCAGTCCTTCGGATCTCTATATAAATAGACTTAACAGTCTAAGTCAGACATGTTCACTTTTCTCTACCTTTACCTTCATTACTGTCTTGACTCCAAGACTGATCGGTAGGAGTGTCTCTGCCGGCATTCAACCTCGTCTCCAACTAATAAACTGCCAGACGACCAACCCCTCGAGTAGAGGATAGAACATCTGGCGCTGTTTGTAAGAATTCAGTAAAATAGTTCCCATAACCTCAAAAGCTGCAAATCTCAATCCATTTCCGATCAATTTCACTGGATCTTCGCTTGACGTGCTCCTCATACTCAGATCTGACATCATCAATCTCGGATCTCAATTCCTCCATTTTTTTCAGTGTCCTTAGGCTCATATCATAGATCCCCCTGCCTTTCCCTCAGAGTTGTTGGCATTAACTGAGAATGACGATTATAGTAACCTCTCTGTGATTGGTTTAAACTCAAGCAAACGTTTTCTCCAAGCAAAGTCAATCAAAGCAATTCCACTTTTCTCAAGCAAGGATTCCTTCTCTGTTTTTCTTTCCCTTTTCCATATTTATAGTCATATATATGTGTGTCTCATTCAGTTACCATGCTGAATTTTAACTAAGCAGCTTTGCAGTTGTGATCTCTCTTTTTTGTTTTATTATTTTCTATCTATCTGCTGATTACTCAACACTGAAGCCGCTATGTGCTATTTTGATTCTTCTTATTATCTCATATTCTCTCTTATCTCTTTGATCTTTTAAAACTTGATTGTTATTCGGCGGGATCAGATTCTGTTTTGCATATATTTTGCTATGTTTGATGGCAATGGTTGTTTCTATATATACTTTGTGTTGTGCGTAGCAAACAATATTTGATGACGTTTCACTCTGATAAAAAATAGTTGCATCATCTGTTCATTGTTCTTGTCTTTGTGTGACATTGAAACTCAAATATGTATCATTAATTGTCATGTATAAAAAGCTACATTCGTACACAAATAGCTGTTGTCCATTTATAACTAATCAAATCGAAATAAATTGAGAGTTAAAAACCACGCTAATTTAAATGCAATAAATATTATAGCTTTTGAATAATTGTTAGCAATTTAGCAATAAAGGTTTACCAATTTAATCGTTGGAAGTATAACAGCTTGCATCCAGATTCCAGTGGGAGTATCTTTATCGTTAAATTTGTAGCTGTTACCATTTTCAAATAATATGGTTAGCAATAGTAACTGATTAAACTCTTGAGAAAAATAAAATTATTAGAGGAAATTAAACATATGACGAATTTTATAAGGACGATAAAACATATATATTAATGACCATATTGTCTTTGGTTGAGGCTCATCTAGCTTTGTCAGTTACAAATTAAATATGGCTATTAATGTCAATTACATGGCTAGTAAATTATGTATGTCAATTGAGGGAAAAGAAAGTCAATTTATGGTTGGTAAGGAGGCAATTAAAATAATGGTTATATGCAAATGATGTGATGAGAGGGGATTAGATAGTATGTTTATGCTTAGTAGTGAGTAAATCTGTGCAGGAGAAGTGTACGTAAAAATTGATACATTATCAAAACCATAATAATAAGTTTATATATGAATGATTGACATTTTCTCAGATGAATGATCTTGAACGTTAAGTATGCAATAGAGCTATACTTGATAATGATCAAATATACTAATCAAATCTCTTTATTTGTCAAAAACTAATATTTTTATAAGAACTTGCTTTACTAGAAATAGAAAATCCTGCAGCAAAAAAATTCTTATTCTCATTAAATAATTATATAAATTGATTATAATATCATATTACTTTAATTGTCTTTTTTTATTATCTTAATTTTTATTTATTGTCATTAATTTATTAATTAATAATTACATTGATTATAATATCATATTACTTTAATTGTCATTTATCATTGCTTTAATCCCTATTTATTGTCATTAATTTATATTCATCTTAACTTATTATTGTTTATTTGGTTAGCATTGAATTCTACAGTTTTATATATTCATTATTTTAAACAATTTAAGCTATAAGTGTATGACTCTTATTTGCATGAGTTTTACTTAATTGTGTTTATATGTTGATTAGCATAGTACTAAATTAGTTAAAAATTATCCCGTACACTCAACTTGGAGAGATGACTACAAATATTACTGTTGATGTAGTGGATTACTTCAAACATACCATACATTTAATTATATTTCACTATATTAATTACAAATTGTGTCTACCAATTAATTAATATACCTAAGTGTGTTCAATTATCATTCTTTTCTTTTATCATAATCTATCTAATTTGTATTCACTAGTCATAGAAGGGATAATCGTTCATTAAATAATGTCAAATAGCATAACTTTAGGACAATCTCATCACACCTTAATACAACCAACCTTATCAAAGTATGCAAATATAACTATGATTATTTCAATTGCTTGAAAATTCAGTTATATTTATTTTAATTGTATATTATTATCAGAATTACTCACATGACAAGATTAAGACAAGTTAGATTAAACTTCTAACAAATTCTTGGAAAATTCCATATGAAGGCCCCAAAAACTTGGGTCAAACCGGCCCCGAGCCGATGACAGTCCCACTGAGCTGATGCCAACTACATTGAGCTGATGCCAATCCCACTGAGCTTATTCCAGGCCCATTGAGTTGATGTCAGTCCCATTAAGTTGATGCTAGTCCCATTGAGATGATGCCAGCCCCTTTGAGTGACGCTGGTCAAAAGACCGAGGAAAACCAGTCCCTACAGACTGAGGAAAATCAATCTACAAGCTGATATCGGCCAAGAACCGAGTTATGTCCAAATCCGATAAAGCCTTTTTGCGGTGCGCCATAGAAATCCATCAAGGGTTAGTTTTAATAGGTATATCCCAACGAAGTTATGAATACTTGTTTTTTAAATGTTAAGTGTTGAAAAATTAAATACAAAGTTTAAAGAAGTAAGAAACTTAAGTGCATTCATTTCATAAAGTAAAAAGTTCATTACGAAAGAAAAATCGAAGTTATCCAGCCTTAGAGTAAATGTCGGTCCAAAATCAATGTCAACTGACCCAAGAGCTGATATCAGCCCAAAGGTCGATCAAATTTATGCGAACTCATAATGCCGAGCTCATATTGTACTTTCATTAAATGAATAAAGATATGCAAAAACATCAAAGCCAAATGTCATGATCGACCTTAAATGTTAATCTGCAAGTTCAGAAAAATTCGAGCTCATGATTAAACCATGATGCCGATTTGAAAGGCTATATGTATGAAGTTGGCCAAGCTCGAAGAAAAAAAATTTATGAGGTCAAAATTTTAAAAATGAACACAAGCGAAGCTATCAGAGATCACTGTTAAACCATGATGCCTTTGAAGATTTTCCTAAATTGAAGAAACTCAAAATCAGATCAGGTCGGGAAAATTCATTGCTAAGGTCAGGAAAATATCTCACCAGTGATCTCGAAAGATTACCCAGAGACGAAACTTAAAAATTACGAAGAGCTCAGAAAAGCTCGGTTATTCACTTTGTGTTTTGCCCAAGCTGGGGGGCTGTGAACCGTCATGACCCAATTGACATCCGGTCACTCATAAGCTCGTCTCATCTTCACAGATGACCAAGCTAGGAGGTTGTGGACCATCCTGGTTCATTTGGCATCCGACCACACATAAGCTCGGCCCATCTTCACAGATGACCAATCTAGGGGTTGTGGACCATCCTGACCCAATTGGCATCCGACCATAAACTAGGCTCATTTTTGTAAAGTTCGATTGGCCTATATCTAAATGGGTGATAGTTCGACAAGCACATGTTTAATACGACCTACTAACGGACATAACGATCTTGTATCATAATAACCAAACATAATGACCTTGTGCCATAATGACTACACATAACGTTCAAAATCTTAAATTGCCTAACGGAAGGTATCCGGAGAGTCAGTCATCCGAATCTTTATATAAACCGATCTGGCAGCCTAAGTCAGACATGTACACTTTTCTCTACCTATGTCTTCATCACTGTCTTGACTCCAAGACTAATCAGTCGAAGTGCCTTTCCTAGCATTCCACCCCGTCTCCAACTAACGAACTGCCGGACGACCAACCTGGGTCTCTCTGACGACCAACCCCTCGGGTAAAGGATGGAACAAATGTCATTTTAAAATTTCAACGCATAATTATTTATTTTATATTAATTTTACTTTTTTTTTTCCTATGTTATTAATTATTCAACTCATAAAAGCTCTCAATATTTACTCATCCAACTTCTATCTCTCTTATCACCTTTTTTTATTTGTCAATGACATTCTTTCTTTTTTAAAAGGTAATGCTATCTTTTACAATTATTTTTTTCCTAAAATCAAGACTAGCTATTAAATTATTTTCTTAATACTAGTATCATTTCCTTAAATGACATATAAAAATGAATTGGGAGAATAATTAATTATCTATTCTATAAACGAGCGAACTATTATTACCATGTATAGCATCCAACAGAAAAAAAATTGGAGCCCAAATTCCCTGTAGAAATTTGAATTAAGTATTAATAAGGCCGTGTGACGACGATTTGAAATGCTAATTACATGTATAATGATTTGAAAATAAACTAAACGAAGAATTGTGGTATTTTGGTTTATAAAAATTATGAAGTATATGTGAAATATGGTTTATTTAAAGATCAAGTCTTAAACTAAATCAAATCACACCATTAACAACCCTAATTTTGATATACATTATTGTAAACCTTCAACAAAAATATTTGCAAAAAATTGACTAAACGCAGAAAAGACTTGAAATTTACCAACAGTAATTTTTTCGATTGAATCTTTTGTACAATTTGAATGTTGTTGGTTTAAAATTTCAAACATTTATTATTATTATTATTATTATTATTATTATTATTATTATTATTATTATTATTATTATTATTATTATTACGTTAAATTTAAGTGGTCCCATATATGCCACTACCATGTGTTTATAGAAGTGGATAAAAAATTATTTTTGTCTCATTGGTACAGTAACTTCTTCCATTTCTTAAATTTCCTCTCTTTCATGTCATTATATTTCATTGTAAAGAGATTTTGCGAATTGCACTAACACTTTCAAGTGGACCACCGATAATGATCAATCTAATACAGCACTCCCCTTTTCTAGCAAAATATTAAAAAAACAGAGATCACTTGAAAACAATCTTCTAAACTCTTGAAGCATTATTCTCTCTAAACACTGCACTTAATACTCTTTGTTGAATTGGTAAGGGCATTATTAAAAGTCATGTGGGTTCGTTCAGAGAGAACTTCAGGAATGTGGTCCATACCAGAACATATTTCAGTTGCAACAGCTTGAGCAGCCAAGGAGAGCCATGTTAGATCAAAGTTCAGTCAGATTCATTCCTTCATGCATAGAAATTTGGAGCTTTTATAATTTCTCTTACCGTACTACCTTCCTTTTGGGCGCACATACGACTTAAGTCACCTCATAAATGAGAAAGTCTTATGTGATTTTGGTATGTTTTTTTTTTTTTTTGTCGTTTTTGTTCTGACAATTAGAAATAATTACACTTGTCCATAAAAAATTGGTTAGACTATATAGCACACCTATCATTATTTTTTAATTTTTTTTCTCTCATTTAATTCTCCACATTTGATATATATAGTGAAAACCTTAATGCATTTGTTCACGTACACACACATATATGAAACAATAATTTCATTAGTAGGCAATGATATATGCATAAACATATCTTAATATTCATTCCTTCTATTGGATTTAAATAATGTATCTAGGCTTTGATATCAATTATAAGAATTTCGCATATACTACAAAAAATTTGTTAATTAGCGATGGAAAAATCTCGCATTAATTTCTCGTTAAACCTTATTAGTGAGGGATTAATAAGATATTAGTGAGAGATTTTTCTATTGCTTATTTTTAGTCACTAATTAACGATTGAAAAAAATCTTTATCACTAATCCTTCACTAATTCATCGCTTATGTACATTAACGAGGGACTAGTGAAAAAAATTCTATCGCTAATGTAGAAACACAGAAATATGAGAAAATATTTGTATATTTTCTTAGTGTCAATGTACAATGAGGTACTCCTATTTATAGGATAGGGGAGAATAAAACAAAATCGGAACCAATCCTATACGTAAAGTCTAATTATTAATCCTAATATGATTACAAGATAATAACAAATAAATAACAAATCAATAACAAATCAATCACTATAATAATAAATCAATCACTATAATAACAAATCAATCACTATAATAACAAGACAATTATTAATCAATCACTAATTATTAATCCTAATCTGATTACAAGATAATAACAAATAACCAACGAATCATTTACAATCGTAACAAATCAATAACAAATCAATCACTATAATAACAAATCAATCATTATCGTAACATTCCCCTTCAAACTCAAGTAGGTGCAATAGTAACCAACTTGAGTTTGGACAGTAAAGTGCAGAAGCGACTAGGAGAATGAAGTTTGGTGAACAAATCAGCCCGTTGATCAAGAGTGCCAATCGAGACAAGATGAAGAGCACCGCGTAGAAGATGTTAATGAGTGAAGTGACAATCAATCTCAATATGTTTGTTGCGCTCGTGGAAAACATCGTTGTGTGCAATTTGGATGGCACTACGGTTGTCACAATGAAGATCAATGGGGGAAGACTGAGGTATCTCTAAATCAGCAAGAAGCCAACAGAGCCATAATATTTCAGAAGTAATATCAACTAGGGCACGATATTCTCGCTTCAAGGTCTTTGGAGCAAGTCGTCGAGTTTGTTTCTTACTCCGCCAAGAAATAAGAGAATCTCCAAGAAAAATGTAAAAGCCAGTGGTGGAGCGACGGTCAGATCACCGGTCCAATCGGCATTAGAGTAGGCTTGAAGAGTCAAAGGGGATGCAACGGAATAATGAAGACCATAAAACAAGGTACCCTTGATATACCGAATAATGCGGAGGACAACAACATAATGGATGGTAGGAGGGGCAGCCATGAATTGACTAACCAGATGAACAACATAGGAGATAGGTCGAGTAACTGCAAGATAGATCAGGATGCGTACTAGCTGACGATAGAGAGTGGCATTATCCAACAAAGTACCATCCTGAGGAGTCAACCGAACGTTGGGTTCAAGAGGAGTGTGTTCAATTTTGCAATCAGTGAGGCCTGCTCGAGAGACAAGATCAGAAGCATACTTAGCCTGTGAGAGAAATAAGCCATCGCTGGAAGATAGAACTTCAAGCCCTAGAAAGTAACTTAAAAGTCCAATATCTTTCATCTTAAAATGTTGACATAAGAACTGTTTGAGCTCAGTAATGCCAATAGAGTCATTGCCAATAATAATCATATCATCGATATAAAAAAGTAAGACAACAGTACAATTTTCTATTTTTCGAGTAAAAAGAGCAGAATCATGAGCATTGTAAGAAAACCATAACTGACTGATAGTGCTGTGAAATTTAGTAAATCAGGCCCGAGTTAGTTGTTTGAGACCATAAAGAGCCTTACGAAAACAACAAACCTTGTTGGCTGGATAAGTGTATCCCGGAGGAGGACACATATAAACCTCTTCTTCCAACTCATCATTAAGGAAGGCATTTTTAACATCTATTTGTGTAAGTGGCCATTGTCGAGTGGCTGCAATGGCAAGAAGAGTTTGAACAGAGGTGATGCGTGCAACAGGGACAAAAGTTTCTTCATAATCAATACCATACTCTTGAGTGAACCCTTTTGCCACTAGACGAGCTTTGTATCACTCAATAGAACCATCAAAAAGAGTCTTGATTTTATAAACCCACTTGCATCCTGTAAGAGGTTTACCAAAAAGAAGATCAACAAGGTCCCAAGTGTGAGTATTCTCCAATGCCCGTAATTCCTCCTACATAGCTTGCTGTCAATGAGGGTCGGTAGAGGCTTCCTTATAGGATTGTGGTTCATGAAGGTGAAGCATAGTAGAAAAACAATGGTAATCAAGTAGATAGGTAGGTGGAGTTCTTACCCTATGAGGACGCTCAATGGTTAGCGTTGTAGGATCAATGGTCGGAACAACATCATCGGGAACAAAGGGAACATCAGAAGAGGCTAGGAGCTCACTGGAAGTACCTGCATCTGTGTCACTAGGGAAGTAATCAACATCAGGGTTAGTAAAAAGAGGAGTAGAAGTGGACGGAATTGACATAAACTTGGATAATGAAGAGAATCTAATATGTTCCAAGAAGACAACATGACGGGAGATACGGATACACTGAGATATCAGATCCCAACAACGGTAACCTTTGTGCTTTGTGCCATACCCAAGAAAACAACAAAGACGGGCACGAGACTCAAGTTTAGTATATTCATGAGGTTGGAGGAGGACAAAACAAGTACAACCAAACACCTTAATTAAATTATAATATGGTGTAGTATGATAAAGACGCTCAAAATGAGAGACATTACCAAGGACGGAGGAAGGGAGATGATTAATAACATGGACAGCAGTAAGAGTAGCTTCACCCCAGGCACGTTCGGGACATGAGGCTAAAAGAAGCATGGCACAGACTGAGTCAAGAATATGACGGTGCTTTCTCTCAGCGCGGCCATTCGGTTGAGAGGTGGAAGATGTTATGGGCGAATTGACGATACTTTTTCTTAGCGAATGGGGGTGGTGCCATTCGACGTGCTATACGAGAGGTATATGGACATGAGAACTCAGACAAGGTACCTTGTGCACCAAGCAAAGATAAGAGTTTAGAATCACGGTATTCCATGACATTATCTCGACGAAAAACTTTAATGACTTTAGAGAATTGTATTTGAATCATATTGGCAAAGTTAATGTAAATTTGAGGAAGTTCATGATTATTTTTTTATCAAATATATCTAAGTAAAGGAAGAATAATCATCAATAAATAACACAAAATACCGAGAACCTCCCATAGTAGGTGTGGGAGCAGGGCCCCAAATATCAGAATGCACAAGATCAAATGGTGAAGCAGAAATAGAAGTACTTTTACGAAATGATAAAGCTGGTTGTTTAGTTGTTTGACAAGCAGTACAATCAAGAGATTCATTAGTAACAGATCCTAAAAGACCTTGAGACACAAGAGGACGCAGTTTGCTAAGAGAATTATGAGCAAGACGTTGATGTCAAATCTAAATAGAAGAGGTGGTGGAAGCAGTTCAAATGTTAGTTACTTGGGGAACATGCAGTTGAGTGAGCTCAAATAGTCTTCCAATCTTACATCCAGTCCCTATGAGTTGTCTCGTCTGTAGGTCATGCACACGACAACCAGAGGAAGAAAAAGTAAGTTTATAACAAATATCACATAATTGACCAATAGAGATAAGATTAAAATTTAGTTTAGGAATGAGATAGGTGACAGGTAAACTTAGATTGGACATAAAGATAGAACCCTAATGACTTACATGCATAAGAGATCCATCAGCAGTGTGGATAGAACGAGTAGTGTCATTGTTAGATAAGGATGAAAAGAAATGAGATGTAGAAGTCATGTGGTTACAACAGACAAAATCTAAATACCATTTAGGATTACCTGGTGTGGTGGAAATGGCTACAGAAGTATTACCATTCTTAGGAATATTACCATTACTGGAAGAAGAAAGAAGTTGTTTAAGAAGAGACTCAAGATCATTGGCAGAGAAGGCAGACTGAGAAGATTCAGGAGATTCATTGGCAGCAGTAGTGGTGGCAAATACAGGCCTAGAAGAACTAGGACGAGGTTGATTCCTGTTCTAGTCTGGTGGAGGAGGACGAGTGGGACAATTCTGAATTAAATGTCCTAATTTCTTGCAATATCGGCAACAATTTGAAGCAATATGACCCATTTGCTTACAATTGTGACATTCAATAATGGGGCAATCGGAGTAGGAATGCCTTGACTTTCGAAAGTGATGGCAAAATTTGGCTACTTTATCTGGAACGGCAAAGGCAAGATCAACTTTGGGACAAACAAGACCCAATCTAGTTTCTTCATACTTGAGACGTGGAAGGGCATCCTCAAATGTGGGCAAAGGATTCTGATGTAGTAAGGATGCGCGGACAGGTTCATAATCATCAGTAAGAGCCATAAAAAACTGCATAAGACAAGTACGATTCTGATGAGTCTCATATGTTTTTAAATCAGTTGTATTTTTCAGAGAAGGCTCACATGAGGTCAGTTGATCCCAAATAACTTCCATCTGTGCTAAAAACTCATAAATAGGTTGACCAGTTTGTTGTTTCAAAGTATTAAGTTCCTTCAACAGTTGATACTGATGTGATAAATCACAGATAGTGTAGCGTTGCTTTAAATTATCTCATACCTCATTGGCGTTCTCATAATGCCCAAACTGTAGATGAGTTCCAGGAGTAGATGTATTGCGAAACTAGGTAATGATCTGATGGTTCTTGCTATCCCATTCCTCTAATTTATCAGCATAGACTTCAGCAGTATTAGTAGCGCTTTTGGTGGGATTCTTTATATCACTTGTCACATATCATTAGAGTCTGCGGCTTTTCAAAAAATCACGCATTGCTTCGACCCAATGGGAATAATTTGAGCCATTAAGAACATCTGGAATAGGAAGCAAGACATCAATTTTTTCCATTATAGTACAATAAATTCAAAAACAACACTATCGGAGCAGAATTGACGAAAACTGAGTGTAAAAATGAAAAAAATTCATCGAAATATTTAAGGAATGATCCACAAGGGATAGTTAACACGTGGTCAACAGAGTCAACACGTGGGCAGCCCAAGCATGGGTCGGAAGAGAGACTTGGAGACAGCCGGAAGGATCAGAACGGAAGAGGGTCGACGGTGGACCTTGGGCACCAACCAAAAAAGAAAAACACCAAAAAATTCACCGAAAGAGAGACAAAGACCTAAGCTCTTGATACCATGTAAAAACACAGGAAGATGAGGAAATGTTTGTATATTTTTTAAGTATCAATGTATAATGAGGTGCTCCTATTTATAAGGTAGAAGAGAATAAAACAAAATCGAAACCAATCCTATACATAAAGTCTAATTATTAATCCTGATTTAATTACAAGATAATAATAAATAAATAACAAATTATTTACAATCATAATAAATCAATCAATAATAACAAATCAATAACAAATCAATCTATAATAATAAATCAATCACTATCAGTAACAACTAAATTTTGTCACTAATTTGTAAAAGTATTGTAGTGATAATATTTAGTTCCTAAATATGGATATATGATATTAAAGCAACAATTCATAAAGTATAATTGATATAGAGACGCATATTTGTTTGTGGCATGGTGAATAGTATTGGCCTTGTGCAAAATCTTTCTCCTGATACTAAATTCTAAATATGACAGTTATTCAATAGGACAATCACAGAAACACAAGTATAATAGATAGGATAATATTTTGTGTTCATTTAAAATATGATGAATGCATATTTACCATATTTTCATGTGAAAATGATATTAAATTATATTATATGTGATTATAATATTTTTATAAAATATAAAATAAATTTATAAATAAATTTAAAAAATTAAATATATAAAAATTAAATAAATAACGATATCGTAATGGATATGACATGCATATGGCTGACTTAATTCTATAATAAGGTGGGTTAAAGAGGGGACTTAACCCCTTTATATAGGTTACTAAACCCTTACGTCACAAGGTTTAATAATATTGAGCATATATATCTTAATAGCTCATTGCCCTACACGTGATTGTCCAACTAGACTTGTACATTATGTCAAGTCTAATATACTTTATATCACATATTTGTTTGGGCTAATTATTTATAGATTATCCTATCAATCCGTCTTATAAAAATATCAAAATTAATTTATTAATATAAACCCAGATGATGTAGCTCAAAAAAAAAAAAACCCAAATGAAGCTTTTTCTAATACATGGTTGAGTTGGGTATTACGATGTGTTAATAATTTTAAAATATAAAAAAATTGTAAAATGGTTTGTAAAATGTTTTTTTTCCTGATAAATCCATATTTATTAGGCAAACTGCTATGATATATACACAATGGATGCATACAAATTAAAATAATCCAAATTAAAGAGAATGGAAAAGCCATCAGGCCTTTGGCTGGCACACAGTTAATAATGAATTAATCTTCTCCTATCTTGGTTTAAGTTCCAATTCCCAAAAATAAAAAATAAAAATAAAAACAAAAATAAAAACAAAACAAGAATAAAGATAAGGTCGTACTATTCGCCTAGTCCCTATGCTTTCGGGGAGTACTTTGCTTCTCATTAAGTAGTGTGGCTCTGGTAGGGTTTAGACGATTTGTGTAATTGTGTACGTCAAAGTAGCACGGAATGCTTCTGTGTGGATGGGTTGATTTCCCTTGTACACACCACTTGAAACTTGTGGATCAAAGACATGTAAACCGAAGCTCTTGCTTTTCCATGCAAATGAAATATTGGTTTCAGTCTTTTAATTAAATATTTCCTGACAATTGAATGCAAATGGAGACAACACCGACCAAGAGCATTATTCATCTAGCACATATAGGGTCTTTAACCCCACAGAAATATATTTGACTTGTCGGCATATGGGGTTAGAAATATAATTTGAGAATAGTTCAAATTTCATGCATTAAGTTTTCATTTTACTCTTAACTTTTCCATCCTACAGTTCAAAAGTTGGTTTACTTGTTTAATGGTGTTTATAACCAGTGGCCTTGTGGTATTAAAATATGAAACAGTTCTCCAAGTATTGTGGGTGATGCTTAGTTAGTATTGGGTTGGTGAGAAACTCTGAGAATATTTAGGAATTTTTCTGAGTTGGGTCGTGACAAACAATTCTGTTTTTTTTTTTCATATATATATTAGGTAAAATCAGTTAAAAATTTAGTTAAATGTAAAATACAATTGGCATTTTAAATTCATTAAATTCAAGTTATGCAACCCGGTGATATTTTATTATATGCAATAAATAAATATTATTTTAGAATCCTTTAGAATGCTGGTTATAATTGAAAAAATAAAGAGTGAAGTAGCGATCATTTTTCATGAACATATACAGATTTTTAAATTTTTATAACATACACGTAGCATAATATAATAGTAATATATGAATTTGTAAAAATTAACTCTTTTAATGCTTTTCGTCTGTAATAAGTAAAAATCAATACTTAGTGTTACAATAAGGGCATGTTTAATCTAATTATTAAATGTGAAAGGGAAGGGATTTGCAAAGAATATTTTTTTTTTAAGATTACGAAGTGTTCCTATACTTTAAAGACAAAAATGTTTTTTGCTCTCAAGTGAATTTTAAGAATAGAAAAATGTATCTGGTCCGGAAAAAAATGTATGATCTTGAAATTTTAAGGGTTGATAAATTGAGTCCGAATGTCAATAAATATGTCGTCCTATAATTGTGAAATATAGCCATAACTTGGGATATAAGTGCTTACTAGACAGGATAGAATTATTTTATTAATTATCATTCTAAACCGTTATCTTAATAATTTTTTTAATTATTCAAATAAAAAATAATCTTCTTAATTATTAAATAGCTTTTGCTAATAAGTGACACTGATTAAGAAAATAAAAATAAAATAATTTTAATTAAAACAAAACATTCAATATAATAAAAATTAAAAATATTTAATTTTTTTCATTTTAAATTTGTTTACTTTGACTTCTTTAATAAAAAAACCTTACAAAATAAAAAGATATTGTAAAAAAAATAAAAAAAAAGCATTAAATACTTGTTATATTTATAAGACAATAATTTTATTTATTTTTTTAGTTAATATTTTTTATTAGATAATAAAAGTTATTAATAAATATTTTAAAAAATATAATAAAACTCATTAATTAACATCTTGTTATTCGCTTAATTTTTATACTTTAATTTTTTTTAATTCACTCATAAATTTATTTTATATTCTATAAAAAATTACAGTTATATATAACGTAATTTAACATCTTTTTTATATAAATATAAAATATAAATACAATATATATATTTTAAATATAAAAAAAACATTTTCATTAATTAATCATCTTCGAAGCACTAACTCACACAAAATTATCCGATAATTGACCTGATAACCCTCATTTTTTTATTCTCCGAAGACCTCTATCTTTAGTCTTTTTGTTTGTTAGCATGATGACAATCAGAATCATTCATGCTCCTTCTGAAACATCAGCCATGAACAATGCGTTGAATGACAAGTGATGGATGGTGACGTTGATAGCTGGTCTAACCGTCCAAGGGTTCTCATGGCACTGAGATGATCTTTTTTATTCCTTACTTTTTCTACATTTCATTTCTTTCCTTTTTTTA
Organism: Ormosia emarginata; assembly: GCA_029884605.1. Taxonomy (NCBI): domain Eukaryota; kingdom Viridiplantae; phylum Streptophyta; class Magnoliopsida; order Fabales; family Fabaceae; genus Ormosia; species Ormosia emarginata. The sequence goes on along the minus strand of JAQQTP010000054.1, from coordinate 9,144,323 downwards.
AAAAAAATAAAAAATTTACTTACACATATTTATATTTATATTATTTAATTTTATTATTTTAATATAATTAATTATATTTTATTTTTACATATTTACATTTTAATTTTATCATACAATAATAATGTAAGGGAACGTAAATGATAAAGATATGACACAAGTATTATTATTTCTCAAAGGAATGTTAAATTGGGCCATTTTTTTTTTTAAAAGGTTTGGATGGGGCCAATAAGTACCACAATCCCTTATGGACCACAAATATGAAGGATTTTGTATAATAAAGCACTTAATTTTGTCATTAGCATGTTTCATTAATCATGGATTAAACTTTCTTCTTGATGTGTAAGGTGAAAATGAAGCCACAATACAACGTCACTGACTTGGAGATTAAGCACTTTATTTTAAGGGTTTTGTTAAGAATTTATTAAGGAAGATAAAATAAAAATTTTTAAATAAAAATAAAGTATTTAATACATTAGAAATAAAAAATTTATTTTAATAATAAATTTTTTATTTAAAGTCTTCTATTTGACTTTTTAATAATAGCAAAACCCTTATTTTAATAGTATATTATAAAAAAATTAAATTTTTATTTACATAAAATATTTGTATAATAATGTTATTATTAATTTTCTCATTATCACATATACATATATTTGTTTAGCACAATTTATGCATATTAATTCAATAAAAAAAATTCAGGTAATGTGAATTAAGATTAATTTTAATGAAATATTTATTTATTTATTTATTTTAGTAGAAAAAATATTAGGAGAAGGATACGTTATCCCAGTTAAAGGTTAGAACATATTACAAGTTTTAACAATAACTAATAGTGGTACACTAATACTAGTAGATGACTTATTAATGAACTTCCTCCAACAAAAATTGAACCCAAAACTTTTTTATTGATGCTATTTAATTTTATCAATTGAGTCAACCTTCATTACAAATTTGATGAACTATTTAAATGGAATCAATTATACTAATACAAACAAAATATTTTATGATTAATTACAATTTGTTTTCCTATGCCTTTTTAGCAGTCTACTTAATTTTAATTATGACACTTTATTATATTAGCTAAGGTGGTCAAAATAAATAATTTATCACAATTAAGATAATCTAAAGTGATTTGATATTGATGTCACTGAAAATAGAGATGATTGACATAAAAATGAGAACATGATTCTTCTTAATATTGTTGTCACTGAAAATAGATAGATGATTGACATAAGAATAAGAACACGATTCTTCTTAATATTATTGTCACTGAAAATAAATAGATGATTGACATAAAGAACTAGAAAATGATTCTTCTTTATAAATACTTAGCATTAGTTATGACAATGGATCAAGTATTCGATTTAATCAAACCTAATTCAATTAAATGAATAAGATATTTTTGGATCTAAATATAACTTTAGATCGGATAAGATTATATTCTACAAAATCTAATGGGTTTTGGTTCTCCATATGACTTACTTTCTGCTTTGATAAGAACCCTAAAAATTAGGTTCCTAACATGTTTGCTGCAGTGTCGATAGTTCGCGGTGGTAGAAACCATGGACCTAATTTGGTCTCGAGTTCATCAACGGTGATGGCATTTTGAAGGTGACCACCCTTCAATTTGAGCAGCTTGCAAATTTGGAGTGAGGAATCAAGGAGTGTGCAAGATGTGCGAAGATCTCAATCTTTCAACAAAGGGTGTCAATTAAACGTTTATTTGTCAGAGATCAATTAACCATTGATTCTGCTGTTGTGTTCATTTGTCAGAGCAATTTCGACTATACTTAACTATCCTATCCCTTTAACCTTAAACCCAAAGGCAACATGAGGTATCATAAAATTAAATTATTTTCTCACAAATTGAACATAATTATTGATATTATGTATTTAAATAATACTGTTTATTTAAGAGATTTACTACTATTCTATTTTTCTTAATCGGATTAAAATGCAGTTCACATAAAGCAACTTTGCGAGATTATAGAGAGAAAGTTAAGACATTTCACATTAATTAATTTAACTAATGGTGAAAACTTGTGTGTTTCGGATAACCCAAAATACGAGATAAGAATGATAAATAATTCTGATAATTTTATATCAAATAGTATATATATATTTTTTATATTTTATCTAAGAGGAGATATATATTTTTTTTTTTTTACATTCATTTTTAATCATTAGATCTACTTTCATCTAATTTTAAGGTGATTTCATTAAAAGTAACTATATTATTTTAACGATTGAAAATGAGTGTATCTACATTAGTGTAAATTGATCCTCTCTCTTTATCTAATATTATTTATATATATATATATCATTTTTTATTAAATTTAATACTTTTAAAAAGAATATCAACAATAGTTATACCACTTTTAAAGATATAAAATGATCTTTTTTTAATCATAAAGACCTCTTTACATGACTCCATAGTCTCCATGTATATTTTATATTGTAAGGGTTGAAATGGGACAAAATGACATGTGCAGAGAAAGTATCCGATGCATATAACGGTACAAGGATATACTCCAATTTCTTATCAAAAGGTAAAAAATTGAACGGAATTCAAAACATGGATAATACTTATCGTTTCAAATTTTCACTACAGGTAGCTAGGGATCAAAGTGCCATTAATGCAAACCTGCAGAGTTGAGCACCCACCTAACAAATAATTCCTGCATGGAAATTGGCCAAGTAGGAAAAAACAACTAAATAAAGGCTTATCATATTATGATACGTTGGGTTACTGGTTTTCTGCACATTATTTTAATAGGCAGTTCTAGGAAGTAAAGGCATACAACTAGGTGCATTGAAAATCAACCAATAATATTTTCTTCTTTTACTATATGACTTATATTTTTTTGGGTGCAAATGTATAATCAATATTTATGGTTACATTTAGACATTTTTTAAAAAAGGTAGACCAATATATTCTTATAGCCTTGTAGTTCATTTTAATTTGATTTCAGTCACTACAATAATAAAATTAATTATAAACCTCAGCACTAGATTCTATGAACTACCGAACTAGAAATTGTGGACTAGTATGTCCTTACTCAACCCAAACCTAATAGGGGTCTTACCCCTATTTAAGCACACACTAAGGGGTATCTACAGAAGGTTCACTTCTTAGCCTACACTCTTATACCAAACTCGATCCAATAGACCTATCAAAGCTAAGATGGAACAGAACGTATGCCACTTGTTTAGCTTTGATAATTAATTGGTTGTAAGAAAAATTTCATTTTGTTTACACTTTACAGTTACACAATATGACGTGTTTTAGTCTCTCTTTTTTTTTACCGACTTTTATATTAGAATCTCATTAAAATAAGAATTTTGTATTCTCCAAAGGGACTGATCCTCTCACCCCATAATTTTATTGTAATTGAAAACAATTTCTACCAAAACTTGGCACAGATATAATGTGAAAAGTTAACGAAAGATATTCTTTTTACTACATTAATTTGTAATAGTTATTATCAATTAAAAAGATGGTATATATGTTTGAAATTTGTTATTATTTTGTCACAGATGGTTTGAATATGTAAGAAATTTTTTTAAAAAATTTTGTAAAGAGTAGATTAGATTAGATGATGATAACCTAATAACTAGAAGTAGATGAATACTAATAAAAACTATAAGTAAAATGATTAAAATATATTTAAATTTGTATAATATTTTTAAAAAATTTATAAAAACAATGATATCATTTAATTTATGTAACGATCTTATTTATTGAAAAATATTTAATTATTATTGTATTCTTCATCGATAAATAAAAAATTAACCTTTTAAAATATAATTTAATATATAAATAAAATTTTTTTCAATAATATTATTTTTATAAGTACCTAAGATGGTATATATGTTTAGAAAATTTTGGGTAATGTCCTGATTTTAACTCTTTTCTTATGCCATTTTTGAACTCGTTTAAGATGGCATCAAGGCATAGTATAATCAAGTATAAAACATTCATAACATGGTCCAAATGGAAATAAAGTCTTATCATACAAAAAAAGCATGAGAAAAAATGTCCAACCTTATACAAACAACAATCTGGAATTTCAACGGGACGGGTTTCATTGGTCCCCTCCCAATTCAAAAAACCACAAAATTCCAATTATGAATTTCTTTTTAGGTGAATAATCAGTCAAAAATATTCAATGACCCTTTTTAAAAAAAATAATATTTTTCAAAAAATATATAATCCTATTTGCATGCTCAGCAAATGGGCAAACCGCTTTATTGGCAGTGTGTGCTCTGTTCCCAGAACTGTGTCTGAGTCAGTCTACAACGGATCTTACAAACCATACCCCCCCACCACCCCTTTCTCTCTCTCTCCACTCACTCATTCTCTTCTTTGCTCTCTCTGCTGAGCTCTGTTTCTCTCTCTACTAGTGATGGGTTGGACTATCGTTTTCTTGCCAAAGAGGCCCTCGTGAAGTGCATGTGAAGCTTGTTGAGAGATCTGGGTCTTAATAATCCAAACGGGTCACCTTCCTTTTCTGATTCAGGTGATTGAAGTGTTTGCCTTCTACCTTTTTGTTATTTCACACCTCTTCTCTCTCTCTCTCTCTCTCTCTCTCTCTCTCTCTCTTTTGCCCCCCTTTTAGAAATGTTACATCATGTTCTTTATGCCTTTGCTTCATTAATTCACTCTCATTTTGTCAAACATTGTGGTTCTTTCAGTGAGGGATTGGTACTTTTGTTGCACTTGAGCTTTCGAGATAATGGGGTCTTAGCTTCTTCTCTTCTGTTTCCATGTCTAATCTCAAAATTGTGACTTGTGGTGTCTATAGCTGCCTCTTGAGGTAGCAGCAAACAAAGTTCATACTTTTTAGTCTCTGTTTGACTCAATGGGTTTAGTGGAATCCTGAGTTTTGTTTATGGAGTATCTGGTGGGAAGTTTTGGTGATTAATGATTCCGCTTCTTGAAGGATGTTATATTTTTGTGGCTCTTAGTGTTATAGCTTCGTTAATGGGATAATTGACCATGAGAGTCGCTGTTTCCCTTTTGGTGAGTTGAATTCTAGCCTTACTTTGGCATTTCCAAGTAAATTGTGGGTGTTCAGAATTGAACATTTTGTTTTTTGCTGCCATAATTGTGAAAATTTGGCACTGTTAGAGGCAAAAATGCGAGATTTTCTGATTTGTTTCTTGAGTTTGGAAGAGGTTCTACTGTCGGACGGGTTGATGTTCTGATCATGACTAGGGCTGTCCGCAATAGGGTACTCAAGGATGCCAATGGTGATATTAGTGATCATCTACGCAACCACATCCATTTAACAAATTGCATTCACTTGAAGAACCATATGCACAAGAATAGCCCCATACTGGCTGATAGGTCACTAATGAGGGACCTTGTTGTGCTGCAGAGATCACGCTCTCTCAGGGACCCTTCTGCAAGTCCTCCATCATGGCATTCACCTTCTGTACTTGATATGCTTTTCAAGAGAGTTGAAAATGATGCCATGGTTCAGGGAGGAAGAAGGTCTGTAGGTGTTGAGCGCAGGAAGGAAGGGAGGAGATTGTCTGGAACCTCACCACCCTTGGTGAGTATAGGTACATCAAGAGTTGCTCCAGGTGAGGCTAGTAGGGGTAATGATGGGGTACCGGCAACTAGTGAACGTAGTAGCAGGAGTGGAATGGGGGATGGGAGGAGAGTTTGGAGAGAAGAATCTGGTAGGAAGAATGATAGGCCTGATTATTTGGATGTTAGTCAAGAGCAACCACTCAATCAAGCTGGCAAAAGTTTGGCTGAGGATGTTATTTCAAGGCAGTCTGAATCTAAAGAGAGAAAGAGCAAACAGAGGGGGAAGAATGTTCGAGATGTTCAAGTGAAGACCCTCTCTGAGCAGCTGAATGACGTTCCATTGGATAGTGATGATTTAGCATCATCAAACATTCATTTTCGTGGAAGGTTTCCGAGACAGGAGAAAATTATTGAGGAGGCAGAAGCCAGCATGCGTGGTCATGGCAGTGGATTGAACAGGGTAAAAAGGCGTAAATTTCGAAGCACAAGAAGAGCTCGAGTTGCTACAGCATCAAGAGATATTGGAGCTGAGAATGAATTGTCTGTGGCTTCCAACTCATTAGCTCAGGGTTCATCTCGCCAGAAATATTACGCAGAGGAGGCTGATGAGTATGCAGATGAAAATGTTACTAGGGCCCCAAAAAATGGGTGTGGCATTCCTTGGAATTGGTCCAGAATTCATCATAGAGGTAAAACATTCCTTGACATGGCTGGAAGAAGTTTATCTTGTGGTTTATCTGACTCAAGGTTAAAGAAAGGGACATTAAATGCCAATGGAAGAAATATTTCTGAGATGCCTGTGGCATCCGAGCGCTCAAGCTCATCTACTAAATCTGATGCTGAGGCACTGCCTTTACTAGTTGAGGCATCTGGATCTCATGGAAGTACTGTAAATGCTTGTTGGGACCATGACTATTCTGGGGAACTAGATCTTTTTGGTGATAATTTATTCAAGCATGATATCGATTCTGACCTTGCTTCTGAAGCTAGATCTGGTGATCAGCATAAGTTGAGAGGGAATCGTCATAGTAGACACCAAAGCTTAACACAAAAGTATATGCCACGAACCTTCAGAGATATGGTTGGACAGAATTTAGTGGCACAAGCTCTTTCAAATGCAGTAATGATAAGGAAAGTTGGATTGTTGTATGTGTTTTATGGCCCCCATGGCACTGGAAAAACTTCCTGTGCTCGCATATTTGCTAGAGCTTTGAATTGTAATTCTTCAGAACACCCAAAACCTTGTGGCTTTTGCAATTATTGCATAGCACATGATATGGGCAAGAGTAGAAATATAAGGGAAGTTGGTCCAGTCAGTAATTTTGACTTTGAGAGCATCATGGATCTACTTGATAGTATGATTGTTTCCCAGCTTCCATCACAGTACAGAGTGTTTATTTTTGATGACTGTGATACTTTGTCAGCAGATTGTTGGAATGCTATATCAAAGGTCATTGATCGAGCACCTAGACGTCTGGTTTTTATCCTTGTCAGTTCTAGTCTTGATGTCTTGCCTCATATAATAATATCCAGGTGTCAAAAATTCTTTTTCCCAAAGCTGAAGGATGCAGATATTATATGTACATTGCAGTGGATTGCAACCAAAGAAGGTCTAGAAATTGATAAGGATGCCCTGAAACTCATTGCATCAAGATCAGATGGATCATTGAGAGATGCTGAGATGACCCTTGAACAACTTAGTTTGCTTGGGCAGAGAATATCTGTTCCTCTTGTTCAGGAACTGGTGAGTTGTTTATTTATTAGTGTGTTTCTGTCGTCACTGCTTCTTACATACATCACTAGATTCCATTGTAAACTGCTGTTAATATTGCTAATTTGCTATGCATGAATTGCTCTAAAGTTAAATCCTTTCTTCAGGTAGGGCTTATCTCTGATGAGAAATTGGTCGATCTGCTTGATTTGGCATTATCTGCAGACACAGTCAACACTGTGAAGAATTTGAGAGTGATCATGGAAACTGGTGTTGAGCCATTAGCTTTAATGTCTCAACTTGCTACAGTAATTACTGACATACTTGCTGGGACCTATGATTTCACAAAAGAAAGGCGAAGAAGGAAGTTCTTCCGGAGACAGCCATGTGAGTAAAAAAATATCTTTTTTTATAGATAGTTTACCACGTTATCAATTTATTGCAAACTGAGGTGACACTGATCATGTTAGTTCTCAGATCTGAAGTAACTGTAAATATTTAATCCTGTACCATTTTTCAAACCCTCATCATTCTTTAAACATCTTTTCAATAAATATTTTTCTCTTTTTCTTTTGGTTTCCAGAACTGGCTATCCTGATAAATATTTTGTCTTGCCTTACTTGAGGTTTTACATTTTTCAATGTGGAGAATGAAGAGGGGAGAGTCTTAATCTGGTTTCATGTTGATGAATATGTTTTTCGTTATTATCCTTTCACAAATTGATGATACTGATTTCTGTCTCAGTATCCAAAGAAGACATGGAAAAGCTTCGCCAAGCTCTGAAAACTTTATCTGAGGCTGAGAAGCAGTTGAGGATGTCCAATGACAAGCTAACATGGTTAACAGCTGCATTGCTTCAACTTGCTCCTGACCAGCAATATGTGTTGCCTACTTCATCTGATAATAGTTTCAACCATAGTCCCTTGGCTCTAAACAATCCAGATGTGAAAGAAGCAGCCAGAATAACTGGTAATCCTGTTGAAATTCCTAACAAAGCGAGAAGATTATCAATGGATGCTAGAATAGAAAATTTCCATGCTGGAAGCTCAGCTGATGGCGTGACAAAGGGTCTTAGTTCAGAGAAAAGAAGACTTAGCATGTCTGGTTTTGCTCCTCAACATACTTATTCACATGCCACCAATAATATTAGGATGAATGAAAGGCAGATTTTGGGTAAAAACCGTAAAGAAATTGAAGATATATGGTTAGAGGTGCTTGAGAGGATTCAAGTTACTGGTCTGAAAGAGTTTTTGTATAAAGAAGGCAAGCTGATCTCTGTTAGTTTTGGGGCAGGTGAACATCAAATCTGCACTATGCTTATTCAACAATGCAATTAATAATTTTTTGCAGTGATATAATTTGATGTTTCCCCTCAGAAATGTCATTCTAATGTAATATAATATGCAAAAGTTTTCAATGCATTTCATATCGAAAAGAATTAGGGGATAAACTGGTCTATGTATGTGATTGCATGAAATTTAGCATCAACCAAAGGGTCTTGTATTGTAGTGCATTGAAAATTCAGTTCTGGTAGCATTGTTTAAGGTTTTTAGAGTTCATAAAGTTAAAGAGTGGTTATTAGTCCTGTGATGCTCAGCTTTTCATTTGCTTCCATAAGTTGCATGCATCTGTAGTGTTGTGCTATTGTAACTTCTCTTTGGAAAATTATTAAGAGATGTTGTCTGCGGCACATACTACCGTACACAAAATAATAATTGTGGGCTTTCTGTTTTGAGTGCTTTTAGTTCACTCTGTTACCATGTATTTTTTTTATGATGTATCTCATTAATCATTATTTTACCATTTAACTGGTTGACCTTTTTCTGAAACTTATTTTACTTCTTGTTTAATTTATTGATATTGTTGTTGTTGTTGTTAAGGTAGTGTTGCTTCTGTGTTTCTCTCCAACTTTTGTTTTGCTCATTGACATTTACCATTTATCTAATGGTAGTGTGATGCTTTATTGTGCAGCTCCAACTGTGCAGCTAATGTTTAGTTCTCAACTGACCAAATCTACAGCTGAGAAGTTCACAGGTCACATCTTACAAGCATTTGAATCTGTCCTTGGATCTTCTATAACGATAGAAATTAGATGTGAGTCAAATAAAGATGCAGGCTCAGCGGTTCAACTGCCTCTTATATTGCCTGCTATTAACAGTAGTTCGTCCGAGATTAGAGATTTAAATGGTGTTGGCACTCAAGCTCATCCTTCACTAACTGATTCTGTTGAAAAGAGAAGGGGTGAAATTGTAGAAGAAAGTGCTTCTCCGGTGCAGCACAAGAATAATGAGCAGCAGGTTGATGCTCATGCAGCATCTTATAAAAGTCCAGGAGGTACAAGTATAGGACAAGCATCAGCTTCCCAAAAAAAGCCAATTGTTAAATCACATTTAGACCGAAGAAAGCTTAGGGAACAAGGCCAAAGTCTAAGTCTTGTAAAAAGTAAGGTATCTCTTGCTCATGTAATCCAGCAGGCAGAAGGTCAGCGAAGTGGGTGGTCAAAACGCAAAGCAGTTTCTATTGCTGAAAAGCTTGAACAAGAGAATCTGTATGTTGCTGTTCCATCCTTTTCTCTTTTGACATGTATTATAGCTAGTTTTAGAAAGGAAGTGTGGCTCATAATTTCTAATTTAAGGATGATAATGGAATGGGAATCTCAATTAAACATTGTATTTCCAAATTGGCTTAATTATCTTTTTAGTCTTTCTAAGTATAGCCATGTTTGGTTTTGGTTCCTCTAAAATTTTTGACCTCATTTTTGACCTCATCTACCTCATGTTAGGGACTAACTTTACCTCTCTCGAAATTTAAAGGGACCAAAACTAAAAATGATTATATTTAGAGCGACTAAAAAGATAATTAAACCTTCTAAATTTTAATTAACCTAGGCATTAGAAGTGTTGTGCTGGACAACAGGATAACTATATTTCATGTATGGTAGATGAGCTGGAATTCTTAAACATGTATCAGGTTTTCTATGATGGAATAAAACCATGTAGAAGTGCACAAGCTAGGTATTGCTTGCATGCAGAATTGAATCATTAAGAAGACTGAATATGCTAGGTTAAGATTATCCTTCCTTTTCAATTATATGAGTAAGTATGGGATAGGGATTGTTAACGTGAATATTTTGGAATATTGAGCTTTGGAATTTGGATATTGTCCTGTTTCAGTAATAAAGTAATGTCTATGTTATAACTGCCTATTAATCGTAAAATCATGTACTCCTTAGGAGACTGGAGCCAAGATCAAGGAGCTTACTGTGCTGGAAGGCATCAAGAGTAACCCGTCGGAAGGTAATTCATTTTATTATGATCCTGAAATTTATTGTTAGAATGCATAAATAATTAAAAATACGTCTCCAATGAGATTAATTACTGGTTTTCCATTTCCCAGTATTTAACATTTTTGAACCATAATTTATAGTTGTTTTTTTATTAATATTCCAATTTTCTTGAGACGTAACACTTGAATGCACCATATAAATGTTATGCTGCACTGAGCCAGTATTAGATGAGGTTTGATACAACTTTAAATATCTTATGGCAATCAGAAGTGTACTTTTGCTTGATCATTCTGCTAACATCTCCTAGGAAGGGGCAACCTTATTAATCTAATCGTTTTCTTTTTCATTTGGAGATAGCTGGGGGTCTCTTTCTAACTATAAGGTTTGGTAGAGCTCTAGCTAAATTGGTTTCTTTTGTACTGACAGTCTTCTTATTGACTTGATAAACTATACATAAATGCATGCATTGTGTAGCTTGATGTAGCAATGCCCTCAAGATTGCAAGGTAATATAAGTTCCATTGGAGGGATGATTGCATGCATATATTTTTGGAACCTGTCGTGATTCTGCTCAGCTTTTGAGCCCCTAATACCTAATAAAATGATTATCTAATGGCCAGAGGCTATGAAGCACGGATCTTTCATAATGTCTGCCGTACCTGTATCAGATACGTACCCATATTCGTATCAAATATTCGGATACTTAATAAATGTTAAGTTAATTTTTTAACAAAAGTCGTATTCTCGTACTATATACATGTCGTATTCGATACTCGTACCCGTATCCGTGCATCATAGGTCAGAGGTTGTTTTTCCCTTTGTTAGTATTGTCAGTGTCTCTTGCTCAGCTATTAATTGAAGGTACCCCATTGTGTTCATTTTATTATTATTATATTTCTCAATGTTCTTCCTATAATATACTTTCACCACCTTCTAGAATATATTTAAACTTTTTAGGTAACAGTTGTTGGCTACTAAGTTTAGTGAAATATAGTAAAGAAAGAAAAGCTGATGTATATATTTTTCTTTTTCTTTGCCATGTATGAAAGATTTGATTGGGTGTGTGTGCAAGTGCATGTTTATTGATTTTATTTACTATGATTTTTATTAGCTTGATGGTGTTGCACTTGTAGCATATCCAATACTTATATGGTTTTACCGATGAAAATTCCCTTAAGTTCTTCATTTGAAATATGATATTTATTAGAGTTTTTTGTGCAATTTATATATTTGCATTATTATATATGAGGACATTACTGATGTATTTAATTGCATTGGCAGCTGTCACGCTTGAAAATTCGAACCCGAAAACCACGTGCATTGCTGAACCTTGTCTCATGTGGGAAATGTCTCTCTACAAAATCTCCAAGGTAGTTTTGGGAATCTTTCAAGGGTTCATTCAATAGCCATTTGTATTGCCTGTATTTAGGCTTTTTCCTGATGTCTAATATAGGTTCCAATTTTAGAGGTCAAGCCTTTTTTTTTCATTTAATTAAATAAAAGCATGTAGTTATAAATCTGATGAAGAAATTGTAGGAAAGTAGTTAAAGTAGTAAATTCCACTTTAGTGATAAGATATTGTATATTTTTCTTTCCTAGCATAAATTTGATTGAAATTTCAAACTAAGATTCAGTTGAAAATTTTGTTAATTACTATTGGTTTGTGGTCAGTGTCTTTCATTGGACCTCTACAGCTAAGTCACTGGCCTTGATGCTCCAAAAGCAGTAATATGGATTAAATTCCTGTAAAGTGCAGGGTGCACTTAAAGGGAGTTGGTTGTTGCAAGTTAATAGATTGTTATCAGGTTGCTTATATTGTATAAAAATCTAAATAACCGTTGATTTTTCCATTAACCGTGATCCACTACTCTGAATCCGGAGCATCAATATGCTTGGTGGGCATTGTTTTGATGCAGCATCCGATGTATTATTTGCTCGAACAAGTAATTCTTTGGTGCTTGTAAATTTGAATGCCAAATTTTGACGTCGTATATAAGACTGTAACATGTAAGAGAGAGTTGTCTTCAGTTTTGGTACAAGATTAGATGTTGAGCATCTGGCTATAAGTTATGAACATTTTTGTAAGGTCCGATCGGTCTATATTCGAATGAATAGCGGTGTGACAAACGTGTGTTTAATAGGACTCACTAACAGATATAATGACATTACGTTATAATGACTAGACATAACGGTCTCGTGTTATAATGATCAGACATAATGACCTTGCGTTATAATAATTATACATAATGTTCAGAATTCTAAATGACCTAGATGGAATATATTCAGAGAATCAATCTTTCGGATCTAATTACAAATCAGTCTGATAACTTAGGCCAAACATATTCACTTTTTTTTACATATGTTTTCATCATGATCTTTAATTTAAGATTGATCGATCGAAATGCTTTGACAGAGATTTCATGTTTTCTTCAAGTAACTGTCGAACATTGACCTAAGGTTCTCTGGTGACCTTCCCTCAGGTAGAGGACAAAACTTTTAGCGTCCACCTGAAGACAAGGTAAAACTCTCTCATTCTACGAGGACATCAAAAGAATCATGTTTTGATTGCTATTACATATGGTGGCATGAATACTGCCTCGTCGAAAGATTTCTCCGACCGGGAAGACTCCAACCAAGTTAAGCTGGAGAGCTCCTTCAAAGTCCCTTCGGCTACCATGAATAATTTAGTGGAGGATTTACCGGTCAAGTAAGTTTATTGCTTTTACTTTACTGGGTTTTCCTCATTTCCCTAAAGGAACAACGTTTGTCTTTGGTTGGTAAAGTAGTTCATCCGTTATAAGTCATAAGTGAATCAGTAACATAAGAAATTTGTCGGAAGGAATAATCTAGACGCGTTTTCTAGGAGATAATGGACACATTTTTTAAACCAGAAAATTGAGAATAATGATGGAGGAGAAAATTGATTATTTACTTATATTAAATCGGTAAGATGAGAAAAACAAACAAATATATATATATATATATATATATATATATATATATATATATATATATATATATATATATATATATATATATATATAGAGAGAGAGAGAGAGAGAGAGAGAGAAGAGAGAGAGAGAGGATCGATTTACACCAAAGGTGTAAGTCTTTTTTTTTCTTACACTTTTCTAATGGTTATTTTTAATGGTTATTTTTAATGAAATCATCTTAACCATTAGATGAAAGTGAATCTAATGGTTGAAAATGAGTGTAAGTAAAAAAAAAGACTTACACCTGTAAGAAATGATCCCCCCTATATATATATATATATATATATATATATATATATATATATATATATATATATATATATATATATATATATAAGGATTCACTTATACTTAGTGTAAGTAAAAAAGACTTACACTCAATTTTACATCTTTCATTTTATTGTGATCTTGTGATTATGATAGAAGATAAATGGTAGTCACAGGATCACAATAAAATGAAGGATGTAAGATTGAGTGTAAGTCTTTTTTACTTACACTAAGTATAAGTGAATCCTCTCTCATATCATTAAATGTGAGAGGAGATCCGCTTACACCAAGTGTAAGTCTTAAGACTTACACCGAATCTTTTATCATTAAATTTATTTTAATCTAACGATTCTAAATCATTTAATTAAATAATGAGATAGAATAATAAACACTTATATTAAATAAGAAGAGATAATAATGAAATGTGATATACTAATAAAGAAAGAAATTTTAATTATTAAGTCTACTTATTAATTTAAAAATTAATTTTTATTAAAAATATGTGAAAGTTGCACCATAATATCACATAAAAAAACAATCTTTATTGGTGTTAAATAATTATACATGGAGATAAATAATTTTAGAACATAATTGAATTATTATAATTATTTAATAAATTATTTATATTTTATTGGTGTTAAATAATTATACAATATTTACTTTTTATTTATTTATAATATCTATAATGTTCAACTTCTTTTATATTTGTATAAAAAATTATTTTTAATAAATTTATATGCTAAATTTTAAAAGTCGTTAATTAATTTTTCATGATAAACACATATAAACACGTTAAAAATTATATTTTTCAATAATATTATACTCTCTCTATACGTGTTTATTTTTTTTATTCCAACTTTCAATATTAATTTTTTTAATGAAATATAATATTATGGTTCAACTTTAACATATTTTTTAATAAAAATTATTTTTTAAATTAATAAGTAAACTTGATAACTAAAATTTCTTTCTTTATTAGTATATCACATTTCATTATTCTCTCTTCTTATTTAATGTTAGTGTTTATTATTCTCTCTCATCATTTAATTAGATGATTTAAAATTATTAGATTAAAATAAATTTAATGGTACAATATTAAGTGTAAGTCTTAAGACTTACAAAGACTTACACTTGATGTAAATTGATCTTATTTTATATATATATATATATATATATATATATATTAGATATATATATAATAGGAGGATCGATTTAAAAAAAAAAGTTTTACTTATATAAATTGATCATCTATTATATATATATATATTAGATTCATTTCATCTAATGATTGAGATTATTTCGTTAAAAGTAACATTTTTCAAAGTTAGAATCAACTTTCATCTAATGATTGAAATTATTTAAATAAAAAATTAATGAAAGTGAATCTAATGTACGTTGAATGATCATGTCAAATATATATATATATATATATATATATATATATATATATATATATATATATATATATATATATATATATATATATATATATATATATATATATATCCATTAAATCAAATACGCTAATAGCATATTTAAATGGGTAAGCTTCAAACTTTCAGTGTATATTTCATTTCTCTATATATCCGAATATTTTTATACCCTTAAATGTGAAATTACATAATATTAAATTGATTATAACATCATATTACTTTAATTGTCATTTTTTATTGATTTAATTTTTATTTATTGTCATTAATTTATTAATTAATAATTACATAATATTAAATTGATTATAATATCATATTACTTTAATTGTAGTTTTTAATTTCTATTTACTGTCATTTGCTTTAATTTCTATTTATTATCATTAATTTATTAATTAATAATTACATAACATTAAATTGATTATAATATCATATTACTTTCATTATCATTTCTCAATTACTTTAATTTCTATTTATTGTCATTAATTTATTAATTAATAGTTATATAACATTAAACTTATCATAATATCATTTTAACTTTGTGTGAGGATATTTCATAATTAGGAACGATATTAACATTTACATCTACGTGTGATAATAATATTTGTATTCATCGTAATTTATTTATTTGCATAACATTAAATTCTATAATTTTATTTATTCATTATTTTACTTTGAACTTTTTAGGTTATAAATATATTAATTTTATTTGCGTGACTTTAATCATACTTATCACCATTTTTGTTATTCGTTTGTATACATGGTCTTGTAAGAGTTAGTAAATTATTCCAGTAATTATAGCCATCAACATTATTTGTCATGTCATTATTTCTATTAATTAAAATCAAGCTTACTATTGAATCCTATTCATTAGATTATTATTAAATTCCATTTATTATTGATAATTCTTTATACGTTTTCTTCATATTTGGACGAAATGGCAGCAACAATCATGCAAAAAGATGAATCCTATTTATTCTTTATCTTATCAAATATCATTTACGCTTTATACTTGCTATTAAATCTTATTCATTAGATTGTTATTAAATTCCATTTATTATTGATATTTTTTTATACGATTTCTTCATATTTGGACGGAATGTCAGCAACAATCATACAAAAAACTGAATCCTATTTATTCTTTATCTTATCAAATCTCATTTACTCTTTATACTTGCTATTAAATCTTATTCATTAGATTGTTATTAAATTCCATTTATTTTTGGTAGTTCTTTATACGTTTTCTTCAAATAGCTCTTTAGACTTTTGGAGCATGTTATGCTATTAATCTTGATTTTAGTATTTTCCAATTATTAATTTCAGTATATTTTCAGTTCTCTATTTAATTTTTATGTACAATCATATCCCGTTGAGATACATTGATATCTTTACTTCTTGTTTTATATGTGATTTTGTGATGAATTAACCATTGCACTTAAGTAGTCTTATTCAATGTGAAAAACATGGAGGCTCCTAAGTTGCTACAGCAATGCAGTTGACACTGCCACCTGAACTATGGCATGGTATTGCAAATTGGTCGGTGACATTTGTCGATTGGTCAGAAGGAAAATGGCATCCAAGGTCATTGCTTGTCTGCGTAACCGAGCCAATTTATTAGGGAGGTAACCGTTCACACATAGCATCTAAGAGAAGTTAACTAAGTCTTTATTGTGTCTGTTTCAATTACCATTTAATTAAATATATTGTTTGTTTTTTATGCTAACTTTTGATAAATTCTTTGATGTTAATTTATTAGTATGCATCCGGTTAAAAATAAACGTCTTGTAGTTAATAACCATTTAGTAGATATTCATTCTCATTAATATGAATACAATTATTGGCCACTAATATTATTAGCATAACTTTATTGTTGTCAATGCATATATGCCATCAACTCATGCGTGATTGCTATTAATTGTTATCATTTCTTCATCAATTTAAATGCATAACATACAGTTTATTGTCATCTTTTATCACTTATTTACCATTATTTTCAACTCATATAAAACAACATTCATTCTCATTTAGTGAAAGATTTTAAAATTTAAATGAGGTTGATAATTTACTTTGATAATTTACTTGGATCGGGTGAAAAGCTTAGAGGATTTAGCAAGGACATTTTATAATTTAAGCATTAACTGTTATGCAAGCTCTATTAACACTAATTATATAAAAGCCTATTTTTTGTATTATTTTATTGATGATATAGGAATTACATTGACACTACACTATTTATCATTTTAATAGACTACTACATCTGCTTTAATAAAATCTTATATAGTATTCTTGGAAAATTAGCGATGCTTACTTTCTTGTTAGTCTTAAGCTTTATTTCAATTGGTCTTAATTTGATATTTAATTTACATTCTTTACTTTTTCTCACGTTAATTTCTAATTGCATGACAGTCATATATATCACTTGGTGATTATTGGCATTGCTGGAGATAACTACTTCAAAAGGACATTCATTCTATATAGCTCATAAAGCCATGAAGAACCATGAGGAACTAGTTATTACGATTGCAAGGAACGTTAGCAACATCAAATGTTAATAAATTGCTTTAACCTCAAAGCCAACATATAAAGTTCTCAAGTTCATAGTTTCATGTTGTAAACTTCTGAGCTCTTCTTTAACAAAGTCGAGATCATGAAGTTTTCCAAGAATTACTCACATGATAGGATCAAGACGAACTAGACCTCCAACAAATTCTTGGAAAATTTTAAACGAAAGCCTTGAAAACTCGGGTCAAATCGGCCCAGAGCCGATGTCGGTCAAAGACCGAACAAAACTAGCCCTATGAGCTGATACTGATCAAAGACCGAGGAAAACCAGCCCCTTTGAGCTGATGTCGGTTGCCTGTCAAAGACCGAGGAAAACCAGCCCTACGAGCTAATGCCTGTCAAAGACCGAGGAAAACCAGCCCTTTTAAGCTGATGCCGATCAAATATCGAGGAAAACCAGCCCTTTGAGCTGATGCCGATCAAAGATCGAGGAAAATCAGCCCTACGAGCATATGCTGATCAAAGATCGAGAAAAACTAGCCTTACGAGCTGATTCCAGTCAAAAGACCAAGGAAAACTAGCCTACGAGCTGATGCCTGTCAAAGACTAAGGATAATTGATCTATAAGCCGATTGAAAAGGCCATATGTATGAAGTCGGCCAAGCTCAGAAAAAATTTTGATGTCAAATTCTTCCATTAAAAAATGAAGACATGCGAAGTTATCCAAGGTCATGGTCAAGCCATGATGCCTTTAAGGACTAGCCTAAATCGAAAAAACTTAAGATCAGATCAGGTCAAGAAAATTCATAGCTATGGTCAGGAAAATACATAAAAGACCTCACCACTCACCTCAGAAGCTTATCTAGGGACGAAACTTAAAAATTAAGAAGAGCTTGAAAAAGCTCGACCATTCACTTTGTGATTTCCCCAAGTTAGGGGTTATGGACCGTCCAGATTTATAAATTTGGATAAAAATTATGAGTTGTAGGCCAGCATCATACCTTGGCAAGGCCTAGGTGGGATCGGAGTCAGATTGAACTGTGGCGCTTGCTGATGGGCTTAAGTAGAAGGAGTTGCGCCCTGACTAATAGTTATAACTTTTGATCAAGTGATAAGTGCTCGATCCAACAAGTGGTATCAGAGCCAAGATTACGAGTTCGATTCCCGAAAAAGCACAGACTGCTGGAGGCAGGTGCTGGGAGGGGGATTGTTGGCTGTAGGACAGCATCCTGCCTTGGCAAGGCCCATGTGGGGTTGGAGTCAGATCGAATAGTGGTGCTTGTTGATGGGCTTAAGTAGAAAGAGTTGTGTCCTAACTAATAGTTATAGTTTTTAGTTTAGTGGTAAGCACTCGATCCAACAAGAATAAACATTAATAATACAAGCTCAGGCTATCATCACTGATTGCCCAAACTGGAGGATTGTGGACCGTCTTAACACAATTGACATCGAGTCACTCATAAGTTCGGTCTACCTTCATAAATGACCAAGCTGGGGGGCTGTGAATCGCCTTGACCTAATTTGCATCCGACCATAAGCTAGGAACGTTTCTGTAAGGACCGACCGACCTATACCCGAATAAGTAACAACATGACAAACACATGCTTAATACGATCCACTAACAAACATAATGGGCTCCCGCTGTAATGACCAGACATAACGACATCGCGCCATAATGACCAGACATAACTGCCTTACGCCATAATGACTATACATAACGTTCAGAATCCTAAATGGTATGAATGAAATGTATCCATAGAGTTAGTCTTTCGGATCTCAATAATATAAATCAGTCTGGTAGCCTAGGCCAGACTTGTTCACTTTTCTCTACTTATATCTTCATCATGGTCTTGACTCCAAGATTGATTGGTTGAATTGCCTTGGCAAGTATTCCACCCTGTCTTCCTCAGGTAACTGTCAGACGACCGACCTGGAGTTCTCTAATGACCTCCTATCGAGTATAGGACGAAAGAGATGCATTTTTGTTTATTTGTTGTTTAATACTTATGGTGATACTTCTTTAAAGGTGTTGCTGAGTATATTTTCCAAAAATATGTTCTCCTTCAACCAGGTCTACCATTCTTTCTTTTCCAAATAATATGTGGGATTAGCAACTGAGTTTACAATAGACAATGTAAGAGTATCAGATGCCTTCAAAAGCATGTTTTCAATTACCTCTAATGCATTTAAGGAAAACATAATTTTATTTTCTCAAAGTGTTCACTCGGATTAGGGTGAGGCAGATAATTAAATTAAACTTAAAGGAATAAAAAATTAAAACAATTCCATACACGTTCCTTCTTCTTACACTTAATTTTAGTGTGATAAATTTGCTCATAAGCATCCTGGCATTTTGATATGTAGTTTATAGCAATAATTGTACCACCTCTTTTGCCTAGATGCTCATTCCACATCCTTATTGATCACATGCTTGTGTAGTTTGTGATGGGGAATAACAACATAAACAATAGAAACACAATATGCAGTGAAAATGAATTCCCCCAAACTTGCAAGAATTTGTGAGGAGCAACAACAAATATATGACAACAAATAGAAGAACACAAAAACATAAGAGACACCAAGATTTTAACGTGGAAAACTCCCAAAACAAGGGTAAAAATCTCGGGTCATCCAGACCAAAGAAACAACTCCACTATGATCAAATAAGGGTACAAATGAGTCTCAAATAGATGCACAAACCGTGCTCACAATCAGCCAAAATAACCAAGTACCAATGCTTACAAATGAGAAACAAGAAGATGAAAATATCCAAAAATAAAGCTACTGTGTGAGCTGAATATCCCATACTCTAAACTTGAATCATCGATCCAACCGTTAACAATGAAGAACCACACATCCTAAACTTGCTGCTCAAATTTCAGCCCGATCCAACGGTGAACGAACCTTTAGTCGCGCTTTTACGGTCATAGGTAAGTGAGTATGTGAGCTGGGTTTTTCCTCTTCTCTTCTATCTTTGGCTGCTGTTCACTCTGCAAAATGACTCTCTCACCATGCCCTAATTTGACCCATCTCCACTTAGACAAGTGAGACACACAATGGACTTGAATGTTTAGGCTTTTTTCCATGTAGGAAGGGAGCCCAATACCCAACGTATCTCCCCCTCACGACTATGTGGAGATAGTCGCCAAACCAGCGATATCACAACAAGTTTCAAACTTCCCTCTTGGTAGTGCTTTAGTCATCATATCAGCACCATTATCATCAGTATGAATTTTGGCCAACTCCAATAACGTAGCATCCAAAGTATCACGTTTCCAATGATACCTCACATCAATATGTTTGGACCTTGAATGGAAAGTTGGATTCTTACTAAGATGAATAGCACTTTGACTATCGACAAACAACACATACTTGTCCTGAACAAAACCAAGCTCTTGCAAAAATTTCTTAACCCATAACAATTCTTTGCATGCTTCTGTAATGGTAATGTACTTTGCCTCTATAGTAGATAATGCTACACACATCTACAACTTAGATTGCCAAGCCACAGCTCCCCCTGCAAATTTAATTGTATAATCTGAAGTGGACTTCCTGGAATCAATGTCTCCAACCATGTCTGAGTCTGAGTACCCCCACCAAAGTAGGCTTATCACATCCAAAACAAAGTCTCATACCAGTAGTACCACAAAGATACCTCAAAATACATTTTACAACATTCTAATGCTCTCTACCTGGGTTTGACAAAAATCTACTGACTGTACCAACAACATGTGTTATATCTGGCCTTGTGTACACTATTGCATACATCAAACTACCCATAATAGATGCATAAGGAACTCGTTCCATATCTAATTTCTCAGCTTCATTTGAAGGACTTTGTTTAGCACTCAACTTAAAGTGAGTAGCAAGAGGAGTGCTTATCGCCTTAGCATTTTCCATCTGGAATCTCTGTAGCACCCTTTTAATATAATGTTCTTATGACAGCCAAAGCTTCTTCTCCTTTCTGTCACGCATGATTCTCATACCAAGAATCTGTTTAGAAGCTCTCATGTCTTTCATGGCAAATGACTCGCCCAATTGTTTCTTCAACTTGTCAATCTTGGAAACATTTTTCCCAACAATAAGCATGTCATCAACATATAGTAACAGGATAATGAAGTCATCATAAAAAAACTTTTTAACAAAGACACAGTGGTCAAAAGTAGTCTTTCTATAGCCTTGATCATACATAATAGACTTAAACTTTTTGTACCACTGTCTTGGAGCCTGCTTCAAACCATATAGGCTCTTTCTCAGCCTACACACATAGTCTTCCTTGCTTTCAACTAGAAAGCCATAAGGTTGCTTTATGTAAATCTCTTCCTCCAAATCACCATGAAGGAAAATCGTTTTCACATCTATTTGCTCTACCTCCAAATCAAGAGTAGCAGTCAAACTCAACACGGTTCTAATGGATGACATCTTTACCACAGGCGAGAAAATCTCATTAAAATCAACACCACTTCTTTGACGGAAGCCTTTCACCACCAATTTGGCTTTATACCTTGGAGACTCCGAATTGCTCTCATGTTTCACCCTATAAATCCACCTATTTTCCAAAGCCCTCTTGCCTTTAGGCAACTTTACCAAATCGTAAGTATGATTATCATGCAAGGATTTCATCTCATCCTGCATTGTATCCAGCCACTTTTGTTTTTCTTCACTCTCTATGGCCTCTCCAAAACACTCAGGTTCTCCCCCATCAGTCAAGGTCACGTATTCATTAGTAGAATACCTTGTAAATGGTTGTCTCTGCCTGTTAGACCTCTTGAGTTAGACTTGAGGTAGTTCGAGAGCATCCCCAAGATTCTCATCCTGTGACATCTCATGTTCCTCTTCATCATCATTAATTGGAACATCTAACTCATCTCTAAGTTATTGATTATCAACATAATCATATTGCTCACCATTCTAAACATTACTCTCAACGATATCCAGATTATGTGCAGGCAATCAAACTAGATCAACATCATACAAATTATTGTCTTTCTTGGGTGTAGTCTTCTCCACCTTAGCAATGTCTTCAATGGTTTGGTCTTCCATGAACTCCACATCATGACTTCTAACAAGCTTTTTCTCAGCAGGATCATACAACCTGTAACCAAATTTATCTTAACCATAACCGATGAAGATGCACTGTCTTGTCTTCACATCCAACTTAGATCTTTCATTCTTTGGAACATGCACAAAAGCCTTGCAACCAAAGACTCTTAAGTGATCATACTTGAAATTCTTGCTAAACCAAATTTTGTCTGGCACCTCACTGTTCAGAACAACGGTAGGACTGAGATTAATAACATGTACCGCCGTGTGTTCAGTACCTCACCCCAGAAATGTTTGGGCAACTTAGCTTCAAAGAGCATACACCTTACTATCTCAATCAATGTTCTGTTCATCCTCTTCGCTTAACCATTCAGCTGAGGAGTTTTAAGAGGAGTTTTTTCATATGCAATGCCATGCTGCTTGCAATAGACATCAAAGGGTCCACAATACTCACCACAATTATCAGTATAAATGTATTTTAGCTTTTTGCCTGACTGCCTCTCAACCAAAGCCTGAAATTATTTGAACTTCTCCAACACTTGGTCTTTTGTCTTCAAAGCATAGACCCATAGTTTCCTGGAACAATCATCAATAAAGGTAACAAAGTAAAGTGCACCACTAAAGGATTTCCCACAAATGTCAGAATGCACTAATTCAAGCAACTCTAATTTTCTTGAGGGAGGATGCTTCTTGAAGGATACTCTGGTCTGCTTACCAGTCATGCAATGAGAACACTTCTTCAATTCTGTATTCTTCAATCCCGGAAGCACATCCATTTTGGCTAAGCATTTCAGCACTTTTTCATTGATATGGCTAAGCCTTCGGTGCCACAAAGATGCCTCCATATCCACGGCATTCACACTGTCTTTAGCAACCAAAGCTTTTGTCCAATGCAGTTTAGAAATTTTCTCCCCTTTCGCTATAACCAAGTTATCTTTAGTGAGTTTCCACTTTCCAGAAGCAAAGTGATTATCATAACCACCATCATCAAGCATATACATAGAGATCAAATTAAAGCGGACATCCGGAGCATGTTTGACTCCTTTAAGCAACAATTGCATTCCCATATTGGTTTGCAGGCAAACATCACCAACACTAATCACCTTAGACACACCATCATTACTTATCTTCAACACTCCAAAATCACCTGAAGTGTAAGATGTGAAGAACTCCTTCCTCGGTGTAACATGTAGTGTAGCACCACTGTCAATTATCCATATGCTCTCCTCTGATACAAGATTAACTGACTCATGTTCACGGAGAATAACAAGATCATCACTGGTAGCAGTAGTGACATGGTCATCATCCTCATGATCCCTCTATTTTTGCTTACCTTTCTTGCCTTTGTTCTCCTTTTTCCACATAAAACAATTCTTCTGTATGTGCCTTGTTTTGTGACAATAATGGTACTCCACATTGTTGTATCGAGACTTGGACTTACTTCTGCTCTTCTCTCTACCACCCTTCGGTTCTTTTCTTTGATTTCTCCCCTTATTTTTAGTGACAAGTATCTCGAACTGAGATGAAATACCCTGTACCTTCCTTCTCATCTCCTCATTAAGAGCACTACCCTTTTCCATTTACAAATATACAACACCATAAGGGGTTAGCTTGTAATAAAAACTCGAAATGTCTCCTAAGATTCAGGTAAAGATAACAATAACAACAATCCCAAAAGCTCATCATTAAACTTGATACCCATTCCTGACATCTGATCAAGGAGCCCTTGAAATTCATTCAAGTGATCTGAAATGAGAGTCCCCTCCTTGTACCTCAAGCTTATAAAGCTCTTCAGCAAGAACAATTTATTATTTCCTTATTTAGAGGTATACAAGGACTTTATCTTCTCCCACAAAAATCTCGCATGCGTCTCATTAGTAATATGATTATAAACATTGTCTTCTACAAATTATCGAATAAAACCACATAGTTGTTGATGTTCGAAATCTCATTCTTCATCATACTTGGAATCTGGCTTATGAGTAGCAAAGACGGGAAGATGCATATTCTTCACAAATAATAAGTCCTTCATCTTGCCCTTCCATAGATGATAATTTGTGCCATTCAAAGAGACTATCTTTATATTTGCCTCCATCATTCAAGCAAGTCAAATAGCCCCAAACCAAAGATCTTTGATGCCACTCTGATGGGGAATAACAACATAAACAACAGAAACACAATATGCAGTGAAAATGAATTCCCCCAAACTTGCAAGAATCTGTGAGGAGCAACAACAAATATATGGAAACAAATAGAAGAACACAAAAGCACAAGAGACACCAATATTTTAACATGGAAAACCCCTCAAAGCAAGGGTAAAAATCACGGGTCATCCAGACTAAAGAAATAGCTCCACTATGATCAAATAAGGGTACAAATGAGTTTCAAACATATGCACAAATTGTGCTTACAATCAGCCAAAATAACCAAGCACCAATGCTTACAAGTGAGAAATAAGAAGATGAAAAATATCCAAAAATAGAGCTACTGTGCGAGCTGAATATCTCGCACTCCAAACCTCGAATCATCGATCCAACCATTGAAAACGAAGAACCACAAGTCTTGAACCTGCTGCTTAAATTTCAGCACGATCCAACGGTGAACAAACCTCCAGTCGCGATTTTACGGTGATAGGTAAATGAGTATGTGAGTTTGGCTTTTTCTCTTCTTTTCTCTCTTTGGCTATTGTTTACTCTGCAAAATGACTCTCTCACCATGCCCTAATCTGACCCCACCCACTTAGACAAGTGAGACACATAATAGACTTGAATATTTGGGCTTTTCTCCACATAGGAAAGAAGCTCAATACCCAACAGTTTGTGCGCATCCATCGGTGGAGGAAGCCTTTTGATCATGATGATGGATATTAGATGTTCATCTTTACTGCTTTCCCGTAAATTAGAGAAAATTTAAACTGCATTTCGATAGGTATGAAGGTGTAATTATTAAGGAAGATGGAAACCAGGGGAGTCAAAAAGAATAGTGGTAATTTTCACTTTTTCACTTTATTAGTATTCAGTTTTTCACTGGTGCTCTATTAATCTTAAATCGTTGGATATAAGGCAAGTTTAATCCATAGTTGGCATTGACCACAGGCAACTTGCTTGCCAGGTAAATTATTGAAAGATGGGAATTTGCACCATAAGTCCTCCTCAAAAAGGTTAGTTTAGGAAGATCATGTCATTCATTCCACTCACTGTTAACTCAAGATCCGTGCTCATGAGTAGAGATCTGCAAGCTGACGGGACGACAAATTCGCAAACAGATGGTTTGCGACCTCATCATTGTTAATTTGCGCCTAACTGAATTGAATTCTGATTGTGCCAGAACTGAGCTGAGCTGAACCGTGCTTAAGAACCTTGTCAATTTGCGTTACTCGGATATCTACCACCACCTTAACAGTCTCAGATCCACACACACCTTCAGACTAAATTACACATTAACACTATATTTAGATGATAAGTAATGAGAAAAAAAATAATTTTTTTATTTGAGTTTTAAAATATATAAAAAGATAATATAACACAAAAAAAATTATTTTTTATTTTTTTTTTTTCAAATATCTAACTTTTATTCCTTTAAAATTGAAGTAGAATGAAAGAAACTAAAAAAAATTTATATTAAAAAAATAATTGACATTTTTATCCCAATTATTTCTTCTTTTCTCTTTTATTTTTATCCCCATTGTTAGTAAATGTAGATGCTACCAAAAACTTCTATAACATATTAATCTGATGGAATTTCATTCTAAAAACAAATGATAAAGAATACTTGCCATGACACAACAAAAACACAAAAAATTTAAAATTTGTGTCGATATCGTGGATATATGTTCACGTATAACACAATCAAAAGTTTCAAACTTTCAGCCTTTGAACAAATATATTTTACAAGTCAATAGTTCCAAACTAAAATAAAAATAGTAAATTCAAAATTTTGGCCAATTTCTAGTTATACATTCAGTCGCAATGCAATACTTTTAAAAGTGAAGCTTCCATTCAAACGATTAGTCCAACTTAGCTCCTGTTTTAAGTTGCATACTTTAATAATAGAAAGTATATGTTGTCCCCAATTTGGTGACATAGCATTCTAAATAAAATATCTAACAAAATCATCTTTCATGGGAAGCCAATTACGACTAGTCTTTCTAAAATGACCTTAAAGTGTTGTAAGCCAAAGTAACATGATCCTTCTAACAGAAGAGTCATAATGCCAACTAGGCTAGACCTTTCTAACAAAAGTACTTGAATCTTTCTTATTGAAACGGAAACAACATCAAGTATTGTCTACACAAGCATTTAGTGGATGTTTTTCTCTTTCCATTGAACATTTGTTAAAAACATCATACACTCAAATCAAGCCATTGTGCTTGTTTGACCATTGTTTTAAAAAAGTATTAAAAATACACTTATAAGTTTAAAAATAACCTTAATTCGTTTTAAAAAAAAACACTATTTTAAAAATTAATTTAGCAAAATTAAGCATTTATTAAATTTCTCTTAACTTATCATAGCTTTAAAAGTATTTAACAATTTTCAACTGTTAACAAAAATAAAATAATAATTCGGTATATCTTATAATGAGTGCACGCCAAAGGTACACATATAATTTTTTTGGGTACAATTTTTTTTTTTTTGGTTACAAACATGTATATTTTGTTAGTATTGTATGAGCTTAGAGAAGTTATGAAGATATAGAAAATAATTTTAAAATAAAGAAATTTGTAAATTCTAACCTATGACATAAACAAAAGCTATTTGAGAAGTTAAAAATTAAAATCGTTTCATTTCATTTCTTTACAATATAACTTCCAAACAAAGTTAATAAATTTCTATTTCATTCCATTATTAAACTTTCAAACAAAGAGAATTGTAATTATATTTCATTTATTTTTTTTTTCAATTTATCTCTACCTATTTTATTCCATTCCATTAATAAAAAAACCATTCAAACACAAAATAACAAATTGTAAAACATACTTAGAAGCACTCCAAAGATGGAGGAATGGGTAAACTGGATTTCAGTCAATATTGGTCAACTTTGACATATATAATCTATTTTTTTTTTAAGTTAAAAAGTTACAAAAATATATGTTTACCCCAGGGACTGCTATGAAAACAGACCCGATGTAGCCGGTTGGGTCAACGACCCACCGGTGCAGCGCTTACCAAATAGGTGTACAGTAAAAGCGTCCATGAATATCACAATAAATTCCTATGAGTCTTCTAGGAAAACTTCCCATCCAACTTGTTCTATAGAAACAATAAAACAAAAAATTTAATTATAAAATAAATAATTGTCATTTAAGAAAACAGGACTGAAATGGTGCATGGTAAACAATATCTTTCAAGCTCCAGAACTAACCCCACGAATGGCAGCATATTTTTTTCTGATTCTAATTCGTGGATAGCAAATTAGTTCTTTTATCTGTTTCATGTGTCCTTGATAACTCAGAAATCAAACAAGGTTGGTATTGATGAATTGGCACGATGGAAGAAAGTTCATAAGTAGAGAAAATCAAGAGTGAAAATATTAGAGAAATATAAATGCACCAATTCAAGATAAATGGCTACACTTGAAATTTAAAAAATACAGAGAAAATTGTTCTAGAAAATTGACTCTAACTTAAATTGGAGAAAAGTCCTTCAACTCCTTCTAATATTATGTCATGTGTCTATTTTATTTAATTAATAGAGTTAAAACAAATGAATTACAACACATGACATAACATTAGACTTTCTTTCAACTTGGATTGGAGCCAAATTTTGTCTCAACAGTTTCAATAGCTTAATTTTTTTTTGGTCGCTGATTTGATTTCACATCTGTCTTACCTGAATGAAAAAGGGGCGTTTTCTTATCTGTATTATTATGCATATTTTATAGCTCACAACCAACTGAGTACTCACTCATTTTTCCCTGCATTTCCAAGCAAAAGGCAGTGACTACGCAGCCAAATCCCCTTTCAATCACATTTATCTGCCTTGATGCACCACCTTAATCTCCATGGCAGATAAGATATACCTTCATACTATTGGTTATTTTCATAACTAAACCTTTTACCTACCTATCATTCAGTTAGCATCTATAAAACCGCTCTGCTCCACTGCACCTCCCTCACTACAAAAACTCATTGCAATAACAATTAACCTATCATTTGTATCTTTCCAAAAGCAGCAAAGCAATCTAGAGCTTCCAATTACCAATAAGAAGATGAAGCAAACTATCTTTTTATCATTCCTCCTAGTACTATTTGCCACCACCATCTTTTCTACCACCACATTAGCCCAGTCACCAGCTGCAGCCCCTAAAGCCCCAGCAAAACCAGCTCCTAAAGCCCCAGCCTCACCAGCTCCAGCACCAGCAAAACCATTAGTCCCCGCATTACCCCAGTCACCCTTGTCTGATTCTTCTTCTGGTCAAGACATCATCAAAATTCTAAGGAAGGCTAAATCATTCAACACACTAATCCGCTTACTCAAAACCACCCAAATCATCAACCAAATCAATGCACAGCTGGTAACTACAAAATCTGGCGGTTTAACCATTCTTGCTCCAGATGATGGTGCCTTCTCACAACTCAAAGCAGGGTACTTCAACTCTCTGGAAGAGCACCAACAGAAAGAACTGATACAGTTTCATGTTCTTCCCGTTTATGTGTCAAGCTCAAACTTCGATTCTCTGAGCAATCCAGTGCTGACACTGGCCAGTGATAGCCCCACCGGGTATCAAATGAATGTGACAGCTTATGGGAACAGTGTGAATATTTCAACTGGCGTGGTCAATGCCACCCTCACAGGCATTGTGTACTCGGATAAGACACTTGCCATATATCATGTGGACAAGGTTCTTATTCCTTTGGACTTCTCCAAGCCTAGGCCTCCAGCTCCTGCACCAACTCTGGCGAAAGCACCTAAAGCTGATAAGGAGAACTCAACTGCAGAAGATGATGATCAGGGAGCGGCAGCCAAGGACAGTTCTGGTGCCATCAATTTGCTTAGCATTCAAGGAACAATGTTTGTGTCCCTTGGTGTTGCTTTAGTTGCAGCAGTAACTATGTCCAGTTAAGGAAGACCCATTTGCAGGCTGTTCCTAAGTTTTTAGAACAAGCACTCTTATTTTGTGGACTTCTCTTTCTATGCTCATTTTTCTTGGCTTTGTCTGTATTCGGGTAGGAAGAGCGTTGTTTGAGAGCTATGTGAACCCTTGCCTTATTTTCTTGTTTTCTCTTCGAATAAAAATATGATTGTTTTGTTGTAAGAAAATTAAATTGAATATATAATTGTTTTTCTATTTTTCTTTTAAATTGTAAACATATCATATCATTCTATGCATAGGGTAGATTAATTGCTGTCTTATTTATTGGGACTTTGGGACAGGGAGAAGCATTCTTACATACAGGTACAATTCTAAAGTTGATGAGATTATAATAATTGTGGATTTAATAAGCCTAATTGTATAAAGCTTATACAACATCTGGTGTTACTCTAAGCTGTAACGGCTTATCCGATTCACTTCTTTAATACAACTATTGGCTTTTAGTGGCCGGATTAGATTTGATGGGAAAAGATTGTATAAGGCCTCCATTCAAGAAAAAAAAAAGTTAGCTTTCTCCTTGTGAAACTCATTCCTTCCCATTTGCATAAACGCAGTCCCCTCAATCCTCATGCACCAATTTTCATTCTCTCTCATCACTACCGTTCTTGGGCATCACCAACAACTGCAGCTGTCTCCGTCATCACCATAACGTAGGTATTAATTTCTGCTCTGTCTTTTCCCTTTTGGCTCTTGAACCTTGTGAAATAGAAGGGCAGAAGTGATAAGGATAGGCTGGTTCTGTGCTTTTCGGTTACACTCGTCTTCTCCTATATCCTCAATATGGTTTGAAAGTAAATTTAGGTGTCATCCTATGTTTGGATAGCAGGTAATGGGAGGAACGAAAAGGAAATAGGGAGAATAAAAATAATTTTTTATGTTTGAAAATTTTAAAATGCGTAAGAATGAAACGGAACACATGGGGAATCATTTCCATTCTCTTCTCCTTAAATGTCTAATTTTTGTTCCCCTTAAAATTGAGGTAGAATAGGAGAACACATGTTCCATTCCTTTCCATTAATGAATCTTCTAAATAAAGAGGGAAAGAACTATATTTTATTTCATTCTTTCTTTCGATCCATCCCCATTTATTCCGTTCTATTCCGTTAATGAAAAACATCCAAACACAGAGTTAAGAAAAGAAATCCGACATATAAAAGGAATTAAGTAAAGGATTTAATTTTAATACATTAAGTAAATTTTTACACTAATATTTAATTATATATTATTATATTATTAAAAATATTTAATTTTCATAATAATTAATTCAAAAGACATATATATAATAATATATAATTAATTCATAGTATAAAATATTTTACATTGTTATTATATTAAAATTAAACTTTTAAATAAAAGAGAAACATTAAATGAAAAAAAAAATCACCAGATATACTTCGGTTGACAAATTAACTTTCATGTGGTGGACTTTACTTGCAATGTTAGAATTGTCATTAAAATACACTGGGCTAGGAACAACCCGATGCATAAATTGATCTCACCCTTAAATAGTATAAAAACACCTTGTAACCTTTTAAAAAACTTATTAATATCTCAAAATTTTAGATTAAAATATGATTTCAAGTTCACAATTGCACACATTGAAAATAATTTTCAAATTTGTTTTATCAAAAGTCATAACAGAAACATACCGACAAAAGTACCAAACACACTCTAAGCCATTGGGCTGAAATATTCATTCCGTGAAGGTGGAGTTCACAATCAATTATTGATCCTCAAGCTGGCAGCCATTTTCAGAGATACCACAAAATTTTTTTTAATCCAAATAATCACTTTCTTATTCGATTGAACAGCAGATGATTGGACAAAACAAATTATTAAATATAGACTTTTAAATTGTCTAATATTTTGTTCACTTCGATAATACTTTCTTAACTAATGTCCTTAAAGCTCTAGTTATTTGAAACAAAAAAAATAATAAAATTTCAAAAAAAAAATTCTCGTTTATAGTTGATATAAAAACCAAGTATGTACCAAAAAAGAGAGGGTGATGTACCAAAAGAAGTTGATATGAGAACCAAGTAAACTCAAATATCACGCGAGCACAGTTAATCAATCTCCTAAGAATTTGGGATATTGAATGGAGAAATGTAGATAGGTAGGTCTCAGGTGTGATTCTTAGTTCCTCAATCCTTACCAAAACCTCTGTCAGACAATGCCAGTTAGGGAGCATAGAATTTGGTTGCCTTTTCCTCCGGGTCGATGGAATAACTCAACCTATAGACAGACCAATAGCCCCTTTTCCAGCTAGATTTTCAGATTAATTACACACATCAAATTGATTGTAACTATGATGTGAAAGCAAAATAGTTCCATGCATGCACATTTTAATGTACCTTGGGCTCCCATTCCTCTATCAATGTCACTGCCATGTCTCTTCTCTCTCACACAACTAATCAATCATGATGCACCACCTTTCTATGTCCCTGACAGGTAAGGTAAAGGAGATTTGCTCTAAGAAAGTTGGAACTTAAATTTTCTTTCTAACTAAACCTTGCACCTATACAAATCATTCTCTCCCAGCCTCAATAAAAAGCAACCCCTTCTCCCCCTTTCCTCACAGCAGGACACACAACACAACATTACAAAGTGGTAGTCTCAAAGTGTCCTACTACACCCTCACTTTCCCAAAGCATCTCATCGATCTCAACACTCCTTAAACACTAAAATGAAGACACAACAATCTCTCTTCTCTGCCTCAGTTCTACTATTAGCAGTTACCTTGTTCTACTCCACCACCACCACTTCAGCTCAACTCTCACCAGTTCAGGCCCCAGTGGCAGTGGCATCTCCCCCAGCCCCACCATTACCACCATCACCACCACTCTCTCCGCCAGCTCCACCAGCAGCCGCGCCAGCGCCAGGATTCAATACAGTTCCCCTAGTACCAGTGACACCCAGTGGCGCCCCCACCCCCATTGTCCCAAAAGCTCCCACCATTGACATAGTCCAAATTCTAAGAAAAGCCAAAAGATTCTCCGTTCTCATTCGCCTTCTCAAAACCACCCAATTGATCAACCAACTCAACTCACAGCTCGTTACTTCAGGTTCTGGAGGGTTGACCATGTTTGCACCAGAAGACAGTGCCTTCTCAAAACTAAAAGCAGGGTTCCTCAACTCTCTCGGTGACAGACAGAAGGTGGAGCTCTTACAGTTCCATACCCTTTCTTCCTTCATCTCAATCTCAAACTTTGACACCCTCACCAACCCGGTTCAAACTCAAGCCGGTGACGACCCCAAAAGGCTTCAACTAAACGTCACCACCTACGGCGGCAGCCAAGTGAGTATGACAACCGGTGCCGTTAATGCCACGGTTACCGGAACCGTGTACACGGACAACAAGCTCGCCATATATCAGGTGGACAAGGTGCTTCTCCCTCTTGACGTCGTGCTTCCTAGTAAGGCCCCGGCAGCGGCACCGGCAGCGGCAAAAGGAGGGTCGCCTAAGTCTGATAAAACGAAATCATCCTCAACTGATGATAGTGCAGGTGGGGATGATAGTGATAGTGATAACAAGGCCTTGCCGACGGAAGCTTCAGCTGCTGGTTCCATGAGATTCAACGTGGAGGGAATGTGGGTGCCTCTTGTTCTTTTTCTTGGAGTAGTGGCTATGATATGATGAAGTTGAAGTGGATGTGGATAGAGGGGTCCAATAATTTTGCTGTGCTGTTTGAGGGTTTTGTGAGTGATGGATCGTTATGTTTGCATGTAGCATAGGATGAAAACGTATCACTGCCGGGTTTCTTCTTCGTTTTGTTATGTTGTGATTTTTTTTTTTTTTAGTTTGATCTTTTTAAGCAAAAGTTTATAAAAGAAAAAGGTGTTATATATTTATTTTTGAATTTATAATATTTGACGATGCTTATTTGTTGCTGAAAACTGTCTGTATATTTTGCTTGTCGAATTGCCGAGAATTTTTTTACATTGACATAATTATATCAATTCTAACTAAAAATATGATATTTTTTTTTATACTTATTCTCTCTCACATCGATATGTGACAATGTTATATAACAGATGTTCAAATCATATTTTTCTTTCTTTATTTAATCTAATACTTTTGGAAGGTTATAAGATAAAATAGTAAATAACAAATTTTTTAAAAATTTTAAAGTATAATTGAGATAAAAAAAAATCTTAAAGTATAATTATTTTCCTTTGGTTGGTTCCTAATTTGAATGGACATCCTAATTTGAATAGACATAAAAAGGAGAATGAGAATTTTAGACAGAATTTTACCTAATTATTATTACTTTCGATCTACATGCATATATATTCCTTGCAAATCTCACATGCAGAGAAGGATATCTTAATTAAAGCCACAGAGGAAAAAAAAAATGAGAAGAAAATAATTCTCTCACATATATTCCTTTTCATTTCATAAAAGGTTTTTTTTTTCCGAAGCATTTCTTAAAAGTTTAAGCTCTCATGTACTCCATGTTAATATTTTTTCGTCATTTTTTTTTCCCTTTCATCCTCTCATTCACAATTCACAGACATACACATGAAAGATGGAGATAAAGAATTGTGGATTTTGGAACCCAAAATAATCAAAAAAATAAAAGTGGACTTGCGAGAGTTCCGTCCACAATAGCAGTCAGCCTCAACAAGGCTAACCCAGTTGCGCAGTCCAGGACCCAGCTCTTATCATGATCTGTTCATATCCAGCTACTAAATGTATGTCTGGGAAATATTATTTTAAGGAAAATAATCATTTATTTAAAAAAATTAGAAATTTTTTTATTATAAATTATTTTAAATACAAAATAAAGTTAACCTAAACACACATTAATAATTTCTTTAAAAAATAATTTTTTTTTAGTTTTTTAAAATAAAAAGTATTTTTATAATTGTATTTAAATATAAAATAATTTTTACTTTTCATAAAAATCTCTGTAGAGTTTTTTTTTGTACTATTTTAAATTATTATTCCAAACACACCCTGAATTAGCTGATTTTAACTTTAAAGCAGCTTATAAATAAAATCTTACAAAGAAAACTTTAAAAAAAGAAAAAGCAATTTATTCCTTAAAATTAATCAAAACTAAACATGCACCGAATGACCTCCTGCCCATAGTTCCTTTTGTTTTTAGCCGAAGAGCTTCACTGACCAACAGATGAAGAACGAAGCTTAAATTTAGAACGCTCAGGAATTTAAGCAAGAAAATGGACGTATAGCTGCACTCATTCCATTATATTTTATGATCGAACAAGTATATGGAACTGGCATTAATAGTAATATAGATAGAAACACGCATATATATATATATACAAAAATTATAAGCCATGCTCTGATTTTTGGGCTTATGGCTCAGTATCTCTTGGATCAATTATTCATTTTACAGCCCATGTCATTCATCTTTGTTCAAGGCTTTTGTTTTGGGTATGACTAAAAAAAAAAAAGAGGCTTTTGCCTTGGGAGATTTGTATCCAATTTTAAAGGTTAAAAAGTGGAACTCAAAGTTTGGGAGCTTCCTCCAGTTCAACTTAATAGTCTGCTGTTACATGATTGTATGGGGATACAGGATACCCATTCCATGTGTTGCTGCTTCTTAATTTTTCTGTTCTTTGTGGGCCTTGGTCTCTTTACTTTGGACAGGGATTCTCTCATGTTAACTTAAAATAAGAGAGAATTTTGTCAATTAAAAATACATACTTAGCTTATCAAAAAAAAAAATACGTACTTAAATTTATATACTACATTCGATATATGTAATTTTTTTTATAATATATCACATGCGATATGTATCATTTTTATATATAAAAAGTAACATAATCCCTCCTGAAGAGAGGATCATGATCCCTTTACTTTACCCCAATAAGAAAGTGGAACTCATGCAAATCAAAATTTAAAATTCAATAACTATTTGATATAGATTGTTTTGCTTTATTAATGTATGTGGTGTTTGTAATCATTCCTTCTATTTTCGAAGAGAACGTCTAATTATTTAAATTCATATAAATGAAATAATGTAAATATCCACCTATAAAAGAATTATATGAATTAACTTTTTTAAAATAGAAAGCTATTCTGTAACCAAAAAGTAATAATAATAATAAAACTATTCACAAATTTAAAACAAATAAAAACAGATTATAAAATAGATGCAGAATTATATATCCTGCAACCTACACAAACAGTTTTT
Source organism: Ormosia emarginata (assembly GCA_029884605.1). Classification (NCBI taxonomy): domain Eukaryota; kingdom Viridiplantae; phylum Streptophyta; class Magnoliopsida; order Fabales; family Fabaceae; genus Ormosia; species Ormosia emarginata. Next base: position 9,108,297 of record JAQQTP010000054.1, on the reverse strand, counting down.
CTTTTCTTTTGGTTGTGGTTTTGTGAGTAGAATTACTCTTAAGATTGTCATAAAAATGTCATAAAAAAAATTCTCTTAAGATGAGCAGATAACAAAAGTCTCTCGATCCTCCAAAAGTAAAGGCTAAAGAGTAATTTTCAGTCTTATAGGATACTGTATGCATTCTTCCCATTAGCCATTTGGAGTCGAGTAGCTTGTCGCTCGTTGTTGTCCACTTTCTATAGTTCTAAGGAGTACATAGTCGAATGATAGTATTGTGGGTAGTGTGGGCTCTTTGCGTTTTCAAGATTGTTTTAGTGGGCAAAATTTTACTTGGCAAAGAGGCTCTATTAGGAAAAGACTTGACAGGACTATTGGAAACCTTACTTGAGTAATAATTTTGAGCATGCCCATATAAGACATCTCCCTAGATTGAAATCCGATTACGTGTCTCTTCTTCTTTGCTTTGAGGATTTGTTTGATTCTAGTTCTCGTTCCAGGCCCTTCAGATTCTTGGCTCCTTGATTGTTGCATGATAATTTCCTTGCTCTTATTCGTGATGCTTGGAGTCATAATATGTCTCTGCTAAATAATATTGATGAATTCACTTCCAAGGTTAAAATTTGGAATAAGGAGGTTTTTGGAGATATTTTTAAAAGGAAGAACCGGCTTTTGTTAAGATTGGAAAGAATCTCTAAAAAGCTTTCTACTCATGGAAATCCTTTCCTTGAAAACCTTCGAAAGGTTTTATGGGCTGATTATGAAAATATTCTGGGACAAGAGGAGTTGCTTTAGAAGCAAAGATCTAGGTGCAAATGGATTCATCATGGTGATAAGAATACGACTTATTTTCATGGCCTTGCAATTGCGCGTAATAGGAGAAATCGGATCATGAGCCTGAAGTTTGATGATGGTACTCTTGTTACTGATAAAGATGAGCTAGAATCTATGAGGGTTGAGTTCTATTAAAGTTTGTATTTGGATGATGGTGATACAGTGGCTATTCCGTTGAGAGGTTGTTTTCCTAATCTCTCTTCTTCGGAGCTTCAAATGTTGTAGGGTGAGGTCTCTATGGCTGAGGTGAAGCAAACTTTGTTTTCTATTAGTGGCCTTAAAGCTTCTGGCCCTGATGGGTCACTACAAGAAAAATATGTTTTTGCGACGGATTTTTATGGAGGCATATTTGCGGCGGATTATAATTCGTCTCAAATTTGCAACGAATTTTGCGGCGGATCCGTTTGCGGCGGATTTTTCCCCTCCAATTTTTTCCGGCTAAACATTCACCGTAAAAAAAAAATTTTTATGAAAAAAATCTGCCGCAAATTATTAAATAAAATAGAAATTTATTTTTAAATTTAAAAAATAAAAATAAAAAACATTTGGGCGGATATTGCGGCGGATTTGACGGTGGATTTTTCTTCACAAAAAAAATAATATTGCGGCGGAAATATCCGCTGCCAATCTCCGATGACTTCTCTAGCGTAAAATATATTTTTTCGGATAAAAAAATTTGCGGCGGATAAATCCGCCGCAAATTCCGCGGCAATTAGTTCAGTATAATAAAAATTTTAAAAAAATATTAAAATAATTCACCGCAAAATCCGTTGCAAAAATTGATAAGTATAATAAAAAATTCTAAATAAAATATTAAAATATTTTGCGGCGGAAAAATCCGCCGCAATTCAAAAATACATTTGCGGCAGATTTTTCCGTCGCAAAAAATTCGCCGCAAAATTAAATCTACTTCATCTTCTTCCTTCTGCCATTTTCATTTTTCAGATGGCATTCTTTCTCTAATTATGTCTTCTCTCTCCCTTCCCCTTTCTCACTTCTCCTTTCAAGACAAAAACTTCCATGAGCAACCTTCGTCATCTTCAAGACCTTGAGGTAGGGAAAAAACTTTGTTCTTGACTCACTTTCCTATTCTTTTCATCTTGTTCTTGAGTTGTGACTTGATGTGGGAATTGGAGTTTTGAGTTGTTTTTGCTTGTTTTGGCTTGAATCTTGTTAGATAACTTGAGAATAACATGATTTGGTTTGCTAGAGGCATGAGAATAGTTTTTCATTACTTGTATACCTTGATTTCCATTTGAAATGAGAATTTGGAGTTTTAGGTTTTCAATAACCAATTATGAGATTTGTAGTGTTTTGATCTATTTTTAGTGAAATCTTTTAGTGTTTTATGTTCCCTTCATGTTTGTGAACTTGTTTGGGACTTAAACTCACTTAGAAACTGGATTGGAGTGGCCAAAATTCAAGATTTTGGCCAATGGAACCGTAACCACAGTTCTCCAAAACTTTTGTCCCAGTAACACGGCCCGTGTCTGAATACACAGGGTGGGTCGTGTCCCTCTCTGCCAGTGCAAATCTAGTGGAAACGTGCAGAACAGAGTAGGACACGCCCCCCCCGTGTCAAACAACACGGCCCGTGTCTCAAGATATAATGAGAATTAGCTTTTGTGCTCTTCATGAAAGTTGTAGCTCTTTCTCTTAGCTTTCCAAGGACACCTAATTCACCTCATTTCGACATACGTAGCTCAAGTTATGCTTATTTTACTGAGCAAAGGTCAAGGGTTGAAATTGAGAAAAATGTCAAAATGTTGTTTTGGGAAAAACTAGCTTTCCTAAGTGTGGGAACCTTTCTTGTATGCATTTATAAGTGTGATGAGACCTTAGTAAGAGTGTTTAATAAAGTGTATTCGTGATGCATGTAAATCAATTGTTATCCTAATAGATAAGTTTAAAGATTAATTGATGAATATATATGATTGGAAATATTTGAAATTGTGGCAATTGTTAGGAATCTATTGAATGTAATAAATGAAATAGAATTGTGCTCCTTTTTAAATAAGGCTACGGCTAGTTCAGGTGCAAATGAGATTTCTAGCTTAACTTATATTTAAAAATCACATCAAGGTGACTCTTATTAGAAAGGTATTATAAACGTTTCTTGTTTTTATTTATAAATGGTTTATGTCAGAAATGAAAAGACGAATTGTTTTGACTTATGCCACTTTTCTATTTAATAATTAAGTAACTTGTTTTATATACAGTAATTGGATTTATTATGATATTATGTTGTATAAATCTATTATTGAGAATTTCAAATTCTCACCTTAACTTCTTATTTTCATGGTAAATCCAGTATATGATCAAAGCAGGAGCGAAAGAAGGCATTGAAGACTTTGTATAAATCCAGAATAGTGAAGATGATCATGATGAAGATGACAATGATAATGAGGATTATTAAACTTTGTATTTGAACAAACTTTGTATGCGATTTGTTATGTTTGTTTTATGGATTGATTAAATGCATTGACAGGTTGAAATTGATGTCTGTGTGGATTTTGTTATATTGTGGATTTTGAATATTCAATTTAATTTTTTTTAATATTCAAAACAATTTGTGACGGATTTTGCGGCGGAAATATCAGCCGCAAATTTGGGTATATTTTTTGGGCGGATTATCCGCCGCAAAATCGCCGCAAATTAGCGGCGAAAAAATCTGCCGCAAAATTCACCACAAATTAGCGACGAAAAAATCCGCCTCAAATTAGCGGCGGAAAAATCTGCCGCAAATTATCCCTTTTCCAGCAACTATGCCGACATGTCACCGGAGAGTTTTGCGGCGAAAAAATCCGCCGCAAATTTACGGCAGAAATAAAAATCCGCCGCAAACTATATTACGTCGACCATATTTGCGGCGGACCTGAATCCGTTGCAAATCCACCGCAAATTATTAATTTGTGGCGGATTTATCCTTCGCAAATCTTCTTTTTTCTTGTAGTGGGTTACATGTTGTCTTTTTCCAGTCTCAATGGGAAGTGGTGAAGTTTTCTTTACTTAAGTGGGTTAGAGATGTCTTTAAGGAGCCTGATTTGATTAGAGATGTCAATCAAACCTTCATCTCCCTAATTCCAAAAGTCGAAGTTCCTGATCATATGAAATATTTTCAGCCTATTAATCTATGCAATGTGTTTTATAATTTGGTAACTAAACTTATCGCATCTAGATTAAATAGTATTATGGGGAAGCTTGTCGAGCCCACGCAGTGTAGTTTCGTCCCGGGCAGGCAAAGTCGGGATAACATTTTGATTGCTCAGGAGGTGGTTTACTCTATGCAAAGGAAGAAAGGTAATTCTGGCTTTATGACTATAAAGATTGACCTTGAAAAGGCTTATGATCGGTTGAAATGAGATTTTGTCAAAGATACTCTCCTTGATATCGGTATTCCCAAGAACTTGGTGTCTCTTATTTGGGCTTGTATTTCCTATCCCTCTATGCAACTTCTTTGGAATGGTAATCAAACCTCCTCTTTCCTTCCGACCAGAGGTGTGAGGCAGGGCGACCCCCTTTCCCCTTATCTATTTGTTGGTTGTGTGGAAAGATTGTCTCAGCTTATTAACAGGGTTATGGATGATAATCTTTGGGAGCTGATATCTTTGTCCAGAAGAGGTCCTAGACTTTCTCACCTCTACTTTGCAAATGACATTGTGTTTTTTGCTAAGGCAAATGGAGAACAAATTTAGGTTATTCAGAATATTCTGGATACTTTCTGTACTAGCTCTAGCCAAAAGGTTAATTTCGAGAAATCCTGTATCTTTTTCTCTAGAAATATCCACTTCTCTAGGAAACAGGAAATAAGTCAAGCTCTTGGTGTCCGGTTTACGAGTGACCTTGGTAAATATCTTGGTGTTCCTTTGTTGCATGGAAAGTCTTCTAGGCATACATATAAATTCATTGTTGATAGGGTCTCTTCTAGAATTAATGGCTGGCGGGTGAACATTCTTTCTATAGCGGGGAGAACCACTCTTTCCCAGAGTGCTGTTGCTATCTTTCATTCTTATTCCATGCAGACTGCTTTGTTACCTGTGGGTGTTTGTAATCAGGTTGACAAGAGTATTAGGAGTTTTGTTTGGGGATCTTTTGAGAATGATCATAAATTACATTTACTTAGTTGGAATGACCTTTGCAGATCTAAGCATGATGGTAGTTTGGGGTTTCGTCAAGCTCGTAGCTTAAATCAAGCTTATATGATGAGGTTGAACTGGGATATGATTCATAAACAGGATGCTCTCTGGGTTAGGGTTATTTGTGCCAAGTATGGTGGTGGTAATGACCTTATCCCGGTTGTTCGGCGGAAGACTAATTCCTCGCAGGTTTGGAAAGGTTTGGCTTTAGCTTGGGATTTATTTAAACAGAATCTTGTGTGGAGGATTGGTAACGGGTCCCGTGCGAGCTTTTGGTTTGATCAATGGCTCCCTGGAATTAACAAACTTGCTGACTTTTCTATTTGTAATATGGATGATCTTCTTGCTAATGATAAGGTGGTTGATTTTACCATTGATGGTTAGTGGAACATTGCTAAATTACATTCAGTTCTTCCTCAAGATTTTTGTGATTTGATTCTTTCTCATATGGCATCTTCCTCAGATGCTCCTTTTGATTCTATTGCTTAGCTCTTGACCCAAAATGGTAGGTTCTCTATTAAATTGGCTTATGATGTTTGCTCTAATAGAATGGTTTGTGGTGCTGGTTCTCTCTTTAAATTTATATGGAGATTGAATGCTCCCTAAAGGTTAAGGTCTTTTATGTGGCTTACTGGAAACAATGCTTTGCATACTGATGATCTTAGGAGCGTAGACACATTGTTAAGTCAGTGACTTGCTCCATTTGTAGTTTGTATGATGAAACCATTTTGCATGCTCTTAGGGACTGTGAGGTTGTTAGAAGGACTTGGTCTCGTCTTGTGAAGTATGAATTCCATTGTATCTTTTTTGGTTTGGACTTGTATGATTAGATGAATGTCAATTTGAAGGGTGATTTTGGTAGATCTTCTAATCTTCATTGGGATAGATCTTCTAATCTTCATTGGGAATTGTTATTTTCTACCGCATGTAGATTTTTTTGGTAGCAGAGGAATAAATTCCTTTTTGCGGGCCCTAGAGATGTTTTTTCCTCTTTGTTGTTTAAAATTTGTAATCTTGCTTTGGAGTATCAACTGGCTTTGGATTCTAGAGACTTATGCTATAATAGAGTTCCTATGTCTGCGCATTTCTTTGTTTCTTGGGATCCGTCTCCTTCTAGTTGGGTAAAATGGAATGTGGATGACTCTTTTATTAGAGATACTGACATTGCTACTTGTGGGGGTATTGCTAGAAACGAGTTTGGTGGATTCCTGTATGAGTTTGTTGCTAATCTTGGAACCATGTCCATAACTATAGCGGAGTTGTATGAGTTTCTGAATGGTTTGTCTCTAGGTCGTGCTATAGAGATTTCGAGACTGATGATTGAGACGGATTCTAGAAGTGCCCTTACTATTATTCATTCTGATTTGGGTTCTTAGCACCCGTGTGCTCAAATTGTTACTCGGATCAGAAGGCTCTTATTGAAAGATTGACAAGTTGTTATTCTCCATACTTATAGAGAAGGGAACTCTTGTGCTGATCTCATGGTTAAATATGGGCATTTGTTTCATCCTGATTTGCATAATTTTGCCTCTGCTCCCTCCTTTTTATCTCTTACCTTACTTGTCAATGCTAGTAATGTTTCTTTTATTCGTTATATAAATCGTGTAATTCTGTTTATTTTTAGAACTTTTACCCCGTTGTTCATTAAAAAAAAAAAAGAGTACTTAGTTGCTGACTTGACTCTTTCTTTTTTTTGGATGAACTCATTTACAGTTACTTACTCCTTTTGAAAGTGGATACATTAATATTGATGATACATTAATAATGATACAAATTTTCAACAGCTTTTGCAGACCACTTCCGACATTTCTCACCTTACTGTTTCTATGGTAGGATTTGATTTCGTAAATCTCCATTAATTGGTTTTAGTTGAATCAAAATCAAACCATTATTTAGAAAGCAAAAAGGCATCCGTACTTTTGAGCCATAGAAAAGGCAATGCATTTAAGCTATTAACAACGACCTCTTTCCCACCCTCCTCCTTGTTCTTGTGGTGCACATTAGAAGAAGTGGCTAATTTGATACCTTTCTTTAATTAATTCTGTAATTCACATACTGCAGCAGCAATATTAAATTGTTGACTTTGGCCTTCCTTCGTCCAAAGGTAAGAAATCGTGTGCTCTTAACAATTTGAAATCTCCGTGGTCGGTCATTTTATTGGCCAGGAAAACAGCAACCACACAAAGAGGTGAACTGAATGAATCCCTTGTTCCTTTGCTGAAAGGGAAGGGCAGGCATTTTTTCTTTAAAGCTTAAAGCACCGCGTACGGCATACCTTTTTTTATTTTTTTTCCAAACCCACAAATTAAAGAGAGGCACCCACACCTTCCTATTCCATTGTTTGCCACGTGGCAAAGTCTCATGCAGATAAAAATGCACTCTTCCTATGACTGAAGTGTGTGGGAACTAGGATAAAAAATCAAATATCAGGAATAACGTTTTTGGTACGAAGGAAAACTCATCCACATATGATTTTTTTTCTTTTTTTTGTTTCCTCATGTGATTCGGCTATTCAACAGAGAAACAAATGAAGAGACAGAGTCATACATAATGCACGTCGTTTAAGTGAATGATCTTAGCCGGCGGAGAAGGTTAAACTAATAACCCCAATCAATTCGGAATTGTCAATAAAAATAACTACGTACAAACAAATTAAGATTAGAAACATTGAATTTGTCGCGAGTGATTAAACTGCCACATTTTTATTATATTCCTGTCCTTGTTCTGAGCTGCTGTCCCAGGATTAGGAGTTCTTAAAGATAAGGGACAAGCGGAAAAAAATGCTAAAAAATAATAGGCAATTGATAGAAAATTATCTCTACGTGAAAAAGAAAGAAAGAGAAGAATACTGGCCAAAAACAAAAAAAAAAGAAGAGAAGAATACCATAAATAAAAAAGTTTATTAATGAATGGCAATAAAGTGATAAACTATTTTGAAAATAAATGGTGAGTCATATTATGAATATTATCATATATGAGTGACGTATTTATGAATACAATCCATGTGGCAAGTGGTAACTATTATCGTGATTCACTCGCTCATAGCACTGCCACGTACCCCAACCGCTTCTCTTTGGCGCGGTCCAACGAATCCAACGTAAGCGTAAGCTGCTAACTATAGATTCTTAGGATTATGAAACGTTGATACATGAATTGATGATTTCATGAAGATGCGAATAATACCGGAAAGAAAAAGAAAAAAACATGCGATTGAATGGAATGACCAATGTATACAGGGGTAAGCGTTGTGTTTCAAATTCTTTTAAATATAATATCTTTACATGTATTTCTTTTTCTGAAATTTATTTCTGAACACAAACCCTTAAAAAATGATGTTTTTGAGATTTAGCTCCACCACTGACCATATGCAATTTATAATTTGATAGCATTAGCTAGAAACATAAAAGCATTCTAAGTTGGTATATTGTTTTTTTAAAACATGAAATTAATGTTGAATAAAGTTAAATCTGAACTATATCATATAGATACATTTTATATGAGAAACATTTTTATGAGACCTATAGCATCAATTTTTCTTCCATATACAGCTATCAAATATTATTTTTTTAACACATTTTATGAAACGTAAATGATACTTGCACATAAGGTGCAGGTCACATAAATAAAAGTGATCCATTGAAGGTGAATAAGAAAAAGGAAAAAAAGAAGATAAATAAATGATGATGAAAATTATGCAAGTTATATGGAATAAAAAATTTATGTATAAGTAATATTGATCTTTATAAAAAAAAATGTGTTGCAATTATCAAGTCTAAAAAAATCTCTAATTTAATTTTGATGTATAATTAATGTAAATTTTTTATATTGTCATTCAATTTTATGTTAACACATTATTTAATAAATTTGATTAATTTAATAACCAAATAAGATATTAAATAATATGATAATATATTATTAGATGCTAGTATTGAACTTTTTTACCCTAACAATTATCGAAATTAAATTCTTAAATATATTATTTTAAACATGAAATTTGTTAACAAAGAATAAGTAAACTGTATTCGTAACAAAGAACATTTAAATCCAAAAAAATACCACTTACGAGAAATACCTAATTATATCATTTTGTATTTAAAATAATTTAGTCTTATATCCAAATAGTGTAAAGATATTTAAAAAATATTATAAACTTGGGTAGCTGGTACTCTTTTGGCTATGTGTTGCTATGGCTCTTGGAGTAGAAAAGAAAGGAAGCGATTGTTTTTTTTTTTTGTTTGGTATCAACTTAAGGGTAAAAAAGAAGATATTTATCTTTCTTTCCTTTCAATGGATTTTAGATCGTTTGGCTTTGACTTATCATCGGTTCACTTACAAGTTTGGATTCAGGTTGTCTTAATTTGGTAATAGTATTATCATAACAATTTGGATTTTATTAGATTACTTGGAGAAGTCCAACTATTACGATATTGGTGATTGACTTAATTATCCGGCCTGTTTTTACTCCGGTTGATCAATCTTTATCACGTGTTCTGCCATCAAGAGACTTTGGATGCCTAATGATCGAGAAAAATTTCATCGCGCCATTTACACTAAACATAATACGACCATAGCAGTCAGCCTTAAATAGCTTAGACGGTAAGAATTCAGTACGTCGGCCTTGGGACCCTTATATAAGCCAGTTTTGGTACTTCTGGAAGAACATGTTTTATTTAATCCTAAACACTTATACCGAATATCCTATGTTATCATATTGTTGACTTACCTAGGTATCTTTTACCTTGCGCTATTACCGGAAGGTCTTTAGCGATTCTTTTTATTCTAACCATTCAGTACCGACCTGAGTTCAAGTTAACACTGGAACACGAAGCACTAGCACATAAAGCGTCTCGAAAATAGGACGCTTGGCAGAGATCAGGATCCTCATAAAGCTCGGTATATCTTTATCGATCATCGAGCTGAGGAGCTGTGGACTGTCTGGGTTCATATTATCACCGAGCTACTTACAAGCTCGGCATATCTGTACCAATCACCAAGCTGAGGGGTTGTGAACCGTCTGGGTCCGACTTATCACTGGCCCACTTACAAGCTCGGATTCAGGTTATCTTGGCTCGGTAACAATATTACCATAACAATTTGGGTCTTACTAGGTTGATTGGAGAAGCCCAACTATTACGACATTGGTGGCCGACTTAATTACCCAGCCAATTTTTACCCCCAGTCAGTCAATCTTTATCACGTGTTCTGCCATCAAGAGGTTTTGGATGGCCAACTGTTAGGAAAAACATCATCGCGCCATTTACACCAAACATAATACGACCGTAACAATCAGCCTTAAATGGCTTAAACAGTAAGAATTTAGTACGTCGGCCTTGGGACCCCTACATAAGTCGATTTTAGTACTTCTGGCAGGACGTGTTCTATCTAATCCTAAACACTTATACTGAATATTCTACGTTATCATATTGTTGACTTACCCAGATATCTTTTACCTTGCGCTATTACCGGAAGGTCTTTAGCTATTCCTTTTATTCTAACCATTCAGTACTGACCTGGGTTCAAGTTAACATCTGAAACAGATTTCATATATATTTTTTTCCATTTTGGAGAGTAGAGGTGTTCATGGGTCAGGTTAGAACGAATTTAACTTGATTCAAACTCAACTTGATATTTTTATTGGGTCAAATTTTTAGACCCAGACCAAATTTAATCATGGCTCGATTAGTGACTGAGCTGAGATCAAATTAATCGACATTTAGATAAAATTTATAAATTTGAATATCATGTATAGTTTAGTCACAAAATTTTAAAAGTAAAATAAAAATTCTGATATGTTTTATAATATATATTTTTCAACAAAGTATATCAATGTAAAAGTATTAATTTAAATTAAAAAGTCTTATAATTTGTTATTAATTTTTATAAATTATAAGTTTTAATATATTATGTAACATCAGTTTGACCCGAAATGTAGCTCAAATCAAACTCAAAAAATACATCGAGTCTAATTTCAAGAATTCAACTTGACTAAATCAGCTTCAAGTCAGGTTAGACCATGAGCACCCCTATTGGAGGGATTGGGAAGGAAATGAAAATTATTTCCTATTTTACCCGTTTAACTCACTTTATCCACTTTTCAAATTTATTATATTAGGGATAATAAAATAATTTTACATTTATTTACATATTTTATTTTTCATTTGATGACACTACACAAGTTGAGTAATAACTTCTTTATTTTTTTTTTGTGAAGTGTCTATTACCACTCCTATATGTCTATTGCTACTTCAATTCAATTAACTTTTATTTAAATTCTCTAAAATGTCTTTCTTTTTTTCTTCTTAATCAAAGTAATGGTTTCCTAATTTTATTTTAAACATCATTAATTTAATAAATTTAATTAAAATTCTTAATTTTAAGCATGGAATAATAATGTTACTAATTAAACATGCTTTGCATCAAATTTTTTACCTAAAGGCTCGTTTGGTATATATAATAGGATAATGTCTGATAGTACAAGACCTAATACGAAATAATTGAGGGTATTGAGGTATTTAGGATTGTAATGGAAAGTTTTCACATGACATTATACATCAATACCTAATCAGACTTAATCTTACCCTTAAAGCATAATTAAATTATTCATTATTTTAATATATAAGAGGAGTTTGATAAATAATATTATACAACATAATGTTCGCACAAATAACTGATAAGGTCATAACATATTATATTAACTTATTCCATCAAGTCTAATACAATATGTCAAACAGCCCTAAAGTTTATTTGCTAGAATACATAGTTATATGCATGGACGGACTCACGTGCTAAGAAGTGAGGACAAATGTCTCCACTCTACTTAAGAACTTTTTGTTTTATCCTATATAAATATATATCTTTTTTATTTATTTATATATGTATTTTTTGCTTACGTATGCAGATAAATTAATAAATTTATAGTGATAAAAAGTAAAATTTATATAATTTTTTATTTTATTTTTCAACAACACTCGAGTGATTTGGTACTTAAGTATATTCGTATAATATTATTTTTTATTTTTTAACAATATTCATGTGAATTTGATACCAATATATTCACAACACAAAATTCTTCTTCTCTCAATTTTCTTTATTTATATAAACTAGCGATGACAGATGACATTATCTACTCAGACTCACTCGCATATACTTTGACCATATAAACATTTTCCCTGCTCTCTTCCGCCTCTTCTTTCCTTACTGTTTTATCAAAGTACTTTTTTTTTTTCATAGGAATTCTATGGTTCTTTTTTATTCTCATAAAGTTTTATGTTTTGTTTTTTCATTCTACTGAAATAGGTTTTTTCTTTAGTGTGTTTTGTTTTTAAGATTATAAATTTAGTCTTTTTCATGATTGTTTTGTAAATTAATTTTTCATAATTTTGTATTAATATATTTTTTGATATATAAATATAATTATTAAAAAAATTGCTTCTATATATTTTGATAGTATTATATTTACCTATATTATCTAAAATTCCTGAGTCTGAAAATATACGGATACTTGTATAACTTTTTTCCTTATTGGTTTGATTGAATAATTCATAGAAAACTCTGGATATATGTCCAATATATCTAGAGTCTAGTAGTCTACTTTTAACAAAATAATTAACGTAAGAAAGTAGTTATGCCTCAAGTTCTCATATAAAAGTATTATCCACAAACACTTAATTGTCATCGTTAAATAGCAAACGTCATCTGCCCTTACTTAGATTCAAGTATTAATTTTGCTAACTTGTGTGTAAACCAATTTCTCGTGAAATGCTAAAGATTGTTCAAATTAAAATAAAAAAAATGAAATTAAAAATGTCAAAGAATAATTATGTTTTAAAATGAAATTAACAACATATTGATTTTAAATAATATATATAGATCATTTTGTAGTTATATATAATCATATAGTAATAATTATATTATAATATGTGAGGAATTTCAATATGCGTGTCATATTGAAGTGTTTTTTTTGGGTGCCAGTACTAATTTAATAAATAAATAACTAAAGATATTTTGGTGAAAATATTGAAAGCATATGAGATTCTTGATGAAAATCAATATATAATACTTCAAAAAGAAGTAACAATCAAAATCTGTTAAAAAACGCTCATTTTAAAAATTATTAAACTAGTTTAAAATAAAATAAAATTCAAATAAAAAGAGTTTTATAATAAATTTAGGAATAACTATAAAATATTAATTTAATTAAAAAATAAAGAAAATAATATTTTAGAGAAATCAAATAAAAATTAATTAAAAAAGTGATAATAATAGATATTATATCTTTTATTATATTTGCTTCTTTTCCGTATCCGGAATAATAATAAACAAAGCCTTTGTGTTTTCGAGATTCTCATCGGTCAACTTGCCGTTTGCAGTGATGCCTAGTCAAAAGAGCGAAACTCGGCATTTACCTCCCAATTACAGCTAAGCAACCACGCACACCATTTTTATCCAAGTCTCCATGCACCTCATAATCGCGTGGCCCCATTACCTTTCCCAAAGTCAACCCCTGCTCTTGACCCTTGAGACCAAATATTGTCAAATTTTTTTTTTAAAAAAATATTCATTCATTCAAATTAATAAAATACATTAAAAATAACATAAATTCAACATCATTAAAAATTAAAAATAATAAATCTGCAAATAAACTCACAACACTCAAGTTAATAGCATAACACAGATAAAATATTTATAAATGTGACAAAATCAAAGTGATTGAAATACGCATGCCTCTGAATCTGTAACGTTGACGCTCAACTCTTGATTGAATTTGTAATGGATCGAAGTTGCTCTACCAATCTGAACCAAATGAACACCGCAACAAGACGGGAAACCACCACAACAAGACAGGAAACCAAACGACGCCGCATCAAGACGACGAACAAAACACCACCGCACGCAGATTACGAAAACATGAAAAAACACGAAAGAAAGACTAGATCTATGTGAAAAAATCACTATTTTAATAAAAGGAGAAAAAACGATGTAGATGAGTCATTCCAGGCCAAAAAAAGGGCCAAACCAACCCTCTCCAGTGGATGAGAAAGAAGGAAAAGAGGAGTGAATAGAAGAGAATTTTGTTTTGATTTGTGCAAACTTAAACCCTTTTAAATTTATTGCCTCTGACTACGGGTGAAACAACTCAGATCATGTTAAGTTTTATCTTAAATAAATTTGAATTATATCTTAATTATAAAGTTTGAATTTGATTTATGAGTTTATAGTAGATTAATTTTTAAAGTTTGACTTGATTTAAAAATTTATTTAAAAGTTTATTTTATAATAAGATTTTTAAATAAACTAACAGACCTACCTTTAAATAGATTAATATATTTTTATATAAGCTAATATACTTACGTTTAAATAAAATTTACGCTTTTCACATACTAACAGATCTAGTTCTTGAAATATATCAACTGACATACTTAATGTCAATAGACATTTATTATAACTTAACACTTACATTTTGATTTTAGAGATGTTCACTACTTTCTTACTCTAATCTTTAGTCGGTGTGAGACTTGGAGATATACCAAGTTACAAAATTATTAGAGGCATATATCTCCAAGTCCTATATCGACCAAAGACTAGAATAAAAAAATAGTGAGCATCTATAAAAATAGAGAATGATTGTTAACTTATTATTTTCGTTAATAAATATATTATATTAAATATATTAATAAATATGTTATTTCTATTCTAACTTACTAACTTAAGTTTTATTTATTAATTTTTATTAAAATATAATTAAAAAATATACTAATATATTATAATAAATTGATAATTATATTTTATAATTATTATAATAATATATATTATATTATATATAATTAAATAGATCAAGATCAACTCATGTTTAAAAATCTATTTGATGACTTGAGATCTGACTTTTTTAATTAAACAAATTTTTAAATTTTTTTATATAACTTATTTAATAAATAGGTCAGACCATAAGTCCCTAACAAACAATCTATCTTATTTTTACCCCTATATCTAGCTAATGCACTAATGCAAATGCTATTGTAATTCAAAATGAAAATATTGAGAGAAAGTTTTAGAAAATGTCATAAATGAATTATGAAAAAACTAATAAATATCAATTGACTATATATGGCCATTTAGTTCTAACGTATCAAACATGGACATTTATCATTTTGTTTGTTGAGATCTGATTGTTAATATTCTTATGATAAATTCCCTATATATAAGTTAAATAATTTCATAGACAAGAGTTAAAATAATTTCTAAACCTCTATTTACACTTTATTTAATTTGACTAAAATCCTATTTTGGTCCATAACATTTATTTTTACTTTTACTTTAATTTATATCATTTTATTTTATTTTTTTACTTTAGTCTCTTATATTTATAGATGTATTTTAATTTAGTCATTCCATCTATATACTTATTATCTAATAAATAAGATGTTGACGTGTCACTTTTGGAGATGATGCAGTATCATTATTTGTCAATGTAATAATTTAACAAAAGATAACTAAATGAATACATTTAAAACGATATGCTTTTATTATTATGAATTTTTTCTTTTTTTCTTAAATGACAAGTAAAAATAAAATGACATAATTATAAATTTATTTATCAAATTATCTTCTATCAAATTGTCATATCAATAAATAATAATGTCAAATCATTTCTAATAATATCACATTAATATCTCTATTTATTTAATAATAAATATATAAAAAGAGAAACTAAATAAAAATTAGTTCATAAATATAAAAACTAAAGTGAGAATACAACAAATTAGTTCATAAATATAAAAAAAAATATTATTAATGATTGGTGTAATTATAAAGTGAGAATACAACAAATGTAAAGCATCAAAATAAAGTTTTAGTCATTCAATTTTTAAGATCTCTTACATTAAAATGTTTGTGGGGATATGTCAACAGATTGATTTATTTGATTGACTTTTCGAACATAATAATTATATAACAATTTTTTAAAAAAAATTCGTTAATAAGCCATTTATAACCTCACATTTTTGTCGATACTGTTTAATTTTGTCACTTCAGTGAACCTGATCGATTTTAAGAATGTATTATTAGCATATTCTGAAGTCGATGCAAGAAAATATATGGCATTTAAAAAAAAATATTCTAATGGTCGTCTACCCATTTTGAATTAAAGCAAACAAAGAAAGAAAAAGCTCAACACGGTAGTAAATCTCCAACCCTTTGTTTTTTTTTTTGGGTAGGAAAAATCCAACCCTATTAGTATTTGTATTACCTTACCATGAGGGGAAAAAGAAACATGAAGCACACATATCAAGGAACTGCAAACAGTTGGACTTTGGGCAAGTCTGAACTCATATTGTCATAACCAAGAAAAGCAAGAAATAAGGGTATCAAAGGTGCCTCACACCCTATTCCACGTACAAAGTCAAAACCAAAGCAACACAGCACAAAACCAGCAAGGATTCCCAATATCTCCACCCATTACCATTTGGGCCTTATCTGACTGATAAAAGTAACACTGATGTCAATCTATTCCAAGAACACCATAACTGTAATTTCTCACAAAAGCCGAACCTGTCTTTAATCTTCTCTCTCTTACAATAAAGGATAGGAAAAACGAATGGACCAGAATCTGCATAATCAATCCGTCAAACTTAGGAAAGTCATTTTCACGAAGGCTGTAGCTACATTGAAATTCCTACGAGAGAGAAAAATCAGAAATTTGAGAAAACAAAGTCTTTGGAAATTCAGTCCCTTTTTTCCTCTCTTTCTCATACGCGGATTCGGCCGAATTTTTAATTCTCTCTCTCAATCCCTATCTCTTCGCCTCTTCTTCTTAACCCTTTGAACATTCAAACTTCCACCCAACAACAACTGTTTCATAGTCTCTGATTACCGTTCGGGAACCTTGAAAGTTTTTCCCAGAAAATCCCATAGATCTGATCACCGGTCGGAAAGTTTCGCAAGTCCTTGCCTTTCTCTGTCAAAATCGCTCGGTTCCTCAAATTAGTATCTGGGTTTCGAAGATAACATCATCCAAGTGAAAATTCGAGTTTATCGGAGTCATCTCCTTGTGGATTTCGAAACCCTAGAATCCCCTTCCCGGTTTCTATGGCTTCAGGGGCTATATTCTCATCTCTGCGGCGGAGAAGGTCGCCGTCGTTGGAAGCGTTTCTTGCGCCGGTTGACTTGACGGACGTTGCCCTCGTTCAAACCCTAGTCTCTGTGGCTAACGACCTTGTCTCGTGCTTCTCCAATTGCTCCTTCTACTATCAGCGCAAGAACTCGCGGTCTCTGATCCAAAAAGTCGAGGTTTTTCAGCTGCTTTTGGAGTATCTGAGTGATTCTAGTGCGTCTCTTCCACCTACCGCGGTGCTTTGTCTTAAGGAGCTTTATCTGCTGCTCTATCGGTCGAAGATTCTTCTTGATTACTGCGCACAATCGAGTAAGTTGTGGCTTTTGCTTCAGAACCATTCAATTTCTGGTCATTTCCATGATTTGAACCAAGAAATTTCGACCCTTTTGGACGTTTTTCCGATTAAGGATGTTGAATTGAGTAAGGATGTTAGGGAACAGATTGAGCTGTTGCAGAAGCAGTCAAGGAGGTCTAAATTGTTTATAGATAAGAAAGATGATGCTCTTAGGATCCGCTTCTTTACGTTTCTTGATGAGTTTGAGAGTGGAAGGATTCCTGATTCAGCTGAATTGCAATCTTTCTATGTTGAGAAATTGCAGATTATTGATGCTAAGAGTTGTAGAACAGAAATTGAGGCTTTGGAGGAGCAGATTGTTAATCATGAGGGAGACATTGAGCCTACAATTTCTGTGCTTAATGGGTTGGTGGCAATGACACGGTATTGCAGGTTTTTGCTTTTTGGGTTTGAGGAAGATGAACTTGATTTGGAAAATGGATGTCAGAAGAAGCTTAAAAAGAGATTGATTACTCAAGAGATCGCTGAAACATTTTTGACTGTTCCGAAGGACTTTTGCTGCCCAATATCATTGGATTTGATGCGAGACCCGGTGATAATTTCTACAGGCCAAACTTATGATAGGAGTTCCATTTCCAGGTGGATGGAAGAAGGGCATACAACTTGCCCAAAAACAGGGCAAATGCTTGCCCACACTCGCCTTGTTCCTAATCGTGCTCTGAGGAATTTGATCGTGCAGTGGTGCACTGCACATGGAATTCCCCTTGACCCACCAGAGGTCATGGATGCTATGGCTGAGACTTTTGCATCTGCTTGTCCTACCAAAGCTGCCCTTGAAGCCAACAGAGCCACAGCTACACTTCTCATTCAACAGCTAGCTAATGGGACACAAGCTGGAAAGACTGTAGCTGCTCGGGAGATACGATTGCTAGCAAAAACTGGAAAAGAAAACCGCGCCTTCATTGCAGAAGCAGGGGCAATTCCTTATCTTCGGAACTTACTCTCATCTCCCAATGGTGTTGCTCAGGAGAATTCCGTAACTGCATTGCTCAACCTATCCATTTTTGACAAAAACAAGAGTCGGATCATGGACGAGGAAGGGTGTCTGGGATCAATTGTTGACGTGTTGAGATTTGGGCACACAACAGAGGCAAGGGAAAATGCTGCTGCAACATTGTTCAGCCTATCTGCTGTCCATGACTATAAGAAGAGAATTGCAGATAAGACGGGAGCTGTTGAAGCCCTGGCAGGGCTGTTGCAAGAGGGGACTGCAAGAGGAAAGAAGGATGCTGTAACAGCTTTATTTAATCTTTCCACCCACACTGAGAATTGTGTTAGAATGATAGAGGCAGGAGCAGTAACAGCTCTAGTTGGGGCTTTGGGGAATGAAGGAGTTGCTGAGGAAGCAGCAGGTGCTGTGGCCTTGATCGTTCGGCAACCTATTGGGGCCAAGGCAGTGGTGGGGGAGGAAGCAGCAGTAGCTGGCTTGATAGGAATGATGCGTTGTGGAACACCAAGAGGTAAAGAGAATGCGGTTGCAGCGTTGCTGGAGTTGTGCCGGAGTGGAGGTGCAGCTGCAACTGAAAGAGTGGTTAAGGCACCAGCTTTGGCTGGATTACTTCAAACCCTGCTTTTTACAGGAACAAAGCGGGCAAGACGAAAAGCAGCTTCACTTGCTAGAGTGTTTCAGAGATGTGAAAATGCATCTCTACATTATGGTGGATTAGGCGTAGGCTATGCATTTGCTAGTAATTCAGGTCCAACTAGGGATACAAGCTTTGCTGATGATGTTTCAGTACCAATGTCCATTTCTGTCCCTGTTTTATAGTGGTAATACTCCTGTGTTTATTACGTTCCCAATTTTTGTTGGAAGTCTTTACAGATTCTTTCATTGAAATTTAATATCATAAGAAATTATAGCAAATACCTTATGTATTCTAAGAGATCGTCGAGTGTTGTTGAGCAGTTAGCTTCAGCATATGTGTAATGAGTTATATGAAGCAAGAATATAGAATGCTCTACAGAAGAGTTAGACCATTTCAAGTGTCATATTTCTTTCGTGCTTTTTTCTTTTGGTCACCACTGCAGATATTATCTTCAGAGTTCCAATTTATGGGATTTCTCATAGAGTAATGCTACTTCTTTTTCACAATCGATGATAGCCATAGGCCCATAATTATGCACATATGCATTCATATCATTTGAATTTAATATACTCTGCTTAAACTTTTTGTTTTTCCTTACTAAAACTAGATGGAGCCTTGTGTGTAATTGTGCACGTCTGTGCAGGTCACGTTATTACTTTTTAGCACAAATTCATAAACAATCTAACAACTTTATAATCTAGTTGTCTTTTTTTCTTCTTAAGGTTTTTCAAAAGTCATCTACCTAGCATTTTCCATATATATCGTTAACTGTGACGTACGCTTCAAGTGACAGCCTATGGATTTGAGTATGAGAAAGGTGATAACGAAGCTAGAACTGTTATATCGGGCAAGAGTTTAGATTTTAGAAGTTCAGATTGTCTGGTCAGGTATAACACATTTGTGTTATAATTTTATTCAGTTCTCGGGGGTCATCTTTTGCATAAAGCGTATTAGTATAAATTCAATTTGTTATCCTGTCTTAAGTCAGACTGAGTTGTGTCATACTGGAGATTCCTGTGTGAGTTTGCCTCAAATTTGTAACATGCAGGATTCTTTGTTAGCATTGTCCACTAATTCTGTTCCAAGAAGAATCTAGACTCTACGGGTGAATGTTCCATGTTTTTTGTCCACGATGACATCAATAGACTTTTTCTGGCATAAAGTTAGAACGAAGATAGATCACAGAATAGATGCTTTATGCCCTGACTCTTGCTTGCTTTGTTTTTATCCACATGTGCTTAGAGAAAGCTGTTATGCATTTGTATCATAAAAAAGGGTAGGTTATTTTTTCTAAAAAATTCTTCAGCTTATTTTATGAAGATCCTGATAAAAGTTAGTGTGTGTTTGATTCAGATTGTAAAAATTTTAATTATTTTAATAATTAATTATAATTAATTATTATATAAATTTTTTTTTATAATCGATTATAATCGATTTATTTTTATATTTAGATATGTTAATTAAAAAATAATTTTAAATTAATTTATTTTATTTAGGTTGATATAAAAAAATTATTTTTATATATTAAATTATTAAAATAAATATAAAATGATTAAAAAATTATTTAATTGAAGATAAAATAATATTTATATATCAAAATATAAAAAATAATCTATAAGTTAATCATAAATTTTAATTTTTAAGATTATAAAAATTAGTTTAAATTTTTTTTATTTTATATTAAATTTTATATAAAAATTAAAATTAATTTTATCAAATATAATTAAATATTATTAAAATAATTTTTTATAATTTTTTTAAAAAATTAAATTAATTTAAACTCAACTAAACATGCAATTAGTCGATATTTTAAAGATGAGTATTATTCTCGGAATTAAAGTAATTGACCCCTTTGAATGGTGCAGGATGGTCATCTGACTCCTCACTTATTCTGCTTTCACATAATGGCACAGATGACCGAACCTGGTTTGCTCCAATTAGATTCTTGTCATTGGTGCACGTCACCGCTATATTATTAGCATGCTGATTTTTCTGCCGTATATTTCAAATGAAATAAAGAATTGCTTAGCCAAAGAAGAATAAGAAAAATGTTGAATAGGATTGAATTTTCAATGTGAATAATACGGTGTTCAACGATTTGTTTGAACGTTTGTTTCTTTTGAAAGAATAGATAGATAGTTTTATTTTTTATGCCCCAACAGTATTGAATTCCTTATATATTACCTTATATTTTGGCACCAAAAAGAAAATTCTTAAATTTGTGATTTTCAGATAAAAAAAATGTGATTTCAAATTCTTTCATATATGCATTGCTAGACATTCAAAGCAGTTGAAGGGATTCCAATCCTCGAATTATTTTTCCAAGTGGTCCAAACAATGTGTGAAAGAAAAGTCAGGGTAGCTTGCTTCTACAATCTCTTTTTGCAAGTGATTGAAACCACACGTGACAGCAGTATTCCAAGTTGTTGTTACCGGCCTCCGTTAACCCACGTTGAAAGGAAACTTGCGGATTCTTATTAGACACACATACATGTCTCAATTCTCATTGCTTACGACAGTTTCATTACAAGCATAATCTTCTTGAGATAAACGTTTAGGCACTGGTGAGGAAAGGTGGGGCATGCTTTCACCAGCCAAGTGTTTAATATTCAAGACTAAACAGATGGTAAAGAAAGTGGAGGCACACAGGGCACACATTTGAAAACAATTGGAGATTGTTCTGGATTGTGATTTGAGAATCGGTCCCATGAGTCAACTCGACATGATACTCATCAATAACCTAGCAAGAGTTTGTTTGAGACACTGTTGAGACCTTAGCACAACGTTTGTTAGACCACGTCATTGGGCATCAATAACAAGATCGCGATATTTAACCAATAGATGAATCTCAAATTATCCGTAACTATCAATCACAATGTTACGAAAAAATAATGCTCATAAGTGCATTTAACTGCTCATAATTGCAATATCAACGTTTTTATTTTATTGGAATTTCCTGCTATAATTAAGGGAAGACGTAACCCTAATTATACTTTATAAGTATCAGACTCAATCACCTTCAATAAGTATCTATTACTCTTTTGCTTAAATCTTAATTGTGAACAGTTTGACTTGAACGTTGGAATGTCATTGCAGGTACCAACCATCCTTGTTTCAACACGCTCCGTTGTTGCGCAAGGAGGAAAAAACTAATACGTGTCTATTTAGGTACATCTTAGTATTCATTACTAAACATTGACACCTTCTATGAGAATCCTTGAATTCTTATTCTCACCCAACCATGGTGAACACCAGATAAAATTCAAGAAGAGATGTTACGCACACAACCACATGTCAAAGGTGAGCTCTAGCAGCGCATAATCACCCTCAACTTGTCGCACCACCAGTTGTTGAGACTTCTGTCGCGATGAACTAGGAGCCCAATACTAGGCTCTTGCATTATGGACAAGAAACTTCACTTTACAATGAAAGCCCACACCCATCGCGCAGGGTCTCTGTGAAGGATCAACTTGGTCCCTGCGTGCATGGAGCTAATTCTCATGGTCATGGGCCTAGAATCCCAGTGCACTAGCGCCTGAGACCCAGGAATGAAGAAATTGATGATCGCATGTCCTATCCAGCGGGCATGATTCAATCTGATATGTCCAGAAACCATCTCCTAGATTTAGTGCAACAATAAGTGGCGGTGCTGGAAGATCAATGTCGCATATTAGAAAATCTAGAACAATATGTGTAGGAAGGCCAGCCCACACCACACTGTGATGACGGAAGGCAAAATGCAGTCAACGATCAGAGAAGAATGTCGCACGTTGACGTCGAAATGTCCAATGTTGTTAATAACAACCTAGACCTCAACGATCAAGAGCAACTCTTCTCTGCTCAACTAATAGAGAATAGAATTCTAAAAAACTTCAAGTTTCTTGCCAACGTGGAGTTCTACGATGAGACTACAGACCCTCATGAACACATAGACGTCTATGTTCAGTCTATTCACTTTTATGGGGGATTTCAGCAATTGCTATGTCGTGCTTCCCTATTTCCTTAAAGAAGACGACCTTTAGATGGTTCGTAACCCTGCCACCAGGGTCCATCACTAGCTGCCAAGGCCTCATATAACGTTTCGTACTCCACTACATTACCAGCAAAGAGCAGCCCAGATTTATTGAATATCTTTCTGAGATTCACCAAGGGTGCGACGAACCCCTTTGCGAATACCTTAAGAGGTTCAATACATCTTGCATTAATGTGAAAAACCTCGATGAGAGGATTGATCTCCACTATATTAGGAGGCCTTCAAACCGATTCTCAGTTTTTCCTATCTTTGGCAAAGAGAAAGCCAAAGAGTATGGAAGAATTTTGACAATGATCCCAGAAGTACATAAACTTGGAGGAGCCTAGAGAAGGGTGAACTCTCTCACCAGAAAGGCAACCATAATTTCTCTCTGCCCTGGAACTCCTCCAAAGACGATCGCCTTAGACCAAATACACAACTTATACTCCTCTGAACACTCCACGCGCCACGATCTTGAAAGAAGTATTACAGACCGAGTTTTGGGATATTAAGAAGCCACCTCCCTTGAAGAAGTATGCACAAAAGGTTTGTACCAAACATTGCTCATAATACAAGGGTTACAGTCATGAGACTGAAGATTGCTTCCAACTCCATGACGTCATTGAGTCCCTGATTAGGGTAGGACGACTGGATCAATATATCAGTCATGTCCAAAACAATGGATGCCGCAGAAGATGGACTGAAAGAAAATGTAGCCCCAGTCCAAGACAGAGCCCATCTCCACACTAAAAGAGGAGGTCCCGAAGCCTACTTTGTTGTAATACTGACAACCGACAAGATCAGAACTAGGATGCTCCATTAGATAACAATGATGACCGCCATGCCCAGGTCAATCGAACCATCAACTCCATCACTAGTGGTTTCACGGGGAGTGGGTCATCCAACGGTGTCAGGAAGAAAGCACTTAGGATGACGATGTTGAGCATCTCCCACTCCATAACCAAATCACGAGTTGGAGATCGAAAGACACCCCTATCTCCTGGATAATTTATAACGCTGAGGTCTGACGCATTTTTGTAGACCAAGAGAGATCGGATGATATCATGTTCATGGAGCTATACAAGAAGTTAGAGTTTCTAGTCTCAAAGCTAACCCCTTATAATAACGAGCTCATTAGTTTTACTTGTGAAAAAATCACTTCGACATGGCATGTTAAGACTTACCTGACCATGCGGAGCAGCAAGCTATTCCGGACTGTCAAGGTCAAGTTTCTAGTCATAAATTGCCCCTCAACATATAATATCATCCTAGATCGTCCTGCGCTAAATGCACTTAGTGCCGTGATATTTACTACATACTTAGCCATGCAATTCCTCAACAAAAACAATGAGGTTGTCACGATAAAAGGAGATCAGATCATGACACGTAAATGCTATAATGAGAGTCTCAAGATCAGTAATACCCCCAAGATAGTAGAAACTGACACATCTAGCCCAACGTTAGACCAAGTCAACAATCTCATAATTGAGTTAGATGTATGTGAAGAAATTCGAGGTACGAGACCCCAACCAAAGGGAGAACTACAACCTCTCCAACTTGGTGTCAAGTTATATCAAGTCACCAAGATTTGAGTAAACTTGGAGGAAGAAGAGAAGCACCAGTTGATTGAGCTCTTAAAGAAAAATAAAGACCTCTTCACCTAGACATCCTCCGATATGCCTGGGCTTGACCTCGCCTTCATCTGCCACCACCTATCTATAAGGAAAGATGCGAAGCCGATCTCCCAGAAGAAGAGAAAGGTCGGTCCAGAAATACAGGTCGTTATTGAAGAATAAGTCAATGAGATGCTCAATGCTGACTTCATCAGGTAGATATCTTACACAATATGGCTATCTAATGTAATCTTGGTGAAGAAATCAAACGGGAAATGAAGAATGTGTATGGATTACACTAATCTAAACAAAGCTTACCCTAAAGATCTGTACCTACTTCTCAACGTGAATAAACTGGTTGACAACTCCTATGACTTCAATTTGTTGTCTTTCATGGACGCGTACTCCGGGTACAATCAGATCCTAATGTACCCCGAAGATGAAAACAAAACCACTTTCATCACTAAGTGGGCGAGCTATTGCTATAAAGTTATGCCATTTAGACTAAAGAATGTATGAGTCATTTATCAGAGGATGATGAATAAGGTCTTTGAAGCAGTACAAATTTTTCTACGCGTAGAAAAATTTTCACTTTTATGACCCACTGGGCCAATAGGAGGAAAAATATTGAATGTGTATATTGATGATATGATAGTGAAGATCCCATAGGCCAGATCACACATCTTGAACCTCGAAGAGGTATTTGCCCAAATCCGAAAACATAACATGAGACTCAATTCGAAGAAGTGCGCCTTCGATGTCCAAGCAGGTAAATTCTTGGGCTTCATGCTAACACACTAAGGGATCGATGCAAATCTAGATAAATGTTGAGCGGTACTCAACATGCGTAGTCCACAGAATGTCAAAGAAGTGCAGGAACTAACAAGCTGAATTGCGGCCCTCATATGTTTCCTTGCTAAAGTTGCTGACAAATCTCTTCCCTTCTTCGAACTGCTCAAAAGGGAAAAGGTTTTGCATGGATTAAGGAATGTGATGATGCCTTTACATCCTTGAAGAATCTTCAATCCTGTCCTCCAATATTGACAAGACTTGAACTCGGTGAGACATTATATATATATCTTTCAGTTCATAAAGATACTGTAAGTTTAGTACTGATTTAGAAGCCAATAAATGGGCACAAGTTTGTCTACTTTGTGAGTAAGGTGTTGCAAGGACCCGATCTCTGCTACCAGAAAATAGAGAATATTGCCTTTGCACTTGTGAACACCCAATTTTGTTTGGCAAAAAAAATAATATATACAAAAATAGAAAATAAATGAATAAACAAAAATAAAAAATAAAAAAGATAATGACCCAATATTCTACATTAAGCCGAAGCTAATTTGTGACCCACAAAATAAGGGGAAACCCATATTCATTCTAGCCCGAAATCCACTAAACTAGAGCCCAAATTCATATATCTCTAACCCTAATTTTCTCCTATAAATACTCAAGTAAATAGCATTCTCAGGGGGCAGCCAATGAAAAATCCTCCCACACCTCAACACCCACATTTGTTTTTTTCTCACGTAGAAACCAACAGAGAACAGAGAGGGGGAGGGAATTTTTTTTTGTGGAGAACCATTCAACAACCTCACCATCTTCCTCAACCCACACCTCTTCTACCACCAAGCTTCCTTCCCTCCATCCTCTAGCCACCTTCAATCCTTCAAGCATCTCACAATTTGTTGTCTTTCTACAACCATCTCTACCCCCACTTCAACCTTCCATAATAACTAAAACCTTCATCTTCAACTTCCATTAACATATCACCATATCATCCACTCTTATAACAATCACAAACCAACAACACCCCCCAAGCAACCTCCTCCCACCACCATCAACCTTCACCCAACCATTAACAACAACCTTTCCCACCACCATCGACCTTCACCCAACTATTAATAGCAACCAATCCAACCCACCAACCTTCATCTAAACCTTTAAACAACCTAAAAAAAAAAAAAGAGAGGAGGAAACAACACCTCAAACAGCCTGGGACTGAGACCGCCGTCCGACCGACCAACACCAGGACCCCGTTGCCGAGACTGCCATCCGTCGCCGCTGCATGCGTCCCACCTTGGCTCAGATCCAAGCTGCACCTCGTTCTAGTCGTACAATCACTACAGACTACTCCACAGTCGCCGTTTGTTCGCACAACACTGCGCGTCGCGGACCGCCCAGGTCACCGTTGCATAGACCACCGTCCGTCGCAGCTCCCGTAAGTCGCACCAGCTCTGTTGAAGCCTCCGAGCTGCACAGATAAAAAATCACGGCGCTGTCCCATTCTCCTAGTCCCGCACCGCTGCGCCGCAAACCACCGCTGGTACCACTGCACCAGAGACCACCGTGCTAGACCACCGTGCTAGACCACCAGAGAGCACCGCCCCTACCCGTCCTCCATCGAGCTTCAACTCGAACCGGAACCACGAACTAACCGAACAAGACAGATCCAGACCACACAGACCCGCACGACCTTCTCGATCAAGAGCTCCCCCTCCGTAAGCCGCCGTGACCAGTCGCACCCGCTCCTCTCTGCCCGTGCCGAGCCACTCCCCACCGTCACATGAAGCCTCCACGCTGAGCTGTGTACTGCCGCCACCAGCACTCCATCAAGCTCGTTGCTATTCGCCAGTCTTCATCTTCACTGCTTCCTGCTAAAGTTTGTTTGTTTATAATACATGTTCTTTTGTTCTTTGCTTTTTTTGGTTTGTTGAATAATGGTCTTTCATCCTTTTTTTCATTTGCTGAACATTATGTATTTTATTATAATGTATGTTTTATTGTTTGTTTTTTTTAGAATTTGAAATTGAGCTGCTACTTTTTTATTTTTGGGCCAAACTTGTTTAAAAAAAAAGGTTTTTTTTTTAAGAAAACGCAATTGGGCCTTTTAAGATGAAACGAAGAAAAATATATCTACAAAAAAATACGAAAATAGAGACATAAAAAAATGGATAATTGTGTCTTATTGAGAAATAATAAAACGAGATTAGCTGAGCTGTGACAGCTTGTTAATCTTGTAATTTAAAAAATCATCTAAGTTGTGACAGTTTGATGATTCTTTTTTTTAAATAAATAAAAAAATAAAATATTGAGCTTTGTTGAGAAATAATAAAATAAGATTAGCTGAGTTGTGACAGCTCGTTAACTTTGTAGTTTTAGAATCATTTAAGTGTTGACAGTAGGATGATTCAAACTTTTTTTTTCTAAATAAAAAAATTAAATGAGTTATTCAAAATAAAAATCTTTTCAAAATTAAGAATTATACTTTTTTAATTAAAATAACTAACTCACAATTATTTTCTAAAGAACGACGTGGTTTTGAATTCCTCATTGCATCTGAAAATACGTAGGAGCAGAATCCTTATTCTGTCAAGCCAAAATTAAATTTTCATAATTTATTTCTTCGTTTAGTTTATCTTTTAATAAATGGGTAAAATAAATATTTTTAAAAGTTGTAAAAATTTGCACAACTGATTTGAGGTAACCGTCTTAGGGTGGATGTATTAGGGGTACTGTGGGGTTAAGTCTCCACCCTTCCCTGTGCATAATTAGACTCCCGAACCTAAGTTTTTGAACGTAGACCATTTTTTTTGGTTTTTCCAATTTTTCCTAATAAAAAATAAAATTGGTGGCGACTCCCTTTAATTTTTGCAATTTAAGTCGTTATCCCACCGCGATCCCGGTCGCGACAGTTGGTGACTCCGCTGGGGAACTCTTGAGAGTCAAGCCTTTGCAAGTTAGTTGTGTAATTTTTTGTGACATTTATATTTTTGTTTTACCTTTTTTGTTTTATTTTGTTTTTCTTTCTTTGTTTAATTTGTTTATTGATTATTTTAACTGTGTTTTTATTTTATTATGCAAACCTTAGGATAGAGGATTCTTGGAAATTTGTTTTGTGTTTGTTTTGTTAGAATATGAATGTTTGTATGCTCCCTACACTCACTACACCTATACTTTTCTCACACACATTATAGTGGGGCCCTATACCCGGGTCTGAGTGAAGCCTAAGTTA
This sequence comes from Ormosia emarginata, assembly GCA_029884605.1. Classification (NCBI taxonomy): domain Eukaryota; kingdom Viridiplantae; phylum Streptophyta; class Magnoliopsida; order Fabales; family Fabaceae; genus Ormosia; species Ormosia emarginata. The sequence continues at coordinate 9,079,658 of JAQQTP010000054.1, read as the reverse complement.
GGTAGAGATTGTGTAGTAGTAGCCATTTTTGATGTACATCCTGTTTGGTTATCGCAAAAACCTCATCTAAAGTGTGTCTTTTCATAAATGTCCCGCACTTAGTGGTTTACCCACTGTGTGGTTAACATTCTGAAATGAGACTTAACTCTAGAGACCTTTAGAATAGTGGAGCCACCCAATGAGAGTTCTCACGAATCAAAAAGACTCGTAGAGCCTTAGGGTAGAACTCCCCAAGTTTAAGGCAATCTCATTAGGACACAAAAGGAGTGTTTTTATTCTTTATTTATCTTTTCCTCACATCTTTCATTTTTGCATAAAAAAATAGTTTTTAAGAAAGAAAGAAGAAATTTTCATCATGCATTCTTGTATATATTCATCTTTTTTTAAAAAAAGATTTTTTTTATTCCATTTAATCTTCTATTTTTTTAATAAAACTTGAACCATTGCTCGTCCTCAAAAAACACAGATCGCACAAACCCAGTCCTACAAGACGAGGTCGCAAACTAGGCTGTAACAGATGTCAAATTCAGAGAGAAATTTGGGTCGAGAGATGGATGAAATGAGGGAAAGAATTAATGCAATGACAGAAGGACAATGAAGGGTTGAGAATTTACTAAGACAGTTAATCGAGACCCTCAGAACAACAAATGGAACCCATGCCGACATTAGAATAGATGCGAATGAAGGGGATGATTCCATGAACAGAAGTCCTGAAGGGGACAATAACAATGTAAAAACTGCTCATGAGCGGCCAGTAAAGATATTCTTGAATAATAACTCAGAAAGAGAAAAATTAAGAGATGAATTGATCGGAAAGATGCAAGTACAAATTAAAGCCATTCAAGGCCCTAACTTTCATGATTCGGTGGGAATCGATGAACTGTGCCCGGAGGCCAAAGTCAATATCCCTAAGGACTTTGAAATTCCAGATTTCTCGAAGTACGATGGAAGCACCAATCCAAAGTTTCATTTGAAGACTTACATCACCAAAATGACCATTTGGTCACGTGATCAGAAATTCCTAATCAATTTCTTTCATGAAAGCCTAACTGGGCCAGCTTTGGAATGATATATGCAACTTGACCATTCGAGGATTTCTTGCTGGGATGATTTGATAAATCTATTCTTAGGGCAATATCGATTCAACATCGATACTACACCTACCCGAGAACAGCTAAGAGCAATGCAAAAGAAAAGTGATGAGACTTTCAAGCAATATGCTTAAAGATGGAGAATGTTGGCAGCCCAAGTTCAACCGTCATTGACTTCGTCAGAGATGAGCTCGTACTTCATGGGGACCTTAAGAGCCATTTTTATTGGGTTGATCGCAGAGGTTGCCTATGAGGATTTTTCTGACTTAATTTTGGCGAGAGAAATGATTGAGAACCTTAAAAGATCAGGTAAGTTACCTGCTGAAGATACAGAAAGTAACTTTCCTAAGATGGTGGAACTGACGAGGGAGGAAGAGCCAGAAGTCAGTGCTTACCAGACCTCATACCAAGTTCCCTCGCCGCGTTCGTATGTCCTAACTCATCCTGTCTATACCAAGCGCCCTCCAGCAACTTGGAACCCCTGAACAATTGGAGATTTGAGGCGTTTAATTTGATTAGTTTGCCATCTTAGACTTTTGTGATGCTTGAACTTATGTAAACTCTCTTGAAGCATTAATGTAATAGATTTGCATGGATCTCAACATTCTTGGCACTCATGTTCTTGTCATTCCTTTCTTGTCACTCTTTCATTTCCTTTACTTGATTTTTTTTTGTTCGGATCCCATTAGATTCTTATTCTAGAAAAAAAATTTGGTAGTCATGAAGCCCACGTGTACAGGTCCCATTTTCTAAAAAAAATGATAAAGAAAAGAAAAGAATGAATCAATTGGAAAAATAAAATAGGGCAAAGAAGTAATCACTTGTTGTGCACAATACTTTTGTCTTTAAATTAAAATTTTTGAAAATGAGCAATCAAGATTTGAAATGAAGATTGACCATCTTTCTCTCTCCTTCACAAGAATTCATCTTTTCATTATCCCTCGTGATCCTTTTTTGAGCTTGAAAGTTTCCTTCAATAAACCCTGGACAAGGATCACCCCTATACTAGGGGATAACACAAAACAAAGATTAAGTGTCATGGTGGCTATTTTGAAGCATAAAGAAAAGAAAAGGTAAAATGGACAGGAAATGAACAATTTCTTTTGAAAAAAAAAAAGACATAAAAGAGAGAAGAAAGAAAATAAAATGAAATAGTTCATGACAAAGGTGAATGAGTGAAGTGAAAAGAAAATGGAAGGAATGGAGAACAATAAGTGACAAGTGTGCTTGAAAACGCAAAAGCAGTTGACAAGGTTCAACTTTGAATAAGGATCCTTAATCCCATTTAACCCTTAAACACTTGTTTGAGCCTTATATCTTTCGTTTCATAACTATTAACCTTGGCCACGTTACAACCCTTAAAAAGTCCATTCTGATCAATGAATGATTGTTTTTATTTTCATAAGTTTTAATTCTAAAACAAAATGTTATGTTCATCTAAGTATCTAGTTCATTACTTCTTTAAAAAAAAAGAATAAAAAGAAAAAAAATGAGACTTACCCAGGGGCAATTTTCTATCCTGTTTGAGCTGGCTCTACACTAGAGCATTTTTCTTTAGCTCAGTTTAGCCTACAATGGGACAATTTTTTGGTTCAACTTGGCCTTACCTTACATTAGGACAAGTTTCCACCCTATTCAATTAGATTCTAAACTGGGGTAATTTTTTTTCTTTTTTTTTTCTTAGTCATTTGGGTGTCTGCCCTATTTAATTTAGTCCTAAATTGGGACAAATTTCTCTTCGGTTCAATTTGACCTAGATTGAGGTAAATTTTCTCTTCGGTTCAATTTGACCTGCACTGGGGCAAAATTTCTCTTTGGTTCAATTTGGTTTGATGGGCATGCTCAGCAGAAGGAAATCATTGGCCATAATGCCCAATAGGTAACTAAAGATGACTTTTATAAAGGTCGAACCAATCCATACCGGGGCAACACCTCTTTGAATCCTATACCATGTTTGTGTCTTTTTCCATATACTCATCCTTTGTAAATACAATCTCGGTAGTTAAACTTCCAAAACCAATCTGGAAGTTGTTCACTTCTTTCCTGTTGTACTTTTAAATTTGTGTATGACTATTACGTAATGCTTCAAGTAAGGTGAACATGAGTACAACACTATGATGTGACCATCTAAGGGTAACTCTTTGATGAACAATTCAGACTGAAAAGAACTTGTAAGTTCTATTTGAAGAGGAAATGTTATCTCAAAGGATGACCCAAAAACAAGAGGTACTAGAAAAAAAAAGGAAAAGAAATGGAAGTCAAGATTTTGAAGAGGGCTAGGAAGAAGAGAGGGATTGTGTGGCTGATGATCAAACTTGAAAGGAAAAATACTCAATGTTTAAAGATTCTTAAGGAGTTTGAAACAAGTTGATAAGCCCTAGTTTGCGAGAGCCTACGTCCGGGTTGGATGGATCAAAATTTTTCAAGAAAAGCAATTAGCATCGAGAATGCAAGTGAAAGATTTTGACATCATATTTTCAATTTATTGACATGATTTTTAGATTTTGAGTTGCATGAATGAACAGTACAACATCTTTTCACGAGATAATAAGCTGCAACAGCTTTGAAAGTGACGTCTTTGGCTTTCACGCCAAGCTTCACCATAAAAGAACAGATAAAGGTTTTAAAAAAAAAAATCTTCCATGTCCTTGGCTTGGTGACTTTCACAAAAAATTTAGGTCCATGACCTAATGATCTTTCCTAAAAAAAAGAAGAAGAAAAAAAAAAAAAAGGAAGAAGAAGAAAAAAAAGAAGGAGAAGAAAAAAAAAAAAAGAAGAGAAAGAAAAAAAAAAAATCTTTTGGGCCAAGCCCACTGTCATTTAAATTTCGGGACACAGAAGCCCATTGTCATTTCAATTTCGGGACACAGAAGCCTACTGTATTTTAAATTTTGGGACACAGAAGCTCACTGTATTTTAAATTTCGGGACACAGAAGCCTATTGTCATTTAAATTTCGGGACACAGAAGCCTACTGCATTTTAAATTTTGGGACACAGAAACTCATTGTCATTTAAATTTTGGGACATAGAAGCCCACTGTATTTTAAATTTCGGGAGACAGAAGCCCATTGTCTTTTAAATTTCGAGACACAAAAGCCCACTGCATTTTAAATTTCGAGACACAGAAGCCCACTGTCTTTTAAATTTTTGGGACACAGAAGCCCACTGTCTTTTAAATTTTTGGGATGCCAGATGCCCACTGCATTTTAATTTTCGGGACACCAGATACCCATAACTTTTTAAATTTCGAGACGTCAGATACTCATTGTCTTTTAAATTCTGGGTTAAGCCCCTTGCCTTTTACAATTCCAAGTCACGAGGTCACCCAACATTATTTCAAAAAAAAAACTCTTTTGATCAGTAAACGTTAATTGAGCTGTGACAACTTATTGATAATGCGGCGACGTCTTTAGCTTTACGTTGAGCTTCACCTTAGTAGGATTAACGACGTTGTGACAACTCATAAATCCACGTTTGAACTCACTGGTTTTCAATCAACATCTTTTCTAGTTCATTCACACCATCTCATGCATTGTCTTTCGAATTCCGGGCCAAGCCCACTATCTTTTACATTCCAGGTCACAAGATCACCCAACGTCTTTGAAATTCAAAAAAAAAAAAGAAAAAAAAACTCTTTTGATCAGTAAAAGTCAATTGAGCTGCGACAGCTTATTGACAATGCAGTGACGTCTCTGACCTTACATTGAGCTTCACCTTGGTAGAATTAATGATGTTGCGACAACTCATAAATCTACATTTGAGCTCGCTAGTTTGCAATTAGCATAATTTCATCATCGGACAAAATTTAAGTTCATGTCTTTACTCGTTTCTTACGATGATAATATGAAAAATTACGGTTATTCCTAATATCTAGTAAGAAACAAGTGAAGAGGGACAACTGTGAACACTCAATTTTGTCCGGAAAAAAAATATATATAAAAAAATAAAAATAAATGAATAAACAAAAATAAAAAATAAAAAAGATAATGACCCAATATCCTACATTAAGCCCAAGCTAATTTGTGACCCACAAAATAAGGGACAACTCATTTTCATTCTAGCCCAAAACCCACTAAACTAGAGACCAAATTCATATCTCTCTAACCCTAATTTTCTCCTATAAATACTCAAGTAAACAGCATTCTCAGGGGGCAGCCAATGAAAAATCCTCCCACACCTCAACACCCACATTTGTTTTCTTCTCACGTAGAAACCAACAGAGAACAAAGAGGGGGAGGGAATTTTTTTTTGTGGAGAACCATTCAACAGCCTCACCATCTTCCTCAACCCACACCTCTTCTAACAACAAGCTTCCTTTCCTTCATCCTCCAGTCACCTACAATCCTTCAAGCATCTCATAGTCCACTACAACCATCTCTACCCCCACTTCTAAACCCACCATCACCGTCCCCCACCTCAACCTTCCACAATAACCAAAACCTTCATATTCAACTTCCATTAACATATCACCACATCCTCCACTCTTATAACAATCACAAACCAACAACACCCCCACCAAGCAACCTCCTCCCACCACCATCAACCTTCACCCAACCATTAATAACAACCTCTTCCCACCACCATAGACCTTCACCCAACTATTAACAACAACCAATCCAACCCACCAACCTTCATCTAAACCTTTAAACAACCTCAAAAAAGAGAGAGGAGGAAACAGCACCTCAAACAGTCAAAACTGAGACTGCCGTCCGACCGACTCGCACCAGGACCCCGTTGCCGAGACCGCCGTCCGTCGCCGCTACACGCGTCCCACCTTGGCTCAAATCCAAGTCGCACCTCGTTCCAGCCATATAGCCGCTGCGGACTACTCCACGGTTGCTGTTCGTTTGCACAACACAGCACATCGGGGACCACCCAGGACCCGTTGTAGAGACTACCGTCCGTCGTAGCTCCCGCAAGTCGCACCAACTCCGTCGAAGCCTCCGAGCTGCGCAGATCGGAAACCGCGGTGCTGTCCCATTCTCCTGGTCCCGCACCGCTGCGCCGTGAACTGCCGCTGGTACCACCGCATCAGAGACCACCATGCTAGACCACCAGAGAGCACCGCCCCTGCCCGTCCTCCATCGAGCTTTAACTCGAACCGAAACCACGAACCAACCGAACCAGCCAGATCCAGACCACACAGACCCGCACGACCCCCTCGATCCGGAGCTCCCCCCCGTAAGCTACCGTGACCAGTCGCACCCGCTCCTCTCTGCCCGTGCTGAGCCACTCCCCACTGTCACACGAAGCCTTCGCACTCAGCTGTGTACCGCCGCCACCGACATTCCATCAAGCTCGTTGTTGTCCGCCAATCTTCATCTTCACTGCTTCCTGCTAAAGTTTGTTTGTTTATAATACATGTTCTTTTGTTCTTTGTTTTTTTTTGGCTTGCTTTGAATAATGGTCTTTTACCCTTTTTTAATTTTTTTTTTATTTGCTTTAACATTATGTATTTTATTATGATGTATGTTTTATTGTTTGTTTTTTTTTAGAATCTGAAATTGGGTTGCTATTTTTTTATTTTTGCGCCAAACTTGTTAAAAAAAGGTTTTTTTTTTTAAAACGCAATTGGGCCTTTTAAGATGAAACCAAGAAAAATATATCTAAAAAAAATACGAAAATAGAGACATAAAAAAAATGGATAATTGTGTCTTATTGAGAAATAATAAAACGAAATTAGTTGAAATTTGTGACAAACTGTTAATCTTGTAATTTAAAAAATCATCTAAGTTGTGACAACTTGATGATTCTTTTTTTTTAAATAAATAAAAAAAATAAAATATTGAGCTTTGTTGAGAAATAATAAAACAAGATTAGCTGAGCTGTGACAGCTCATTAATTTTGTAATTTTAGAAGTGATAGCAGGATGATTCAAACTTTTTTTTTCTAAATAAAAAAATCAAAAGAGTTTTTCAAAATAAAAACCTTTTCAAAATTCAGAATTATACTTTTTTAATTAAAATAACTAACCCACAATTGTTTTCTAAAGAATGACGTAGTTTTGAATTCCTCATTGCATCCGAGGATACGTAGGAGTAGAATCCTTATTCTGTCAAGCCAAAATTAAATTTTCATAATTTATTTCTTCGTTTAGTTTATCTTTTAATAAATAGGTAAAATAAATATTTTTAAAAGTTATAAAAATTTGCACAACTGATTTGAGGTAACCGTCTTAGGGTGGATGTATTAGGGGTGTTGTGGGGTTAAGTCTCCACCCTTCCTTGTTCATAATTAGACTCCCGAACCTAAGTTTTTGAACGTAGACCATTTTTTTTTTGTTTTTTCAATTTTTCCTAATAAAAAATAAAATTGGTGGCGAGTCCCTTTAATTTTTGTAATTTAAGTCGTTATCCCGCCGCGATCCCGGTCATGACAGCACTTATCACCATAGCCAAAAGATTCAGACAATACTTTTAGTACCACCTCATACTGGTGAGAATGAACTAACCTATCTATCAGATACTGCACAAGCCAGAACTAGCAGGAAGAATGATTGCCTGGTCCATTGAACTTTCTGAGTTCGAGATCACATATAAGCCTCAGATAGCAATTAAGGCTCAGGCGCTTTCAAATTTCTTAGCACAGCTCACATCGGATCTACGTAACCCTAAAGGAGTTTTGTGGACTATATTCATCAATGGTTCCTCGAATCCCAAGAAGAGTGGTGCTGAGGTGATCTTGGAGAATTATGAGGGAGTAATAATTGAAAGCTCCTCAAAGTTTGAGTTCTATACTTTAAACAATCAGACATAGTATGAAGCATACATCACCAGACTGGTAGTGGCCAAGGATATGGGAGCGGCTAAGATCACACTTTGCAGTGACTCTAAACTTGTGACCTCCCAGGTTTGAGGTGATTATCAAGCTAAGGAGCCCATCCTTCAAAAATATCTAGCTAAAGTTCAAGAGATCCTAAAAAATTTTCAGGTTGCCAAGATAGAGCATATACCCAGAAAGCTGAACTCCAGAGCAAACCTCCTGTCCAAACTAGCCCGCTACAAGAGCCTGGGCAACAACTGCTCCATGATCCAGGAGACCCTTATTCAGTCTTCCATCATAGATTTAGCCATTTTCCAGGTGGAATGAGATGAATGTACTCAGCTCACCCTAATAATGGAGTACATGCAGTCCAGAACCCGACCTGATGATCCAAATAAAGCCTCCAAGCTGATTAGAACCGCAATCTGATATACTATCTACAATGGACAATTGTACACTCGTAGGTTCTCTTTACCTCTCCTCAAGTTACTCACACCAAAGGAGACAGACTATGTTTTGACGGAGGTCTATGAGGAGAGTTATGGACACCATTTAGGGGTAAAACCTTAGCTTTGAAGGCACTCAGGGCTAGTTACTACTGGCTAACGATGGAACCTGACTCCCTTGCACATGTTCAAGTTTGTGATAAATTCCAGCGACACTCAAATCATTATCAAACTCCTCCTAAAGAACTATACACGACGTTTGTACCTTAGCCATTTTACAAATGAGGTATAGATATCATGGGTTCGTTCCCTCAAACACCTAGCCAACTGAAGTACTTGGTGGTCGCTATGGATTATTTCATTAAATTAATCGAAGCAGAGCCTCTAGTCATGATCATCTCTGCTTGGGTCTAGAAATTCACTTGCCGCCACATCATCACCAGGTTTAGGTAAATGGAGTCCATTGTGACAAATAACGGAACCCAGTTGAAAGATAAAAGCTTTAAAGATCTACTTGCCGAGCTCAAAATCAACCACCATTGTAGTTCCGTTGAGAATTCCAAAACTAATGGATAGGCTGAAATCGCCAACTGGGTTATTGTTCGAGAATTAAAAAGAGGCTGGAACTGGGTCAAAGAATCAGACCACTTCCTCTAGGCCTACCGGACTACACCTCACTCCACAATAAGAGAAACCCATTTTAAACTCACTTATGGGTGTGGGGTTATGATCCCTGTGGAGATAGGGGAACCCAGCTAGCGTAACCAACAATTCTTGCCCAACGACAACTTTGAACTGATTAGAAAGGACTTAGATCTTCTAGAATAAAGAAGACACGTGCTCACATACACGATGTTGCCCTTAAATAGAAAATGACGACTCGATATAACTTGAAAGTTATCCCAAGAAAGTTCGAACCAGATGATTTTAGTACTTCAGAGAGCTTACATCGGTGGTAGGAATGCCTCCCAAAGGAAGTTAACCTCAAATTGGGAAGGTCCCTATCGGATCATGATTAATACTGATAAGGGAGCTTACACCCTGGAGACTTTAACTAGCTTTTAACTAGCAAGCCGATTAAAAACTATTAGACTGCTGACGAGCGCCGAACTCAGTCAAAATTATAACCGAAGTTATTAACTAAGTTTGCAGTATAGTGAACAACATCGGATCGTCTCCTCAAGGATCGTAAATGCAATTTTATCAAATTAAGTTAAGTTAGAAAGAGGGGGTTTTGATTGTTCAAGGATTACAATGATAAGATCTGAAGAAAAATAACAATTAAAAGAACAGTCAATTCAGAAATCTATCCGAGATTGGGTGGATTCAATCATAGACCTTTCAACAAACATTTGAAGCACATTTGAATGGTTAACTTGGATCTAACTGAGATCTCAAAGATCGATCCAGAATTCATACTAGACAATCGTCTATAATTCAATTGACAAGTAATAAACATAAATCGCAATCGCACCATTCATGTAGATATATGTCAATTTAAGCACCGAATTCAATTAACCTAGGCACCAATCAAGAACCTAACCTCTTCAATTACGTGATTAATTTAGATCAATCAGTTCTAAGTTTCATCACAAATCTTAAATCTTCATTTACATGATTAATTCAAATCAATCAGTTCTAAGTTTAATCACAATACTTAATCTTAAAATAAACATAAATAGAATCATCATTCATGCATTCAAGATCAAGAAAACAGAAGAAGAAGAAGAAGAAGAAGAAGAAGAAGAAGAATCCAAATATAAATCAAATACATTACATAAACCAAGGTCTCAAGAATCCAAACCACAATCTCTTCAAGAGTCCCAAATTGACTAAAAGTGACTTAGCTCTCCATTACAATGATGGAAAAATATACAAGAACTATGAAAAGCTATCTCTAACACCAAGTGTCTTCCTAGAGCTCTCCACATCCAGCCTTTTATAGAGGATTAGGAGTAGTAGGTGGATGAGTAGGTGAGATTAGTAGGTGAGATTAGTAGGTGAGCTTAGTAGGTGAGCTTCCTTGTCTCCGAAATTATTTATTGCTGAACTCATTGATTTCGTCATTTTCAAGCCAAGTGGTCTTCATGAAAGTTCTAGGAAATTGTCTAAGCTTTCCAATGGCTGTAGAAGCACCCAAAAAATCGTCCTATAGCCCAAGATATGACTCAATTACTACAGACTGTTCAGGACCAGTTTCAGCACCTCTGTTTTGACTTTCAGACCCAATATCACCATCAATGAGCCCGAATCAAGTTTTGTGTTTGTCATGAAAGTTGTACATATGGGTATTAACTTTCAGATTATAAATTTTCAGCCCATTTTATAAACCCAAACTCGAATTATGTTCTGGTTACTACACACTGTTCGGGTTCCAGTCACAAAATCCGTATTCTGATTTCCATGCCCAATTAGCTCCACTAGATGTCTGAAATTGTCTTTGAGCTCTTCATCAAAGTTGTATAGCTCTCTCTTATCTTTCCTACAAGGTAAAATTCATAATTATCAGACATTTAGAACTCAAGATATGACCAAAATACGAAAACAAAGTAAGACCCAAATAATGTTTGAAGAAATCAATTAAGTCCGATTCGAGTTCAAACTTACAAAACATAATCAAATTCAATCAATTAAGTACATGAAGAGTGTAAATGACTAATAATGAGGGTTTATTAATATATAAAATATATGATTATCAACTGTTGAAAAACTAAAAAAGTATTATAGCTTAGTCTCTTAGTTTTCTTTTATGTTTGATATGCCCCAATTTGTGAGCATACATTATACGGACTCTTGTCCTTGTTTAATCTATAAAATAACGAAGTTGTTTTCGCACATATACTTATACTTTCTTTTTAAAAGTTAAGACCTTCAAGCTAGACCATGCCTTAAGAATATCTACAGAGCCTATTTCTTATGGGATCCGAAGCTTCTTTTTGAAGTTGACCTTCAAGTCGGACCATGCTTTGAGAATGTCTACAGAGCCATCTGGGGTCTTTTAGAATCCAGGTTAAGAGGAATGATCCACGAAACCGACTTCTGGTGGTTTTGTTGCGAGTTTTGGGTTCTTACCAAAATCCTCAATACTTGCCCATAACCATTTTGTAGTTATGAGTAGTTAATTGGAAACATAGGTCATGTAATTCGTTATCCACCGTTAGGTACCCACCGTGAATGTCCTATGTTAAATTGGTTCTAAACTTAAAATTTCTAAGTGTTAGGCAGTTTTCTGAACTAGACCGTTAACGTTAAGGACCCCGATTATTAATCACATTTTATTTTGCCTAAGTCTTCAAAGGAATTTTGAGTGCTTAAAGATTTAGGCATTTGACCCTGGACCAAGATTTCACACAATTCTAATTTCCCTAAGTCCCTAAACGACTACCAAATGCTCATTAACGATGGGCATTGGACCTAGTACAAACCATGGAAAAAAAGAATAAGCATGTAACACAAGTTATGAACAAGCAATTGTATAAAGCTTAGCGGTCGGGAAAATTATCTTTACAAGAATAAAATGCCCCACGTAGAAGGCAAAGAAAAGTGGTCAAAAGAAAAGGAAAAAAACAAGTTAAGTTTCAGCAACATCCCCTTCTGAGTTTTGGCGGCCCATCCTGATACTCTACCATATCCTTCGATGTGGGTCAGATCCTGGACAACGGCAGAAGGGACCCTAACAATAGCTTGGCTGGTCCCTTGAGCTTTCTCCGCCCACACAAGGCGATCGTTTAGTATCACTTTCTCGGAGTCCAATTCATCCAATGTCAGGCCGACCTCAGGATTGAGGAACTGGACTTGGGCGACTATATTCTAGAATTGGTCGTCGCTGATGTTTGCATAAATATTCATCAGCTGCCTAGCATCCTCTTCCAGTTGCACCACTTCAGTCCGGAGATCTTGATTTTTAGCATGGAGGATGATGACTTCCTTTTTGGTCTCTTCGAAGTAAGTATTATATTTCCAAATATCGTCCTTGGAGTTTGCTAGTATCTTTTTCAGCTCTTCAATCCTCGCTTAGGCATCCTCCAAGGCCTCTTGACCTTCTCTTTAGCTTTGAGGGCCAATTCGAGCTTCCGAGCCCCCTCTTCCTCGATCGTCCTCACTTTCTCATTTATTTCCTCTTCTAATTAGTCCAAGCACCTTTTAAGGAAATGAGCTTCAGCAGTAAGGCAGAGTCCGTTGATCTGGAACCTTGTCAAATCTCCGACGTACTTTTCTTAGAATTGTGGGCAACAACATCATCATCCAAGAGTTAGAAGTCCACAGATGGTCTGGGCGTCGCATCCTTCTTGTATAAGGAAACTAGACCTTAGAACTCATCTGATTCCACAATTGACTTCTTTCTTTCTCGCCTATCGCTTTCTCAGGTCTCTCCCCTACTTGCCTTCACCAACCTTCCTCTTTTGCCTTTGAAGGGATTAAGTAAGAGGCTCCTCTCGTTGGGCCAAAGTTGTCTCGATCATCAGGCCCTGGACTGTTGGGGCCATAATAACGTGAGCCGAAGTGTTAAATGGTCTAATACCCATTTTCCTCATCTTCATGGCTCGGAATGCGACGAGAGCTTGACTGGAAGCTATGTTTTCTGCAAAACAATGCACAAGTTAGGGATAACAAGAAAGAACATACTAAAATCGAAAAGAAAAAATGAACTACGGCCAATACTCTACCTATCATGGCCTCATGGGTCTCATCATCAGTGGCATCCAAAACATCCTTACAAGAAATAAATCAGACTTATTTTCCCCACCTATTAATAAATCTAACACACTTGGTATCCTCTTGATTGAGTTTAGACCACTCCACCTCGATCATCTCAATTGGAGTGTCCCATATCTGAGTGGTCTAGTACAAATCGAACACTAAAGTCCCATCAGTCTCCTCGAATAATAGGTGGATTTCGTGTACCATCATCATCTTAAAGAATATGTTCTTGAAATTTTAAAGCTTTTTGGAAGACTTCGAAGACTTTATGCCTGCCTCAAGCACGCAGAGTGAGCTAGTTCTTCGTGACAACTTTCTCCCACTGGGGGGACCACCGATTTAAAAAATAGAAAAAAGCATTCACCGAGTACCATAGCCCGACCACCCGACATAATCTCTCGAAGGCAAGAATAAAGCCCCAGCTGTTGGGGTGAAACTGGGGACGAAGCCATGTTTAGAGTATGAAATACTCTAATTTGCAAGTTAGTGAAAGGAAGCTAGAACCCCAATTAGAGGAAGAAGTCGTAGTACAAAAACATGAAGTATTCGCCCTCTGTCTAAGATGAACGCACTCTCTCGTCCTCACTTGGAGCTAGGACCCGATATTCATGGTCCCTTGTGCCACATATTGTTAACTCCAAATAACTACCAAGTTTTTCGGCATCCTTCGTAGTTCGATGTTCTGACATGCTGCCCCAAACGTCATCCTCAACCCAAGGGTACAGGTTCCTCTTGGGGGCAAAAATCATGGGCCTCCCCGCAGCCGATCTCTGAGGTCCTACCACCCTTCTTGCCATGGAATCCCTAGAAACACCTACAAAGGCCGGTGAGGTGCAATCAGAATCAGAAGAATATCTAATTACAAAGAGATTCAAACTTAGAGGAAGGCAGACCATGGAAGAAAGCTTAAGGTTCTCTACTTCCACCTACACCATCCTTATCTAATTGTCTACACCCCTTAGAGACACCTGTCTTTGTGCCCTCAAAGTTCTATAAACTTGAGTTGGGCACCTCTGCCGCTCACGGCACAATAGAAAGGGTGCTCTAGAGAGCAATACCATTGAATTGGACCCAGAATCACTGATATCCCTACTTATTCTACATGAAAAACAAGTAGGGATACCCTAAAACAGAGAAAAACCCAAAACAAAAAAAAAGACAAGTTTTCTCCCTAGGGTTGGTATAGTAAGAATAGGGGATAAGAGGACAGATATGTTGAAGAAATAAAGAAAGTTAGCGAATTGAGGTTGATTAACTGCTCGAAACCACTTGAAAACAGTGCTTCCCCATCGTGCACAGTTGCCGAAAATCACCTCAGGTCGCCAGAGATTTGAGAGAAATAGTAAAATTGTAGAAAATGCGTTCTTGACTCCTATTTATAGAGGCAGTGCTCATAGGGCAATTTGGTCATAACACTTTGAATTTCAAAAATCCTTATTATGGTGCTCAAAACTATGTGAAACCCTAACGTTGACTCCCAGTTAGACAACGCCATGTGGACAATCACAACTGTCACACCAAATGAAGTGACAATTTGCTCATAAAGCAAAGCATTATGCAAGCCTCGTTGTTTTGAGAATGAATTTTTTCTACGGACCCCAGTTACACACAGGAATGTAAGTCTATGATCACATGACACATGGACCGTGGCTGGACGACGACACATCCAAAAGTGTCAAGTGGCAGTCATGCTAATGCCTCCAAAATAGAACTCTTGATCCCTTAAGGGCATTGCGAACTCCGACTTTATACAAAGCACATATCCCATGACCCTGGGGTATTGAGACCTACCTTGATATTTAGCTATATTAGCTAAGTACCAAGTTGGAGGAAACATGTCGAGGTTAAACATATTTTTACGCGATGAACATTGGACTCATCCCGGTGAAAGAAGCAGATAATAAAAAAAATGCACAAAAAAGGAATTTTTTTTTATTATTCTCATTCTATACATCGCTAGCTTTACAAAAAGAATCTATAAACTACTCTAATACAAGAATGACCATTGGAGAAAGCCGGAAAGGAATCCAGATGAGACAATGAAGAGGATGATGACCACCGACCATGACCACCTTCACGGTTCTCCTAGAAACTAGCATTCATCTCTTCTCTATTGGCCAACTTGAGGAGAATGCTTCACTCCAAGAGATTGTTCCACCCCAAGAGTCTCATGCATATCCAACTACACATTGGGGTGAAACCAAGAAATTTGGCTAATACATTCGGTTGTAGTCAGGAGAGCGGAGCACGGAGATCGATGAAACCCATCCATACCTTATAAGAATTAAGGTAGAAGCCATGAGCTTACTAGTGAGCAAGATTTCATCTTGCTGCTACGTACACCTAGAGAGAAAGACTTCTGTTGCCTGGAAGCATGTTGACTAACTCATGTAAGGCAGTTACTTAGTATTCACTGAACCATTATGCCTAGAAAGAAAGACCTCTATCAGAGGAATATGTAAGGAAAAAGAAACATCTTTACGAATTTTGAGAAGAACAGGAAGATGGTTTTAGAATAGGGTACAATTCTCCATATGTTTACAAAAAATAGGAGAGAGAACATTATCTAAAAAAAGATCACTCTCAAACACAATCAGAGAACGAAAGAAACAAATGTCAGCACCACTACAAACATTCTCTATTTATAAAGGGAATAAGGCGTTCTAATTGGCTCCCAAAAAAGCGAGCTGACTACATGTTAGAGGCCACGTTTTAATGCTCCATCTTTACGCTTAGCTACAAGAGTAGTGGGCAGTTGGAAAATAGCATGAAATTGCTATCCTTTTTAAAGCAGTTTTTAATTCCAATTAAATTTAAAGCAGCGGTTCCCAAGCAAGCACAGACTGCTACAAACCGCAGAGTAAATGCTACAAAAAAAGACGCCAAAGACTCCGTGAAATACACATGGGGACAACCTATGACATACCTTGGATAGCGAAACAATGACATAAGCAGAGTATCCAACTCGGATCCCGACCTTACTCATTAGCTCTAGGGCATACTTTGATGTATCCTGGACCTTAGTCCTTTGGGAAAAACATCACGAAATTCGACGTTAATACTGACTAGGATCTCTTTGTCCATTATGTGTCGTGTGCTCTTATCAAACTCAGATACCTTGACACTTAGCTGTGTCATCTAAGCGCCAAGTTGAGGACAACTGTTCTAGACCGAGATTTGGGGCCCGGTCCCATGGGTCAACTCGGCACACATCCAGTCAGAGTCACCAATCAACAACCCAGTAGAAGTTCACTTGAGACGCTATTGAGACCCCAGCACAATGTATGTCAGATAACGACATTGGGTAACAACAAGAAGATCGCGATATTTACGCAGTAGATGAATCCCAAATTATCCGTAACTGTCAATCACGATCTTATAAAATAATAGCACTCATACCGCCTTTAACTGCTCATAATTGCATTATCAACATTCTTATTTTATAGGGATTCCCTGTTACAATTAAAGGAAGACATAACCCTAATTATACTCTATAAATATCAAGCTTAACCACCTTGAACAGATACATATCACTCTTTAACTTAAATTCTAATAATTATACACAGCCTGACTTGAGCGTTAGAGTGTCATTGCAAGTACCAAACACCCCTTTTTCGACAAGCTCTGCTACTGTGTAAAGAGAAAAAAATATGTACGTGTCTATTCAGGTACATCTCAGTATCTACTACTGAACAGAGATTAGGCCATAAAACTTAAATTTAGAGACATGGCAATAATTGAGCTTGTGTGATATGTTGTAGTTGAGTAAGATTGTTAATTATGACAACAAATTAAAATTGTATGATTCTCAATATAGCTTTATTGATTCCAAGCCATTAGCTTTTGCTCCTCTATCATTTGTCAGAACAAGAAGCAGCTCAAGTAAAGTGTCTTGGGGTTGGCAAATAGGATTGACTTATCAAGTTGACATTCCGCTCGTAGTAACTATATGACTTGGATTCAAATTCAAATATCTTCCGTTAATAGATTATTTATAGTCCCACTATAAATCTTCTGTAGGGTTAGTAGTTACTAGAGCCTTAGAATGGGAAGAACATTTCTCCACTCTAAACTTTTTTGTTTTAAAAAAAAAAAGTGTCATGGGATTCTCGTTGTTTTTTTCATTTCCCATTTGCTAGCTGGAATGTAGAAAATAACTTGAATATTTTAATGTCATGAGTCATTAATACAAGGAACTCAGCCTCAGATTCCTGATCCATGCTCTTCACAAAAATTGCAACCCTTCGACCCCCTGACAGACGTGAAGGATATTTGGTCGCAAAAATTTCTCTCGCTCTTTATATGTTTTCTCAACTCATAAACACATTCACATATGTAGCAGTTTCTAAATTATTTTTTACCAAAAAGAATCTTGTTTAACAGTGGTACAATATAAGTAGTGTCAAGAAAATTTTTTATGTTTTGGTACAATATCTTAGATGTCTAAAGTTATCTGTTGTTTTTATTTAGTTGCGTTTTAATTAGTAATCATGGGCAAATAGTTAATTTTGGATTACTTAATTTTGGGCAATTAATTAATTAATTTTTGTAATATCATCTTTAATATTATGGCTCCTTATCCGGATGGTCCTAATAATGCGGTTGCTTGGCTGCCAACTAGAGATAGGAAGTTTACTTTAAGGACGACTTATGAGCTTTGTGTTGATCGGTTGGGTGGTCAAGGTAACAATCTCTTTTAGTATATTAGGAAGCTTCAATCTCCCCAGAGGCTTAGATATTTGCTGTGGCTGTGTGGGATTGATGGCCTTCATGCTCGGAGACACATTGTTATTTCTATGTAAAATTTATGTAAAATAAAATTTTTTTGTACGAAATTTAATATAAAATAAAAAAATTTTAAAATTAATTTTTATAATGCTGAAGATTAAAGTTTATGATTTTAACTTGTAGATTATTCTTTATATTTTGATATGTAAATATTATTTTGTCTCAATTAAATAACGTTTTTAATCATTTTATACTTATTTTGGTTATTTAATACATAAAAATAATTCTTTTTTATATTATTCAAATAAAACAAATTAAATTAAAATTACTTTTCAACTAATATATCCAAACATAAAAATTGATTCGATTATAATCAATTATAATCGATTATAACAAAAAACTTTCATATAATAATCGATTATTAAAATAATTAAACTTTTATAACTGAACCAAACACACACTTAGTAGATTGGCTGAAAGCTAATTTGCGTATGACTTTTGACCAGGCCTCCAGTATTGCTTGGGGCCTTTTTTCTGCAACTTTTTTTGGCACTAGACAAATAAAGGTATCTTTGATGGTAGTAAGGATACGGTTTCTTCTTGGATCCCTAGAATCTGCACTCTTGCTCAACAATAACAAGTGGCTTTGTCTACTCGAATAGAGTTCCCATGTATCACCAGACCCGACTCGCTTGGATTCCTCCTCCTGATGGTTTGGTTAAATACTTAAATGTAATGTGGATGGCTCGGTTTTTGGCTAATTCTCAGAATGCGGCCTGTGGTGGGATCGTGAGAAATGAGGCTGGTGCTTTATTGCATGGTTTCAGTGCAAACTATTACATTCTGTTAGTTATTAAATTCTGTTAGTTATTCTCTATTCCCTGTATAGCAAGCATAACTGTTTTCTGTTATGTTAGTTTTCCTTTTTCGTTTTTCTGTTAGCTTAGTTTGTTAAGCTATATATATCTTGTCCTTCTTGTAATCTTAGAATTGAGTTTTGATAATGAGAATCAATGAGCACAAAGCTCTTTCTCTTTTACACAAACTTAGGGAATGTGACAATCACAATGGCGAAGCTGCAGGGAATACTGAATGGTTTGATTCTGGCTCCTCATTTCCTCTTATCGTAAGGCTTGGCACCCGTTTGCTGTGATTGGCATGTCTCTTTCCATCATACTTATAGAGAGGGGAATAGCTGTGCTGACAAGTTTGCTATTCACGATCATTCCTTGCCTATGTGTCTCCATAAGTTCTAGTCTGCCCCTTCCCTTTCAACTTTTGAGTCGCTTGCTGATTGCAGCAATCTTTCTTTTGTTCGCAATGTAGTTGTGTGGTTCTCTTTTGGGCTTGTTGGCCCATTGTTTTTCAAAAACATTTATACTTATATCACATACAAATTGGATGTTTGATAGCCTACATGATTCTATTTGTCTTTTTTTTTTTACGGAAAAAACCTACGTGGTTCTAAGTACTCATACTAATGGACTGGACCGAATCTAGACCAGCCCAACCCACTAGTTAGCCCAATGTAATGTAATATACGCGACAAACCTAGGCAATGGCACGGTACTGGCATTGGACTTTAAAGTTTATTGTTGTCCATAAAAAAAGGAAAAAGTTGAGTAGTTAAGGGAACTGCAAAGAAATAAAGCCAGAAAAAGCAAAAAAACGGAACAAAGATCTTGCTGGCCAGGATGAGTACTGAGAAAAACTCACCCAAAGTCCATCACAAAATCCAAAAAGAAACGCCAAGGGCCAAGGAGTTCTTTATTGTTGTCTCTTTCCAAACCCCTTCCCTCCGCATGTTTTCTTTAAAAAATAAAGTGTTATGTAAATAAGTTTCATAAAGTCATTTGTTAAAAAAATTAAAATAATTTTTTATGAAAATAAAATATTTAATATATTAAAAATTAAAAATAATTTATTATTTATCTTATTTTTATTAAAAAAATTTATTTTAACTTTTATAACAAATATTTTAAAATAATTAAAATAATTTTTTTATGAAAATAAAGTATTTAATATATTAAAAATAAAACAAATTATTATTTATCTTATTTTTATCAAAAAATAATTTATTTTAAATTTCTTAATAAGAATCATTAACAAAACTTAAAAACAAATACCTATTTAAATGGATTACTACTATAGTAACCACCCTCATCCCAGACTAACCGTCATTATCACGACCTTCATCTCAATCAAGATTTAATAAAAATAATTTTAAATTTTTTAAATAATATTTTTAATAATTTTTTATCTTACTAAATATAAAAAATATTAAATAATTTTTATATTCTCATTACATTAAATATATTTATTTTTTTATTTAATATTTTTTAATTAAATATTAAAAATATTATTAAAAAGATATAACAAAACTTATACTCAATACCTACGAAGATATTAAACTTTATTACACAACACGAATACAAGACAGTGACACGGATATGAGGGCGACACACCAACTTCAAAATCAGTAGACACGACATCAAGATTATATATAAATATAAATATATAATTTCAAAATTTTAGAAAAAAATCATAATTTATTAATATCATTTTATTTTAAAGATTTATAATATTTTAATATATATCGTCATATATCTTAATATTCTTAAGTAATAAAAATATAACATAATTTTATTGACATATTTCTAAACTAACTTCTCCTAATAACCAATTATTAAGAAATGCGTATGCGTAAAAAAATAACTTTTTAACAGGCAATAAAGTTTTCGATTTAATATTAGATGAAAATAGTGTTGTGTGAAAAGATAAAACTTAAAAGTCTAATAAATGATATGTGAAAAGATAAAACTTAAAATATTAAGTATGTGAAAATAACGACGCAGGACGTCGGTCGTGAATTGAACAGTAGTTCTGACAACTGCTTCTAATTGAATGTTAGTCATGGAACCAAGTTTTTTTAAAAAAATATTAATGGGTCGTGTCAGAAATGTCCGAACGTAATGTAAAGTGTCTAACGTGTCAGAAGTGTCCGAACGTGTTGCTCAAAAAAAAAATAATCTTTTAATCGACATTTAGGCAACACGCATGACACGCGTGTATAATCTCGTGTATTCGACATAAATACTTATACAAACACACTTCATAATCGATGTATCCGTACTTCATAGCTCAATACTAAGTAGCTGTTAATGAAAATGACCCGTACTGGCCTACAGGTCTAATTATGATTGTTGCACTAAACTTACAGGCAACCTCTTCCATGTTAGCATCCTTCAAACAAAGCTCATCAAACGTACTAGGTCCACAAGATGTTGTATTTTTTCTCTCTCTCCTTCTCACAACTTACTTTTTGTTAATTAAGAGTAATAATTTGCCAATTAATAACCAGTAATATAGCATTACTCTGTGGGCCTAAAAAAGGGGTCCCCCTCCTTGGCACAAGACTTTTTTACGATTACAAACTAAAAAGCAGGAAAAATGGGTAAGTGGTCACAGGAATTGGGGCGGGCGTCACTTTTGAAAAATGGCAGAAGAAACAGTATGAAAGCCACGTTCCTATTTAACATCCTAACCGTCCCACTAACTGCTAGAAGTCTGTGTCACATCCAGTTGAGTTGTGATGTTTATCTCCTTTGCAATTACAATCTAGTCTATTAAATAAACCCTAGCTAAATCAACAATTGCAATCCAACAGCAATGATGAAGAGGGGAGGAAGAAAACCTTCTTCAGTTTCTTCTTCTGGGCCTTCTTTCATCTCTCATGCATCTCCTTTTTCTTGGCTGTCCAAGTTCAAGCAGATGAGAATCAATTCAGAGCCAAATCCTGGAAAAATGAAGCACAAGGCAAAGCAGAACTCTCCATCTGTTGGTTCACCACGGTATTCTTGTGGGAATGAAGGTAGATTTTATAGAGGGGATGATGATGCTTTCTGGAGACCATCATTTGGTAAAGAGAGTCATGAAGATAAGAAAAGTAAAGATATTGATGACAAAGTCATTCCATCCTCAAGTTGCCCTACTGGTAGAAGGAATGCTAAGAAACATGAAAGAAGAGAAGGCACTCTTAAGTTCAATGAGAAGGATATTGGTCTAAGAAAAGAAAAAAAATTGCTGAATGATGGGAAGGTTTCACTGGAGATGGATGAGTACAACCGAGAAAAGGAATATGAATACTTAAGGAGGAGATTTGAGAGGAAAGCACAAGAAGTTTTGCAAGAGCAACTCTTGAAATTAGAAAGAGAAGCTGAGGAAGTTGAATTTGCATCAAGTAAAGCAGTAGAAAAAGATGTGCTGCAATTTGAATCACCTAGAACAATTTGTACACCAAGAACACATTCCTTCGTCTCTTCTGCATATTCAAAGAATTCTAGCCTTAGAAATATTGTAGAAGATCGAGTGTTTAGTACCCAGGGCTTTGAGAAAACTGACAGGCCATCTCAGAAGAAATTGAGTTCTGAGAGGCAGAATTTGAAACAAACTGAGGAGTTGAAGGTAAAGACTAACAAACAGAAGCAACCACTTCATGTCAGCAGAGAACTCCAGAGGAGGAAACCAAAGCACTCCAGGGTCAGAATATATTCTCCAAGGATGGCTTCCAAGGTTGAAATTTGCAAAATAAAGGCTCTAGAAGACACGAGGAAAGCAAAACTAAAGATGAAGAAAGAAAGGGAGGAAATTGTGGAGGAAACAGCAGGCTTAGATAGCTTTGCTGTGATTAAATGTTCATTAGATCCAAAGCAAGATTTCAGAGATTCAATGATTGAGATGATCACAGAGAAACAGATTAGCCAGCCAGAAGAAATGGAAGAGCTGTTAGCATGTTATCTGACTTTGAATGCTGATGAGTATCATGATCTCATCATCAAAGTATTCCGGCAGTTATGGTTTGACATGAGCCAAGATGGTTTGGGTATTAACAACTTCTGTCTACTTGATAGGCTTGAGTAGAAATTGTAAATACTTACTCTACAAACATTTGTTGTTCTTGTCATGCTTTAATTTTACTTGAAACTCAATATTATATCCACATCTTATGCGTAATTTCAAGATTAGTTGCATCAAGATTTCGACTAACTTCATGCTTCCAAATAACTACTAAGTTCTTTGTGCATGCATATGTGCATATATACCTAGTTTTTTACAATGAAATCATGATTATCTAGTAGATGTTTGGAATTTGGATGCTCTAAGCAATATACGTTGTCCAATATGCAACAATTTTTTTTAAGCTGGTTACTGGAAAAAGTCTAAAGCAATGGTGAGAAGAGAAACTTAAGGAGGAAATAAGGAATCTAAATGACAATATTAGGCAACAAAAGGTAATGCACATGCTGCTATTTACATCAACATGTTTGGATGTTTTGGGAAGATAGATCGGAAAGGAAAGAGAAGAGACGAAATGACTTTTTGTTTTTATTTTTTATTTTTTTGTCTATGGAAGAGTAACTTGAAAAGGAAGCGAATTGTAAAAAGTATACAAAATTTCCATGAATATTTAGTAAGTTAATATGAGGGCTAAGAAAATGTTGGTTGTCACGGGAACTAGGGGGACAGTTCCTCCCATCCCCTCTCCTCCCAGTCCTCTAGTCTCAACAAAGAAAAAGCTCTCTTCCTCTCCTCTCTCCTACCCATATCCAATTGGAAAATGATGTTCTTACATCATTTTCCATCTCACACTCATCTTGGATGAATGTGATTAAGTGAGAAAAAGTGATAAGAAAAAGTAAGTATGATAAATAGTATTGGGAGGAGTGTAAAAAGAGATGTACGCACTGTTTGTGGTAAGAAAATCAGATTTGTATCCAATTATCTGCTTTAAATGAGGTGGTGTGCCCTCCTCTGAAGGCACTCGGTGAATCATTGAAGCCTCTAATTTAGTATTTTAAGGGTTTTTGACCAATCTGTCTTCAGTGGCAAAGATATTTACCAAATTATCATCTTTTTGAAATTATTTATCCGAATGTCACCATGTTTGCCACGCTAGAATTTTTTAAAATTTTCTGTGCCACGTAGGATACGTTAATACGCCAGAACGCTTGGCGTATTCAACATGGATATGCCAAGCGTTCTGGCGTATCCACGTAGGATACGCCAAGCGTTCTGGCGTATCCTAAATTAACGTGTATCCTAAATTAACCCTTATAACTCCTCCTCCCCTCTCCCTCGCACGACAACTTTATTCATATATCAAATTTTCACATTCTTTCTAGATTTCACCTTCTCTAAACTCTCTCTTAAACTCTCTTGTGATTGTAACTTGTGAAAGAATTATATTTGTAAGTATTTCTATCATTAGATTATTATTATTGTTATATTTATTGCTGAATATTTTAATTGTTAGAATTATTGTTTATGTTTTTGAGCTATTATATTAATTATGTTTTATATATTTGTTTTATTTTTAGAATTATTATTTATGTTTTTGAGTTTTTATATTAATTGTGTATTGTATATTTATTTTATTATTAGAATTATTGTTTATGTTTTTTAGTTTCTATATTAATTATGTATTGTATATTTGTTTTATTGTTAGAATAATTGAGTATTATTATTTATTATTTTTATTATTATTGATTACTATTATTTATTTATTATTATTATTATTTGTTTTATTATTATTATTATTAATTGTGTATTTATTATATATGTTTTATTGTTATTTAGTAGGATTTTGGAATTTATTTGTATAAAATTGAATTATTTGTGTTGTTATTATTTAGAAATGTAAGATGACCAAATACCTTGTTGTTCTCATTTACTACAATGGGAGAACATATGAAGGTGAAGGTGGTCTAATGTACAAAGGTTCTCGTCTCAAGTCTATCATGATTCAACGTGATACGACTATTAAGTTTTTAAAAAAGAGAATTCATTTAAAATTAAGGCTCCAAGAAAATTAAGTTATGTCCAATGTTGTGTACAGATTTCCACAATGGAGTAATGTTCTAAGATGGATAGTTCTTCCATTAGAAAATGATAAAGACGTTGCTTGCATGATTGATTGCTTTGATCATCATTCTAACTTAACTTCTATGGAGTTGTTTGTCGAGACAGAAACAAGTAAACATAATGAGCATGTTGAAGCTCCTTCTGAAACAGGGTTACAAGTTGGTCCTTCTAATCTTACTGAATCATCGTATCCTATCAACACTCAATTCTCCATGACACATGCTCTTGTCCTAGTACAATCTCAAGAAGTTGGTACGTCTATAATGCCTGAAGGGAGCTCATTTAGGTTGGACCTTGAAACCAATAACCCGCTTATGACAGATGCATTATCTGACACAAGGGATGACGAATGGGAGATGCCTGAGGGTGAAGATATAAACACTGACTTAGAAGAAGATCAATCTGGCCCTGAACTAAATATGCAACAACTAGTTCCTCCATTGGTAGTTGCTCCTGAATCTACGTATGTGTCTCCATGCCCTCAGTTTTATGAAATCAATTGGGATGTGCTGAGTACACCTGATAATCTGCCTGAATTAGATTCTTGTGGTATTTGGAGTACAGATGAAGAATTATATGTCGGGTTACAATTTTCTTTTAAAGATGTTGTCAATTTGACCCTAAAACATTATTCTATTATTAGACAACATAATTACAAGATTGATAATTTTGATACACAATGGCTAACTGTTAAGTGTCTTAGAGCTACTGATAGTTGTAATTGGAGGGTCAAAGTCATTCTAAGCAAGAAATCAAACATGTGAAAAATTAGAAAATATAATGGATCTCACAACTGTGTCAACCCAGCCATGTTACAAGATCATCAGAAGTTAGACTCTCGTATGATCTGTTCTTGCATTCTGGAGATGGTTAAGCAAAAACCCGATGTACCTGTATGCTTAATTATTGAAAGAGTTCGATGTCAATTCGGACATGACATGTCCTATCGAAAAGCTTGGAAGGCAAAACAAATTGCTATTGTGAAGGTATTTGGAGACTGGGATAAATCTTATACAGTATTGCCTAGATGGTTACTTACCATGTAAAGAGACATGTCAGGCACAGTGGTGGAGTTGCAAACCATTGATTATGTCAAGGCCAATAGAGTTAACCGTTCAAAACTTGTATTTCATCGCTTGTTTTAGACATTCAAACCATGTGTTGTTGGATTCCAATACTGCAAGCTCATTATTCAGATTGATGACACTCATTTGTATGGTAAATATCGTCATAAACTATTAATTGCAACAACACATGATAGCGATAGAAAACCTCTGCCAATTGCATTTGTCATTGTTGAAGGGGAAATAAAGGATGCTTGAAGTTGGTTTTTAGTCTTGATTCAAACACATGTCACACAACAACAGGGCATGTGCTTAATATCTGATCGACATCAATGCATCATACAGTCAATAGCGAATCCACATCTCTGATGACAGTCACCGCATGCACATCATGTTTTTTGCATTCGGCATATTAGTAGCAATTTTAACAATGTCTTTCGTAATCTGACCCTAAAGAAATATCTGATTAACACAAGTAGTTAAACATTTCACATTATTTTTGAGTTTACTATACTAGTTATTAAACTATAATTTAGTTGCTAACACCAACTCATTCAATATTTTAATATCAGGATATGAACCAATGGCATACAAATTTAAGGTTAGGTTGAAAAAGTTGACCGCTACTCTCGAAATGGCAAATTGGATTAATTTGATTCTAAAAGAACAATGGAGTTTAACATATGATGGTGGCCACATATTTGGTCATATGACAACGAACTTATCTGAGTGTATGAATGGAGTGTTGAAAGGTAGCAGAAACCTACCAACAACGGCACTTGTTCAGATGACATATTACAAATTGGTATAGTACTTTATTAATCGAATGGATGACACAAACAATAAACTTGTTGATGGGGCAGATTGGTCTGATGATTTTATGAAAAGCTGGAATGTCAATGTGCTCAAGGCAAGCTCTCACCAAGTCCGTCAATTTGATATACAGTCAACTAAATTTTTGGTCAAAGAGGCATTCAACCCTATAACACAGCAGGGTAGAGTTAAATATTCCCTAAACCTTCAAGAAGGTATGTGTGACTGTGGCCTATTTTAAGCATTGCATTTCCCGTGCTCTCATGCAATAGCAGTATGTTCTTCCAAGAGACTTGACGCTTTTCAATATGTGCATAGTATTTATAAAATGCATACTTTGTACAAGGTGTATGAAGTTAATTGGGGCATCATTAAGGATGAACCATGGTGGCCACCAGCTCCGGCGATTACATTGGTACCCGATCGTCAATTGCTTCGATCTAAAGGTCGACCCAAATCAGTTCGACTTAGAAATGAGATGGATTGACCCTTACCAAGACTGAGACAAAGATGTAAAAAAAATGTGGTGAATCTGGACATAACTCTCGTAGTTGTCGTTGTGGTGGATCAACTTCTTTGGGGAATGACCAAGCAGGGCCATCTACTTGACTAGGACATGATTTAATACCCATTATATTGTAATGGATGACTATCAATATGTAACTGAAGATTTTCAGTGTATAATTTGATAATCTACGTGATTATTTTTTATTAATATCATTTTGATATTGTGTTTTTACCGGTATCTATTATTTATACTTGATACACTCATGTTTAATATGTATATTCGATTCTATAGTATGTTTTATTATTTAAAAACTTACCTAATGTTCTTGTCTGTTGCCTGATTACAGCGTGAGATATGACATTCCACTTGTGCCCAGGCCCAGAGGACCTATCAGTACTGGAGTTGTAAGAGTTTCATGTTTCACAACATATATGGCAAGGAAGAGCAGATCGTCATCTGCGTGTCAGACGTGCCCATAAATTCATACATATGGAGTTTCGTGAGAGTTGCCCATATGGGATATTGCACCATCGATCACTCCCTCATTACGATATTGGTTAAGAGATGGCGCCCCGATACACACACATTCCATATGCCTACTGAAGAGTGTACCATCACATTGGAGGACATAGGTATTATCTCGGAACTTCCCATTGACGGCGATGTAGTTACTGGCCGTACATCCCGTCGAGATTGGATGTAACTATGTCAGACCTTATTAGGATTGCAGCCACCTGAGTCACACGTATCAGGTGGACGTATTGATATGTCGTGGCTCTGGAGCGCATTCCGTAGATGACTTACCCAGGCTGACGGAGCTGATTACGTGATGTAGTGTGCACGGGCGTATATACTTCGATTGATCGAGGAATTGTTATTTCCTGACCATTCTAGTATACACGTGCACATGATGTTCCTTCCTCTGTTAGAAGACTTTACCGCTACTGGGAGATACAACTGGAGATCTACGATCTTGGCCTATTTGTATAGAGAGCTGCGAAAGGCCACAGACTACAGCGTGCATGAGATTGGAGGTGCTTGCATACTGTTGTAGTATTAGGCATGACACAGATTTCCACCCCTTATCCCTACACTTGTAGATGATACTGATCCTGTCTTTGTAGCTGCATATGTTGCTGCCCGTGGTCCTCTACGTCCACTGGAATTTCGGTGAGTTTCTCAACATATCTGTACATTAGTTTGTTATATATACTACTTGTGTTGACATCATATGACCTTGACATATATATAGGTGGCATAAACATAAAGTGTTGACTGAAACCCCAATGGGGGTGCTTCCGTATTACCGTCGGTTCTTTAATCAAATGAAAAGTGATGAGGTCAGTATTTGTTTACATTGATTTAAATAAGTTAATTTGTCTTGCTTTCTAATTCTTTATACAATTGTGATTGCAGATAACATGACGACCATATATGGATGAGATTGTGGCTTCACCGCTAGTATTCTGTGTCGCTGGTAGAGACACTATTCTGACAGTGGTTCCACTTATCTTTTTCCATATTATTGAGTGGCACCAACCAGACAAGGTGATGCGTCAGTTTGGTCTAGACCAACCAATACCATGGAGACCACACCAACCTGACAAGTTACACTAGATTACATTAGCTGAACGACACGACGAAGATTGGCGAGCCACACACCTTGCACACATAGTCATCTGGGATAGTCGGAGGGAACAGTGTGTTATTGGTTGGCCTTTGGAAGCTCTCCTTACTGCGCAGTCTGAGTATATGTGCTAGTACAAATGGATTACCAGGCGTTGGATTTTTCGAACTGGTGCATCCATTGGGTTTGTGGTAAGCTTTTTACTAATATGTAGTATTTGTTTTGTGCATTTTGTATTTTGTATTGATAATAACGTGTTATATCTGTATCTTAAGCTGACATTGCAGAGAACGTCCATGCGTTGGCCAGGAACCCTAGTTCGGGATCTAGTATGGCTAGCCTTCAACAGTCCATGGAGGACATCTTATATTCAGTGAGTAAGCATGATCGCATCACATTGGATCACCTTCATCCAGCTCCTCCT
Source organism: Ormosia emarginata (assembly GCA_029884605.1). Taxonomy (NCBI): domain Eukaryota; kingdom Viridiplantae; phylum Streptophyta; class Magnoliopsida; order Fabales; family Fabaceae; genus Ormosia; species Ormosia emarginata. Next base: position 9,050,572 of record JAQQTP010000054.1, on the reverse strand, counting down.
GCAGATGAGATTCCCGGACCATCCGAGCAATCTGATGAGCAGAGGTTGTGCTGTAAACGGAGATGGTTAGCGAGTACTCGATCACGACTACGACTTCTAGATAACTTTGGTTCTTCTGTTGTGCCTAGTACTCAGCCACTGTCCACTTCTACTGTTACTTACCCACTATCTCTGCCACCACCTCCATCGTACCCGACATATTCAGGTTATCCACCATTTATAGCATACCCACCACCTACTTATATTTACCCATTATATCCTTATACCTTTACCCTTACATCGTCATTTTCATATCCACCGTATATGGATTACCCACCATATCCTCACCCATCACAGTCAGGACCTTCTTCTGATCCCCCTCACAAACCACCACATTCTGACCCTGACCCTTCTTAATGATGTATATGTACTACATTTTATTATATTTGCTTAATTTGGGATGATTATATGTATATATACCAGATTTTTCTGTTATACTTATGCATCTTATACGTGTTTTGTTGATATGGAATTCAATATATATAAATATGTTTCATTATACAGGATGAAATATTTTTGAGAACGTCTAATTTTTAGGAAAAATTTTGTCAAATTTTTTATAGAATCAGAATGTTTAAACTATTAAAGTTAATTGATTTTGTTAGGCTCGCTTGGCTGGTATTCTAGCCCATTAATTTAAAGTGTAAAACTTGATTATAATATATTAGGGTGCTCACTGCTAGATTTGGTTAAGTTTAACTTCATAATTTCATAAACTCAATTTTCTAAACATGGGCTCGCCTTAGATTTAATTTAGTCGAAAATTTTAACTTAAGCATACTAAGCATAATTTGGGGGTTAAATAACTTATTTTTCACGTCAATAGAACTCACACGGCCGTGTGAAAATAGGACACAGTCGCTTGATCATAAAATCACGTATCTAGATGAGATATGACAATGTGATCAAGAGACACGACGTGTCTCAAAGTCTGAAGCTTTACTTGAGTTACTATGTCATAACGGGTCGGCCTAGCCCATTCGGGTCAGTCCAGTCCATTCGGGTCAGCCCAGTCCATTCGGGTCAGCCCAGTCCATTCGGGGTCAAGCCATTTTTGAGTCAGCCCATTCGGGTAATGTAAGTTTCGGGCTGAAATTTTCCTAATCCAGCCCAGCCCATTTAGTCTTATGTAGTGTTAAAAAAGTGAGCTGGTCAGGCCCATTCTGGCTCAACCCATTTGGGTCATGTAAGTTTCGAGCTAGCATTTTGCTAGCCCAACTCATCCATTTTATCGAGTTATTCGGGCGGACCCATCGGACTTGACCCATTTTGACACAACAGGCCACGTGTGTTGGATTCGTCAATACGCGTGGCGTATCCAAAATGGATACGTCAGAACACTTGGCGTATTCTACATGGATACGCCGAAACGCAAGGCATATCTATGTGAAAAACATCAAGTGTTCTGACGCATACTACGTGGTACAGACAATTTTAAAAAATTTTAACGTGACAAAAAAGATGACATTCGAATAAATAGTTTCAAAAAGATGATAATATAGTAAATATCTTTATCACTAAGGATAAATTGGTCAAAAACCCAATATTTTAAATAGCATTCCTTTTTTACTGTTCATAAAGTTGTGACTTGTGAATTTCACCTGACATATTGAATATTAAGGGATAAATAATGATACAATCCACAATAAAAATATTATATATGGCCTTTATCATAACCTACAATATGGGGAAATTAGAAGATTGAAGGGTGCCTCAATACATAATTTTATATCCATACCTAGATTCTGCATCATATTCTCTGGCAGATGCAAGACCCGTCACCTAATTGCTCTCAAGTCAGGCATTTATGCGACAGCTACACAATGCCAAATTAGTTAATTAACAGTCACAAGTTACATCTAAGACCAAAGAAATTCTAGAAGATGGTTACTTGAGATAACTGCTAAAAAGCAGAAGCAATAAAGTTCCCTTGCCTTCTAGGGACTCAAATAGTGCCATCCACTTTTACAATGCTGCAAGCAGGCTTTGTGCTCAGCAACTTAATATTTTGAGTTACACCTTTGACATATACATACTGATAGCAGCACAGAAACAGAACTAGCTCCATGATACTGTGCAAGAACTTCTGGCATATGTCTACAATTCAATAATTTTTGGAACCAACTAATCCCTAAATCATTAGAGCTTTCTCTGTAGCACTGTTTTCATGAATCCCCGATACCCCATAGCCTTACTAGCTATCCTACAAAATGGGCATTCCTTTTGGGCATATCATTAAATATTTAGCGTGCGTGCATCCTGGAAATTCTTACTGAAAACACTGATAGTCTAATTCTAATAACCAAAGACATAATACACTAATAAGAGTCTCTTTCAGAATCTCGTGATGCGTTTATAGAGGTAATGTCATTTACAATAGGGATGTTACCAATGAGCCACATGCTACAAAAGTATAAAACTTAGGTTATATTAGAGAGTTTTAAAGTAAATGGAAATAGTGACTTGTGATGGAATAGAATGGAAAGATAATACATGGAATGGAAGAGAACATATTATTCTATTGTTTGATAGGTAATTTAATAAGTTAATGAGAGAGGATAGTAAAATATTCAAATCATTCATTTATGGACTTCCAAATTGGTAGGACAAAAAATAAAAGTTTTAAGTGACAATTGAGAGATTTTTTGACTTTTCTTTATCATTCAAATGTCTCCTTTAAAATAACTCTCAAATACACTATTGTTAAATCTTATCATGTCATTCTTTGTTACTAAATCCTTTATCATCCTGCCAAATATACCCTTAATTCCAATGAGTATCAGGATGTGCATTCCTTTTAAATTTTCATATCAATTTTACATCAGTTAATTATTTATAAATTTTTTGTTAACATGAAATATTTGATTAATAAATTAGTTAACAATTACCACATCATGGTAATTGATTATTGATCAGTTAATTAAACAATACACGTTAACAAAAATTTGTATATTGCTAAGTGTAAAACTAGGGTGAAAATTCTTGTGTGCAAATCATCATTTTCCATGGCCCATAAGCCACAAATATATATCCATTTCAATTGATCTTCTCTTTTTTTAAGTACTTTTAGACACTCACGTTAGTTTTAATTTTTTTATATATATATAAAAGTTTAGGTCAAGGTAGCTGTCTTAACGTTAGTTTTGATTTTACCAAGTACTTTACTAATCCAATGTGACTATCTCAATACAAAAATATTGTTATTTGGTTATAAAAAATTAATATTCCTTATAAAAATGTAGTGTTTTAAAAATCGAATTGAACTAGTTGAACTAGTTTGATTATAAACCAGTCATATTTTCAGTTTAAATAATATTCAGTTCAACTACAATTAAACTACAAATTATCTAGTTAAATTAATCGAATCATTATCCAAATATTTCGTCAATTTAATCTCCAATTCGATTTTTAGAACATTATAAAAATGTAACATGAAATTGAAAAACATGTAATAATTTAAACAACCAATTTTTATAGTTTCAAATCACGAAAAATCAGCATTGAGAGATATCACATAACATGATTAAAAAATAAAAAATAGAGATATCACAAAACGCTAAGAATGCTAGAAAATAATAGGAAAAGATAATTATATATCACTTTTTTAGTTATGTATGTATTATTTATATTATTTTTAAGAGATATGATTAAATTAAAAAAGTGATAAAAAATATGTATAATAAATAATATTAAATAAAATATAAAATATATATATATATATATTATTTAATATAAAAATATAAAAATTTAAAATAATATCAGTACACCAAGCATGACCTATAATCAAACAAAATAAGTTTTTGCACACAATAAAATGCTTATTATTAAAATTTGTAGAATACGTTTGGAACCAATAAAGAACCAGTGGTACTCGTCAATCACGAGACTATGGTCTCGCCACGAGACTCGTCAATCACCACTATGATCTCGCCACGCCATCTTCCACTATGGTCAAAGTCTTGGATTAAATTTAGCCTTTGACTGGGTCACATCCATTACTTTGACCAATCCGTTCAATTGTTGTGAAAGTGACTGGATTACAACTTCTGAGCAACTTCTAATTTTTTGGTACAACTTGCAAGCAAAAGCATTTTAATGATTTTTTTTTACTGATTTCATTTAATTTTTTTATTTTATTTAGAGACTTTGTAGAAGTGTACCCAAAATGAGAAAATAGACTTTGTAGAAGTAAAAAAGAAAGAAAGTGAAAAAGAAGAGAACGATTTTTTTTTTATAAGAAGAAGAGAACGATTTAATCCTATATAATCTAGCAAACTACAATACCATAATAAAGCTATAATCTTCGTCAGCAGGTGCACCAACATTAAGAAATGTTGGACTCACTATCAATTTTATATTATGAATTGTGAACATTTTAAAGTTATTGGACAAAGAAGAAAATCTATGCGGTAGGACTTTCGTCTAATGATGTCATAGCAATGCAGCGTACCCTTTTGAAGTGTCCAATTGGGCATTTTGCTTGCAAAAGTCCTACAAGGCTTCGACATCCTCTCATTATGAGGAAATCCATTGTAAGAAAATAAAAACCACAAGTTAATTGATTACGAAAAATGATTAGTAATATATTTTTTTACACACATTTTTTAATATTTATTTTATTATTAATTCACTTTATATACTTAAAATAATTATTAAAAGAGAGATATTAACAATATTTATTTTTAAATTAATAATAAAACAAATGTTAAAAAATACTTAAAAAAATATTACTAACATTTCTTATTTTTTATTTTTATTTTAAAAATAAAGGTGAAAATTTTAAAGAGATTTATATGAAAAATTTATAATTCCTTTTTTTAAAAAAAAAAAAAAAACCCACTTCCCCACTCATCTTAAGAGGTAGTTAAAAGGAAATCCAACCACGGATCAAAAGAAATCCAACCACGAAAAAGATAAAATGTATTCCCTTGGTTGGGAACTTTTTAAAACGAGAAAAAAAAAAAAAGATTATAGTGTAACCTTTCAAAACCCCCAGCTATTCATTTTTATGACCATTCAAAGTTCCTCCAATTTTGTCTCTTTTACTTACCAGGAAAAAAATGTTCCTCCAATTTGCAAAATTTTTATAAGATTTTAAATATCCAAATAAGGTGATGAAATTTACTAAACCTATATCCTCTTTTGTTTTGATTCCTTCCTCTCCCTTCTCTTCCCAACTCCCAAACATACCCTTACAGCAATCATCCCCATGTATTCCCAGTGGCACAGGCCACTAGGTAACTAGGTTTTCAAACAGCACATCATGGTTTTATCACAGCCTTGGGTATTTTGCTGCAGGCCCTTGTGAACTCTGTAGAAAGTGTCCTGTAATAACATTGACAAACTGGTCAGAGAACTGTTTCAGATTCCATTTGACACCAAGGTGAATAACAGCCACATCAGAATAGTCAAGGTAGATGCTGACAATAGTTTGCAAAGAATTAAACCAAAAACTAATTGTATACACGCTATGGATCCCTTCTCCTTCTGTCATCCCTAGATACAGGGATACTAACACTCATTTAAGCTCAGATTTATCTTTCACAGCGTTGAAATGGAGCCCATACAATGCTTCTATGATATCAACCAGGATTCACAAATCACAAACAACCATTTCAGATATATACACATGCCTGAAATACCTCACGTACAAATCAATATAAATTGCATGTTTTCAAGTTAATCAGCAACTTAAATTCATAAGTTTGTAATGCAAATCAGAATTTTTTTTCTATTATTTTTACCCTGGTCTATCTTCTATTCTTCTCCTTTCTACAAACTTAACTTGAACTTAAAGACAAATTGCTAAATGCAGCAGCCAGCAGTAAAATTAGGAGTCCACTAAGAAATTAGGTGCATAACATGCCATGATTGCCATCACATGCATAGTATAGCAGAAAGTTTCAAGCCAAAAATAGTAACGTAATTGATTGTGTTCTCAATCATTAAAATCGAAAGGAAGGCCAGAAACATTAAAATTGAATAATCACAGGTCTATAGAATCAACAATGGCAATAATCACAGAAAAAACACAGAAATTTATTGAAATGGCTAATTTGTGCACAGAAAAGTAAAACGAGTGGATGAGGTGTTCTCTAGATTCAGTAAATAATTAAATGGACTATAATCTAACAAAAATTTATTTAAAAACAGGAATTTGAGAAAAATAATTTGCATAGCAGGATGTAGATCACAAGTACCTTACATCCATGACCTACCAGTTAACTGTTTCCCCCTCCTTCATATGTAAAATAAAGTATCCATAATCTCTGGTGTGTGTGTGTGTGTGTGTGTGAGAGAGAGAGAGAGAGAGAGAATGTGCATTAATCTTCCATGTTCCTCATTATATTAAAGGCATTAGGCATACATGCAAAGCATTACTTTCAAACAGCTTTAACTAACCAAAGCATTACTTCTGTCTATTGAAATTTTGATTTTCAATGTATACAAACAAGTTTCCCTAGCCAGTGTCCATCTAAGTTAAAGCTACAATTCAGTAATCAGCATCTTCTAAGACTTCCAACATAAGTCAGAAACCCAAGTACAAGAAATGTAATATAGACTAGAAGTTAATTTCACATCATGGTTGGACATCACCATTCTAGCTTGAATTTCTGTCCTTGCACCTTGTACTCACTCGTCTGTGGTCAGCCTCACACTATATGTAGTTTTTGTGTGTTGTAATAATATAGTGGGATTGACAAAAAGATGTAAAAGCCTGTGAAAATTATTGAATGAAGAAAATAGAACTAGAAGTACAAACTCACAATATCTTGTATTTCCCAATATGAAAAATCCTAGTTTCCAGAAATCTCTTGTTTAAATGTAATACTCTCAAGTCTCAATAAATTCATTAATCAACAGTCCTGTGAAAATTATTGAATGAAGAAAATAAAACTAGAACTACATACTCAAAATATCTTGTATTTCCCAATGTGAAAAATCCTAGATTCCAGTAATCTCTTGTTTAAATGTAATACTCTCGAGCCTAGTTTCCACTTAAATGTAATACTCTCAAGTCTCAATAAATTCATTAATTAACTGTTCTTTCCATTCTTATTAGCAAACCAGCACAGCCATGCATAATCTCAAAAACTATCAGTGTTCATAGTGAAAACAAGGGATAAGAACTACCACTTCTCAACCTTAATCCAAAACAACAGGGATTTACTACATTTCCTCCTTCACAAGTAGTAGGATCTAGAGTGTGTATTCTTTTTCTCAATTCTCACTAATCTTATTTACAGCTAATTTCATCCATTACACGCCTCACAGAACTGCCATTATAGAACACTTTCAACTGTCAATATTAGGCCTTTTTCCTCTATGGGGCATCTGTAATTCTAGATCACAATTGAAAAAAACCAATCTTTCACTCTTGATATAGGCTATCTCCCTGCAGGTGATGGCAACAGAGGGTATCTGCAGGTGGCTATGGCAAAGTAACATAAAGAAGGGATCAAAGGGGGGTAAAAAACACCAAAGTGCAGAAAAGCAAACCACACTTCAGCACAGGTTTTGACATAGTATAACTAAAAGAGACTAGTGAGCAGCATAATAATTGACTAAAGTCACTAGAATATGTATTTATAGCAGAGCAAACCATGGATACCTACATTTATTACATGTATTTGTGGGGCATCTCAAGCTTGAAGTAATAATCAATTCCCACAAAGTTTTCTTTGCTTGACTAAGAATGCTCCATCTGTTCTGGAAGGTTATTTACACTCCTCATGTTCCACCAAAATTTGCCATGGTCACTAGGTTTTCCTTCATTCTTTCTGCCATCAGAATCCTTTCTTTCTGACTGTGCTTCCTGTGTTTCTGATGAACCAGGATTCTCTGTCAAGAATTGTTCCCAGAATACGTCATTAACACCAGTAGCCACAGGGGTTGTTCCCACAGGTTGTTCTTTTGATGCAACAAGATCAGGAACGGCAGCTACAGCTGGCTCAGAGTTCATGTCGATTCCGGATGACTTAGGCTGAACTTCAACATCTAGTTGCACACTAGATATAGCTGGACTATCAGCACAACTTGTAGATTCATCAAAATTTGAATGACTTTGAACAAAGGTGTCACCAATATCATGCGCAATATTCTCCCAAAACACCATGGAGGACTCGAGCCGATCCAATCGCTCCATGTTTAATGTGAAAACAGAAGTACTCTCTGCATTTTCTCTAGGTAATACTTGGGAAGTTTCCATCGGATCTTCAATACTAGCTTCATCACTAAAGTGACCACTTCTCGGCAACCTTCGTTTTCTATCCATGTTTTCTGTCAGCGGCAAGAGATTTAAGGCAATCCCAGGTTTCTGCAACACTTGAGAAACAGAAGAGAGCATACTTTGTTGCTTGTTGTCCAACTTTTCCAAACGATCCTTTGAGCAATGTATTTGTACCTCACACATTTGCCACTCCTGTTCATGTCTCTGTAACTCCAGAAGAAGTTGTTCTTTATCATGTTTAAGCTTCTCTATCTCATCTTTCAAACTCTGCCGTTCTGATTCCGTTAGTGGAGTAGCCCCTTGTCCTTGGAGATTCTGCAAAGAATGGCTATGAACCGGTTTGCGCCTATGGATATTCTTCAAAAGATGGGGTTGACCTCTTACAAAATCATCATTTGCAAATTCCCATTGTTCAGGGTCAATCTTTCTAAAGCCCTGATCAAACAGAAACCATGACACAGCTCAAGCAATCAAAACCAGAACGGTAAATCAAATACAAAACAAAAATTAGTCAAATCCAAGAACATGAAAGAGATTGAATTTGCTTACATAAGTGTTGAGCTGTCTGATGAAACTTGAGAAGTTATTGTGCTTAAAGAATCTGGGTAACAAATCCCTTGCAAATTCAGGTGGATTCCAAACAATGAAACTTTTGTTGTTGGTGGCACTCCAGGAAACAATAGAATTAGTGGAAGGGTCATCCACCATCTCATAAGTCTTGGTGAGGAAAGGTGGCAAGGAACTGGAACTGCCCTGAGCTTCATCCATCACGCAAGCTCCAACCCCACAGACAAATCTCAAAACAAAGTGAATCCTCCAACACCCTTTTGTATATTGTGCCGTCCCAGAAAAACCCTTTCGCTTGTTTCTCAAATCTAACCTACACAAAACAATAAAAAACCTTCCTTTTTTCTCCCCCTTTTGCTTTCTAGCTAGGCTCTATCAATCCCAGTTAATGTCAATCAATGATTCCCAAATAAAGGAGACCCCTTTTTCCAATTCAATCCAAAAACCCTCCTGCAAGCAAATCTCACACGCTTACCTCCACTCCACCAGCTGGCGTTGAATCGAACCCCAAAGGTGAAACCTTTTGTAGATTCAAATGCTCAAACACCAAAGCTGAGAGTGGAACCAGCATAGCATACCCACAGAAAAGTTTGTCAGCTTCTGCTCCAAAAATGCAAAGTTCATTTTTCTGTCCATATTATTTGCCAAAAGCTCAAATGATTCTGGCCAGTTTTTCAACAGTATGAATGGATTGAATTTTCCAAAGAAAATGGAATATTTTTTTAATTCATAAAAACAAATAAACTTGCTGGTCAAGTAACAATAATTGGGGATTTAATTTTTAAATTAAAAAAAAAAAAGAAAACATTAAAATAAAGTAAATGACCGTTTTGATTTGATGAAGAAAGGGGGCTGAGAAGTTGAAGTTGCGGGGAAAAAAGGGTTATTTTGGTTTCTTGGTGAATCGAATTTTTGGGATCCTTCCTAGTAATGGGGTAGACAATTTTGAATTCTCTTCTTAAGTTGATTTCTTTTTTTGTGGGCTTATTTATTCTGGTTGATTTTATTTGGAAGAAGAATAAGAATAAAAAAAGAATTGCACAAAAATATAATGATTAAAAAAAAAAACAAAAACAACATTCAAGAGCCTTTGACTCTTTGACCATAGAAATTTCATTGCTTTGACCTCACGAATGGATTGAAATTTCATGAATGACTACGATATCAAGTCTTAATTTAATTCTTACGATCTGTATTAAATATGATATAATAAGTTAATATAATATATTATAATTTTATTAGTTAATGTAAATATTTTATTATATAAATTTATTTATTAATTTTTTAATATATTAAAATAATAAATAAATTAATTAAATTTTGATATGTGAGATTAAATTTGATTGAATTTTAATGTATAAATTATTATATTAAAAAATTATTATAATTTTAAATATCTTGATATTTTTAATAATTATGTATTAGATCTTATACTATTAAATTTTATCATATCATTTATATTAAATGGACCCTTAATTCTAAAAACTTCTTTGAATTTGTCCTAATCTTGCAATACTTTTCTTTTTAAAAAAAAATTCAAGACACTGTTTAAAAAATATTAAATATTAAATAAAAAATAAAACACTTACTACATTAAAAATGCAAAACATTTTTAATATTCTTTATTTAAATAATAAAAATATTTAATAGTTGTAAAAAAGAGAAATATTTAATAGTATGTATTAAATATTCCTTAATCAATACTATCAAGAATAAAGAAAGACTCTCCTAATTTCAAGATTAAGCAAACTATCAAGAAAACAATTTACGCTAAAATTACATATGTTTATTAATGTAAGATCCTTAAACTCAAATCTCATTAGCTCCTACAATACTTTCCTAATAAGGGGTCTTTCATTCGATTGACTAATTTCTTTATTCCATTTTTCCACAAATGATACGCTATGAGTTCGTTATAATTATTATTTGGAGCACATGCAGCTTTTTATATTAGATAGACTTTTTTTTTTTTGAAGAAAAATTATAATAGATAGAATTTGGAGTATTATTCTATTACTCTTTTTTTTTCTTGAGTTTAGTATTTACAGTGAATTAATAAGTATTTTATTAACATTTTTTATATTTAATATACTTTTATATATTTATTATAAAAATTAAATAATAAATTATTTCATAACTCATCATGAATAATAAACTAATAAGGATATTACAAAAGATAAATGAAGATAGTAAACAATTTTAACTTCCTGAGATAAAGATGTAAATTCAAATATTAAGAAAATAATTTTTGTATAGAGATCATGTAGTTCTTGTATCCTCGCAAGTTCAAATAAATTGAACTTATAAAGATACTTCGTGATCTTAAAAAAAAAAAAACCCACTTCCCCATGCTTTGGTACACTAATCCATCAAAATTAAGAGAAAAACCATTAGATATGAGCATGAGTAAAAAAATTAGCCACAGCATTTTAATCATGATCCATTCATTAAATTTGTTATTATTCATGTAGATGTAGTATTATGGTACGAAACAATTGATTGAAAGATGATTGCCACTATAAAGCATATGCAATGTATATGCTCCCATTATTTGCCTTATGATTTTTTTTTTTCGGTACATTGATTCATTTTATTTTTATGATATGATTGTCATGATATATGGAGATAAGATATTGGCTTTGTCCTCAAAAGACCACTACAAAGTGAAGGAGAAAAAATAGAAATGTTATTGTGATTATAAAATAACGGAAGAAGTTTTTTTTTTTTTTATGTAACCGAAGAAGTTAATTAGTTTTTACTTTAATTGACATCAATATAAATTTTTAAGACCTAGTGTGTTGAAGATGTTATTGATTTTTTATAGATTATTTTTTCTATATAAATGCTTGCATCTCTAATGGAAAAAAAAAAAAGAGTAAGAATATATTTATTGTAAGTTAACATGAATTGATGTACTTAGCGTCATCTTTTGTTTAAGACAATTGCATGGTTCAAGTTTGAATTTAGAATCTCTTATTAATAAACTATTTATAAATTTTATCTAAATACTTGTTGAGTTTAGAGTCTTCTTCCAAACTAGTATAACTATTTTCTTATCGTAAATTTCTTAATAAAAGTAATCATATCTACTGTGAGAAAAATGAAAAGGAAATGAAAAGTGAGAATGGTAATAAAATAAAGTATACTTTACATAAGAGCATTGACTCTGCTTGATTGGGTGGATGTAATGAGGGCTCAATAATACACATAAATATAGTCTCTCTACCTCCTTCCTGTCTTTATCTCGTAGTTAACTGGTTTTGTTTTTATTGCTTATCATTATTATTGTTATTTCGGCTTAAGTTACTTGTTATCTTTGGGTGAGCATGACATTTGGGCAGTAGTGGCTGTAGCAGGATTCAAGGGATCTGTTCCCTCCATTTTTTTATGGATCATCGAATATTATATATACTATATAAATTTATAAGGGAAAGAGTTTTCCTACGTTATGCAGAGAGAGAAACAGAAAAGCTCCTTTGGTCAAAAGAAGTGAACGCGTGGCTTGAATCTATCTGGTTTGGTAAATTGAATGATTGAGAAGAAGAACTATGATGGTCTATGATTTGAATTTTGTTATGATTATTTGATAGAGTAACTAACACAGAAGGGAGGTCAAGTTTGTGATTTGAATGATACCGGGAGGAAGTGCTTACTTTCAGCCTCGGTTTTATTTTGCTTTCTGGTCATTTGATGGAATTAAATTTATATGTAATTAAGATTAAACTAGAAGTAAATCTGGAGTGCAGATATATAGCTATAAGAAAAAGAGTATATATATATATATATATATATATCCCAGGTGTTTTTATTTATCTGCTATTTGTCACAACATCAGTTGTGGAAATACTTCAGCAGCATTTAGCTTTTAACTCATTCATGTTCTTTATTAAGTTTAAGCATTCTTAGAATATTAAACTGATGCCTTATTTCTCTTTATAATAATACTAATAATTCAAGTAATTCGTAGATTGAGCACTAGTTTAAGAATCCTTCATTTGGGATTAACTTGGTTCCAAGTTTCGAACATCTTACATCTTTATTGTAAATGTATCCCTTTGCTAAAGGTATATCTTTGTGTGTGGTATTCTTTGACTTTGGAATCTGATTAGTTCTAAATTTTCAACACTCCTGTAACCAGTCTTGGGTAAAAGAAGTGTGTCTTCGACTTTTATTACTTCTTCTGTATCTAAATAATAGTCATTTAAGATTTAAATATATTAATTAAAAAATTCATTAAATAACCGTAATTTTAGAAAGAAAAGCTAATATTTGACAAAATTATTCTTAAATTTCTCTTGACAAAAATATAATGTGTTATTGAAGATAACAATAAATAAAGATAAAATTTTAAATAAATAATAAATATTTTCTTAATTTTTAAAAAGTGATAAGTAATTTGAAACAAACTGAATGAGTTTTAAAAGGTGATTAGTATTTAGGAACGGAGAGAGAGTAGTTTATTTAGTTAATGTTATTTAGACTCTACGCACTTAGTTTGTTTTATTGGTGGCTAAATTTCAATTTATGAATAAATCAAATTTTGTACATTTTTTTTACAAAATTATGCAAGAATAAATTCCAAATTCATTTTCATTTTTGGAAAAATTATTTTGCCTTCATTTCTAATGGAGCCTTTGCAAGTCATTGATATATATATATTTTTTAAAAGAAAAAAACTCAATGCCATAACTGTGTTAATGAAAGAAACACAATTTTTATTTATGTTATTAATGCAATAAATTATCTCAAGACTAGAAGCACAAAAGACGACACTTTTTTTAAAAGTTTAAATTCTTGAAAATAACATTACTAGTTTTTTTAACTCAACTCATATGCTTAATAGATTTGCAAAATAAAATGAGTAAAAAATGATGATGTATTATGTTTGTCTATATACTATCATTATTTGACCTATTCCCCCCCCCTCTCATTTAACTAGAACATCTTCAATTATAAATAATTCCTCACAAGAGTTGCTAAAGTGCTACTAATCTACTAAAAAATTATAAAGGAAAATGGAATTTACTTCTCTTTCCTATCTTTTCTTTTCTTTCTTTCTTTTTTTCAGTTTTTGCCTCTAATTTACTGAAAGAACTTAAGGAATTAAAGGATGGATGTTCTATACTTCTATTACCTAAATTTCTTCTTATATTACTAAACTGATTATTTGAAGAAAATTTGTTGAAGTTCTCATGTTTAATTGATGAATGAAAATTGTTCAGATCTAGATACTCTATAGTTTAACTGTAGATGCAGTTAAACAGAGAAATACACAATACATGTGAGTCCTATAAATTCAGAAATCAAGAGAATCACCTCTTGTATTCGTTATTCATCTCTCTCTACTTCCACCTGCAGGTTCAACAGCAGAGGATCAAATCCCCATATTGTTTTCTTAATGCTAATAATTTCGTTATCATGGCTTAGCTTTTTTTTTTTTTGGTATAATATCATGGCTTAGCCAATGGCAAATATGTATGATAGTTTTATCTTTATATTTTAAGATGAAGTTTCCTTGTCTTTGTTTGGATGGTTGTAATGATGATCGGTTCAGTACGCATGGGCCATTCTGCGTATTCCATGTGTTTATAAATCATATTATATAGTCTTAGAAATACGTTAACTGGCAATACAAGTGAAAAGGCAACCAGGTTGACATTTTCTTCATGTTAATCCTCCTACTAATATTTTAAATTAAGGCTCTTTTACTATTTTGATTTGAAAAATATTAAAAATATACTTTTTTAAATATTTTTTAATATTTACTTTATTATTAATCTAAAAATAAGTATTATTAGTATTCTTCTTTTAATAATTATTTTAAATATATAAAATAAACTAAGTTTTAAAAAAATATTTAAAAGACTGTGATATTAATATTTCTCTTTTAATTTTTTTTCTCTCTACTATTACCTATTCTCTCCGTTACTTTATATCTATCTTTTTAAAAAAATTATTTTGTCTCAAATTATTCCTCATTTTAAAATATCCAAAAATATTAATTAATTGTTTTCAATTTTACTTTTATTCTTTATTATTTTAATTAAATTCAATAACTACATTAATAAAATTGTAAAAAAAGTGAAATTTAAGAGAAACAAAATATTAATAACATAAGAAAAAAATGATTACTCAACTATTTATAATATCTTTAATTTTTATAAAAAAAAATCTTAAAACACATATTAAAGGAATGAGGGAGTAATTTAATTTCTCTCTTGTTCACAAATAGCCACATAAAGAACAATATTCTTGTGTAGGTCCACCTCGTAAATTTAAATCATGATGATTGCAGAAACCATTTTCTTAATGCTCCCAGCTGACTGCTGACCTTATCCTCTACCAAAATGGGCTCGCCACACTTATTTGAATACTCATCTAGGCTCTGGATTGTTTTGAAATAAAAAAAATGCATGATTGAAAGTGATTATAATAGGAAAATTTTCTTATATGCTTATCGAGGAAGAACTGTTTTTTTCTTTCAGGTTAATCTCTGCCATTCATTTTAAAAAAATTAGAAAAGAGGAGAAAAATAGAAAATAGAATGAACGGTTAAAATACAATGTAGAGAAAGAATTTTCTTTTTCCTGATGTACGAAAGAAGTTCTCTATAATAGGATATTGGAAACAGCAAATGGAAAAAGGTAATGCAGCTTGAAAATTTTCAGCCTTGATAATGAAAATTAGTTATTTCTTGAAAAGTTCAATGGGGCTAGTCTTAGTATTCCATGAGAATGATCTCCGTGCAGGTGAGCAGTCAATAGATTTAACTCACAAAAGAATTCAACCATAACAACGGGAAAAAAGGAGGGCATCGTTGAGTCCGAGAACATCCCTCACTAACACCATGGAGACTGTAGAAAGAGCATCCCTTGGGAAACCTTGTCACAGGCAAAGATCAGTCAAGAGTTGAATCCACGTTAAAATGGGTTCAGTTTATGGGGATAAAACAGGCAGAAAGCCAGTAGTATTATAATAGAACAATTTCATGGTAGACTTTCAAGGTTACTTTCTAATCTTACAAAACTTTAAAGCATAAATTTTCTAAATTTTGCTACTGCATTAACTACTTATATAACATATGATTACACTTTTCTACAATTTTATTCCATCTATACCATTGAAGCGTACATGCAGCAACCAAATTTGATCATGACTCACAGTTTTCAAGGTATAGCTCTAATGCTCTAATAATCAGGGATGGCAGAAAAGCGGTATCCTTTGGCACCCCGCCATGCATAATATGCAATTCGAGTCTCATAAAAGCCTGTATCCAGAAATCAATAAAAGTATGTTGTGAGTTTAGCCAACAAAAGATCCTCATGACAGACAAAGTTAATCTCTACAGAGTTAAATGGTGATAACCAGAAAAGGTTGCATGGTAGAAACAAACTAATTTCTTTTTCTCTACCATTGCAGGTGCATCTATGGACAAAAAGTAGTTAGACATTTATAGCTCCAGAACAAATAAAACGGGTAAAAAGTCATGTCTAGCAACACCATTCAACATATAAATATGATTAAGAGAAATCATTAATTCATAATGGCAATTATAAAGGGATGGAGATCACCTGTCCCTATTCCATGCTCATTTCCTGTCCCACTCCCACCAATAAAATATATGATACCTAAACATTAAAGTGCTAGTTAACTAAATTGTGTTACTATTAAAGACACTTCAATGTCTAGGTGGCATATTTTTAGTGGTGGGACAAGAAATGGGGATGGGTGATCTGAATCCATAATTGTAGGCCTCACATTATGTGCAATTCTAGTTCAGAAACAGCAAGTTACTTACCTTTTCATTGTAAAGCGGCAACTTTTCTATGGAACAACCTATTTACAGTTCTTGGTGAGTATTGGTGTGTCCCATTTCTTTGGAACATATTTTGATGATTCATTGTAAAGGTGTTGGTAAACATAAGGAGGCTGCGTAATGTATTATTTCTCTGCTAATCATGAAGTGCATCCACTATCCCCAATTTGACCAAATTCATTTGAACATTGACAAAAATGAGTCATGTATGCTTGTTTGTGCTTCTAATTGTAAAGCTAAAAGCATTTGCAGCAAAATTATATTTATGGCTCTTATTGCATAACCATCAACAAATTCATCCAAAAGCATATTTGCAGTCTCAAAGTGTGGTAAAAAACAATTAATTTCCTTGTTCTTTATATTAAACTAGAGTAATTAGCATAAGTAAATGCATATGACATTCTGGGAATCCAACATACCTGGGAGAAAGCTAAGAAACCCTAGGGCTAAAAGGCCATAAGCTTGAGACCGATCTCCCCCCATATGACCAGTGAAGATAAAGTATGAAAGAAACAGAAGTCCTGTTCCAAGAAATAACAGGAAGAGCGCAAGGACAATGGATTTCCAGGGAACTTTATCCAAGGCTCTTGGTGTATAATCAAATCGAGGGTCAAATGGTCTATTCCTGTCACCAATATAGTCATCCTCATCTGTGGCAAGTGGGGTGTAATGAATGTTGCGTCTAGTTGCCATATCCAATCTTCCTGAGTTTTTTGCTCCTAAGATTTGTAACCCAAAATGATCTGAGACCCTCAAACCAAATCAAAAAGGGACAAGCTAGATTTAGATCAGATGGGTGCTGAGAAAGAACTGAACCAGAAACTTTAACACCACAAAGCAGAAGGGTAGGGAAAGACTTACAGTTAATTGGCAGGTTGTTGAAGATTGACGTTCTTGCAATCAAGGGAAGGCTCTGCTGCATAAGAAAAAAAGATCTATCACTTCACTCTAATAAATTTATAAACAAAAGAGATACAATATTATGCCCAATTTCAATATTTAATAATAATATAATCAACATTACAAAAAATTCTCGATGTAAATTGTAATTTAGAGCCATAAATCAATTATGTAGCTATAAGAGACTTAAGGGTCAGGTTACAGACTTTGCACAAGCCACTCCTTGTGATAGGGATGAAAAATCAGTATAAACAGATGTAAAATGAATAAATGCATCATCTATCCAATTTCAATGTTGGAACATTTTAAATACAGTAACATTCAGTATAGTTCTGCTTATACATACATAATAAATCTGTCTTCAATTCCATTTTTGTTTCTACACCATATAGAAATTTTACTACTGTGGGACTGTTGAAGATCTTGACAGGTTACCAACACTAACACAAGGGGAATAAAATTAAAAACATGAATATTGGTCTTCCATTTTGCTATTATTGATTCAAATTAAATTCCTTGATTTTTTTCCCCACTAGAATTCCTTCAAAGTTACTTGGCAGAAAAAACAGAACTGAAAATAATTTTGAATCAACACTCAGCTAGGTTGGATATCATCTCAAACTTTTTTAGAATATCCACGGGAACTATTTCCAAGTAAGATCAACTGAAAGATTATAATTTTGAAAAAACTTGGGCATTTATTTCAAGAGCACCTATAATGATTAAGGAAAAACTTTCCTAAATGTTTCTTAAATTTGTATTGTTTGTGATGACAGCTATTCACATGTTATAGTAAACAAATAGAAATGATGAACTAAGACCACAGATTCTAAAGTGAAGACATATTTGTTTCCAGAGATTTAAAGGATAGCGATTAAGTATAGAATTCAGGTAATGCAGTATGAGGGGATGATATATATATTACCATAACAATTTATGATGCACTTGTAAACTGGGAATTAGGGTTTGTAATTGAAGGTTTAGGGATTAATTTTCAATAATTTGGGAAAATAACTGCACGGGTCTAGGACAAATTGGCCAAGATATCCAAAGCTATGCCTAAATCCCTAAATCTTCAATTACAAGCTATGCAATTATTTTGGTATAACAACCTATGCAATTTCTGTCTTCACACTTCACAGAAGCAAAAGAAAGAGCAAGGTCAATAAAATTAAAACCAAATGGAGAACTGACAACTTCCATAAACATGGATAACTTCGCCTGAATGAACATCTAATCCCCTCATACATGGCATATGACTCCATCATACAGAAATAACAGCAGAACAAACCCCTAAAAGCCCAAGTCCAGACATTCTATATTCTTTAACATTCCAAGCCAGTGACAATAGATATATGATTAAATTCCCCAAACACCCAGACCAAAGACTAGGGCAGCTTAGTAAAAGACTACATATAATAGAGTTTCAGCAAAAAGAAAAAACAAAAGGCTAAATCTAAAGAGCTTAGTGACCACACAGTCCCAGGTTAACTAAACTTCCTCCTAGACAACAAAAATGTATCTTTGCCTTTCTACTACATCCAAATTTCTCCCAAATGAAATTGAGTTTATAGTTACTTACTGCCATGAATGATTGAGTTGGGCATAAATAACCACCACATATTATTGCTGTCCAAATGAATTTCCAAAGCACAAATTGTATTGCTTTTCATGAAATTTGTAAATGATAAAACTTGTGGCACTTTAAATCATGCAAACTTAGGAATTAATTTTACATTGGCGCTAACCACAAACTCCAGAACATCACTCGTTCCAAAACCAGGAAAACAAAAAAAAAGGGGGGGGGTTCTTTTGAGGAAGCAATAGAGAATAGGTAATTTTGGTGAAAGAAAGATAGATCATTGAATGAATTAGGTTAAAATGAATTAAAAATGGAAGCAGAACATAGGGAAATCAACCATCCAGTTCGGATCTTATTGAAATTAAATTGGGTGATGCACTGTGCGATTTTAGACAAATAATGAAAAGGTGAAGAGAAGAGAAGAGAACCTTGATGTAAAGCAAGCCTGTTCGAGGAACGAACGAATTCGAAGCTTCGGTCAGCGCGGAAGTGGATGCCAACCTCTGCAACTCAAAAAAAACTTCAGATTCTTTGCATCCAGTGTTTGTTTGGGACTAGGTCGCAACACGCATGCGGCTTCCTCTAGAAACGCTTATACATTTTATTAAATTTGATATAAATAAATATAAATATAAATATACAAATAAAATAGCTGTGATGTAATAAAGTAAGTGTGTGTTTTTTTGTTTTTCTGTTTTGGTACAATTAAGCAAGTGTGTTTAATTATTATGTTACGTTACATGTGTTTGTGGCTTTCTTTTTTATATATATATGACATTTTTTGTGGCTCTAAAGTTTAAATAAATATTTAGTTATAAATATTGACAATTCAACTTAAAATACATCTCTTTTTTGTAATTGATTTTATTTCATTAATCGACTCATATAAATATTGATTTTATATGTGTTTGTGGCTTTATCAGTCATTGAACCGATAAAAATAATGTTTACGATTTATTAGTTCGATGTAATTGAACGGGTGATAATTTTATATATATATATATATATATATATATATATATATTATATATATAATATATTAAGTAATAAATTAATATATTAATATCTCATATTATATTGTTTAATATTTTAAAATTTCATATTATATAATGAATAAAACATCTAAGTATATAATATATATAAAAATTAAGAAAAAATCTTACTTACAAATTTCACAAAAAATAATCAGTGAAACATCTAAACATACAACTTATATAAAAGTTAAGTCGGGACAAACTTATATCTTTCTTGAGCCTTAGGTCATTGGGCTTTTTATTTAGGTAAAAAAAAATTAAATAAGTTAAAAAATTTGTTTTAAAAAAGAGTTTAATTAAAAAAGAAACGATTCAAATTGGTTTACTACTTGTTTTGTCGATTCTCTAACAAGCCAATTCTGGGGGTTAATAAACTGAACCTATGATCGGTTCACTGATTTTTCGATCAAATCGACTAGTTCGGTACAATTTTTTCAACACTATTGGGGACAATGCTAAAACAAATTATGATTCTCTCATGTTGTTAAGTAATTAGAGAAGATATTGATGGAGAGATAAAGACACACTTTGTTCTCAATATATATAATGTGCCCTATAACTAATTGTGGTGAAATAAAACTTGTGTTTATCTCTCTCTATCTAACATGATCATTTTGTTACATGAGAGAATCTAAACTTGTTAAAAATTATATATATATATATAAATATATATATATATATATATATATATATATATATATATAAAACACATTTAGTAAAAGAAGTTTTTATTATGAGATGAGTAAATTTTGGCCATTCATATAAGATTCATAATAAAAAATTCACTTTCTTACTCATGGATATATATATATATATATATATATATATATATATATATAAACATATCGAGTTAGAAGAATTTTTATTGTGAAAGGGTGAGATGAGTAAATTCTTGTGTAAAATCATACATAAATTATTAATATTAAAAGTTACTTAAAGGTCATGTAACTATTTAAAAAAATTAAATACATTTATGTTATAATATTGATCATTCATATAAGATTCAATAGTCAAGATTATATTATTTTTATTTTTTACAATAAATACTCATATTATCATATATACTTTATATGTGTGTGTGTATATATATGCTTTATGTGTGTGTGTGTGTGCGTGCGTGCGCGTGCGTGTGTGTGCGCGCGCAAATATTTCTTTTGAGCTGAAATCTATAATTTTTTTAAAGGAGTTTATATTTACCCAAAAATAATTAAAGGTTGTTTTATATTTATTTCTTGTATGTTTTTTTTTATTTTAAAAACAAAAATTAACTTCCTCATTATTATTTTTTAGGTGAAAATAACTTTCTCATTATTAATATTATCAAATATATATCATTACATATGTAATTAAACAAAAGTACCATATCACCTATTTGCTGTTAGTGATGATACGAGCAAATATATATCTTTTACTTAAAATTATCGAGTGTACACAGATGATAAAAGGGCTATATAATAATAAATTTCATGGGGCATTTGTCCCCACAATGTTTAATTAAGGTCAGTCCCTGGGGGATAGCATGTTATGGAACGATAATTATATCCACTCCCAAGTCAGGGGTCGTGGCATATGCACAGTTGAGTGTGTGGGGTGGGATGTTGAGATGTACAATCCCATCCATAAAGATAAAAGGTTCATCATATGTTTCACCGGTGGAGAGGAAAAGATACGAAATTTTAATATATGTTTGGAATAGTTTATTTTATATTTAAAATAATTTATAGTTAAAATCTTATTAAGGAACTTTTAAACATGCACTTAATTCATTAAAATGACATAATTTGTTACAACGGTGATAGACTATTTTTCTGCTGCAATTTTTCGTTCCAAATTTATGATTTTCTTATAGTGGTAGGTATTAAAGGATGCTTAGTTAGTTAGTTTTGTTGTAATTATTTCTGTTATTGATAGTTGCTATAGTTAGTTAGTTGTACTAGTATATACATGGCTATATATATAGAGCACATAGCCTCATTGTAAATTCAATTAATTCTTCATACAGTTCAATCATAACATGAATTTCAGTTCAATCTTTCTTTTCTCTCTAAACCAAGATGGTATTAGAGATCTAATATAGAGCTTTGGTTGCCTTCTTTGGCTATCTTTCTTTCTTCTTCTAATCCACACTTCCACACTTGATTCTTTCTTCTACTTTGGGTCATTAATTTTCAATTGAAGAATAGCAAACCAAAGCTATGCAGATTTTGCGAATAATCCCTCCAATCCTTTCTATCTACATCCGAACGAGAACCCAACACTGGTTCTTGTTTCTCCACCAATGGATGGAAAGAATTACCATTCATGGGCAAGAGCGATGACTCTTGCGTTAATCTCAAAGAATAAAGTGAAGTTTGTTGATGGAAGTATTGTCCCTCCTCTGCCGGCAGATCCTTTGCATGCACAATGAGTTCTATGTAATACCATGGTGCTTTCTTGGATTCATCGGTCACTTGCACCTCAGATAGTGAAATCCATTTTATGGATTGATCGAGCATCAGCAACTTGGAAAGATTTAAAGAATAGGTTCTCTCAAGGAGACACTTTTTGAATTGCTCAAATTCAAGAAGATATTTTCAGGTTTCAACAAGGGAGTCTTGATGTATCTGAATATTTTACTCAGCTAAAGACAATGTGGCATGAGTTAGAAAATTACAGTCCTCTTCCTCAATGTAAGTGCTCTATAGCTTGTTCTTGTGGTTCTTTTGTTGAAATAGAAAAGAATAGAGATAGGAATTATGTGATCAGATTCCTTAGAGGCTTGAATGAACAATATTCTCACGTAAGGTCCTAAGTTATGATGATGGACCCATTACCAGACATTACTAAGGCATTTTCTTTAGTGATTCAACAAGAAAGACAAATGGATATGCCTTTACTTTCAGAAAATGCTACTGCACTAGCTTTGAATTCTGATCATTCTCATGATGGAAGATATTATAAAAGAGGGGGTTATACCAATAGAGGCAAGGGCAGAAATAATGGAGGTCAAGGTCAAGGGTCTAACAAGGTTTGCACACATTGTGGTAGAAACAATCACACAATAGAGACTTGCTACTTCAAGCATGGGTTCCCTCCAGGATATCAGTCCAAGAAAGCTGCAAATCTGACCCTTGCATCTTTTGAATCAGATTTTGGTCAAACCAACAT
This sequence comes from Ormosia emarginata, assembly GCA_029884605.1. Lineage (NCBI taxonomy): Eukaryota > Viridiplantae > Streptophyta > Magnoliopsida > Fabales > Fabaceae > Ormosia > Ormosia emarginata. The sequence continues at coordinate 9,027,257 of JAQQTP010000054.1, read as the reverse complement.
GGTTCAAAATCATGTCCAAGAACCACAACAACCAAGTATTACATTCACTCACGAGCAATATCAAGGCATTTTAGATCTTTTACAGCACTCAAAGAAGCCTAATCCATCAGTTACTCACACTGTTAATTTCCTAATAACTAGTCCCTTAGCCTTAAACAGTCATTCTTCTCCCTCCACAGGTAAATTTTCTCAAGTTTGGATTCTAGACATAGGTGCAACAGATCACATTACATACAATATGTCATTACTCACTAATTGTCACTCTGTTAAATCAGTATACATTACATTGCCCGATGGATCACAAGTTTCTGCTACATTATCAGGAATAGTGACCATTTCTGATTCACTTTCTTTACACAATGTTCTTTATGTCCAGAATTTTCATGTCAATCTTGTAACACCCTAATTTTTAGAAAGACATCCCGAATGTTCTGTTTGCTGTTTTTTAGACTTTTGTGTAAAAGACCGTTGTGTCCCTATTTTACTGTTTCTTATTTTCTATATGAAATACAAATACGTTTTTACAGGCTAAAATTTTATTTGGTCGTTTTACGTATTTTGTTTCGAGATAGTAACATAAAAGTTTTGTCAAGCTACTGTTTTAATTTTTCTGGGTGATATACAGACATATAATACTATCTGTAATTTTATTTGAACGTTTTGGATGATTTGCTTCGTTGTGGGAAAAAATGAAAAAATGACCATTACATCCCGAATGTACTGTTTTTAATTTTTCTACCTGATACAGTGTTTAATATTATTGTCTGTGATTTTATTTGGACTTTTTGTGTGATTTGCTCCGGGACAGGAAAATAATATTTTTCCTGGTTTTGGGAAAATCTTGTTTTAATTATTCAGAATTTGGGATCTTACTAAACCCAATTCGAATGATATCGTAATTAATCTTTTAATTTTTAGGATTTAACTGTCAAATAAAATAATTTTATAATATTATAATGTTATTTTATTAGTCAGTACCAATAAGCGGTAATGGACCCAGAAATATTTTGCGAGACCCACGTTTAGTTAAAATAGTTAACTTAGTAGCTTAATTAAACCTCATTAGTAGTAGAACTTTCAAGAACATGGTGACTAAGCTCAATGACTAGGCTAATTAGTGACTAAGCATGGTGACTAGGTTAGTGACAATGCTAGTATCAACCAATGAGAGTTAAGCTTGCTAACCAAGTTTTAATCTTGATCATTGATCCATTCTAAGGCTTGGATGAAGCCAACCCAATGGACACCTTGCATGGCTCCATGTCTACGGCCATTTGGCCTTTGGAGGACCAAAAATCATTTCACTTTCATGCATTTTCTCTCTTCTCTCTCTTCCAAAAACCCTAAACTCCATTGAAGCTTTCTTGAAGCTCTATTCGGCCAAACACTCTTGTTTACTATCCAATCACTCAAAAATTTATCCAACCAAGTTTTCTAAACCTAAACACAATCCTAAGAACATCTCTAGTTGAGAGTTCTTGCAAAATCCTTCATTTGAAGCTTGAAAACCTACTTGGGAGATTTTACCTAGAAGGTGAAATTTCTTGTTTTCCATTTCTAAACTCTTTTTCAAAGTTCTAAGTCATGATTTCTCCATGGTTTAAGCTCTCTTTTATGGTTAGTAACTTGTAGATTTTTTTTTGTTTAAGTTTGTTAGGTTTTGAAGGAGAAAACCGAAACCCTAGAGGAGGTGTGAAAGAGTATTTTGTCTTCATTTAAGATAAGAGGAAGACTAATCTTATCATCCTTGGGTGGTGGTAAGAAGATGGAGATTGATTGTTTGTGATTGTAGAATCCATACGTATTCATTTGTGTGATTGTTAGTAGCTTATTTGTGTGTTTGTTAGTAGCTTTCCTATTTGATGTTTGTAATAATTTGTATTAAGTTGCATGTCTACAAGCTTTGATTTGCATGTCTATAAGCTTTGATAATATTGTATGTGTTAGAAATGTATGATAATTTGTAGGATGTGAACAACATGCCAAGGATTGCATGAGTGTTCCAAAGAACACACCAATGAGGCTCACGGCCATTAACCAAAATGGAGAACCAAAATGTTCTCATATTTTTATTAAGTGTGATTTAATTAACCTAGGAAAATTAATGAGATATAAAATTGTTTAGATCAAAGAAAATGAATTTAGAGATCAAAGAGTACAAATATATATATATATATTTCGGCCAACATGTCAAACCAAGTATCCATGATTTCTAAAATCAATTCCAAACTAGTTTCAATCAAAGAGATGTAATATATGTTAAAGGAAAATTTTCTACAATGAGTTTTGAAGAAATAAATTGATTAGAATTAAGTTTAAGAAATTAAAACTAATGATTTTATTATTAGGAATGAAATACAGTAACTTTTGTAAATTCCTAACATATCGCTCATCTTATATTTTGAAGCATGTTAGTGGTTTTCAAAAGGATTAAGTTACAAGGTTAAAAATTTAGTAAACAGAATTTTTACAGAAAAATTAGGAAACCATTATTATAATTTTCTAAACAAAATACTGTCAATTTTTATTAAAAACAAACAAATAAGATAAGAAAAATGCCCAAACGACAATATACGGTATGAAAAATATTCTACATAATTTAAATGTATTAAATATTATTTCTGTTTATTTAAACAGTAATTTTTAAGGAATTCAGACAAGAAAATGATTTAAAAACCTTACGCGATTGAGAAAACGTATTAAAAATCCTACGCGATTTGCAAAACAGCAAAATATATTTACTCGATTTAAAAACATTTGTAAAAACGATGGGATTTTAAAAACGCGATAAAATTTCTACGCGATTGACGATAACAGTAAGTTTTTACTGTCGGGCCAAAGTGGTGGACCCGGACAGATTGTGAAACAGTATTGCCAAGTGGGTGCGTACTGTCTTTTTTTTATATATGATTTGCCAGTGAGGGCATTTTTGTAATTTTATTGCAGTATTGCCAGGTGGGTGCGTACTGTATACATTTAGAATTTTTTTCATATATTGAGTATGCCAATTTTGGCGATTTGATTGACGAGGTGAACAACATCGTGTTGTCGGTGTGATAGGCGTAGTGCGGTTCAAATTGAATGAACTTGGAGACGTTAGTGTGCAGAATTCCATATATGGACAGTTGGTCGCTCCTCTGGGCCGTGGTGACTGATAACACACTAATGGACTCGACAAGCACTATACTTAATCAAGATCTGGTGAAGTCTATTAGTACAAGCCTGTAGTGACACGACGTATGACAGTGTGCTACACCACTATATTTTTCTTTAGTGGGCTATAGAACGCAACGTGTGACAACGGAATAGTTATTGGGCAGTCGACGGTGCTAATAGATTTTGCGGGTCGTTCTCTCTGATGTCTGTGTTCTTCTTTAGCTCCATGGAGTAGGGTTGAGTCACATTTCATATATTTTATCTCATATATTTTTATCTCATATATTTTTATTTCATATATTTTTATCTCATACATTTTAATGTTATTTATCTATAACATTCTTTATCCGTACCATTTTCATCTATGTTATTTTATTTATCTCATCACTATGTGTTGTTACATTGTATTCTGTGTTACATTTCACCTATATGATCTTGTATGTTATTTTTTGCTATCTTAAACTACTATATAGTATAAAATGTTATATCTGTTGTATTGTCGTTTTCTTACTTTACCATGTTTGTGGTGATATGGATTGTCTTACCTCTTTGCTGTATGTGTTATTTGTTTATTTTAAATCATGTGATAAAAGAATTTGAAGAAGAGGAACAACCTCTTGAGTGTGTGTACCCCGAGGAGGAGGAAGATCAGCTAGCCGAAGATCAGTTCTACGATCAAGAACCGTCTGATCATCCATATCCATTGGATTGATTACTTGGGTATGGCGGTGCCAGGATTTCTGGGTTTTGTACGATTCGAGTTTCATGGTGGATCGACAGCCTGGCGTCTACGTGAAGACAGAGATTCGGTGACTTACGTGGGACGGTTGACTGTGTCCCTACGTAATGAGTTTGATGGAGAACCAGTCATGACGACTACTGTGTTTTTGCATTTGGAGATGTCGTTATCTCTTAGGCGTTATTGGGGTGGTATGTTCACCACGCCTAGTGAGATTAGCAGCGTGTCGACTGCGCGGTCTCGTTTCCGCCGAGAGTTGAGGCATCCTGGATATTTATCTTCTGATGATCTTCCTGAGAGTGATCCATCAGAGGGTTAAATGTTTATGATGTGTACTTGGGCGCGTCTGCGTTTGTATATATTGACTGTTTTTGCTTTTGTTTATTTTTCTGTCTAAATATTTTAGTTGTAAATTATTTGTATAACTTATGACTAAAACTCTATGTATATTATGTGTGATGTTTTTCTGTTAGTTTTATGTTTTCCGCGTTATTTTATTTAATAATATTCTGTTTAACAGGAAAAATTTTACTAGCCGTATTATTATATAACAAATGTTTTACAACTTGGGTAGATTTTATTTATCTTTCTTTTATTTTCTTTTAAATGTGACATTCCCCCCAAGGGTGTTACAAATCTCATATCTGTTGCACAACTTATCCATTCCAACTCTTGTCATATAACATTTCATACTAATTCTTGTTCCATTTTACAGAACCATATCAAGAAGATGATTGGTTCAGCTAAACTTCAAGATGGGCTGTGTAACACCCTCCATAGGGTATCACATGTCTGACTCCTGACTCATAATCTGAAAAGAAGTTTGCACAAAGTTTGAGTTATAAAAAGTTGAGTTTTTAAAATTTCTTTTCTTGCAGTAACTTAATCTTACTGAAAATTTATAAGTAATACTGAAAAATGTATTGAAACAGATTCATATACAATATTGACACTAATTAATATTTCACAATTTAAAGAGAAATATAAAATTGACAGACTCTTTTGTTCTTTCTTTTTCCACAATAGCAAACCCATTACGGGTCCTACTTAATAAAGCGGTTAACACTAACGATGAGAATTTAACATACTTGTTCCTTCTCCCGTATCAAACTTGATACATCGAACTCTACTCCTTGTCAATACTTGCTCCCCAACGAGTCATGAATGTCCACTCCTTATTGTTGTCCCCAATCTCGAGTGTCCATCTAATGTCCATCTTGAAGCATCGGACATTTGTTCTAAGTCTGTTCCTTGTCCTCAAACATCTTTTCCGTTTCAACACTTTGTCGCAAGGTCATTCTCGATGTTGTCTCCAAACGTAGAGGTATTTGTCACCCGTTGTGTCTAAGACAACTCGTTCTTTCTATCCGTATAATTTTAATAATACGACATAGCCAAAACAACATAACAAAGAGGTGAGATCACCTACACCAAGTCTAACACTACAGCGACAGAGATAACATAACAAACAACAATATCATACTACGGTTATATCATATCATAATTACAATCATGCCATCATCATTATGGTTATCACACGATACAATATTAAAATCATGCTATCAACATTAATCAACTATCATTATCTAATTATTCAAAACAATTGTCATAACCAATATTCCTCAATTAATATCATAATGATATAAATGCTCGGATTTATGCATATGCACAAAAACTCAATTTTTCAAAAACAACTCCATGGAGGTTTTCACAATTTCGAGGAGAATGCTTTGTCAATTGTCAGCCTTAGCCCAAGGACAATCTTCCAGTTGTTGAAAAGAATCGTGCTTTGTCGGGTATCGTCAATGCGTTGCAACGGACTGCATCACCAAGTAGCATATGGTCCACCCTTAGCCCACAAGACAGATATCCACCTGTCGACCATGTACGCGCCTTGACGCCCCAAGATCCATCATAGACCTCACTATCAATTCTCATTCCCTCTTCAACCACAAGGCTAGCCATAATCAATGCACGAATATATCCGTGCAAGTCCAACCCCAACGGCCAAATCTTTTCATTCTCATTTGTTCAATGTATCTTATGCTTCAACGCATATTTTTCAATGCATGTATAATGCACCAAATCCAATCACAGGCATCTCTTTCCAATGCATATAAATTGCACCAAATTATACGTATTTTCAATGAAGAAAAATCATGTTATCACATTTTCATAGTTATAAAACACTTTTGCTTGCTTTTCACAATTCTAAAACGTTTTGTTACGTTTTCAAAATATTAATAACACTTCATTACGTTTTCAAAATTCTAAAACGTTTAGTTATATTTTTACAATACCGTAACACTTCTATTACGTTTTCAAAATGTTGCAACTCTTACATTGCACTAATCTTTCAACATTTTTCTCAAACACGTAAAAATATCGTTTATCAAATCTCCTAATATTTTTCCACTGTTTCAAAATTAAGGTAACTTAAAAATCATTATTTTACGTTACGTAAATCATTTTCTATCATTCTCAAAATATTTAAAACACTTTCCAAATCTCATAATGATTTTCCACTATTTTCATAATCACGTAAAAATATTCTGTTACGTAATAAAAAAATTTCGTCGTTCTCGTAATTCAAATCGCTTAAAAATATTTTAACGCATCTCCAATGCGTAGAAATATTTTACCGTATTTCAAAATTACGTAGCTTAAAAATTTCATTTTTTTAGATACGTAAATAATTTTTTTCACCATAATTTCATTACAGAGAATATTTCTTAACCTTCAAAAATTCCTTTTCACCTTTTCTCAAAATAATATAACTTTATACTTCATTTAATATATTTTCTTACTCAAGAAAATCTTTTTCCATATTTCTTTACTCAAGAAAATCTTTTTCGCAATACATTTCATAATTTCACTATTTTTCCAATACGCAAAATATTCTTTAATATTCCAAACGTCATTTTGAAAACTACGTAAAATATACCTCAATATTCCAAATATTATTTTGACTTTTAAAAAACTCAATATCGTTTCCAATGTCATTTTTCACATTTTCTCTTTTAAGAAAACCTTTCCAAAATATATTTCACAAAATCACTCTCCAAAACCCAAAGAATGATTCATATGTTAGAAAACGTTAAATTATTATATTTTTCATTTTTCCCAAATCATTTCCAAAATCCATCTTTCTCAAAATAATTTATTCAAGAAAATCCTTTTTCATAATTTATTTCACAAGTTCACAATTCCATTGATTTTAATCAATGTTTTTAACTTTAAAATTTCTAACGCTTTCCAAAAATTCAAAGTTATATTCTCCATTTTTTTCAAGTGATAAAACACTCGATTCTCTTTCCAAACTTCTTGTATTAAAATCAAATCTCTTTGAAAACAAAGTGAGTTCATTTTGGAAACTTGTTCATAAAATCAAGACATTTCAAATCTTCAAAACGTGGGCATGACTATTGAAGTCATGAAAACATTATCTCTCTCTAAGTTGATAGGATTTTACACAAACAAAACCATTAAAATCTTTTACAAAAACGTAAGACTCACAGTCTTTGAAATCAAATCATTTGCTCATTTTTATTTTTCACTTTCTTTGCAAATCCTTTTAAATCATCATTGCTATTTTCATTTAAATCTCATGTTTAGTGAAACACTTAAAAACTTTGTACACAAAATAAATCAATAAAAATTCTTCTAAAATTGTGTTCATGTTCTCTTGAAAAACAAACCTTTAGTTTATATTCCATATTCCTCAAATCAATCCCATTTTATTCTTTCATAAAAATATAATTTGTAAACACCTATGTTGAGGTGTCTTGATCAAAATTCACTAAGTTCTAGGGATCCAAAAATCAATTTCCTTGTTCTTGAAAATTTTCAACATGAACCCTAAACAAAGGGCTTCAAAACCGTAGTTCTTCCTTGGCTATTGGAGCCAAAAATCAATTTCTTTTCCACCATCAAGTTATGGCATATACATATATATTTCATTATAAATAATATAAGCATACCATCAAAGTCATAAAAGCATGTATAGCATCTCAAGCATATTATCAAAGCTATAAAATCATGCAAAGCATATCAAGCATAGAAAATTAATCAAAGCTCATAAACACCCACAAATTAATTACATGACCATGGATATGAATCCTCACATGGATTCCACATCCATAAAATAAAATACCATCTCTCACCACCATGCTTGGTTGGTGAGATGGATCCCCTCTTACCTCTTGAAGATCCTCCAAAGGTTCTTGATTTGCTTCTTTTTCCAAGTCCTTCACCACCAAGGGCTTCTCAAATACAAAATAAAACACACAAATAATTAATATACAAGACTTGAATAAGAGAACCATGAATTAAAATCATGGTTAGAACCTTGAAAATCAAAAGAAAGGTGAAGAGTACCAAATTTCACCATTAAAGCTTCAATCTTTAGCTTGAAGAACAAGGTTGAAGATGAATGATTTAGAGAAAATCTCCAATATGAAAGTTTCTTAGAATATCATGGAGATTCAAGATCTAGAGTTGGATGAAATTAAAATAGCTTGGATGGTGATTTTAGGGTAGATAACCGAATGGTGTATCTTGAAGAACAAAGATGAAATTTTTGATTTTTGATAGAAACTTGAAGCTTGAATTTGAAGATCAAGATGAATGATTTTGGAAAAACTCATAACTAGAGATGTTCTTAGAATGATGTTTAGGTTTAGAAAATCAAGTTGGATGAAATTAAAAGTGATGGAAGGTGCTTCTTGGAGAGCTTGGCCGAATGGTGTTATTTTGGGAGAGAAATGGAGTTTTCTTTGGTTTTTTCTTGAAACTTGAAAGAAAAGGTGAGGATGTAATAATAGAAAACATGAAAATGAATTCTTTGGTCTTCTTTAGAGTGAATGACCGTAGCCTTACTTGGAGAGAAAGGAGAAAATAATTTGCTAAGTCTTGCTTTTGGAAAATGATGAAGATTGATCAAGATAGACTTAATAATCTTCAAATTTTTCTTTTTTACTACTAAAAATTTCTACTAAAAAATGTCTCCTTCTTCTTTGTTTTCTTCAAAACCGTGCTCCCCCTCCAAATGACTTTTAAGAATGCAAACAAAACAATAAAGGGTAGTTTGTCTCCAAAAAGAAATGCATGGTCATATAATATATGTGCTAAGTCATCAAAAATTGACTAAAGCATTAAATAATGGTCCTAAAGTCTCCTTTGCTCCAAATTCATTACAAAACCGTCCCCCTCCTTCATGATGCATTTAATAATTTGTCATCTTTTCTACCATCATTTGAAGCCTTTCTAGCCATTGATTAATTCAATTGGTTAGGATTTAGGTAGATTTTTAATTTTAGAAAGACTAAATCTGTAATTGGATTTTTCTCCTTTAAATTCTAAATTTTTAGATGTGTCTCCAAAATTAAGGGTCAAGATTGCTTCTTCAAACTTTAAATCCAAGGGTCCTAATTAGTCTTTCTTTTTAGAAGACCAAATCTCCACCATTGATTGATTCTTCATCCAATGGTCATAAATGGCTTTTACTTCTTAAGATTAAATCTCCACCCTTGATTTAATCTAAATCCAATGGTTATAAATGGTCTTTGTCACTTTTCAAGACCAATTCTACACCTTTGATTACATCTATGGTTGATATCAAAGTTTTCCTAACCAAGAAACATTCTCACACCATTGATTAAATCAATGCTTATTATCCAAGAACTTTCTTTATTAAGTTTGTTTTAACCTTTGATTAAATCAATGGTTAATATTCAAACTAAAGTATTCTCATCCAAGCGTATAAATCAAGTCAAGCTCTCTTTTGTTGACTACGCATTAATAATTTTATTCTTGTATCCTACAAATAATATTTTTACTTGTATTTTTATTATCTCGATAATTAAATACGATAAAATACAAGATAAGAAATTTTCTAAAAGCTGTTTCCTGATTCAGGTTTAGTAAGATCCTGTCTCCGTCTAAATGCAAGACAAATTTTTCTATGCGTAGAAAAATTTTTCACTTTGTGGGACCCACCTGGGCCCACGTATGGCCACTTGGGCCCACATACATCCCCCACGGGCCCACAACCAAAAAAAAAATTTATAATCATCCACAAAATTCACAATTATTATAAAACACACAAATATAAAATCAGATTACGTAAAATAATTACCTAACGGTAAAAATTAAATTACGTAAAGTTTTACCGGCTCAAAAATTTTTATTTTCCTGACACGGAGTAAATCACTCAAAACGATCAAATACGTTGACGGAATAATCAAATTAATTTTACAGCGCTCATAAATCACTAAATAGTGAAATTCTGTTAACTGTCAAAATTACTGTTTACGAGATAAGAAATTCGGGGTGTTACAGGCTGTTTGTGATAGATTCCCAAATAGCAACAAGCACTAAAAATAATGTATCTGATCTTGCTTGTAATTCAGTTTCAAAATCTGTAAATGATTCTATTCTTTAGCATAATAGGTTAGGATATGCATCCAATTCTAGACACCAATGTATCTCTACACAGTTTCCCTTCATCTCATATGATAATAATAATCCTCCTTGTGACATTTGTCATCTTGCAAAACAAAAAAAGCTTCCTTTTTCTAACAATAATACAAAGTCCAATTTTATTTTTGATTTGCTTCATGCTGACATTTGGGGTCCTTATGCTCATGCCTCTTTGTTTGGTCATAAATATTTCTTAACATTGGTTGATGACTATAGTCGTTTCACTTGGGTTATTCTTATGAAAACTAAAGATGAAACCATAAATCATATCATCAATTTTGTCACATATATCAAGACACAGTTTCATCAAACACTTAAATGCATTTGAAGTGATAATGAAGTTGAATTTCTCATGACTACTTTCTTTAAAGAAAATAGCATTCTTCATCAAAGAACTTGTGTAGAAACTCCTCAACAGAATGGGGTTGTTGAGAGAAAGAATCAGCACATATTGAATGTAGCCCGTGCCTTATCATTTCAAGCTAAACATCCACAAAATTTTTGGAACTTTGCCATCCAGCATGCTATTCATCTCATAAACAAATTGCTTACACCTTTCTTACAAGACAAAGCTCCTTATGAACTTCTATATAATCAACCTTCAACTATGCTTCATCTCAAAACTTTTGGTTGTCTTAGCTATGCTTCAACTTTACAAGCCCACAGAACCAAATTTCACCCAAGAGCAACCAAAGCTGTTTTTCTTGGTTACAAGGAAGGTACTAAAGGCTACATTCTATATGATCTATGCTCTCATCAAATATTTCTGTCAAGGAATGTCATTTTCTATGAGAATTATTTTCCATTTTCTAATCTTAATGCAAAATAAAACTAACACTGAAAATGAAACTGTTCCAGCACTTGTTATGTCTAATTCAGACACCATATATGATTCTCCTATCACTCCTCCTACTTCTGAATCCACAATTATTTCTTCTAACCCTCTTGAGCTGATCTTGAGATATTCAAACAGGATCAGACATCCTCCTAGCTACTTAGAAGACTATCACTGTAGCTTATCAACTACTAGCTGCAATCATTCATCTTTAGGTACACCACTTTATCCCATTTCTTTAGTTTTGTCATATGATAATTATTCTCTTGCATACAAAAATTTTTGTCTTGCTGTTACAACTAATCCTGAACCCAAGACATATGCACAAGCCTCTAAACATGAGCAGAATAATACTTGGTCCTTAGTGGATATTCCTTCTGGCAAAACTCCCATTAGTTGTAAATGGGTTTACAAAGTAAAATACCATGCTGATGGAACCATTGAGAGGTATAAGGCACGACTAGTTGCAAAGGGATATACACAATTAGAGGGAGTTGATTATTTTGACACTTTTTCACTAGTGGCAAAGCTTACTTCTGTTAGAACACTACTTGCCTTAGCTGCCATTAAAGGTTGGTTCTTGGAGCAACTTGATGTAAATAATGCTTTCTTACATGGAGATTTGCGTGAAGAAGTCTACATGACCCTTCCCCTTGGCTTTTCCTCACATAATTCCAACAAAGTATGTAAGTTATATAAATCCCTCTATGGCTTGAAGCAAGCCAGTAGGCAATGGTATGCAAAATTGTTCTCTGCCCTCATTTCACTTGGTTATAATCAGTCAGTAGCTAATCATTCTTTATTTGTGAAATCTTCTTCTAATTCATTCACTGCGTTATTGGTATACGTGGATGATATTATTTTAGCTGGAAATAACATGGAAGAGATTCTCTCAGTCAAGTAATACTTGGATGATCAGTTTAAAATTAAAGACCTCAGACAAGTCAGATTTTTTTTAGACCTTGAAATAACACGGTCTAAGGCTGGAATTTTGTTAAATCAACGCAAGTATACATTGGAGTTACTTGAAGACAGTGCACACCTTGCTGCCAAGCCTGCCTCTACGCCATGCACTCCATCTACTAAATTCTCTACTGATGGCAGTAAGTCATATTCTGATGAATCTGCATATAGAAGACTTGTTGGCAGGTTACTCTATCTCATAACTACACAGCCAGACATTGCCTTTGCTGTTCAACAGCTTAGTCAATTTGTCTCCAAGCCACTTGAGTCTCACTATCAAGCAGCCACTAGAGTGCTTCGCTACCTAAAAAGTTCTCCAGCCAAAGGACTCTTCTTTTCATCATCTAGTCCACTCAATCTTGTTGATTTTTCTGATTCAGACTGGGCATGCTGTCCTGATACTAGGAAATCTGTGATTGGTTATTGTGTATTTCTATGCTCATCCTTAATTTCCTGGAAGTCCAAAAAGCAAGGGACTATTTCCCGTTCCTCCTCTGAAGCAGAATATCATGCATTGGCTAGTCTCACTTGTGAAATTCAGTGGCTGCAGTTTGTAACACCCCAAACTTTAAGATAAATAACCGTTGTGTCCTTAATTGTACTGTTTGTTATTTTTCTGTATGATACAGTATTTTATTTTACTATCTGTGATTTTATTTGAACTTTTTGTGTGATTTGCTCCGGGACAAGAAAATAATAATTTTCGGGCCAGGAAAATCTTATTTTAATTATTCGAAGCTGGGGGATCTTACTAAACCCAATTCTGAATGATACTGTTATTAATCTTTTAATTTTTAGGATTTTATCGTAAAATAAAATAATTTTATATTATTATAATATTATTTTATTAAATGGCGATATAAATAAATGACAATGACCAAAATATTTTGCGAGACCCACGTTTAGAGAAACAGTCAACGATTTTGGCTAAAGAAATTTCTAAGCCAATAAGAGTGAGTCAACGAAGTAGGCTTGAAATTTCTAACCAATAGGAAAAGGTCAACAAAAGTGGTTAGACTAATTAGTTTATAACTAGAAAACCTAAGCTAATTAGTTTGAAACCTAATTAAATTAGTTTAGAAGACTTGTTAAGTAACTAGATTGTTTCACCTAAGTGTAACTAAATGACTAAGAAGAAGCAAATTTAGTTGCTTTCTCCTTGGTGAATTTCGGCCAAGCCATGACAAGGCAAGCCAAGAGCTTTCAAGAACAAGCTTAGTCATGCAATGACTAGGTTTTCATCAACCAATGAGAGTTAAGCTTGGAGACCAAGGGTTTATGCTAGCCTTTGATCATTTCTAAGGCTTGGATGAAGCCAACCAAGTGGACACCTCCCTAGGGTGAGCTCCACGGCCATAAGCCTTAGGAAGTCAATTTTTATTTCATTTTCTATATTTTAACTTAAGCTTTTCTCTCATCAAACACAAGAAACACCATTGATGTTCCTTTGAAGGTCCATTCCACCAAGACTCCTACACCAACATCCATTCACCCAAAATTTTATCTTCCTCACTTTTCTAAACCTAAACACAATTCTAAGATCATCTCTAGTTGAGAATTCTTTCAAAATCCATCATCTTGAGCTTGAAAAACTACTTTAGAGATTTTACCTAGAAGGTGAAAATCCTTGTTTTTCTTTTCTAATCTTATTTCTAAGGTCATAAGCCATGATTGATCCATGGTATATGGTCTTTTCTTATAGTAGTAACTCTTTAAAATTTTGTTTAAGATCCTTAGGTTCTTAGAGGGTGAAACCGAAATCTATAGGAAAGAGAGGAGAAGAGTTTGTCTTCATTTAAGGTAAGAGGAAGACTTGAATCTTATTATCCTTGGGTGGTGATAAGAAAATGAAATTGTTTGTGATTGTAGAATCCATAAGGATTCATTTGTGTGCTTGTTGCAATAGCTTTCTTAATTGTGATTTGTATTGATATGCATGTCTACAAGCTTTGAATATATTGTATGTGTTAGAAATGCATGAATAAGTAGTAGGATGTGAATAATATGCAAGGTTTGCATGTGTGTTCCAAAGAGCACAAATCCAAGGCTCACAGCCTCAACACAAAATGGGAACCAAAATGTTCTCAACCATTTTCTAAAAGAGTGATTTAATTAACTTAGGTAAATTGACAAGATACAAATTGATTTAGAGCAAGAAATACAAATCTATAGATCAAATGATAAGTTTATGGATTTCGGCCAACATGCCAAAGTTAAGTGTTTTTAGTTTCTAAAATTATTGTCAATCAAGGTTAAGTAATAATGTCAAAAAGATTTTTAGTACAATGAGTTTTGAGGAATAAAAGTGATTGGATTAAGTTTAAAAAGTTAAAACTAATGATTTTACTGTTTAGGAGATAATACAGTAGCTTTTGTAAAATTTCTAATGTAGAGCTCACTTTATGTTTTGAAGCCCGTTAGTAGTTTTCAAAAGTGTAATTAGATGGTTGTAATATAATCAAAAGAAATTTTAACAGAAAAATTTAGAAAACCATTGTTATAGATTTTCAAAGCAAAATACTGTCAATTTTTGTTAAAAATAGACAAATAAGATAGAAAAGATATCCAATATATTGTATACGGTATGAAAAATATTCTACGTAACTCAAACGTATTAAATATTATTTCTGTTTATTTAAATAGTAATTTTTAAGGAAATCAGACAAGAAAATGATTTAAAAATCTTACGCGATTGAGAAAACATTTTAAAAATAGTATGTGATTTCAAAAACAGTAAAATATATTTATGCGATTTAAAAACATTTGTAAAAACGATGAAATTGTGAAAATGCGATAAAATTTCTACGCGATTGATGAAAACAGTAAGTTTTACTGTCGGGCCAAAGTGGTGGACCCGGACAGATTGAAAAACAGTATTGTCAAGTGGGACGTACTGCGCTTGATGTTTGAGGGCGTTTTAGTAATTATTTGAGATTGAAGGGTATTTTGGTAATTATAATTCTGTTCATATTTTTAGAGTCAAGTCGATTCGTTTTGGAATTGGTGATTGATTGACGAGATGAATTACATCATGTTGTTGGTGTGATAAGCGTAGTGTGGTTCATTTCTTTATGGACTTGGAGGCATTAGTGTGCGGATTATTACACATATGGACAGTTAGTCGCTCCTCTGAGCCGTGGTAACTGGTAACACACTAGTGGTCTCGACACACACTATACTTAATCAAGATCTTGTAAGAACTATGTTAGTACAATGTCTGTAGTTACACGATCTTTGGACTGTGTACTACACCACGATGTTTTGGACAGTGGGCTATAGACACAATGTGAGACAATGCAATAGTTGGTTGGGCAGCCTAAGGTACTAATAGAATTTGTAGGTCATTCTCTCTGATATCTGTGGTTGTAGCTCCATGGAGTAGGGTTGAGTTGCATTACATATGATTTATGTGTTGTGCATTATAATATTATTATCTGTAACTTATCTATCTGTAACATTTTATTGGTGACGCTATATGATGCTGTTACATTTAATTTATGTGTTATATTATATTATTATTTATGCTATTATGGTATGCTATATTGTATGAACTGTTATATCTGTTGTATTGTCGTTTTCTTATTTATCATGTTTGTGGTGATATAGATTGTCTTACCTCTTTATACGTATTGTATTTTAAATTATGTTATAAAAGAAGAGTTTGAGGAAGAGGAACAGCCTCTTGATTTTGTATACCCCGAGGAGGAAGAGCAACAGCAGCAAATCGAGGACTAGTTTGACGAGGGCGAACCATCCGATCATCCATATCCATTGGATTGATTGTGTGAGTATGACGCTACCAGGATTCTTTGGTTTCGTAAGGTTGGATTTTCACGGAGGCTCTGAAGCCTATCGACTGCGAGAGGACAGAGATTCGGTTACGTACGTAGGGCGTCTGACTGTGACCATACGTACAGAGTTTGATGGAGTGCCTATCTTTTCTACTGTATTATATTTACATGTGGAGCTACCGCTATCTCTTAGGCATCATTGGGGTGGCATGTTCGATGCGCCTAGTGAGAATAGCAGCGTGTCGATAGCACCGACTAGGGTCCGTAGAGGGTCGAGGCATCCTGGATACTTATCACCTGAAGTTTCATCCGAGAGTGATCATTCAGAGGATTAGAGTTCTGTGATGTGTACTTGGGCGCGTCTGCGATTTGTATATATAGACTTCTTACTACTTTGTTTACTGTTTTGGTTTAAATATTTGTAGTTGTAAATTATTTGTACTACTTAAAACAAAAACATATGTATATTATGTGTGATAACAGTTTGTTTATGTTATGTTCTGTGTTATTTTATTTCGTAATATTTTGTTTAACCAGAAAAATTTTACAACCCGTATTACTATGTAACAAATGTTTTACAACTTGAGTAGAATTTTATTTATCTTTATTTTATTTTATTTCATAAATGTGACATCCCCACAAAAGTTTTACACAGTTCTTATTCAAGGATCTTTATATCACTTTTGACCAGCCTACATCATTGTATTGCGACAATAAATCTGCTATTTACTTGGCTCACAATCCCACATTCCATGAGAGAACCAAGCATATCGAAATCGATTGCCATGTAATTCGCGAAAAGATTCAAGCAGGCTTAGTTCACCTCTTGCCAGTACCTTCCGCTTCCCAATTGGCTGATGTTTTTACCAAGCCATTACATGCAACCTCCTTTGATTCATTTGTCTCCAAGCTTGGACTTTGTGATGCCCACAGTCCAGCTTGTGGGGGGGTATTAGAGGATGCTTAGTTAGTTAGTTTTGTTGTAACTATTTCTGTTATTGATAGTTGTTATAGTTAGTTAGTTGTACTGATATATACATGGCTATATACATAGAGCACATAGCCTCATCGTAAATTCAATTAATTCTTCATAGAGTTCAATCATAACATGAATTTCAGTTCAAGCTTTCTTTTCTCTCTAAACCAAGAGTAGGAAATTTTTTATATAATAAATCATAATAAAATTTATATTAAGAAACTTCACTAACTTTTCGAGAATAAGAAATTTCGTTGTGAATTTTTTAATCTATAGTCAATGAGCAAGTAAAGTAGTCCAAGTTTCACTTAATTGTAATATAAAAAAAAAAAAAGAACAACTACATATATAATTGAAAGTTGGATAAAATTATAATTATCACTTAACATTGTCTAAAAAGTTATAATACCACGTGTCAAACAATTGAACTCTTAAGTTTTAGTTTATATGTGTTTTCATTTATTTATACATATAGATAGATGTGAAAGTTAAAAGAAGTTATATGAATTTAACTCTTAAAAACCCAACCAACTAAAATCTGAAATATTTACCTGTCATACATGATAACGTAACTTCAAGTGCCGACCTTAATTTTCTCTCCTTCTTGTAGTATTCTTTTTCTCCGTTGTGGTACTTTAATATCTTTTGTTAGATATTTTTTTAATGAGGGCTGCCACTCTTGTCTTTCAATGACAATTCTTTTTTATTTTTTTTCTTTTCTTTTAAAGTGTTTTTTTGGATAAAACTATTGTAAGGTATCATGGCAAGGTTGAAAAATGAAGAACAGGAAGTAAAAGAAGAGAATGAAATGCAACCTTTACTGAAGAACAAATAAGATGAGTTTTGCATACTCATTACAGAGAGGAATACATGTATATATAGGAAGCAGTTTATAGTTAGAGCATAACTAACTCAATACAGTTGTAACTAACTTTTTAACTGCTAACTAATCATTCTCTCTCACATCCTCCTCAAACTCAGTAGTGGATGAGTTTCAACTCTGAGTTTGTCCCAAAAAGCATGAAATTGAGAGCTAGAAATGACCTTGGTTAAAATATCTGCAACTTGAGCATATGCTGGAATATGGCTAATATGAATTCTGTCAGTAACCACATGATCACGAATAAAGTACAAGTCAATTTCAAAATGCTTGGTACTGAAATGAAGAATAGGATTGGCCGCAAGTAGAACAACACTCAAATTATATACATATATATATATATATATATATATATATATATATATATATAGGGGGATTAGGCTTCTGTAGGTGTAAGTCTTTTTTGACTTACACTCATTTTTAACAGTTAGATCCACTTTCATCTAATGATTGAGATTATTTCATTAAAAGTAACCATTAGATGAAAGTGAATCTAACAGCTGAAAATGAGTGTAAATAAAAAAAAACTTACACTAGTGTAAGTTGATCATCCCTCATATATATATAGCATATTTAGTTAGAGAAGTTTTTATTGTGAGATGAGTAAATCTTGACCATACATGTATTTATGTTCTAATCTTGATAATTCATGTAAGATCTAATAGTCAAAATTTACTCTTCTCACTGGATATACTATATATATATATATATATATATATATATATATATATATATATATGTGTGTGTGTCTTATTAGCACTATGTAGATCCAAATATTTCTTTTGAATTGAAATCTATAAATTTTTTAAAAGAGTTTATATTTACACAAAAAATAATTAAAGATTGTTTTATATTTATTTCTTGTATTTTTTTTTAATTTTGAAACTAAAAATTAACTTCCTCATTATTATTTTTTAGGTGAAAATAACTTTCTCATTATTAATATTATCAAATATATATCTTTGCATATGCAATTAAACAAAAGTACCAATCACCTATTTGCTACTAGTGATGATACGAGCAAATATATATCTTTTACTTAAAATTATCGAGTGTTCACAGATGATAAAAAGGCTATATAATTATATATATAATAATAAATTTCATGGGGCATTTGTCCCCACAATGTTTAATTGAGGTCAGTCCCTGGGGGATGGCATGTTATGGAACGATAATTATATCCACTCCCAAGTCAGGGGTCGTGATATATGCATAGTTGAGTGTGTGGGGTGGGTTGGTGGGATGTACAATCCCATCCATGAAGATAAAGGTTCATCATATGTTTCACCGGTGGAGAGGAAAAGATACGAAATTTTAATGTATGTTTGGAATAGTTTATTTTATATTTAAAATAATTTATAGTTAAAATCTTATTAAGGAACTTTTAAACATGCACTTAATTCATTAAAATGTCATAATTTGTTACAACAGTGATAGACTATTTTTCTGCTGCAATTTTTCGTTCCAAATTTATGATTTTCTTATAGTGGTAGGAAATTTTTTATATAATAAATCATAATAAAATTTATATTAAAAAACTTCACTAACTTTTCGAGATTAGGTTATAAGAAATTTCGTTGTGAATTTTTTAATCTATAGTCAATGAGCAAGTAAAGTAGTCCACGTTTCACTTAATTGTAATATAAAAAAAAAAAAAGAACAACTACATATATAATTGAAAGTTGGATAAAATTATAATTATCACTTAACATTGTGTAAAAAGTTGTAATACCACGTGGCAAACAATTGAACTCTTAAGTTTTAGTTTATATGTGTTTTCATTTATTTATACATATAGATAGATGTGAAAGTTAAAAGAAGTTATATGAATTTAACTCTTAAAAACCCAACCAACTAAAATCTGAAATATTTACCTCTCATACATGATAACGTAACTTCAAGTGCCGACCTTAATTTTCTCTCCTTCTTGTAGTATTCTTTTTCTCCGTTGTGGTACTTTAATATCTTTTGTTAGTTATTTTTTTAATGAGGGCTGCCACTCTTGTCTTTCAATGACAATTCTTTTTTATTTTTTTTTCTTTCCTTTTAAAGTGTTTTTTTGGATAAAACTATTGTAAGGTATCAGGCAAGGCTGGAAAACGAAGAACAAGAAGTAAAAGAGGAAAATGAAATGTAACATTTATTGAAGAACAAATAAGATGAGTTTTGTATACTCATTACAGAGAGGAATACATGTATATATAGGAAGCAGTTTATAGTTAAAGTATAACTAACTCAATACAATTGTAACTAACTTCTTAATTGTTAATTAATCATTCTCTCTTATATCCCCCTCAAACTCAACAATGGATGAGTTTCAACTCTGAATTTGTCTTGAAAAGCATGAAACTGAGAGCTAGAAATGACCTTGGTTAAAATATTTGCAACTTGAGCATATCCTGGAATATGGCTAATATGAATTCTGCCAATAACCACATGATCACGAACAAAGTACAAGTCAATTTCAAAATGCTTGGTTCTGGAATGAAGAATAGGATTGACCGCAAGTAAAACAACACTCAAATTATATATATATATATATATATATATATATATATATATATATATATATATATATATATATATATATATATATATATATATATATATATATAGTTAGAGAAGTTTTTTATTGTGAAATGAGTAAATTTTGATCATACATGCATTTATGTTCTAATCTTGATCATTCATGAAAGATTCATAATCAAAATTTACTTATTCTCACCGGATATATATATATATATATATATATATATATATATATATATATATATGAGTTTTTATTATGAAATAGTGAGATGAGTAAATCTTATATATATATATGTGTGTATGTGTGTGTGTGTACTTGATGCAAATATTTCTTTTGAGTTGAAATCTATAAATTTTTTAAAAGAGTTTATATTTACACAAAAATAATTAAAGATTGTTTTATATTTATTTCTTGTATGTTTTTTTTATTTTGAAAACAAAAATTAACTTCCTCATTATTATTTTTTAGGTGAAAATAACTTTCTCATTATTAATATTATCAAATATATATCTTTGCATATGTAATTAAACAAAAGTACCATATCACCTATTTGCTGTTAGTGATGACACGAGCAAATTTATATCTTTTACTTAAAATTATCGAGTGTTCACAGATGATAAAAAGGCTATATAATTATATATATAATAATAAATTTCATGGGGCATTTGTCCCCACAATGTTTAATTGAGGTCAGTCCCTGGGGGATAGCATGTTGTGAAACGATAATTATATCCACTCCCAAGTCAGGGGTCATGATATATGCATAGTTGAGTGTGTGGGGTGGGGTGGGATGGGATGGTGGGATGTACAATCCCATCCATGAAGACAAAGGTTCATCATATGTTTCACCGGTGGAGAGGAAAAGGTACGAAATTTTAATGTACGTTTGGAATAGTTTATTTTATATTTAAAATAATTTATAGTTAAAATCTTATTAAGGAACTTTTAAACATGCACTTAATTAATTAAAATGTCATAATTTGTTACAACAGTGATAGACTATTTTCCTGCTGCAATTTTTCGTTCCAAATTTATGATTTTCTTATAGTGGTAGGAAATTTTTTATATAATAAATCATAATAAAATTTATATTAAGAAACTTCACTAACTTTCGGAGATTAGGTTATAAGAAATTTCGTTGTGAATTTTTTAATCTATAGTCAATGAGCAAGTAAAGTAGTCCAAGTTTCACTTAATTGTAATATATAAAAAAAAGAACAACTACATATATAATTGAAAGTTGGATAAAATTATAATTATCACTTAACATTGTCTAAAAAGTTATTATACCACGTGTCAAACAATTGAACTCTTAAGTTTTAGTTTATATGAGTTTTCATTTATTTATACATATAGATAGATGTGAAAGTTAAAAGAAGTTATATGAATTTAACTCTTAAAAACCCAACCAACTAAAATCTGAAATATTTACCTCTCATACATGATAACGTAACTTCAAGTGCCGACCTTAATTTTCTCTCCTTCTTGTAGTATTCTTTTTCTCCGTTGTGGTACTTTAATATCTTTTGTTAGATATTTTTTTAACAATTTTTATATTCTTATATTAAATAGTACATATACCTCTTTTTATATTTTATTTAATATTATTCATTATATATATTTTTTCTTATCATTTTCTTCAATCAATTATATCCTTTAAAAAGAATGTGAATAGTACCTACACTTCTTTTAAGAGTGTAATATGATCTTTATTCTTTTTTTAATGAGGGCTGCCACTCTTGTCTTTCAATGACAATTCTTTTTTTTAAAGTGTTTTTTTGGATAAAACTATCTAAATCTCTTAGATTTATAAACTTTAAGATAGATATGAATATTTTGGTCTTGAATTTTTTCAGTCATGTTATGATAAATTTGAAATATTTAATTTTAATTTTTTCGTATTAATATCATGCTTTAGCCTTACAAAAAAAGTAAAACATTCATAACTATTAAGATAAGAGACACAATTCTCATTTTATAGGATAGTACATTATGTGTCAATCTCAATAATAAAATATGTATCGTTATCAATAGTCTACAGATCAAGAATAAAGTTATAGATCATGTGTTAATTTAGATGAAAATTCTATCTATTTTCTTCTTCTTAATATATCTACTATTTTTATTGAAATTGTAATTTGTTTGAATGAATTTAATTTATGTTAAAAAAACTAAAACCCTCAAAATTGGGTACAACATAAATTTTGGAAGGTATTTGGTATACCCCTCTAGATGTGGGTAATGACAAGGTCACAAGGCCCTGCTCAAAATCGCAAACACGAGGAACAAATAATGTTCCAAAGTAAAAGGAAACCTCTAACTTTAACTATTCTTGCTTGAGTACTTTATTAATTAATTAAGCAAGGCATATGCCCAAAATATTTTTTATCTGTTGGGTTATGTGTGATTCCTTTCCTTTAGTAAATAAATAAATAAACAAATAAATAAATAAATGTGTGATTCCTTTCCACGATATATATAATAAGACATTATAACCATGAAATCCGTTAGCAGTGCTGTCAGTTAATTTGAGCAAGCCAGTGAGAGAGAAATAAACAAAGAGATGAGGAGGCAGATAGGATCAAGCTCAATTGAAAAAATGAGAGAGCCTTATATATTGGCCAAGAATTATGAATGGCAGCGTTTCGGGGACTTCTTCCTTAAACACAAAGATCTCTTGGATAAGCCAATTGACTTGCAACAATGCACTCCTTTTCATTATGCAGCTCACTGTGGCAACCCAAGAATGTACCAGGAAATGCTTGAAATGGTGGATCCCTCAGATATGCAACGTGTGCTGAGGATGAAGGATGCCATGGGGAACACACCACTTCACGAGGTGGCCTTCACAGGAGAGGTGGAAATGACTAAGAGCATACTCAAACACGAGGACAGAGAGTCACAGCAGTATGAACCACTGCTAGAAATGAAAAACGAACTGGGAGAAACCCCAGTGTACAGGGCAGCTGCGCTTGGGAAGACCAACTTGCTCAAGTACTTCGTTAAAGACTTAGGCATAGACCTACGCCAGCATTTTCGCCGAACTGCGGATATGATGTCCATTCTTCACACTGCTGTCATTGACCAATTCTTTGGTTTATCTCTCTCCCTCTCTCCTCAATCTTGATTGCTATTCGTGTGCATACATTGTGCGTAAGAGTGGAAATTGATTAAGATAAGTTGGGTCAGAGTTTGTTTTAAATATATTTTATAAAATGTTAGTCTAAACTATTGCTTATAATAAGTTTTTATTTTGATTCAATCTCACTTATTTATAAAAATACAAAAATTTGACTTGATTTAGTTTAAAAATTTATTTAAAGGTTAATATTATAAAAATTTATTTTTATAAGATAAATAATTTTTTTTTTAATTTTTAAATAAATATAACATTTAACAAAATTATTATACTTTATATAAATTAAATATACTATATTAATATATAATAAATTATGTAAGTATTATAAATTCTTAATTATATATATAAATATTCAATAAATAAATTGGCATGATATGTCATATAAACTTTTTTAAAAGCTTAGGGTTCGTTTGGATTGGTGATATTACGTGGAATGGAAGGGAATGGAATGGAATAGAGTCAAGTTCCATTGTTTGGTTATGTTAAAAAAGGATGGGATGAGATGGGAGTGGGTGAGATGGATTACATCCCATCCCACTAGAAACCATCAATTTTCTTCTTCTCCAATTTAAGGAGTATGAGATGGAATCATCTTTTTTAGTATAAATATCATCTCATCCCACCAAAAATCATTCATTTCCCAAACAATGAATGATAACTTTACTTCATTCCATTCTAAAATATCTAAATAATGGAATGGTACTTTTTTCCCATTCCATCTCTTCCCATCCCATCTCATTCTATTCCCTTCCATCACTTACTAAATATCCAAACATAACCTTAAGCTTTAACTTACATAATTAAAAAAATTTTAAAAAAATTTAAACTTGTTATTAAATAAATCAAGTCTATATAAATTAAAAATAAATTAAATTATAAATCTCTAATTAAAGTAACTAACTATCAATTAACTATAATAATTAATGATATATTAATAATTTATTAATCTAATATATTCAACTTAATTGTTAAAGGTAAATGTAATCATTTCTATATGGTCCAAATCTAAGAAAAATTATTATAATCGACTCTGACTATCCAAGGATTTTTTTCGCCTAAATATTGCTTAAAGAAGATTTTGGGAGAGACTCAATTTATTTAAGTGGCGTACTTAGCAGGGGAGATGTGATCTAAATCTTTGAGTCTATTATTGTCTTAAATCAACTAACTCTATTTAAGAATTTTCTAATATTGCATTACCAAAAAAAAATTATATGAAATGCAAGAATGAACTACAATAAGTGCCAAGTAATAAGTGGTACTACCTTATTAGTTCAGTGTTTACAATTTGTCCACATCACAAACAAAAAAAATGTGTGTACAATTTG
Organism: Ormosia emarginata; assembly: GCA_029884605.1. Lineage (NCBI taxonomy): Eukaryota > Viridiplantae > Streptophyta > Magnoliopsida > Fabales > Fabaceae > Ormosia > Ormosia emarginata. The sequence continues at coordinate 9,002,440 of JAQQTP010000054.1, read as the reverse complement.
TGTGGACCGAATGTGTACAAACCTTTCATGAAGAGACAAAGTTCTTTATGGAAAATCTTCCATAAATACAGTGCTCCTTTATCCTTTACTCTTTCCGTTCTCTTTCACCAGCAAGGAAAATGAAGCTGGCTAGCTGTTTATTTTCAACGCAGGCACAGCATTATGGTTATTGAAACGGTTCCCGGAACTGGCTGATCTAAAGGAAGACAGTGGACTGACAACTCTGCAATTGCTAGCGAAAATGCCCTCTACATTTAAGAGTCAAACCCAAATGGGAGCCTTCAAAAATTTCATATATCCTTGTAAATCTCTGCCAACTTTTTCCCTGATGTTAGCTTTTGAGTAACAAGCATGCTTATACTCAGAAAACACACCGATTTTATTTGGGGAGGGTGGGGACGGAGTGAGAGAAAACACTTTCAAATCTAAGCTTGTATAGTTACATCCAAAAGCACTTTTCAAATCTAAGCTTGTATAGTTACATCCAAAAACACCTTTTTACTTTGCTGATAACATGTTGGTTTTTGGCATAAGTTAAGCTAGGGGAATCAAAGGTTCTAATTTAGCTGGTGGAGGATTAGGATGATCAGTAAACACTGTTACGCTTCAAATTATATAGCAACTTTAGCTAATAGTTGCAATATTGTGACACAGTACTTCCTAATTATCAAGACTATAAATACTACCTTCAAAATAAGGATGACACTAGGAAAGGGGAAGATTTGGAAAGAGGCTGGAAGGGCAGAAATCAACAGCCTCAAACTCAAAGCATGCTCTCAGGTACGTGTTCATTGTTTTTTTTTTTTAAAAAAAAAAAAACAACAACCACGCGAAGGAGACAATATTTTACGTATTCATTTTGTGCAGAAAACAAAGTGACTTTTTATACATGTAAAGAATTATTTATGAATGATTAATTTATGTGTAATATATATGTGTATCAGTGAATATCTATCTAACCATGTAAAAATGTTAAACAAAATTGCAGCTTTTTCATTGATGTGGTATACTCTGTGGAAGGCTCTGGCCAAAGGTGCAAGCTATCATGATTGTTCATGATACATTTCTTCAAACATAAAATATTACTAGTTAGATTGTTTTGACATTTATTTTTCCTTCCCATGTTACTTGTATGTTTTTTACATGTTCAGAATGGAAGGGGATTGAAAAACTTTGGAGGTTAAAGGAAATGCATAAGTTAGCAGAGAAACTTGTTAAATTGTTAGCAAAGAAAGATCATTCATGGCAACAAAGTTGTATAGCAATGGATAGAACAGTTTCCATGGGGAGACCACATCATCGCGCTAACGAACCTAAAGGAAAGGAACAAGGGGAACAAGAGGAACAAAATGAACAAAAGGCTGATGACAAACAAATTATTTATACCCCCTTGCTTATGGCTGCTTGCAATGGAATTACAGAGATTGTTAAAGAAATAATTCATTTGCATCCTCAATCAATTGAGCATGTTAGTAGAGACGAGCAGAACATATTGTATATGGCTGTCAAACACCGTCAGATAGAAATTTTCAAAATCTTAAAGAAATTGAAAATGGTGAGGAGGCTTGCTGGAAAAATAGACAAGAAATCCAACACTGTCCTGCACTACACTGCAGATTTCAAAGGGGGGTCCCAACCTGGCTATGCTCTGCAACTGCAAGAGGAATTGCATTGGTTCGAAGTAAGTATAGTTTTGAATATGTCAAAATGAAAAATGATATTTGCGCATAATTTCTCCTACTTCCCAATTCAATGTATGCATTCAAATTAATTTTAAGCAAATACCAAAAGTAAGTGGAAAAAGCTCATCTAAATTGAACTTGTCTGGAAAGTGCATTGTGCATTGTGATTTTATTATTTTAACACACTGATGATTTAAAGTTAGATATATATTTACTTGTTTATTTTAAAAATAAATTTACTTTAGATGAGCCTTGTCTAAAGTAAAGGTACACATATTGAGCAAGAATAGAATTGACCTTGCTGGCACTTGCATATATTGTACATCTCTAATTGATGCCTAGTACCATGAATCTCATTACCAATTCTATCTGTGTACACATATTGTGCACGCATAAGCAGCGCATAGAAAAGAGACTCCCTTACCATTACACCATTCACTACAACGAGGTTAACAAAACAGCAAAGCAACTTTTTTTGGAAAAGCATGAAGATCTGCTCAAGGAGGCTCGTACTTGGATAAAAGAGACTGCTCAGTCATGCTCTGCAGTGGCTGTCCTTGTTGCCACCGTTGTCTTCGCCGCGGCCTACACAGTCCCTGGAGGCACAGATGACAATGGCCTCCCTAGATTTCTTCATGAACCTATATTCCTAGTGTTCACAGTCATGGATGTTGTGGCCCTTGCAAGTTCATTGGCTTCAGTGATTATGTTCCTTTCAATCCTCACATCACCCTGTGAGATGTGGGATTTTCGGAGGACTCTCCCTCGGAAACTAATGGCAGGTTTTGCCTTTCTGTTCTTCTCCATGGCCACAACGATGCTGGCATTCAGTGCAACAATTCTGATCAACATCAAGTTGGAGAAGAACAAATGGACTTCAAGCTTGACATACGGTGCAGCGTTCTTCCCTGTCTTCATATTTGCAATGATGCAGTTCCCTTTATTTGTTGCCATGAAAGGATGGGTGCGGAGCTTCCTCAAGAGACTTAAGAAGATCATTCCTCGTTACTTCCTCGGTTTACTCAAAAGGAGTAAGAAAAAGAAAATATGGGAGTTTTGAATTGGAAGCTGTCCTCCCCCCCTTTTTTTTCCAGTTTTTCTTCAATCATAATTTCTTTTGGTTGTACGCATTTGGTTACAACATTTTACTTTTTCAAGGTCGTCCACATATGATCATTGTTGGGGCCATTGTGGTTAAATAACCGTTGGACATGGACGTTGATGAATAAGAGCATACTTTTTCTGAATCACGTTATTTACATGGACTTTCCTCATACAAAAGCCTAGCAAACCATCTTCTCATACAATTTTCTCTTTATGATACCCATTTTTTTTAGATATAGTACCTAACATAAATTGTTAAGTATTTTATTAGTTGTTGAATATAAATATTCATATTCAATATTTAATAGAATTATAAACATTTATTATGAACTTAACATTCAATAAATATATAACAATTCACCCCGAGTGTCAAACCCATCAGGTATAATAACAATTCCCATCCATGACTCATGTTTACTCTCTGGGTGATCTGTAGAAATCACATATGTTAGGCCTTTCTTGTGATTTGTGGTAAAACAACCATTGGACATGCCACATGCATGGACGTGGCTTTAGTGTTTTTCCGTATACCATTTCAAAGTTATCACTAAAAATTGGAGGTGGGAGCCAAAAAAAAAAAAGCTAATTTAATTTTCCCCAAGTAAACGGGAAATTAGCAATTCCTTAACGCCAATCTTTAAGATCAGAAAGGCATGTATTGCAATGTTTCACCATTCAATGGACCGTCAACCTCCCCTAATCCCTTCCCCCAAAAATCTCCAAAAGCTGCAATTGGCAATCTATAATGTTCAAAAGATAAAAACAATGACATTAAAAATTAAGCTCATTGTTTCTTCAGAAACTTCAATCCACTAGTTGGTTTATTAAGATTGTTTAAACTATGAGGCAGACTCCCTAAGTATGTGTTGTGATTGCAAAAATTCAAATCCAGCCATCAAGTGACCGTTAAGATTACAGTAAGGGACAATGATCCATGATGTTCAATTTTCTTTATTGAGGACGGGAGAGGTAAAAAGGCCTAGTGCCAGGTGTTGTTTGATAGCCAGGGAGTTGGGCACTCAACACTGTTGATAAACTTCTCTTTCTATGGCCATTAATTAATATAATAATTGCTGAACTTTTGAGCATCATAACATCATCAAATAATTATATGACAACTCTAGTCCACTGTGTAACCAAATTAACCTTAAAACAGGTTACCAATTCTCCCCCTTCGTCAACGTGTAGGTGTATACAATATCTGCATATATATTTACATTGATAAATAATGAGCAAGGAACCTTTACAATCTGAGTGCGACTTAGCAGCTGTACAAATTATTGATGGTCCAATAGTTCTCTTAATGCCAATGTCCAAAAAGAGAAAGGAATGAAATACAATGTTGAACCATTCAATTAACTGTCAAGCTTCAAATTCAAATCTACAAGAGCACGGTAAAGAATGGCGGCAGCAGGTGGCCTAGGCAACGAGCCAAGAAGTATATCTGTTGCAGTTATAGACTGGCTGCCATAGAAACGGGAATTTTCTTGTGTGCGTGTACTGACAATACTGCCTTCAAGTGAACATCCAACAAATGCACCTGCAAGTAATATAGCGGTCAAACACTACCCTAGAGGAGTTAATCCAACTTCACCAAACAAAAAATCCCATTACTTACCATTGGCATTCTCTGCATTACTAAAATGTTTTATATAATCCAGTGTATGAGTTAAGGCTTGCGTTCTGAGTATTATATCAAAGATTGTTTGAACCCCGAGCAAGACTACCAAATTTAAGTGTTTTTATAACAGAAGTTCAATCCCATCATCAAGAGATATAAAGATTCTAGAAAAGGACTAAAGTCATCTATGCCAAAAACTCCAAATAGGAGAAGGAACAATGAAGTTCAGTTCTAGGATTTAAGGGTTGCATTATTAACTTCCTAACATTAACCTGAGAAGTTCATGAGCCAATATGGTATTTAGAAATTTCAATTGTGGCATGCTTGTTCATTGTTAATACCAGTTTTAGTGTGTCTTGTTAAATGAGAAACAGTCAAGTCCCTATCAAGCCTTCTATGGGTTAACCATCATGTGACACTGAAAACCTAAAGACTGTATGGAGAGGAATGCTAAAAAGGGAAAAATTTTAGGGAGAACACTTAGTCCTGGTGTTTTCTGTAGCAAGCAATTAATTAAGAAGTTGAGCTGCACATGGGATTTAGCAGTCAAAGACTAAGTCTCACATTAGGCATTCTGTTAGGGCCCAGAATCTGATTCGTGACCCAAATACGCAGTTGGTAACCCAAATGTCACATGGGCCCAAAGTGTGGAGGGTTTATACTAGGAGAGGCAAGAGGCAAACTGAATTGAGTGCCCTGCTGGCAGAGAGAGAGAAGGATAGTGGGGGGTAACAACCTTTGTTCTGTTATTAGGAGGGGGAGTGCGTAGAGTGAGGCACTTTTGGGAATAATCATTAGTTTGTTATGGATAGAGAGCTCTAGCTCTCTATAGGAGCACTGCTCTGTGGCAGAAGGAGTTTTTCCTCTGTAAATTCCCTATTTTCCAACGAATAATACATACCTCAGCACATTCCCTTCATTCTTTTACTTGTTCATTCTGTTTTGTTCTTACTGGTACGTATCAAACTGGTCCGACCTGCCGGATTCGAAGAGGGGATCAGCGGAGCGCGGAGAGTCTTGGGGGGTGAATGCCACCAAAGAAGAAGACAATGGAAGCGAAGGTAGCGGCATTGGAAGCGGAGTTGTCGAATGTGAAACGAGCGTTGTCGGCAATGCAGAGCAAAGCCGATGAGAACCAGAGCAAGGCAGAAGAAAATCACGAAACTCTCATGACCATGCTTACGAAGTGCTTAGAAAAGAAACTCCTAGACGAGGAGGAAGAGATGGGTGATAATAGCACCAAGAAGAAACCGGACGAGACTGTTAAGAACGATGAGAACAGAGACTCTTCAGAAAAAAAAGGTTCATCCACGTCGAGTCTAAAAAAACTACAAGGAGAAGCGTTGGAGGAGTTTCGTCAATCTGTAAAAAAAGTGGAGCTGCCCATGTTCGATGGCGATGATCCAGCTGGGTGGATTACTCGAGCAGAAATTTATTTCAGTGTTCAGGAGACACGCCCTGAGGTGAGGGTGAATTTAGCTCAGCTATGTATGGAAGGGCACACGATCCATTTCTTCAATTCCCTTCTCGATGATGAGAAGGAGTTGACGTGGGAACAACTGAAGGTCGAGCTCCTCGAGCGGTATGGCGGAATGGGAGATGGAGGCGTCTTCGAACAATTGACAAACCTCAGACAGAGAGGTAGCGTTGATGATTATATCCAGAATTTCGAGCGTCTGATGGCGCAGGTAAGGAGGATACCCGATGATCAGTATTTCGGGTATTTTCTTCATGGACTGACGGATGAAATCAGAGGACGAGTCAGGAGCCTCTTAACCTTGGGGCCAGTATCGCGTTCGCGCCTGATGAATGTGGCTCGAGCGGTGGAGAAGGAGATAGGGGGTGATGGAGGAAATCCGATGACGTGGGGAGGTCGAGGTAACCGTAACGGGTTCGGGTCGGGTAATAATTTTCGGCCTAGCTCAAATAACCCGGGTCGCAATACGGGTTCGGAATGGGTGTTTGTACGTGGGTCTAAAGAGCAGAAATTGGGAGGAGGGAACCCATCGAAGGGTGGGTCCTATGGACAGAAACCCAAAATCGATTCCAATGTCGAGCAAAAGAGGATGAATTTTAGAGACAAGGGTGTTACTCACCTATCGTATCATGAACTCTTGGAGAGGAGACAAAAGGGACTGTGTTACAAATGTGGAGGTCCGTTTCATCCCCTCCATCAGTGTCCAGACAAGCAATTGAGGTTGATGGTGCTGGATGATGAAGATGAAGGAAAAATAGCGGGAAATATTGTCGCCATAGAGGTAGAGGAAGAAGAGGAGGCTGATGGTGAGTGTAGTGTTATGAATCTTGGGAGTTTGGATGCAGAAAACAAAGATGTACCTCAAACGATGAAGCTTAGGGGTCGAATTAAAGGAGTTCCAGTTCTCATTTTAGTTGATAGTGGGGCAACCCACAATTTCATTTCTAGGAAATTGGTGGCAAAGATGGGTTGGGGTACCGAAGACACACGCCCAATGAGAATTAAATTAGGAAATGGGTATAGAGCAGCAGCCCGAGGTAAATGCAAGGGCATTGAACTCGAATTAGAAGAGGGGAAGGTAACTGTGGATACCTTTCTTTTTGATTTGGAAGGCATAGATGTGGTTTTGGGAATTTCGTGGTTGGCAACATTGGGGGAAACCCGGTAAATTGGGGTCAACAGGTGATGAAATTTCAAAAAATGGAGTATGGGTGGAACTCAAAGGAGGAGGGGCCAATCATCTAACTAACACAGCCTTACAGAGCTTGTTAGGGAAACCAAAGAGGTGGATTGAAGGCCTACTCATATCAACTGAGCTGATCTTAGACAGCAGGGCAGAGAAGCAGGTTGAGGTTGGGAAGCTTGAATTTCAACAACAGGAACAATTAACCAAACTATTGACCCAATACTTTGCTGTTTTTCGGGAACCTTCAGGGTTACCTCCGAAGAGGGGTAAGGAACATGCCATCATATTACTTGAAGGTCAGGGACCAGTGAATGTGAGACCATATCGCTATCCTCATCATCAAAAAAATGAGATTGAGCGTCAAGTGAAGGAGTTGTTGGATGCAGGAGTAATTCGGCATAGTCAGAGCGCTTTTTCTAGCCCTGTCATCTTAGTAAAGAAGAAAGATGACACTTGGAGAATGTGTGTCGACTACCGAGCATTGAACAAGGTAACAATTCCTAATAAATTCCCTATTCCTAATCGATGAATTATTGGATGAGTTGCATGGTGCCCAGTTCTTCTCTAAGCTGGACCTCAAGTCTGGTTATCATCAAGTGCGAGTTCGGAAGGAAGATGTGCACAAAACAGCATTTCGAACCCACGAGGGTCACTACGAATATTTAGTGATGCCTTTTGGGTTGATGAATGCCCCTTCCACTTTCCAATCCCTCATGAATGAAGTCTTTAGACCTATGTTAAGAAGGTTTGTGCTTGTATTCTTTGACGATATTCTAGTGTATAGCCCGGATTGGGACACCCACATGAAGCATTTGACTATGGTTTTAAACACATTGCAGCAGCATGTACTGGTTGCGAATCAGAAGAAATGTCATTTTGCCCAATCTTCAATCGAATATTTGGGACACTTGATCTCGAAGGAGGGAGTTATGATGGACCCAAGCAAAGTGAAGAGTGTTCTCCAATGGCCTGCACCTAAGAATGTCAAAGGAGTTAGGGGGTTTTTGGGGTTGACAGGCTACTACAGAAAATTTATTCAGAATTATGGGAAGATAGCTAGGCCTTTGACCGAACTTACTAAGAAGGAGGGTTTCAAGTGGAATTTGGAGGCACAAGAGGCATTTGAGCTCCTAAAAGTAAAGATGACTACAGCACCTGTTTTGGCTCTACCAGACTTCACTCAAGAATTCATCATTGAGTGTGATGCCTCGGGCAAGGGCCTAGGTGCCATTCTCACACAGAATGGTCGACCCATTGCTTATTTCAGCAAGGCTTTGGGTGAAAGAAACCTGTCCAAATCAGCCTATGAGAAGGAGTTGATGGCCGTTGCTCTAGCCATTCAACATTGGCGTCCATACCTTTTGGGAAGGCATTTTACGGTACGCACAGACCAGAAAAGTTTAAAACAATTACTGCAGCAACGCATTTCCACAATGGATCAGCAGAATTGGGCAGCCAAGTTGTTGGGATACAGGTTTGATATAGTATATAAACCTGGTCATGAGAATAGGGGTGCTGATGCACTCTCTAGAATGGGAGAAGAAGGAGAATTTGGTGCTTTGGTGTCTTATCCTATATGGGCAGATTTGTCTCAAGTCATTGCAGAGGTCCATCTGGATGCTTATTTATTGCAAATTATTGAGGAATTGAAGAGGAATGCGGGGTCCAAACCTGGTTTCTCTTACAAGGAGGGGGTTCTCTTGTATGAGGGCCGATTAGTTATCTCGGCTCAATCGAATTGGATCCCTCGGGTGCTGGAAGAATTTCATTCGTCTCCTCAAGGAGGACATTCTGGGTTCCATAGAACTTATAGAAGAATCGCTGCCAATGTGTACTGGGTGGGCATGAAAAGAAGGATCCAGGAATATGTACGGGAGTGTGATGTGTGTCAAAGGCAGAAATATCTTGCAGCTTCTCCCGGAGGGTTGTTGCAACCTCTAAACATACCAGAGATGATTTGGGACGAAGTGTCTATGGATTTCATTACCGGGCTCCCACGTTCTAAGGGGGTTGAAGTTATATTTGTGGTGGTGGATAGGTTGTCCAAGTATGGGCATTTCCTTCCTCTCAAACACCCCTACACAGCAAGGACAGTAGCTGAAGTCTTTACAAAGGAAGTGGTAAGATTGCATGGGCTTCCTATGACAATTATCAGTGACCGAGACCCAATTTTCCTTAGTAATTTCTGGAAAGAACTCTTCAAGCTGCAGGGGACTCAGTTAAAAATGAGTTCAGCTTACCACCCGGAAACAGATGGGCAAACTGAGGTAGTGAATAGATGTGTTGAGACCTTTCTGAGGTGCTTCATTGCTGATCAACCGAGAACATGGCTGCATTGGTTGCATTGGGCAGAATACTGGTACAATACAACTTTCCATGAGACCACAGGGGTCACACCCTTTGAAATAGTCTATGGAAGGAAGCCACCAGTTATCACTAGATTTCTACAAGGTGAGACAAGAGTAGAAGCGGTGCAGAGGGATTTAATGGACAGGGATGAGGCTCTCCGACAACTAAAACAGCACCTCCAGTGAGCTCAAGAAAGAATGAAAGGTCAAGCTGATCGCAAAAGAAAAGAAATCAGTTTTACAGTAGGGGAATGGGTGTTTCTTAAGCTGCGCCCTCATAAACAACAGTCCGTAGCTTCAAGGATTAATACCAAACTTGCAGCAAGGTATTATGGCCCTTTTCAGGTAGTAGAACGTCTTGGAGCAGTGGCTTATAAGCTCGATCTTCCTGCCTCTTCAAAAATACACCCGGTGTTCCATGTGTCATTACTGAAGAAAGCTATTGGCAAGTATTCTGTTGAGGAGGAACTACCACCAGGATTAGAAGGGGATAGTTCCATAAGGATTGAACCTGCAGCTGTCTTAGCAAACAGGACGGTTTATAAAAAAGGGGACTCTATTAATCAAGTGCTGGTCCAGTGGAAGGGAAAACCAGCTGAAGAAGCCACTTGGGAGGATGAACTCACTATCCAGAGTCAATTTCCAGAATTCAGCCTTGAGGACAAGGCTGAAATTGAAGAAGGAGGCATTGTTAGGGCCCAGAATCTGATTCGTGACCCAAATACGCAGTTGGTAACCCAAATGTCACATGGGCCCAAAGTGTGGAGGGTTTATACTAGGAGAGGCAAGGGGCAAACTGAATTGAGTGCCCTGCTGGCAGAGAGAGAGAAGGATAGTGGGGGGTAACAACCTTTGTTCTGTTATTAGGAGGGGGAGTGCGTAGAGTGAGGCACTTTTGGGGAATAATCATTAGTTTGTTATGGATAGAGGGCTCTAGCTCTCTATAGGAGCACTGCTCTGTGGCAGAAGGAGTTTTTCCTCTGTAAATTCCCTATTTTCCAACGAATAATACATACCTCAGCACATTCCCTTCATTCTTTTACTTGTTCATTCTGTTTTGTTCTTACTGGTACGTATCACATTCCTCTCCCTTTTCCACCCTCAAGGAAACCTTCTACCAAACTATACAAACTCAAGAAGAGTGGAACATTAACAGCACATACTCCAGTACAAATATACATTCATCGGTAATTTCATGTCAAAAAAAAAATAAAATCATACAATCCTATAGGTAGAGAGACTAGAGACAAATATGTATGATGAACAAACAAAGAAAAGGTCAAGTTGCATACTGTTACCAAAAACAATATGGGTTTCAGTACACTACATGATCACAAATAACACACATACCTTTACTGCAGCTGTATGTATAACAAGCAGCATAGCCACCATCACCAGCTCGAACATCAGCTTCAACTGACCTTCCAACAATGCCAACTGCAGCACTCAAACCAGCTCCAAGTGAAAGATGCACATTACCACTAAATGTCTTGACAGCATCATTTGTTCTCAGAACAATAATGAAGTCTGTTAACTCTCCTCCAGCCTATGTCGGGAAAAAAAAATAACTCTAACACTTCAGGAGTCAGAAGATATGGAAATAAATGGGAATCAGTAAAACCTTGAGACATGCTGCCTATATGTGGAGTAGGAAGTTGAAGTCAGTGCTCGATAAAGTTGAGGAGTAAACAAAATAATATTAAAATGAAGATCCATATAGAAACTTATCTATTGTGTAATATGTTAAAAATATTTTCTGTTTGTTTCATCAGAAGCTACAATGAAATTTATTTTTGCTAGAGTCCAACAAAATGAAGTCTTCAGGTATTAGAGTAGACCTTACTACTCAAGTAGAATCTGGAAACAGTATGTACAGCATATAGTTATAGATTCTTGGCTTTCAATCCATACTCATAAGCAAAGTCATTATTAATTAGACTGTTTGATCAATATTTTTATAGATTAGTTGCTTCACCTGAGCCCCCCACCCCACACCAAATGTGGAAACGGCAGATGGTGGAGACCATGAACCATCTTCCCTACGTGCAACCACAAGTCCTGTTCCAATATTATATGTAACCACCACTCCTACTTTGACAACAGTGATAATTGCAAGGCCTTTTGCTTGCCTTAGAATGACATCTGGAATTGTCTTCTCAGGCTTCAAAAAACCTATCTGCAAAAGTGAAACTCTTAATGAAGTCAAGCTCATTTTTGCACACAAAATAGATTGTGTAGATTTCTAAAACCATGACATGTTGACAGAAGTAATACCACCAAGAACTTAACTTTTAAACTTAAATTACAAAATGATTCACTTTGTGTTATGTATTTGAGCCCAATAACCAATGATTTAAATCAAACCAGCTAAATCTGACGTCAACATAAGCTATATACACAGTCAACCAGACTAACATGTATAAATATGAAATCATGCTATTACACAGAATAAGATTTGCATTTTTTTGTGGAGGGCAGGGGGAAGAGGATAGTGCCAGATGCAGTTGAATAGTGAGGGAGACAGGCAATCAGCATAGTTGCTGAACTTTTGCTTGTCACCAAGTAATTACATAGCAACTGTAGCCCACGTTATACCAGATTAACCTTTAAGCCATGTCACCACACCAGTTCTCTAATCGAACCCACTTGCTCAGTGTGATTATATTTTCTAAGCAGAAAGTTAAAAATCCTCAACAAAGCAACAAGATTACTTTAAATTGCTTTTCTAGTTTTCTTGTTCAGATCAAAATTGGAGAAAGTTCATTATAGAGGTAACCCCGTAATAATTAGCATGAGTCATGAATGGTTTCTGCCTCTGCAGGAAAATTAGGCATAATAAAAAAATATAAAAGAAAAATACATTTATACGATACCTGATTATAAGCCTTGATAGTGTTAGTGGCCTTGTAAATTTCATATTCCATGGACTGCCCCCAAGGAAAATTAATCCAAGACCTCAAAGTGCTGAGGTCTGTCAGGTCGTGGGTTGGCAACTGAGCAGCATTACTTACGTGATCCATTAAATAAGGCTGTACAGACTCAAGTCGGACACAGCATACATCACAGACTCTTTGGGGGTCAGAGACTCGGAATTTTGATGGCAACAAGCTCCGTCCTTTGGAGCATTCACCACAAAATATTCCTCCACAAAACCGGCAGTGATGCCGGGAGCACATGATAGGATGAAACCTCACACCACAAAGCATACAAGAAGAAGCGGCACTATCCGCCAACCATTTTGGAGGCTCTGCTTCTAGTAATTCCTTCACATTACCAAAGTTGGCCTCTGTAAGAGTTTGAGCCATCTCTCTCCAAGCTTGTTCAAGTACATGGCTGGATATCCATGAAAAGTTACAAGTATGAATATCTCCTGATGCAAAAGAAGTCACTTTTCCCCTGGCTACAAGTAACATTTCTACTAGCACATCCCACATAGTCAATTCCCTTTCTTCTCCAAGGTATTGATTCCATCCCATGTCATCATCAGGAAAATAGGCACCATTCGAGTGAAAACCTTTGGCCCACTCTTTCTGATCATCTTCTAGCATAGGTGGAACTGAAACTGGTATCCAAACTCCAGTATCTTCATACAGTGGAGTATCATAATAGAAGTACTTTCCGCGCTTATGAAGATTACCTGAAGATTCCATGTCATCTTTATTCTTTTCCAATGCTTCTTCAGTTAATTCAGGATATAATCTGGATGAATTCATACTACGCCCTTCAATGCTAGCAGTGGAAAAAGAATCATAATACTCTTTAGTAACATGATTCCTCCAATTACCACCCACCTCATCATCCTGTCAATGGCATCAAAGCACAACAAACCAACCATATAAACCCATAGAGCACCAAACTACAAACACCCAGTCTTAAAAAGGCCAAACCCATAAATTATTATTATTTAAAGTAATATAATCTAATCAGATGTTTGCAAATAGTCCATGAATATTTTCCTTATTCCTCTTTCTCTTTCAATTTCATTTTAAATGCAACACCAACACATCAAATCCAAAAAAAAGGAAGATATTCAAAGTTAAATTCCACGAACACATATACTCAAACATCCACAAACAATACAAAATCCAAAAAGTGAAGAAATTTCCAATTCACCAAACAGAAACACATGCACATCTAGTAAGGGAAAGAGGAGAAAATTTACCAGAGGAGATTTGGAATTGGATATCTGGTCGCCAAGGGAAAAACTAGAAACTCTCGTAGATAAGTTTTCAACAACTTCCACCTGATTCTTACAATCCAAATTGTTGCCCTCCATTGGTACACCTAAAACAAACACAAAACTAGGGCATACGTATGCATATGATATCTACATATAATATCAGCCAAAAATAAAAAATTTGCAGGTAGCCAAGTTGCTGGAATTTTCAATTTTAGGGCAAAAGAACGAAACTTTGAGAATAGAAACGAAAAGGGTGTGTGATAGAATTCGTATTAGAGCTTCAATGGCGTGTTATCATCAATAACACTGAGTTGCCCAGGGTTTACGCCTGCCTTGCGTACAGACTGTCAACATTCAACTTTCCTCTTGTCATTATATTTTTATTTTATTTATTTATTTATTTGTTAACACGGCAAAACAGAAACGATGTCGTTTCAACGTGGAATTTAAGATTTATCACATCGAATACTTGTCGTTTTGAACAACGTTTCTTTGTTGTTGTGTCCAAAGACCAAAGCACATTAACCAGAAAAGAACGCGTTTCGTTTGGAAGAACCTTTTCAATGTGCCTCAAATTGAAAAGAGAGGCTTTTTCTTTTATTCTGCTGTAAGAGCCTAACCAAGTTCAAAGCTTTGAGCTTTCATCCATGGCGTTCTTCTCTCTCTTCAACCCCAACCCACCAGCCACTTTGGTGCCAATCCTCCTCCTTCTTCTTCTTCTCCTTCATGCTTCTCTCTATCAACCCTCTCATGGGTTCTTCAGATATGGCCGTGGAACGGCTGAGGACGGTTCAACTCGCCGGCTATTTGGGTCAAGGGCCACTCAGTCCCCCAACAACTGTGGAGAGCTGGTGCTTCAGTCCCAGTGCTCGCAGAACCCAAAGTGCAGCTGGTGCACAAGTGAGGACCTTGATGACATGTGCTTCAGTAAATCCGAGGCATGGAGGTTGCCCCACCAGGTTTACTCTTGTGGGTTGATCCGGTGAGATCCATTCTCTTTTGCTCTTTTCTTCTATGGGATCTGTGCTACCGAGATCATGCCACTTATGTGGCACTTTTGCTTTAAGAATTAAGAGGGTGTTGTTGTACTTGTATTTGGTTGTTATTGTATATGGATTCAATCTATGATTTAAGTCAAATTTGCAATGTGGTTACCAGAGAGATGAATACATTTGTGTGTCATTTGGTCGCTGAAAAAGTTTTTAAGTGTGCGTTTGCAATTAAACATAGAATTAGATTTTAGAATTGGATATTTTAATATTAATATTTTTATTTAAAATATTATTTAGAATTAAAATTATAATTGTATAAATTAATTTTTTGAAATTAAAAAATAATTAAGTTAAATATTTTTTAATTCTTAATATATATCTTAAGAATTATTAATTTTATAATTTAAAAATTAAAATTTTTCTCAACATTTATTTATAAATAATTATATTTAAAGAGATTTTATATTTATATAAAAAATTATTTTTATATTTATATAAAAATTATTATGATAGTTATTTTTTAAAAAAAAATTCATAAAATTTTTTTATGAAAAAATATGATTATTATATTATAAAAATATTATTGTATAAATATTTTTATTAATTTTAATTTTATAAATATATTTTTAATGTTTTAGATCATATTTTTAAACAATAAAATTATAATTAAATTTAAAATTATAATTTTTTATCATAATTCTTTGACAAAATTAAAATTATATGTTTTTGGCAAACTGCCGACAATGCAAAAGCTTCATTAAAAAATGAGGTTAATATTCATCAATTTTTCATCGGTTAATCTTCAGACCTGATGTTTAGCTGACAGTGCAAATGCTTCATTAAAATGTGCTAAATAATTCAGCACTTGTTTATTAGCTTATATTGCTAAATTGGTGATCAAATAGCACCACCCCCTTCCCCATTCGACTTACCTTTTTTCTTTTATTTGAGTTCTAGAAGATAACTTTGTCCATTATTATAGAAAATGTCATTAGAAAACCTGTTGGCATACGTCCAGATATTTTTTATGTTGATATGCTGGGCAGGAAAAGAAAATTGTGTTTATTTTTCATTTTATTTTTACTTTGTAGCCTGCTTACCTTATCAATTTAGGAGGACAATAATTCTGCTACTATGTCTGCTTTTTAAATAGAGCAGAGTATGCTTGATATGATTGAAAATAGTGGGAGTTTTGGGGGGAGAAGGGACGGGAGGAGTAATAGTCTAGATGTTAAGCTAGTATTTGTGTAAATGAATTGTCAATTTTCCTCTTAAGCTAGAGAGAGGTTGTGGTCAAAAGAGTGATCGGAAGATATAAAAAGCCAACAACCTAGTATTACACTTGTCGATCTGTGCTGTTGAATCAGAGATAGATTGGCCAAGATTAACGTCAGGATATAATGCAGAATTTACCTTTAAAAGAAAATGAATTTTTTTATTTCCTTCTTGTGTAAAACATGATGATAAACAGAATTCTGTTAATCCATATATGCAGTGCCAGAATTCTGCATTCTTGTGCCATCTGGCAGACAACTAAGTCTAAATTTTCTTAAAAGGTCCAATCTTTGATGCTATACCCGTAATATTCCTATCTGTAACTGTGTTTCTTGCAGAAATTCTTAGGTGCTACGTGAGCAAAAGATTTCTCGCTTAATATGTACCCTTGAATGTGTATCATTTGCAGCTATAGCTATAAGATTAAAAATATAGTTAAAGTGGAAGATAGTGATGGTCCACATTGGGTGGTGCACATTTCATAGTACAAAACAAGATAAATCTCTTACTTTTAGAGTATCCAAGAATTTCTTGTGTTTCTTGTGCCTAACCGTCACTGAGCAATATGCGGGGAAAATAAAAAATCTGTTTTGAGTATGCCTGGAGGCTTTCTGTGACAGGTTTGCTGATATGAAAATGAATTTTAAAAAAAAAAAAAACATTAAACCACATTATATACAAGAACTTTCTGTCTTGCCAAATATCAAGAGTAATAAGATTCTTGGAAGTTTTTCTGTACCAAAAAAAAAAAGATTCTTGGAAGCTTCAGCTTGTTCATACTGAGCAAATAATTTATAGTGTTCCCTGAACATTCTTTCCCAGTAACCAGTAAGTGGATCAGCGTAGTTGAATTTAAGCTAGGGTGAAATGTCACAAATTGAGACAGGCGTCATGTTAATTTCTTCACAGGCATCTATCTTTTGGGGGGTTGATAATGAATTTTAACTAGGATCAGCCAACATTGGATGTTCCATAGAGAGCCCCCATTGAGTGGGTATAATGATATGCTCTATAAAACACAAAGTTGTGGCTGTATTTCTGATTTTCCCCCAGCTGCAGGTCACTCATGTGAGTTCAAGAGCCATAAATAGAGATAACTTAGGCAAGAAAAAAAGAGGAAGAAAAGTGGCTGGTGAGCTTGATTTGCTATGTGATTATTTAAAGTCATTCCTAAAATTCTCCATGCTATATGACACTGCAATGCTTCAAATGTACTGAGCAGAAAAGATGTAGTTTACCTTTAAAGCTTAACTTTCATACTATCAGTGCTCGAAGCTATGGTGTTTCTTCCTCCAAGAAAACACTGGTGGTAAAGAATATGCTAGTAATTGACAATGCCAAATTTCCAATAGACACACAATTTTCTCTTTCCAGCAGATGGGGGGATTTTAATGCGAACAGTGGTGACCTAATGTTCCTTAACATGTTACAACTTACAGTGGCAGATGAAAAAATGTGCTAAAAACCCATTTGGCCATGGTGTGACTTAGCCAAAATCTCAATTCTGTGGTCATAATGACATGGGACAAAAATAGAAAACAAAATCTCAATTATATAAGCTTATCCCATCACATGAAGGATCTACTGTGTACTGAGTAAAGAATGTTTTAATGACATGAAACTAAGTACCCGCCTTTGGCCTATCACTCAGCTTCAAAGCACTGACGCTCTCTAATCTATGGCCTGGGGAATTCTGTATTCTCTTGCACGGTTTCTAACACTAATAATTTATTATGCCAAAATCAGCCCTAAAATTGTAGCTGATCAAGTTGTTTCTAACACTAATAATTTATTATGTCAAAATCAGTCCTAAACTTGTAGCTGACCAAGTTGTAAGATCAGTCGAACGTATTGTCTTGGACAATGGATGATTATTTTTATTAATCTCTATGTTGGAACCTTATTATGCTTTCTGGTAGAAAGTGCTCGAATGAATCAATCTCGTACCACGCCATGAAAAGAAAAAGGAAAAAAATGTAGTTTGTATGGTAATTTCAGCAGTTACCCTTAGGGAATGCTTGGTTCAGAAGTTGTTTTGATATTTCAGGATGCTAAGGTGAAAATGTTTTGTTCCTATGTTTAGTGATATAAAAAAAATTCTCATTCATGCTTCATTCTCAAGAATATTTATTGATCACAACTCTCATCAAATCATTTCTAAGAGAAAAGGTAAGCTGAAATTATTCTCATGTGATAAGAATAATTTATAGAGTTATAAAATAACATGCTTACCCACTCTTATCTTCAAATTCCGTGGAATGATCTAAGTTAACCAAACATATGTTTGATATATTCCTAAAAATATCATTACTTGAAATGTCATTCATAATAGTTTTATTTCAAAATGAAAAACCAACTCTTTAACTAAATGCCCCTTAATTCAAATCATGGGATTGGAACAGCATAATTTGAACACGTTGCAGATTCCTCATACAAATACAAAAATTTAATTAAAACAGCCCTTGTCGTAAAATATTTACAGTAGACAAAAAATTCGACCATGAATATCGGATATTCTGTTTGATAGAGTAAAACACAAGAGAAGGGCGTTTCCTTCTGAACAAGATGCAGCCCCATCATGGTGGAGGTTCACACCAATCCCTTGGTAGATTTACTGAGCCCTTGTAGTTGTACCTACAAAATCATCTTGAAAAATATTAAATATTAAACTTAACAAGATCGCAGGCTCAACTACATGCCATCTTGACACTTGCACACACAACACAAATGGTTCGTTGGTCTCCCAAATTGGTATAAGACGAGGGTTTGAATCCACCTTCTTCATTTTTCAGCTGAAAATTCAGCTTATCACTTGCCTATATACCCAAAAAAATAACTACATGCCATCTTGAGGCCTCTAAAAACTTTGAAGCAAATCATGATTTGGATTTTTAATTTTAATCGATCTATAGGGTAAAACCATTATTGAATTATGTGCTGCAACTTATTTAAAAACTATGGAAAAAAAATTGATTTCAAATCTTAACTATTATAGTGATGTCATTTTTTTTTATTTAGTGATAATATAATAACTTGAATGTGTTGGAGAATGATAGACATTGATATGCCTGAATGAAATCATGCGAGAGGCTAAGAAGTTTTATCTATCACATTCCATACCTTTGGTCTATGAGCTATGTAACTATCCAATTTCTTTGTTACCCTTGGTCTATGAGCTCTGTAAATGAACTTGTTGTTGAGAAATATCAGCATAATTTCTTGAACTGATCCAAGGATATTTTTCCTAATGACTAAAGGAAGAGAATTGTGGGGTCTAGTCATGTGCAAATTTCGATGGCAATGCATTTGATGAATGCAGAGTCAATTGTTTTGTCAACAATTGCTGCAGAACTTTTGGTACTTGGTGATTGTTGCATTTTCGGTGGATAGTTGGAAGTTGAAGCATCAAATATAATGCTTGGAAAAGTCTCTATAAATAGAGACATTTGCAGCAATAAAAAACAAGCAAAAGCAAAAGCATAGCAACGAGAGTTGTAGAGCAACAAGAGTTGTATCCTCCTCACAAAGAAAAAAATAGTGAGCCAATTTATGAGAATTCTATCCACAAATTAAAGATACAATATTATTATATTTTTTGTATTCTCATTATTGTTATAGTAGAGATTTAAGTGGCCTACGGGTCCTGTGATTTTTCCTTACTCACATTAAAAAAGTTTTTTACGCTAAAAATTTTTAATATTGTTATTACACCTATTTAACACTTCTGCATAGTATCTATTTTTTGAGTTCCCATAAGAGAAAAATCCAATACTTGTAGAGTCGTAGTTTTTCAAAAAGACGGGAATTGAATTGCTATAACAAAGTTTGATGGAATTCTAAACATTTTCTGCTCCAGCAAAGTTTCCAAAATCTAATCTTAGTCACTTTAATTGATCAACCATTTGATCTCGAATCTTGCATTTTCAACATTTTAAACATACTGAAAGAAAAGCTTCAACTAACTAATTAAAGTTGAACAAAAGAATTATCAATACAACAACATCCCTCATATTTTCTTTTTTTTTTCACTAGACATTGAACAAATCATTGTTCAAATCACATGATTTTTCCACCAGAACAAACTTCAGAAGAGAAAATGCTAAAAACAGTTTGAAAAGGAAAAAAAAAAAAAAGAGTTTCTAACATAGCAATGTTATTGTTGCACAGTAAGGTAGTGCTTGACAGCATCCCTCATATCATCATAGCAATCAGACCCATCAAAAAACCTGCTCAACTTCCAGAGCTCCCGGTCCCCAAGATCATCAACAAAGGGCCGAATTAAAATCGCGTTTTCGGGTTGATTCGCGAACGAGTTCGGGTTATCATCCACGATCACAACCCGCTTCAAATCCCGACCCATCTCCGACAAGTCCTTCACCAGCTTCCCCTCCACCTGGCGGCACGAGTCTCGGTAAAGCCGGTGAGAGATGAATCGGTTCCGGTCGAGCCGGTCCAGAACCATGGATGCGTACTCCCTGAGAGCGGCGGTGAACACCACCACCTCGAACTTCGCCGCCAGCGACTCCAAGAACTCGTCCACCCCCGGCCGTTTCAAGACATAGAAGTCCATGGCCTCGCCGTCGATGACCGGTCGGACGACGAAGTCGAAGCGTTCCGGCGGGGGTGCCGCTTTGGAGTGGACGAGGGTCTCGTCGAGGTCGAGGAAGACGGTCCTTCTGTGAGGGACGCAGGGTGGTGGGAGTTGGTGGTGGTTGTCGAAGACGAGGGTTCTGCAAATGGCGTTGAGGGATTGATGTTCTTGTTCATGGAAATGGGTGGTTTTCTTGAGGATTTTGTAGGATTTTTGGTTGGGGGTGGTGAAGCGTGCTAATTTGGAGAATAGCTTGGTGATGCGGCGGTGGATGGAGGCGAGGGCTGCGGCGGAGGCAGCCACCACATTCTTAATGGGGGATTTGCGCCGGGAACGGCGGTTGCTGCGGAGGTCCTTTATTGATTTGGATTTGAATGGGGTTCTCTTCACCTTTGATACCATTGCTTTGCTGGATTCTAGGGTTGAATATCAGAGAGAAAGAGAGATAATGAAGGTGGATAGGGTAGAGGCAGAAATCTGTTGAAGGCAATTTTAAACCTAGGTACGGTGCAACGGTCACGAGCAGGCTCGGAACCGAAGCTAGATTATTGCCTTTTGCTTTGTTAATTGACAATGTCTCTGCCTGCTAATCTGTTATAAGACTTTTTTTATTTTGACGTTGTTGTTGTAAGACTTATAAGAGTTGTTGTCGTTGGAATTATATTTGGTAGGGAGAATATTTATTGTAATAAGTGACAAGAATAAATTTTTATTATTATATTTTGTATGAATAGTCCAAATTACAGAAAAGGACAATGATCCATAATGTTCAGTTTTCTTTATTGAGGACAGGAGAGGTAAAAAGGAATAGTGCCAGGTGTTGTTTGATAGCAAGATGGGCACTCAACACTGTTGATAAACTTCTCTTTCTATGGCCATTAATTAATATAATAATTGCTGAACTTTTGAGCATCATAACATCATCAAATAATTATATGACAACTCTAATCCACTGTGTAACCAAATTAACCTTAAAACAGCTGACCAATTCTCGCCCTTCGTCAACGTGTAGGTGTATACAATATCTGCATATATATTTACATTGATAAATAATGACAGCAAGGAACCTTTACAATCTGAGTGCGAATTAGCAGCTGTAGAAATAAAAATTCGCCATTAGCTTAGATTAGTTAGATTTTCATCCTGATTAGGCCACAGCGCTAATACACTGTAATACTAAAATCAAATATCTGGTTCGAGAAAGAGTAAAGATCACCACCATGTCTACCACTTGTACCCGCATACTCACCTCAGTTAGCGTGCTGTTGAGAGGCATGCAGCAGTGGCGGAAGCGACGTCCAAGGTTAGGGAAGCATTAATAGTTTTTTAGAAATTATTTTTATCATTAGGATGATAAGAAAAAATTTTAAAATGTAAATTAAGATTTGTTTGAAGAAATTTTAAATTTGTTTTAATTCTCTACTGCTTCAATTAATAAAAAAAATTAGTGTTTATCGTGATAATTTTTTTTCAAAGGATATATTCATATCGACATATTATATTTAAAAAATTATAATTAATAATATATTACTCTATTAATTTATTTAAATAATTATAACACACTTGATATTTTTAATAAAATTACATTACTTCTTAAATTTTAAATATTAGTAAACCTAAATTATAAAAGTAAAAACTGAAAGCATCAAATGCATACAAAATGAATACTAAAACTATGAAATTTTGTAAAAAAAAAAAAATCAATTTCAGGGCTTATAAACATGCGTGGCTCCGCCACTGGCAACAATGGGCAGGTGATGCTGCAACCAAATCGTACTCACACATATATTTATATTCATATTGTGTTATATTTACATAATTTTTATTATTTAATTATAACTTATTTTATTTTATTTTTATATAATTATTAATTCTGTCATTTCATACAAATGAAATATGATATGCATAAAGATAAAGTTGTAATACATATTTATAAAAGAAAAAATATATATAAAATAAATAAATATTAATACAAGATAACATAAAATTGTAATATATATTTATAATTTTTTAAATTAAAATCTCAGATTAGTCATAATGTTTATTTAGAAGTACATATACATGCATTTCTAATAATTATATCTTCCTCAAATAAGAATCTATGCTTAGTCGAACTAAATGGTGATGACTATAATACATCATGTGTTAGTCTGAAAACTTCATGAGTAAAGTGAAAATTGAAAATTCTCAGTAAGAAATAAACAGTTATAAAAATATTCAAAAATACATGGTGAATTTTAATTGTGTAAAATATACAAAAAAATCATATGACAACCAAAGTATAACAAGAACAACACAATTCTAGCATAACAAAATGAATGTTAGATAAACCACGCAATACTGCCTTATATATTAACATTAACAATTTTATCAAATATCAACAAACAAGTACTAATTATTAGCAAGTATTTGCAACCATCAGTAAGCAAGCTCCTTATAATAAAGAATCCACCTTTTACTTTTTTTTTTCTTTCTATGTCTACTTGTTTCACATTTTATTCGAAGACCTTCACTTCCATAAGAAATTCACTCTATCTCTGGTGTTACTTTAGCATCGTGACAACAAAGTCAAACATATCTACACTAACTAAGCAGGGAACAAAAGAAAATTCATTCATCTGCCTCTTAACAGTTCGATGCAAATTTTTTCATAAATCACTTGCTTAACATCACACACAAACATAAACAATACAAACTACCAATATATCACAAATAAATTCATTATATACAAGTTTATAAAAAATTATGGCAAATAAATAAAACTCATAAAATTTAATATCATTAAATTTAAATGTCAATTATTCAAGGGATTAACTATTATTTAAAATTAATTTAATAGTTCTTTAAAAATCCATATCACAATCATTAGTGGTCTAGTCTTCATTATAATCCATATTTTGTCAGGTTCTCATCATAATTCATAGTTTATCCTAATCATGATAGTACATTTATTGCATAAAAGCCCTTTTGTTGCAAATATCAAAATAAATCGAGATAAATATAAATCAGAATAAATGTTATAAAATTATTTTCAAGCCAAGATAAATATAAGAAAATTTATGTAAATCAAGTATATATATTTATTACTCAATACAATTAAAATATTTATTTAACTTAAATATTGAGTGATATTTTAATTTATTATATTAGTCATAAAAGAATCGATATTTAAATTATAATAATTCTAAATTTTATCGAATATTATAAACATTTTAAAGTCAAGTAAATATCAAATTTTCATAACATTATATATACATAATAAATTTAACAAAAATAATAATATGTATAAAATATTAAAATAATAAATTAACTAATAAGACATATAAACATACTAAAAGTCATAATTTTATTATTTTTTAAAAAAATAATTCAATTCTTACGTCTTACCAAATATTTTTTTTCTTTTTTATTTTTTTTTCCCTTCTTTCTTCCTCTCTTCTCTTTCACTCTTCTCGGTTTTCTCTCATCTCGATTTTCGCTTCCTACTACTGTATCAACACCTCACTTTCATACATTCACAATTTCACTTCCTCTCTCATGCTTCTTGTTTCCAACGTACAACCCCCTCCCCAATTTATAGCCATTAACCAATGATTATAAGGTGCACGTTGCATCACATTTTCGTGCAATGTTGCACCTTTTTTTCTTTTTTTTTAATATATAGATATTTATATTACATAATAATTAGATTTAAATATTTAAAATAATTTTTTATACTAAAATAATAATTAATTCATAAATATTTTCTTATAAATATCCTTTTATTAATATCTTATTAAATATATCTATTAAAATACTTCTAATCATTATTATTAAAATTAAATACAAAATTTTATTCCAATAAATTCATATTTCTAATTTCATAATTATTAACAATTAAATTATTACAAAATTTATTTAATATTCTTTTATTAGTAACAATTATTATAATATTAAATAGAAAATTCAAGTTAAAAAAATTAAAAAAATTCTTCTTCACAAAAATATTTTATAAAAAATAAAATATTACAATATGTATAATGTTAATGTATACCAAACATTATTCATTGGGATTACTTGGTTACTTATGTATTCATTTTTTAAAGTATTAGAATAAGTTGTTTAGTATTTATTATTAGTGTATATTTAATAAATCTTTAAACTTTTATAATAAAATAAATAACTAACGAATATTTAATAACTTCTTCTGAGTATTAGGCGTGAAAAAGAGTCGAGTCAAGTCTAGCACTTAAAGCTTAGACTTGACTTATGAAAAAAAAAAAATTTGTTCAAGCTTGACTCATTTATTTAAACAAGTCAAATTTAAAACTTAAATTCAGCTTATTTAAAAATACAAAAGTTTACATTCAGTTAGTTTAACTCGCTTAAGACTTGATTATTATTATTTTCTTTTTATCAAATCTCTCCATAAAGTTTTTTTATATTTTAAATTTATTAAGCTAATAATTAATAAGCATCTTTATAGTAGAAGATGAATTAAAAACAGAAATAAAGATTTTTTTTATAATTCATTACATAACATGAGAAAAAAATCATAGCCTTCCATCATTAATAAAAGAAATTTCAAAATAAGTTTTAACACTTAAAAATGTTTAACATATTTTCGTAATGAAATGGTCTTTTTCCTTTGTGCATGGCGATAAAGTCCATTACAATTGTATATATTTGTTATTAACTTTTTATAAATAAATACTTATTAAGATAAAGTAATCATACAATTTTTTCTTATTAATTATGGTAATTTTTTTCATATATATATATATATAAATCGAATTATTCACAAACTTTTAATATCGAGTTTATAAAACTTAGGCTTAACTCATTTGTATAATCAAACTTAAATTAAAACTTAGACTTATTTATTTAGTTAAACAAAAAAAATTTAATTGACTATTTAACATAAGTTGAAAAAGTTCATAAATAATTTATCTCATTTACAGCCTTACCAACTATGATACCTTTTATACTCACTTTGTTTTAAAATAATTTTTACATACGGATTAAAAAATTATTAAATATTCTCAACTTTTAAAAAATATAACTGCACTAGTGGATACCGTGCATTTTGCACGGTTTCAATCAAAGGTGAAGATTACAAGAATGCAAATATAATCCAACGGCCATTATCTTTTCCCATCAATTCAATGAAAAATAAGGAGAGGATTATAAAAGTTAACGATGATTTTACTAAATTATCATCTTACTTTATTAAAGCTCTCTTTCACTTCACTTAATGGAAATAGCAAGAAACAATAATAAATTTAAAAATAATAATTAATTTATTATTAATTTTTTAAAATAATAGATAAAATGAAACAAATTTTTTTTCCTCTAAAACGATAAATATTTTAAAATGAAAAGAGTATGTATTGGTGTAGTATGAAATATGATTAAAATTAAGAATAAAATCAGTTGTCAAGTTTCACAAAAAATATAAAAATCTTGCAATCAGTTGTAGTTAGTAAGGGTTGATCCACATAAAACTAATTCACACTAAAAATTGAATTTTAATTTAAACTCCAAAAATAATAAATAGTAAAAAGAAGGTTTGTTTGTTAAAACTATGAAAAAAAATTAAATTGAAAGCAACAATAATGAGTATGATTTAAATTACCAATTAAAAGGTATTGGTTAAGAGATAGAATCCACTACTAAATTTATATGATAATGCTAACCTACATATCTTTTATACTAACATGATCAATTATGTTCTTATGTGATTGCAAGATTAATTATCTGTTTTCCTTAAGTTTTGGTTAATTTAGCAACCACTCAAATTAAGTCCTAATCATTAGTTAATTGTAAAGCAACTACTTTTACACGTAATTAATGATTGCATTAAGATTCAGAAAACCAATCACACTAAGGTCCAATCATACACCGAGATTAAATTACTCATATCATATGCTTCACTAATCATACCACCGCAATCGTGCATAGCAATCCTATTTTTACTACTTTCAAAAATAATGAAGAGTATAAAAACCTTTATACCGAATTAAGAACGGAAACATATGAATAAGAACATAACTATATTGAATATAAAGGAATACATAAGATTCACATAATCAAAACTAGAGTTTTATTTTCCCTTAACCAAATAAGAACTTAGCCGCTATGGCAAATTCAGAATCAAAAGAAAAACTAAATGAAGACATCATCAAGAATAAAAGTGCAAAACAAAATTGAAAATCAAACTAGTTTCCAATGATTGAGGTTGATGGATCTCCGATGGCTTGAACTTGAATCCCAATCTTTGATCGAATCTCTCACTCTCTTGTTCTTCGTATTTTCCTTTGTTCCTTAGCAACTTCTAGTCCAGAGATGCCTTAAGAACCTTAAGCAATCCTATTTATAGTTTTTAGGCCCATAACCCTCGTCCAACTTTAAAATTCTGATTTCTGAGACGCAAACATAGGCCGTGTTTCATTACACGACCCCCCTGTGTTTGAATCTGTTAACAAGTTTTCATGGAATTACGCAAATAGAGAAGAACACGCCCCCCTGGTGTTTTATGACACGGGTCGTGTTTTCGTTCTAGGTTAAAGTTGCATCCAATTAAATTTCCAGAGAATAACACAGCCCCCTTGTGTTTCATGACACGGGCCGTGTTTTGCTGTTTCTTCAATTTCAACCCAAATTCTTCATATGTGATTTTCTCTCTTTGCTTCTAGAAATAATATTGATCTCCTCAATTAAATAGCAGGCTTAGTTTAACGCTAATGGACTCCATCATTCAGTGATTTCAAAGATCTCCTGAAAAACATAAATCAATTATGAGTACTTATAACCACACGTAGGTATAGTCTCACAATAAGAATCCACTTAAACTTCATATCCAGAAACTTAACTAAGTGTTAACAATTAAGCATATTTAGAGATTAATTAAACCAACATATTAACTTAAGAAGTAGAAATAATTGTCAGATCAGGTATCATAACAAATCCCAAATCTATATTGATTATATTTACATTTATTCTCTCCATTCACTTTTATCAATCATTTTAGGAAAGAAACTCATTTTATCTATTATTTTAGAAAATCAATAAGACATTATTTTTTAAACTCCACCCTTAATATTAATTAGTAAAATAAAAATAATATTTTAAGTATTTCATAATTTAGTAAAGTAATTTTTCTACTTATAATTAAAATTATTTAATAACTTTTTAATTATTGTGCAACAATCTTAAAGACACAATTTTCTCATGTGTCTAGTATCAATTGTCATCTCCAATCAATCTTAACCTATTATTATTGAAAAACTTTAAGACTCAATTTTCTCCCAATGTAGTTGTTACATAATAAATTTCAATGTAGGTGTGTTGATGCGCTGGTAAGATAAGCTCATGAGGTCTCTCTAGAAGGGTGCATTTAATATGAACCCTACAGTTAAAAGTCCTATCATGGATCTTGTAATATATGACGTCGAATTTGTATAAAATGATACGGATGACTGAGATTGTTGACCGGTTACTTTTTATTTAGGTAATACTGAAAGTTAAAAATTAACATTGATCTTTGTAAATAATAAAATTGCTTAAGATAACAAATTGTAAAGTACATCATTTATTCATGAAATCTCAAAAAATGCACAACTGCCTTTCTCTATCTAGCCACCACAACTGTCAAATCTAGACCGAAGCTCCACCACGCTGCCTCGCCGCGTATGACCAAGCACGCATCTCCTTCACCCAGAAATGCCGCACCACAATGCCGTCAAAACCCATGCCAAATCAGCCACTACCCCGGAACCCGAAATTCGATCCAAACACATAAAACCCACAAGGTACATAACCCACAATCTCAAAACCACTACATCGCAGATCCGCCACCCACACCATCGGAATTGATCTCTAAACCACCTCGCGCTGCACGCCACCTCTGTCCTCATCGAAACCAGCCCCTGATCTGGGTTTTTGAGACCTCTATTTGAGTTTTGTCTTGATATGAGACGTTCAAAATTAATCTTTAGAGTTCATAGTGTAACACTTCGAAATTTGTTATTCCTCAGTAAATGCCTGATTGTATTGCTTTGTGATTTTTGTGCACTATAAATTTATTTTGACTGTTCTGTGACTATTTTTTATCTTAATATATGATTTAATCCGAGCTATGAAAATAACTTCGATGATTTATTCGGAGCCGGGAGAGCTTAGTAAACTCGAATCCAAGAGATACGATTCTTAATATTTTGATTTTTAGAATTTATCTGTCTAATAAAAATTATTCGTATTTTATTATCCATTGGATGATACCTACTAACTTGTGAGCAGTAGCTTCTGCCCAATGGGTAAAAGATCCTGTAACTATTGTCCATTGGACAATAGCCATTAGAAAAAAAGTTTTGATGACTTGTTTTGTGAACTAATTAGAACGCTTGATACTAAAGGTGAACCAATGGATATTGGTCAACAAAAATGGCTAGGAGACTTAGTCATGAAACTAGATGAACTAATTAAGTTAACTAAAGCATAAGTAGTAACTAAATGGAACAAACTTGGTTAGTTTCCTCCATTGAGTTCCATGGCCAAGGAGTTTCTTGCACCTTCTAGGATGTGTGATTCATGCCTTGACTCATTAAGCTTAAACCAATAGAAAATCAAGTGACCAAAGCATGATCACTTGGTGACATTAACCATGTGCTTGATTTATATCTTGATTGATTAAGCATTAACTCTCCTATTCTATTGCACTCCACGGCAAGCACATGCAAAAGGAGATATTTCATTTCGTCTTCATTATACCTTGTAACTAAGAAGCTATTCTCTCAATTCTTTCTCTTCCTAACACAACAAAAACTCCATTTCTTCCCTTGGTGAAGCTCTCGGCTAGCCACCCAAGAAGCACCGTTCAAGTTTCTAAAATTTCATCCAATCTCATTTCTTAAACCTATACACTATTCTAAGACATTTTCATGTTGTGAACTTAGCCTACTTCTTCTATCTACTACCTTGAAATCAAACTACGATTTTTTCTATTCTACAAGGTAAAATTCTTGTTCTTGTTTTTAAGTTTGATTCTTGAGTTTCTAAACCATGATTGATCCATGGTTTCTTATCTTCAAGCTTTGTTTATGACTTTGGTTTAGTTTAAGTTTGTTAGGGTTTTCTTGGAGTAATACATGAAATCTATAGGAGACCAACCAAGAAAGATTTTTGTCTTCCTTGAGGTAAGAGGGAGATTAATCTCATCAATCATGTGTTGGTGGTGAGGAAATGAAATTGTTTATGGTGAAAAATTTATAAGAATTTATTCACTTGATTGTTTAAGCTTTCATTATTTGTGATGGTTTGATTGGTATGTTTAATAGCTTTGATCATATGCTTGAATATATGATTATGAAAGCCTGTTGATTATTGTATAAAGTAGGATGT
This sequence comes from Ormosia emarginata, assembly GCA_029884605.1. NCBI lineage: Eukaryota > Viridiplantae > Streptophyta > Magnoliopsida > Fabales > Fabaceae > Ormosia > Ormosia emarginata. Next base: position 8,972,606 of record JAQQTP010000054.1, on the reverse strand, counting down.
GATTCACATGATGAGGAAGTGTATGAAAGTTCCAAAGAACCCTAGGGGCTCACGACCTCAACATCAAATTTTGGAGTAAAATGTTCTGAATTATTTTACTAATATGGATTAAGTGATTTAATGACAAGAAATTTGATTAAAGGTTTTTACAAAGAACAATGAGATAGAAAATAAATAAATACTATTTATGAAGCACAAATGAATTTTTGGCCAATATGCCAAGAACTCAATTTAATGGTAAAAAGTAAGTAAACCAATTTTTAGAATTAATTAAGTGTAAATAGGTTATAATGAGAAATAAAATTAAAACTTGAAATTTATTAACGTACTTCAAAACCCAAAAGGTGAGCTACACGTTAGAAACTTTCGAGTTATAATATCTAATTAAATCAAAGAAGTGCAATTTTTGTAAGAAATAGTAAAAAATGCTACTTAAAGGATTTTTAGTAAGAGAATATTATAAATAAGACCAAAATGCCTACATTATGTAGAAATTTTTTAAAAAATAGAGTTTAGAAAGCTAAGAAATATTTTACGCGATTGAAAAATATTATAAAGATCTTATGCGATTTCAAAATAGTGATTTTTAAGCTACACGATTGAGAAAATGTTGTCCTTATGAACTACACTCTGATCTATTCTCATATAATTTGGAATTAAATCAACTTAAAGATTGGACCACTTAAGTGATTAACAAATTTATCATATATTAATTCCAAATTGATAGCATTATGCATAAAAATCAAATAATACATATTCTTTTAAATAACTTTCATATAATTTGGGATTAAATCAACTTAAATATTTGACTACTTTAGTAATTAACAAATCTCATATAATATCATCTCAAATTAATAATATTATGCATAAAAATATATATGCCATTAAAACCATATTCTTTGATTTATCGCAAATATCACATTCCTTGATATCATACCAAAATAATGAATATTCTGTAAAACAAATACTACATAATATCATCTCAAATTAATAATATTATGTATAAAAATATATATGCCATTAAAATTATATTCATTGATTTATCACAAATATCACATTCCTTGATAGCATACCAAAATCAGGGGCACAGGTAGGATTTTAATTTTAGGAAAATCAAGACTAAAAATTAAATATATGTCTCTAAATATTTAAGTTAAAAAAATTTAATTATCATATAATATAAACATAAAAATAAATTCAATTCAATTCATAATTAACATGCTTTTAATAATTTTCATAGTTAAAAAATACGTTTAATAGTTGTTATTGATATAAAAAGAGTCAAAATAAATTAAAATAATTTATTAATCAAAGAATAAATATTTAATTTTTTACTAAAAAGATAAAAAAATATACTATATATATAAAGAAAAAATATTTAATTATTTAAAGTTGAGGGAGAACCATGATTTCATATACATTCCCCTAGTTCTGCCCCTAACCAAATCAATGAATTTTGGAAAACATTTCTCGTCTAACTAAATACTCTAACTTTTATCCACTGTATGCTTCTGTACGTATGTTGATTTTTTCGTATGCCAATATTTTCATTTCTCGCTTCTCATTTCCTTTTGTTAATCAGAAATCTATACTGATTAACCACTTATTTCTAACGTATTAACCAGTTATTCATTATTGGAAATTCTTAGTTAAATTCACCAGAAACTTATATTGATTAACCATTTATTTCTAACGTATTAACCAGTTATTCATTATTGAGAATTCTTATTTGGATTCACCAGAAATTGATATAGATTAATCACTTATTTTTAATGTATTAATCAGTTAATTTAGATTAACCAATTAATGAGATTCACCAGAAACTTATACTGATTAATCACTTATTCCTAATATATTAACTAGTTTTTCATTATTCGAAATTCTTAGGTGGATTCACTATAAACCTATACTGATTAACCACTTATTCCTAATGTATTAACCAGTTATTCATTATTCGGAATTCTTACTTGGATTCACCAAAAATTGATATAGATTAACCACTTATTTATAATGTATTAACCAGTTAATCTAGATTCACCAATTAATGAGATTCACCAAAAACCTATACTGATTAACCACTTATTTCTAATACATTAACTAAAAATCTTGTGTTACGTCTACAATATCATTACGTGAACAGTTTCAATTTCAAATTTTAAATTTACTCAAGTAAATCAATAAAATACATAAATAAATAAAAATTAAAATCTTTTAAATAAACAAATATTGCAATTTATGAATTTTCTTTAAAACAAATTCTACACATTTGTTGATAGCATCCCGTGAGATCACGTCTCCAGTCGATAATATGGCTTACGAGACGTGACGTACACAGTGCAATCATATGGCTTACGACAATATACAAATTGAAAACAAGCATTGAGGTAAAGGTCGTTGATCAGACCATCTTTATCCATCACACGGCTTTTAATGAGTGCTCGTGATTCAACTTTTAATTTTATTTTTTTTTATTCTTTCCCTCAACAAATAGGATTGAATTAGGATTTACGAACAATCACGAAAATAATATACAAATTGGACGTCACGTGATTTATCAATAATATGCCATAAAATTAATTTACATATTACAGCAAAGTAATATAATAAAAAATTTTAATTTTTATAATTAAGGTTCATATAAATTAGAAAAAACAATCATCAATAATGAAAAATTATAAATTTCATACCTATTTCTCTAATATTACATATAAGTTTATAAATTTTTAAGAATTTTAATATAAAAAATTATCATTCAAATATAAGGATTTTAGAATTTATAATTTTTATAAATAAGAATATAAGAAGACACTAATTGTTATCTATAAATAATTAATAGACTGTATTCTAATAATATTATAAAGATTCTAAAATTTACTTTCTATTCTTTTGTCTTTTATTTATATATTTTTTATTTTAGTGATGGTGAGGAGAAAAAAAACTCTGACGGTTAGGAACAGATCTAGAGTTTTACGCATAAGTTATTTCTTAAATACTGTTAACTTTCATCAAGTTAACAATTACTATGTAACCCTCTTACTAGAATAATAACTTTAAACATATGCATAATAATATTATCAATGAATTTATTCTATAAAAATTTAAAGACATAAATTAAAATTGAAATAAAAAATATATAAAAGAAATAAGTATCGATACAGGACAACACAAAATTGTAATACACATTTATAACTTTTCAAATTAAAATCTCACATTAGTCGTAATATTTACTTAAAAGTATATATACACATATTTCTAATAATTATATCATTCTCATTCAAAACAAGAATTTATGCTTAGTCAATTTGAATTGTGATAACCATAATACATCATATGTTAGTCTGAAAACATCATGAATAGAGTGAGAATTGAAAATTCTCAATAAGAAATGAACAATTATAAAAAAATTAGAAAACATATGGTGAATTTCAATTGTGTAAAATATATAGAAAATCATATGGCAACCAAAGTATGACAAGAATAATAAAATTCCAGCATAACAGAACGAATGCTAAATAAATCACACAATATAGTCATATATATTAACATCAACAAGTTCCTCAAATATCAATAAACAAGTACCAATTATCAGCAAGTATCTGTAACCATCAACAACAAGTTCCTCATCACAGGGAATCTACCCTTTCACTTTTCTTTTTCTTTCCATATTTTCTTGTCTCACATTTTACTCTAAGACATTCACTTCTATAGGGAATCCACACTATCTTTGATGTTACTTTAAAATCGTGATAACAAAGTCAGACATACTCACACTAACCAAACAGGTAACATAAAAGGAAATTCATCACTTTGCCTCTTAATAGTTAGATATAACTTTTTTCATGAATCACTTATTTGTCATCACACACAAACATAAGTAATACAAACCACCAATATATTACAAATAAATTCATCATATACAAGTTTATAAATAAATCATGGCAATTAAATAAAATTTATAAAACTTAAAATCCTTAAATTTAAATGTCAATTCTTCAAGGGACTAACTATAATTTAAAATTAATTTAATATTTTTTTAAAAGTCTATATCACAGTCCATAGTGGTCTAGTTTTCATTATAATTTATATTTTCTCAGGTCCTCATTATGATTCATAGTTTGTCTTAGTCTTGATAGTACATTCATTACACAAAAATTATTTTGTTGCAAAGGTCAAAATAAATGTCGTAAAATTATTCCTAAGTCAAGGTAAATATAAGTTAAAATAAATGTTGTAAAATTATTCCCAAATCAAGATAAATATAAGAAAGTTTATGTAAATCAAGTACATATATTTATTAACCAATATAATTAAAATATTTATTTAACTTAAGCCTTGAGTGATATTTTAATTTATTATATTAATTCCATAAAAAAATTAACATTTAAATTATAATAATTCTAAATTTTATCAAATATTATAAATATTTTAAAGTTAAACAAATATCAAAATTTTATAACATTACGTGTATATAATAAATTTAATAAAAATAATAATATGTATAAAATATTAAAATAATAAATTAACTAATAAAACTTATAAATATACTAAAAGACATAATTTTATTTTTTAAAAAGAAGGAATTAAATTCCTACCTCTCCGCAAAATTTCTTTTCTTCTTTCCTACTTTTTCTATTCCCTTCTTTCTTCCTCTTTCTCTTTTTCTTTCTCTCCCCTCGATTTTCGCTCGCTGCTACTACTGTAGCATCGCCTAACTTTCACACATTCACTTCCTCTGTCTTGCTTCTTGTTTCCAATGTACAGCCCCCTTCCCAATTTATAGTCCATTAAGCAATGACTATAAGATGTATGTTGTACCACATTTTTATGCAATGTTGCACCTATATATATATATATATATACGTAATGATTATATTTAGATATTTAAGATAAATTTTTATATTAAAATATTAATTAATTTATAAATATTTTTTATGAATATTTTTTCATAAATATTTTTTAACTATATCTATTAAAATACTTCTCATCGTTATTGTTAAGATTAAATGCAAAATTTAATTCTAATAAATTTTTGTTTTTAATTTCATAAATTATTATTAATTAAATTTTTATAAAATTTATTTAATTTCTTTTTATTAATAATAATTATTATAAAATTAAATAGAATATTCAAATTAAAGAAATTAAAAGTTTTTTTCACAAAAATACTTTATAAAAAATAAAATGTGACATATTATAATTATAAAATTAATATTTTTTTATCTAATAAAAATTTAGTTCATTAAATTAAATTAATTATTTATTAAATTAATAAGATAAATCACAATCACAAGACATTTAATCTACCAATATGCCCGAAATATTTTTTATCTGTTGGGTTATGTGTGATTCCTTTGACCTTTCCTTTAGTAAATAAATAATTGTATGATTCCTTTCCACGATATATATAATAAGACATTATAACCGTGAAATCCGTTAGCAGTGCTGTCAGTTAATCTAAGCAAGCCAGTGGGAGAGAAATAAACAAAGAGATGATGACGAGGCAGATAGGCTCAAACTCAATTGAAAAAATGAGAGAGCCTTATATATTGGCCAAGAATTATGATTGGCAGGGTTTCGGGGAATTCTTCCTTAAACACAAACATCTCTTGGATAAGCAGATTGACTTGCAACAAAGCACTCCTTTTCATTATGCAGCTCACTGTGGCAACCCAAGAATGTACGAGGAAATGCTTGAAATGGTGGATCCCTCAGATATGCAGTATGTGCTGAGGAGGGAACACGCCACTTCACGAGGTGGCCTTCACAGGAGAGGTGGAAATGACTAAGAGCATACTCAAACACGAGGACGGAGAGTCACAGCAGTATGAACCACTGCTAGAAATGAAAAACGAACTGGGAGAAACCCCAGTGTACAGGGGAGCTGCGCTTGGGAAGACCAACTTGCTCAAGTACTTCGTTAAAGACCTAGGCGTAGACCTACGCCAGCATTTTCACCGAACTGCGGATATGTTGTCCATTCTTCACACTGCTGTCATTGACCAATTCTTTGGTCTCTCTCTCTCTCTCTCTCTCTCTCTTCAATCTTGATTGCTATTATTGTGCATATACTATGCATAGGTATGGATGTTAAAACGGATCGATTCAATCTATTCGGATTAATTTAATTGGGTTTAGGTTATTTTTGAGTCGATCTATTTGAAGTATGTAAGTTTTGAATTAATATTTTATTAGTTTAATGCAGTCTATCTAGTCTTATATAGTATTAAAATAATGGGTTGACTCGGTATATTTGGATTATGTAAATTTTGAATTGACATTTTGTTAATTCAACTTGTCTATTTTATCGGATTATTCGGATCGACCCATCGGGCTTGATCCATTTTAACACCCCTATACATAAAAGTGGAAATGGATTAAGCTAAGGGAGATTAAACTTTATTTTAAATATATTTTATTAAGTGGTAGTATGAGCTTAACCTATTACTTATACTAAGTTTTTATTTTGGTTCAGTCTAATTTATTTATAAAATCACAAAAGTCTGGCTTGATACAGTTTAAAAATTTATTTAAAGGTTTATATTATAAAAAGTCTTTTTATAGGATAATTTTTTTTAATTTTTAAATAAATATAATATTTAATAACATTATTATATTCTATATAAACTAAATATATTATACTAATATATATAATAAATTATTTAAATATTATAAAATTTTAATTATACTTGCAAATATTCAATAAATAAGTTGGCATGATATGTCACATAAACTTTTTTAAAAGTTTAATCTTTAACCTACATAATTAAAAAAATCTTTTAAAAATCAAAACTTGATTTATTTACTAAATAGATCAAACCTATGTAATAAAAAATAAGTTAAATCGTAAGTCTCTAAGTCACTTAACCTATGACCCTTAACTGAGCAGCTGAGCACCCTTCTTTCTCATGCAATAGCATATATGATCATTTTATATATATATATATATATATATATATATATATATATATATATATGTGTGTGAAATTTGTGTTGAACTTAAGTTAAATATATTAAATTAATAAATTATTAGTACATAATTAATTAAAGTAGCTAACTAGTAATTAACTATAATAATTAATGATATATTAAAAATTTATTAATCTAGTATATTCAACTTAATTTTTAAAGGTAAATGTAATATTTTTATATGGTCCGAATCTAAAAAAAATTATTATAATCGACCCTGACTATCCAATGATTTTTTCGCCTAAATATTGCTTAAAGAAGATTTTGGGAGAGACTCAATTTATTTAAGTGGCGGACTTAGCAGTGGAGATGTGATCTAAATCTTTGAGTCTATTATTATCTTAAATCAACTAAGTCTGTTTAAGAAATTTCTAATATTGCATTACCAAATTAGTCAAAAAAAATATTGCATTACCAAAAAAAAAATTATATGAAATGCAAGAATGAACCACAATAAGTGCCAAGTAATAAGTGGTACTACCTTATTAGTTCAGTGTATACAATTTGTCCACATCAGAAAAAAAAATATGTATACAAGTTGTGTGAACCGAGTGCGCACAAACGTTTCATGAAGAGACAAAGTTCTTTATGGAAAATCTTGCATAAATACAGTGTTCCTTTGTCTTTTACTTTTTCCGTTCTCTTTCACCAGCAAGGAAAATGAAGCTGGCTAGCTGTTTATTTTCAACGCAGGCACAGCTTTATGGTTATTGAAACGGTTCCTGGAACTGGCTGATCTAGAGGAAGACAACGGACTGACAACTCTGCGATTGCTAGCGAAAATGCCCTCTGCATTTAAGAGCCAAACCCAAATGGGAACCTTCAGAAATTTCATATATCCATGTAAATCTCTGCCAACTTTTTCTCTGATGTTAGCTTTTGAGTAACAAGCATGCTTATACTCAGAAAACACACCGATTTTATTCGGGGAGGGTGGGGAGGGAGGGAGACAAAACGCTTTCAAATCTAAGCTTGTATAGTTACATCCAAAAAGACCTTTTTACTTTAGCTGGTGGAGGATTGGGATGATCAGTAAAAACACTGTTACGCTTCAAATTATATAGCAACTTTAGCTAATATTTGCAATATTGTGACACAGTGCTTCCTAATTATCAAGATTGTAAATACTACCTTCAAAATAAGGATGACACTAGGAAAGGGGGAGATTTGGAAAGAGGCTGGAAGGGCAGAAATCAACAGCCTCAAACTCAAAGCAAGCTCTCAGGTACGTGTTCATTGTTTTTTTTTTGTAAAAAAAAAAAACAACAACCACGCGAAGGAGACAATATTTTACGTATTCATTTTGTGTAGAAAACAAAGTGACTTTTTGTACATGTAAAGAATTATTTATGAAGGATTAATTTATGTGTAATATATATGTGTATCAGTGAATATCTATCTAACCATGTAAAAATGTTAAACAAAATTGCAGCTTTTTCATGGATGTGGTATACTCTGTGGAAGGCTCTGGCCAAAGGTGCAAACTATCATTATTGTTCACGATACATTTCTTCAAACATAAAATATTACTAGTTAGATTGTTTTGACATTTATTTTTCCTTCCCATGTTACTTGTATGTTTTTTACATGTTCAGAATGGAAGGGGATTGAAAAACTTTGGAGGTTAAAGGAAATGCATAAGTTAGCAGAGAAACTTGTTAAATTGTTAGCAAAGAAAGATCATTCATGGCAACAAAGTTGTACAGTTTCCATGGGGAGATCACATCATCGCGCCAATGAACCTAAAGGAATGGAACAAGGGGAACAAAAGGCTGCTGACAAACCAATTATTTATACCCCCTTGCTTATGGCTGCTTGCAACGGAATTACAGAGATTGTTGAAGAAATAATTCATTTGCATCCTCATTCAATTGAGCATGTTAGTAAAGACGAGCAGAACATATTGTATATAGCTGTCAAACACCGTCAGATAGAAATTTACCGAATCTTAAAGAAATTGAAAATGGTGAGGAGGCTTGCTGGAAAAATAGACAAGAAATCCAACACTGTCCTGCACTACACTGCAGATTTCAAAGGGGGATCACAACCTGGCTATGCTCTGCAACTGCAAGAGGAATTGCATTGGTTCGAAGTAAGTATCGTTTTGACTATGTCAAAATGAAAAATGATATTTACGCATAATTTCTCCTACTTCCCAATTCAATTTATGCATTCAAATTAATTTTGAGCAAATAGCAAAAGTAAGTGGAAAAAGCTTATCTAACACAATATTTAAGGCTAGCAAGTATATGTATATCTAGTCTTAAATCATCCATGTAAAGTGTATTGTGCATTGTGATTTTATTATTTTAACGCACTGATGATTTAAGACTAAATATACATTTATTTGCTTATTTTAAAACCAAATTTACTTTAAATGAGTCTAGTACAAAGTAAAGATATACATATTGAGCCAGAATAAAATTGACGTTGCTGGCACTTGTCTAATTGATGCCTAGTACCAAGAATCTCATTACCAATTCTATCTGTGCACACATATTGTGCGCCCATAAGCAGCGCATAGAAAAGAGACTCCCTTATCATTACACCCTTCACTACAACAAGGAGGATAACAAAACAGCAAAAGCAACTTTTTGTGGAAAAGCATAAAGGTCTGCTCAAGAAGGCTCGTAACTGGATAAAAGAGACTGCTCAGTCATGCTCTGCGGTGGCTATCCTTGTTGCCACCGTTGCCTTCTCCGCGGCCTACACAGTCCCTGGAGGCACAGATGACAATGGCCTCCCTAGATTTCTTCATGAACCTGTAGTCCTAGTGTTCATAGTCATGGATGTTGTGGCCCTTGCAAGTTCATTGGCTTCAGTGATTATGTCCCTTTCAATCCTCATATCACCGTGAGATGTGGGATTTTCGTAGGACTCTCCCTCGGAAACTAATGGCAGGTTTTGCATTGCTGTTCTTCTCCATGGCCACAACGATGCTGGCATTCAGTGCAACAATTCTGATCGACATCAAGTTGAAGAAGAACAAATGGACTACAAGCTTGACATACGGTGCAGCGTTCTTCCCTGTTTTCATATTTGCAATGATGCAGTTCCCTTTATATGTTGCCATAAAAGGATGTGTGCGGAGCCTCCTCAGGAGACTTACGAAGATCATTCCTCGTTACTTCCTCAATTTACTCAAAAGGAGCAAGAGAAAGAGAATATGGGAGTTTTGAATTGGAAGCTGTCCTCCCCCTTTTTTTTTTTTTCCAGTTTTTCTTCAATCATAATTTCTTTTGGTTGTACCCATTTGGCTATAACATTTTACTTTTTCAAGGTCGTCCACATATGATCATTATTGGGGCCATTTGTGGTTAAATAACCGTTGGACATGGACGCTGATGAACAAGAGCATACTTTTTCTGAATCATGTTATTTACACGTACTTTTCTCATACTAAAACCTGGCAAACCATCATTTCATACATTTTTCTCTTATGATGCCCATTTTTTTAAGGGTAGTGCTCTATCCCACAATTGCTTTTTACGAATGTTATGTTATCTATGAATGACTTGGACAAATGAAAATTAAGGAAAAAACACAATTTCATGGTGATTATGAGTGAGTGATTTGACAAAACGCATAAAAATAATAAATGAATTAAAATTTCGTAAATCGTTTTACGAATCTAAGTTCGTGAAAAATAAAATATTTCTCTTTTTTTAAATATAATATTTAAAATGAATTATCAAACATTTTATTAGTGGTTAATATAAACATTTATATTCAATATTTAATAGAATTATAAATATTTACTATGAACTTAACATTTAATAAATATTTAATAACTCACTTGAATATCAAATCTATCAGGTATGATAGCAATTCCAATCGGGAACTTATGTTTACTATCTTGGTGATCTGTAGAAATCACATATGTTAGGTGAGTAATTCTTAGGTAGATACGATTTATCATAAACACTTAAATCATTATTTGACATATATAAAGTAGTGAGGACTATCATAGAATCACATCAATCATTAACAATATTTTTATACATATCAAATAATAATTTAAATGTCTAAATAATAAGTGATAGACTATATCCACTTAAAAATTTCTCAATGTTAGACCTTTCTTGCGATTTGTGGTAAAACAACCATTGGACATGGCACATGGACGTGGCTTTAGTATTTTTTCGTATACCATTTCAAAGTTAACATTAAAAATTGGAGGTGTGGAGAAAAAAAAGCTAATTTAATTTTCCCCAAGTCAACGGGAGATTAGCAATTCCTTAACGCCAATCTTTAAGATCGGAAAGGCATGTATTGCAATGTTGCACCATTCAATGGACCGTCAACCACCCCTAATCCATTCCCTCAAAACTCTCCAAAAGCTGCAATTGGCAATCTATAATGTTCAAAGGATAAAAACAATGACATTAAAAATTAAGCTCATTGTTTCTTCAGAAACTTCAATCCACTATTTGGTTTATTCAAGATTGTTTAAACTATGAGGCAGACTCCCTAAGTATGTGTTGTGATTGCAAAAATTCAAATCCAGCCATCAAGTGATCATTAAGATTACAGAAACGGACAATGATCCATGATGTTCAATTTTATTTATTGAGGACAGGAGAGGTAAAAAGGAATAGTGCCAGGTGTTGTTTAATAGCCAGGAAGATGGGCACTCAACACTGTTGTTAAACTTCTCTTTCTATGGCCATTAATCTAATAATTGCTGAACTTTTGAGCATCATAACATCATCAAATAATTATATGACAACTCTAGTCCACTGTGTAACCAAATTAACCTTAAAACAGGTCACCAATTCTCCCCCTTCGTCAACGTGTAGGTGTATACAATATCTGCATATATATTTACATTGATAAATAATGACAGCAAGGAACCTTTACAATCTGAGTGCGAATTAGCAGCTGTAAAATAAAAATTCGCCATTAGCTTAGATTAGTTAGATTTTCATCCTGATCAGGCCACAGCGCTAATACTGTGATACTAAAATCAAATATCTGGTTCGAGAAAGAGTAAAGATCACCACCACGTCTACCACTTGTACCCGCATACTCACCTCAGTTAGCGTGCTGTTCAGTTAAGTGTCTATTTAACTTTAACTTTGGGAGTGGAATTAGAACTTGAAATTGGGTTAAATTTTTTAATTTTAATTTTTATGTTTAAAATGTTATTTAAAATTAGAATTATAATTTTATAAACTAATTACATGATATTAAAAAATAATTAAGTCAAGTCTTTCACAATTTTTAATCTAATTACCAATTTTATAATTTTAAAATTAAACTCTTTTTCTCTCTTTATATTTTTTTATGAACAATCATATTTATTGAGATTTTATATTTATATAGAATATTATTTTATATTTATATAAAAATTGTTATAATAACTATTTAAAAAAATCATGAAAAATTTCTTCATGAAAAAATATGATTATTATATTATAAAATATTATTGTATGAATATTTTTTTAATTATAATTTTGTAAATAATTTTTTAATATTTTATATCATACTTTTAAATAATAAAATTTTAATTAAATTTAAAATTACAATTTTTATTATAATTATTTGACAATCTCAAACATAAAATTTAAAATTTTTGACCAATTCTAATTTTGAATGAACTGAAATTGAAATTAAAATGCTATAGTTTTTTAGAAATTATTTTTATCATTAGGATGATAAGATAAAATTTTAAAATGTAAATTAAGATTTGTTTGAAGAAATTTTAAATTTGTGTTAATTCTCTACTACTTCAATTAATAAAAATTTAGCGTCTATCGTGATAATTTTTTTCAAAGAATATATTCACATCGATATATTATATTTAAAAAATTATAATTAATAATATATTAATCTATTAATTTATTTAAATAATTATAACACACTTGATATTTTTAATAAAATTACATTACATCTTAAATTTTAAATATTAATAAACCTAAATTATAAAAGTAAAAACTGAAAGCATCAAATGCATACAAAATGAATACTAAAACTATGAAATTTTGTAATTTTTTTTTTTTCAATTTCAGGGCATATAAACATCAACATGCGTGGCTCCGCCACAGGCAACAATGAGCACAGACTCACCACGGGAAGCTGCAACCAAATCGTACTAATGAATATATTTATATACATATTATATTATATTATATTATATTTTTTTTTTATATAATTGTTTTTTAATTCTACTATTTCATACAAATGTAACATGATATATGTATAACACTGATGTATATTAAGTATTATTCATCGGGATTACTTGGTTACTTATGTATTTATTTTTTTTTAAGTATTAGAATAAGTTGTTTAGTATTTATTATTAGTGTATATTTAATAAATCTTTAAAATTTTATAATAAAACTAATAACCAACAAATATTTGATAACTTTTTCTTAGTATTACGAGTAAAATTGAGTCGAGTCAAATATAGAATTTAAAATTTAGGCTTGATTTGTGAAAAAAAAATGAAGTTGTTCAAGTTTAATTCATTTATTTAAATGATTTAAATTTAAAATTTAAATTTAACTTATTTAAAAATATGAATATTTAGATTCAGCTAGTTTAACTCGTTTATGACTTAATTATTTTTTTCTTTTTATCAAATCTCTTTTAAAGTATTTTTTATTTTTAAAATTTATTAAGATAATAATTAGTAAACATCTTTATAGTTGAAGATTAATTAAAAACATAAATAAATAAATTTTTTCAAAATTATTTACATAATAAAAAAATCATAACTTTCCACCATTAATAAAATAAATTCAAAATAAATTTTAACACTTAAAAATGTTTAACATATTTTCCTAATAAAATAATCTTTTTCCTTTATGCATGAAATAAAGTCCGTTGTAATTGTATATATTTATTATTAACCTTTTTATAAATATTTACTAAGATAAAATAATCACACAATTTTTTTCTTATTAACTATAATAATTTTATATATATATATATATATATATATGAGTTATTCACAAACTTTTAATGTTGAGTTCATAAAATTTAAACTTAACTCATTTGTATAATCAAATTTAAATTAAAACTTAGACTTATTTATTTAGTTAAATAAATAAATTTAATTGAATATTTAACAAGATAAGTTTAAATAATTCATAGATAATTTAACTCATTTACATCCATGTATGAAACCTTTTATACTCACTTTGTCTTAAAATAATTTTTACATACGGATTAAAAAATTATTAAATATTCTCAACTCTAAAGAAATATAACTGCACTATTGCACGGTATCAATCAAAGGTGATGATTACAAGAATGCAAATATAATCCAACGGCCATTATCTTTTCCCGTCAATTGAATGAAAAAGAAGGAGAGGATTATAAAAGTTAACGATGATTTTACTAAATTATCATCTTACTTTATTAAAGCTCTCTTTCACTTCACTTAATGGAAACACCAAGAAGTAATAATAAAGTTTAATATAATAATTAATTTATTATTAATTTTTTAAAATAATAGATAGAATGAAACAATTTTTTTTTCTTTAAAACGACAAACATTTTAAAATAAATGGAGTAAGTATCATACTATCATAACAGGTCCCAAATCTATATAGATTATATTTATTCTTTCCATTCACTTTTATCAATCATTTTAGGAAAAAAAAATCTCATTTTATCCATCATTTTAGAAAATCAATAAGACATTATTTTTGTAACTCCACCCTTAATATTAATTAGTTAAAGAAATTAGTAAAATAAAAATAATATTTTAAGTATTTCAATAAAAAGACAATTTAGTAAAGTAATTTTTTTTTACTTATAATTAAGATTGACATTTTAATTATTGTGCAACAATCTTAAAGACACGATTTTCTCATGTGTCTGGTATCAATTGTCCTCTCCAATCAATCTTAACCTATTATTATTGGAAGACTCAATTTTCTCCCAATGTAGTTGTTACATAATAAATTCCAATGTAGGTGTGCTGATGCGCCGGTAAGATAAGCTCATAAGGTCCCTCTTGGAGTGCAGTCCTTCCCCCTCTATTTTTGTAATAATTCTTGTTGATGATGCTAGTGGTGCAGCTCTAGATAGAATTGTGCTTGGTTAGCTAGTCCTTTCTTGTTTTGGGTTTTGACTGGTTGTTTATAAAATATAGAGTAATGTTATATTTTTTATAAATTTTTTTAATATTAAATAAAAAAATAAATATATTTAATATTTTTAAAAATATATAAAATATTTAATATTTTCATCATTTAGTAATTAAAAAGATTAGTTGAAAGATTTGGTAAGAGGATAAAATATTTAGCTAAAAAATAATAATAATAACAATCAAAATTTTTTTTTATGAGATGAGATCCGTTATATAGATTAAATGATATCATTGTGTCTTATCATAAATCAATTTAAAAAAAAAACTATCATAAAGTGATAATAACATATGATAATATGTTATTATAGAAATAAGTTAATGTTTATTATTACTCTTGTTTATTTATTATCACTTTTTTAGTTATTTTTTTTTCTAAAATGTCCTTAGTTTAATAATTGGTTCATATAGTAGTCTATTACTACTTTTATACTTATCTAAATTTAAAATTAATAATTATAATTATCATTTTATAATATAAGAATTACTTTTATTTGATTAATAATTTCTGTTTGCCCCACATGCTTTGACCAATCTTTTTATTCACCTTTCAAGTAATTTATGAATTAAATGTCATCGTGTAATTAGTAATTAATAAATAATATGCTATTATAGAAATAAATAGTATTTATTATCACTTCTATTTGTCTATTATCACTTTTTTAACTAACTATTTTATTTATCATTTTTCTAAAAAGTCCTTAATTAAACAATTGAGTGAAATTGGTAGTTTATTATCACTTTTATACTTATCTAAATCTCCAATTAATAATTAAAATTATCAATTTAAAATATACTAATTACTTTCATTTTATTTAGTGAGAAATGTTAGAAACATACTATTTATCATACTCATTTCAACACTCTCTTCTATTGAGTCACATCACATATTAAAACACACACTCAATCTTAATTAACGTGTAATCAACTCGATTAGTGTGTAATTAAATTTGATTTTTTGTTTTAATGTGTGACATGACTCAATAAAAGAGAGTGTGTTAAAAAATGTGATAAATAGTGTATCACTAACACTCATCTTATTTAATAATTTCTATTTGCCCCACATGCTTTGGCCAAATTTTCTATTCATCTTTCAAGTAGTTTGTGAATTAAATGTCATCAAGTATAGTTAGTAATTGATAAATGTATAACAATTTATCAATGTACCAATAAAAGAAGAGTTTTTCTAACTGAGTGTTCTAAGAGTATTTACTAATGAATCAAAAGTGAAAAGTATTAAATAAAAAATAATTTTGTTTGAATTTTTAATGTATTAAATATTATAATTTTTATTTAATATTTTTTACTTTTTGATTTCTTAATACTTATCCTTATGACACTTATTAAAAAAACTAATAAAAGAAACTAGTAAAATGTCATAATAACTCCTTTAAATTTGTATCACAATTTTTTTTTAATTTTCAAAATATTCCTACCTAATAAATGAGAGAAACAAAGACTGAAGTGCACATCTAACACACAAGGGGCTGAAGCATATTCCTTTAGTTAATAATCATCAAGTCATGGTCCAATGGGCTTTGAATTGAACGAGTCATGTGAAGAAACAAAAGCCCAAAGGCTTGGCCTACGGTCATAACCTAAAAGAGGTGGTGGATTGCAATATCATTGAATATAAAAAA
Organism: Ormosia emarginata; assembly: GCA_029884605.1. NCBI lineage: Eukaryota > Viridiplantae > Streptophyta > Magnoliopsida > Fabales > Fabaceae > Ormosia > Ormosia emarginata. The sequence continues at coordinate 8,955,902 of JAQQTP010000054.1, read as the reverse complement.
GCGAAGCCTAAGTTGCAATTATAAGGGGGAGCGGCAGCAATTAGAAGGGGCCGACGCGCAACGCAGAGAAATAGAAGAAATAGCGCAGCAGAAACATAGTCCGTGAGAAAGAGAAAAATTTATCCATTATGATTTTTTTTTATAATTACATAATGTTAATAATTATTAATTTTTAATTATTATTTAATTAAATTTTTATTAATTGTTTTATATTTAATTAGTAAATTTAAATTAATATATTTTAATCACATACTTAATTCTTATAGTTTTAAGTGTAAATTGTGTAATAATTTTCATTATTTTTGAGATTTAATGATTGAATAATTTATGTTATGTCAAATAGTTTATGTTATAATTTAAATATGTTATGTTATTTTAGATAAATTATGACATTAATTAGATTTCAATAATTTTTAGTAGTGATCAAAACTTGTAATCTTGTAAATATTCCATAAAATAAAATTAATTCACATTTAAGTTAAATTCATATTTACATGATTAGTAGTAGATTCAAGTCAATTGTTATTTGATTGAACTTGTATTTTTAATTTGAGTCATTTTATTTATATTTATTATTTAATTTAATTTTAATTTATCGCGTAATTTAAATTATTAGATTAATTTAATAAAATAAAAATTCTTTAAATTAATTTAAATAGATATTAGATTGTAGTTAATCTTATCATTTTTTGTCGATGCGATACTCTTATATTTGTCAAATATTACATAGATTTTGTGTACTTGCAAATAAAAGATAATTTTATTATTTAAAAATTCTCTATTAATAATTTCATATATTATTATTATTATTATTTTTTTAATTAAATTTTAATAAAATTCAATAACTAAAATTTAAGTTAGAAGTTAGACTAAGAATAACATATTAAAATTATATTATAATTTAATACTCTTCTTATTTTTATAAATATTTATTATATTTTTATTCTAATCTTTAATCGATATAAGACTTTAAAATATATCAAGTTATAAAATTATTGAAGACATTATATATGTGGTACATTTTTTCGTTTGTGCAAAAGTGACGAATTTGCTTTCGGTCCACTTAGCATTATTCAATCTAATATCATGTACAATTTTTTCTTTTCCCGCAAATCTCAAACACCTGCAACAAACTATTTATAGGAATATATTTTGCACGAAGCAGTAGTGTACTTTGTTATCCCCAATTGCCTCTCAATAAGGAGCTGAACAAGCACTGTTGCACACATAACCATTCCTTCTTTTTCCTGCGTTCTCTCTGCCTGTAAAGTACATGTTTTAGGATGATGATTTGTAACAGACTAACTGATTAACAGCCAACAAATTAAAAGAAAGGCAGATAAAATTTGCACATAGAAAAAGAAAAGCCTCTTAAGCAAGAGGGAAAGAGAAAACAGAACCTTTTGCAACTGCTTGAAGCCCTCCTCAACGGATGTAGCAACACTCTGAATGTTGTAGTCAATTATATCCACAATTGTTCACTACAGGAATATCGGCTTCCTCAGTCACCTTTCAATTTCATTCTATAAATAAATCCATCTTAAACAAGGGTGGCGCGTTAACCTGGTCTATCACAAGGACAGAGAGACCCTTCAGGATCTGAGCAAGTTCGTGGACTGATTTAGTGACCTACAACAAATTTCACATTGTTAGACAAGGTACAGAAAGAGATTTGTCTTCAAGCAATACATTTGATCCCTTCAAATTGCCTGTTCAATCTCTCTTTCCCTTTCCTACGGGAATTGCTAACTTTTCTTTAGCTTTGTTATCTGGTGTGTGTTAGCGTATTTAAAAATATGTTACTCTATTTAAAAATTTTATTATAAAATAAATTTTTAAATAAATTTTTAAATTAAGTTTATGCTTCATAATTAAAATACAAGTCAAATTTATTTAGGACAAAACTTAACATATGATAAAGGTCAAATTTATTTAAAACAAAAGACACATGTCCTGTTCCACCCTTAGCTCTGGATAGAATTGTGCCTAGTTAGTTTGTCTTTTCTTGTTTTGGGCTTTGACTCGTTGTTTATAAAACAAAAAAAATTCCATCATAAAGTGATAATAACATATGATAATATGTTAGTATAGAAATCAGTAAATGTTTATTATTACTCTTATTTATTTATTATCACTTTTTTAATTATTTTTATTTTTCTAAAATGTCCTTAATTTAATAATTGGGTCATATTAGTAGTCTATTACTACTTTTATACTTATCTAAATTTAAAATTAATGATTATAATTATCATTTTATAATATAAGAATTACTTTTATTTTATTAAATAATTTTTGTTTGCCCTGCATGCTTTGACCAATCATTTTATTCATCTTTCAAGTAATTTATGAATTAAATGTCATCGTGTAATTAGCAATTAATAAATAATATGCTATTATAGAAATAGAGTGTTTATTACCACTTTTATTTGTCTACTATCACTTTTCAACTAACTATTCTATTTATAATTCTTCCGAAAAGTCCTTAATTAAACAATGGAGTGAAATTAGTAGTCTATTATCACTTTTATACTTATCTAAATCTCTAATTAATAATTATAATTATCAATTAAAAATATAATAATTACCTTCATTTTATTTAATAATTTCTGTTTGCCCCACATGCTTTGACCAATTTTTCTATTCATCTTTCAAGTGGTTTGTTAATTAAATGTGATCAAGTATAATTAATAATTGATAAATGTATAACAATTCATCAATGTACCAATAAAAGAAGAGTTTTTCTGAGTGTTTTAAGAGTACTTATTAAGAAATCAAAAGTGAAAAGTATTGACTAATATAGTATTGGTTTAAGTGGTAATGAGTTTGGACACCATAAGCATGTGGTTAAGGATTAGATTCTTGATTCATGTGTATGGGGAAACTGCGGTTGGGAGTGGTCCCCCTCTTCAGAGTCAGTCAGTAACGTGACAGATTAGTCCTTCATCTTTCGGGTGGAGGGATACTGTGGGAAAACCTAGAAGTGAAAAGTATTAAATTAAAAATAATTTTGTTTGAATTTTTAATGTATTAAATGCTATATTTTTTATTTAATAATTTTTACTTTTTGATTTCTTAACACTTGTCCTTATGACACTCATTTTAAAAACTAATAAAAGAAACCAGTAAAATGCCATAATAACTCATTTAAATTTGTATCACAGTTTTTTTAGGGCTGCACACGGGTTGGGTTGGTTTGAGTTTAGGGGAAAAAAATTCAAATCAATTAGTGGAGGTCGGGTCGGGTTGAGTCGTGTTTAGAAATTTTTTTCAAGTAACCCAAGCCGAACCAACTCGATTACAATCGTGTTAGTTCGGGTCGGGTAGTTGGGTTGTTCAAATTTGCAAACAGACATGGAGCCTTATACCAAAAAAAGAAAAAAAAATGTATGTCTATATTATCATGATATTTCATTATTCTCAAGTGAAAAATCTGCATTAATTTCAAAGTTGTGTATTACACAGTAAATAAGGATCTCCACAAAGAAAAAAGACATCAACACAAAAGACAAGTGGTCCTATTAGTACAGAACAAAAACCTTATCATTATTCCAAACAGCTAATAATTTTTCTATCAACAAAAGCAGAAGGAGATAGTAAAGACAATAAAACAAAGAGAGAGGGATATTGTATAAAGCACTGGTTAACAATGGAAGATGTAGACGTTGTATTCCACGACAACATCCCTTGTCTTGAGATTAAAACTAGGGGACAAAGGATTTTATTTCCAAAACCTGTGAAATGGAACTCACACTACAAGAAAATAGTGAATTTGCGGCAGATTCAAATCCACCTCAATTACGGCAGATTTTGCAACGGATTAAAATATGTTTCAATTTGCGACGAATTTTGCGGTGAAAAAAATTGGGCAGATTTTTGTGGCAGAATTTTTGCCACTAAATTTTTTCAGCGACTTTTCTATCGTAAAATATTTTTTTTGGATTAAAAAAATTTGCAGTGAAAAAATTCGCCGCAATTCAAAAAAAAAATTTGCTGCCAAAAAATCCACCGCAAAATGGACATTAGAATTAAAATTTCATCAAAAATGTTAAAAATTCCACCGCAAATTCTATCACAAATTTAAATTTAAATTTGCGGTGAAAAAATCCACTGCAAATTTTGTCGCAATTCAAAAAATAAATTTGTGGCAAAAAAATCTGCAGCAAAATAGATCAGTAAAATAAAAATTTAAAAAAATATTAAAACAATTTGCCGCAAAATTCGCCGCAAATCTAAATTTAAATTTGCGGCAAAAAAATTCACCGCAAATTCTGCCGCAATTCAAAAAATACATTTACGGTAGATTTTTTTGCCGCAAAAAAATCATTTGTAAAATTAAATTTACTTTATCTTCTTCCTTCTACCATTTTCATTTTTTAGATGGCATTATTTCTCTAATTCTCTCCCCTCTTTCCCTTCCCCTTTCTCCCTTCCACCGACCCCCACCTCGCTCCAGCACCGTCACCCCGAATTGCAAGAGCAAGGCTTCAAGGATCAAGTGTCTTCAAGAGGTAGGGGTGTTTTCTATCTTTGTCTCCTTCATCTTTTCTTTTCTATCTTTGTCTCCTTCATCTTTTCTATGCTGGGACTTAGATCTTAGATGGAGAAGATATGTTTTTAAAAGAGGAAAACTAGTTTCTTTAGTTGATTCTTGTTTCCATTGACTGGAAATGATTATTTCTGTTTGGTGAGAACAAGATAGATGAATTTATCCATAAATATGAGCTAGTTGGTTCTTGAGTGGGTACCTAGGTTTTGAATAACTAAGGAGGTGATTTTTGGTGTTTGATCCAAATTAAAAGAATTAATAGGTTGTAAAAGTGTTACAACATGTTTAGGAGATGTTTTTTATGTTAAAAATCACCTAGAAAACAGATCAAGAGTAATTGGAAGTGAGATTTTGGACTAGGAACAGTGCCACGACTCTGCAGAGACGTTTTGCAGTGTTTCTATCAAAGAAACACGGCTCGTGTCTGATAACACGGGGGGGTGTCCCTTTCTACCAGTTCAATTTCTTGAAACTGTGCAGACAGAGTATGACATGGGTTGGGCCGTGTCAAACAACACGACCCGTGTCCCTAGATAGAGTGAGAACTAGCTTTTATGGTTTTCATGAAAGTTGTATCTCTTTCTCTTAGCTTTCCAACGACATAAAATTTGTCCAGTTTTGACTTCCGTAGGTCAAGTTATACTCATTTTAATAAGCAAAGGTCAAAGGTTGAGATTGAGCAAAAAGAACAAAAATGTTGTTTTTGGATGTTTTGAGTTCTCTAGTTGTTAGAATCCTTTGTTTATGCTTAGTAAAGAGTGTTAAGGCACCAGAAGGGGATAGAGCCATACCATGTTAAGAGAGATGAGGTTTTTGGAAATACTAGTTATTTGAATTGAAATATTTATACATGTATAATTTTAAAATATATTAATTATGTAACATATGTTGTGCACTTTGCATTTTTGCATTTTGATTTAAGTGTAAAATTATCATTGCAGAAATGGTAGTTCCAGAAAATCGTAGATGGATGTATAATAGGACTTATTCGGGTTGTAGAAGACTTAAACAAGAATTTGTATGTGGAGTTAAAGAGTTTGTGAATTATGCATGTTGATCTTCCCATTACTTAAGTGAAAGAACAATTAAGTGTCCTTGTTTGATATGTTATAGTGGGAAATTATTGAAACCTGATATTATGAAAATTCACTTGTATAAAAAAGGATTCAAACCTAGGTATTGGTATTGGACAGATCATAGAGAGGAAGAGTCTGATCCAATTAGTGTAGATATAAACTTTGATGTGAATTCTGCTAATAGTCTTATATCAGAGGACGAAGACGTGGTTGATAGATATCAAAATATGGTTTATGATGCGGGTGGAACAGACTTTGGGGATTTTAAGAGTCGTTTTGAACATAATGTTGAGGATGTTCCACATCCAGAGGCCGAAGAGTTTTATGATATATTAAATGCTTCAAGTTAGCTATTATGGCCTAGCTGCGAAACTCATTCTAAGTTATCCTTGGTAGTTCGAATGTTAAGCCTCAAATCTGATTATAATGTAACGCATGCATGCTTTGATTCATTTATGAATATATTAAGAGAGGTTGCTCCACCAGGATCACGAATTCCTCTGAATTACTATAAAACAAAAAAATTGGTTGCTAAACTCGGGATTGCCTCAAGAAAAATATATTGTTGTGTAAATGGTTGTATGTTATACTATGATAATGCCAGACAATGTAGGTTTTGTGGTGCTGAAAGATACGAACTTCGTAAAACCAGTAATGGGAATAACAACGAAGTTCCGGTGAAAAGAATGCATTATTTACCTCTTATTACTAGGCTCAAAAGGTTGTATTCCTCTATGAGCTCATTTGTACACATGAGATGGCATGCTGAACACAATAGGAAGGAGGGGGACATGTCTCACCCATCCGATGGTGAAGCATGGAAGCATTTTAATAGGATATATCCTGAATTTGCATTTGATCCTAGAAATGTTAGGCTTGGTTTGTGTGCTTTGGATTAAAACTGTTGGCAGTCCTAAGAAGGGTCGTGTTTATGGCCTTGGTTCTCAAGCATCTATTTATGACCATGGAGATTCATCCTTCTCAAGGTCTATGTCGAGTCAAGTTCCTGAGCACGTTATTAATCAAGTTAAGTAATAGCTGCAATATTTTTTATTAATTGATTTTTGTATTTTGATGGATGTAGTCAATCATTTTATATTTCGTATTTTTGGTTAATTCATTATTCGTGGAATGAATTGATGAATTTATATTTACATATATTAATCAGGTTAAGGAGCAGTTGCACAGGAGATGTTGGATTAGGTTCAGGAAATTCAACAGCAAATGGAGCAACAAAGCCAACAACGTGAACAATAATGTGAGGCAGAGTGGAAAATGCGATTTGAACGATACCAACGTCAACAGAACCAAATGATTAATGAGCTGAAATCATATGTACAAGCCGCTGGCACTCAGCCAAGCCAACAACTACAACTAACAGAAGAAGATAATCAGAATAATGAAGATGATCATGATAAAGATGACATTTGAACACACTTTGTTATGTTGTATTTGAACAATGAATTATGTTGTATGCGATTTGTTATGTTTGTTTTATGGATTGGTTAAATGCATTGACAGGTTGAAATTGATGTCTGAGTGGATTTTGTTATATTGTGGATTTTGAATATTTAATTTAAATTATTTTTATATTCAAAAAAATTTACGACAAATTTTGCGGCGAAAATATCAGTCGCAAATTTGCGTAAATTTTTGCAGCAAAAAATATGCAGCAAAATCTGCCGCAAAATTGCGGTGAAAAAATCCACCGCAATTCAGTCGCAGAAAAATCCGTTGCAAAATTGTCACAAATTAGCGGTGAAAAAATCAGCCACAAATTAGCAGCGGCAACATCTGCCGCAAATCAGGTGATGCAAAATCTGCCGCAAAATTCTCTGCAAATTAGCCCATTTCCAGCAACGATTCCGGCATGTTCTCGGAGAGTTTTGCGGCGGATTTGAGGCAGAAAAATATGCCGCAAATTTGCGGTAGAAATTAAATTCCATCACAAATTATATTAATTCGACTGTATTTACGGCGGTCGCGAATCCGCCGCAAATTGTTAATTTACGGTGAATTTTAAGTGATTTGCGGTAGATTTATCCTTTGCAAATCTCGTTTTTTCTTATAGTGTCAAGCAACTCAAGAATGCAGATATTATGATGTTTGAAAAAACTGGAGTGGAGGCTACCTGAGTCATTGGGTCTTCATTTGGCTATTGAGAGGAGAGGATGAACTCTAGAGTGGTGAGAGAGGATTGAGATTGACCAATTGAATAGCACAGCGCTGCTACCGTGCTGCGGTGGGGCTTGGGGAGTTCATGTTAGGGATTTTGTAATTTGGGGAGAAATCATAAACAAAGATGTGAGAAATGAGAAGGAGGAGAGCAGCTCGGGTGAAAACAAAGGTATTAGTTTTCATAAACCCAAAATGACGTCGTTTTCCATCAAGTGATTGGGTCGGGTCATTATGTTGGTTTCTTGAACTCGTTACCCAAACAAATAAATGTTCGAGTTGATCGGGTTCTATCCGAATGGACCCGATGACCCGAACCAACTCGGATATTTTATATTGAGTTGGGTCGGGTTGGGTGGATTCTCGGGTCATTGGATCGGGTTATGCAACCTTAGTTTTTTTCTTTTTGGTTTCCATAGTATTCCCACCCGATAGGTGGGAGACGAATCTCCTAGAGCTTGTCAAATATAATTATTATTATTATAATAAATGTCATCAAGTATAACTAATAATCAATGAGTATTTAACAACTTATCATCCCTTAAGCATGTATTCTTAAATTAGATATCAAAATTTATATATATAAAAATAATATCATTAGGAAGGGTCCTCGCTTAAGTGTCTGATCTATCTTAAGAGATTAGTTTTTCACTTGTCAAGTAAGGAGATACTTAAAAAAAACCATTTAATAACTTATGAATGTATACTAGTAAAAAAAAAACTAAAATACTGCAATAACTCCTTTAACTTTGTATCACTTTTTTTTTTTTTTTAATAATCTATAACTTTGTATCACATTACTTCAATATTTTTTCGTAATATTAATCGAAAGCAACGTAGTAGTAGAAATGTACATTCTCTAAAAAGAATATATTATAGATAATTTGTTCTGAGATACACCTTGTTTTATATTTATATACATATCTGATATGGGCCATATGGTTTGCTCATTCCCCCCATGCATCGTAGGTGGTGACTCTGTAGGGAAATGAAGCAATCTAATAGAGCCCAGATTATTAGGTCTCCTTTGCGAATCCAGGGGAGCATTCATCAAATCTGAGAGTGACAACGCTGAATGTGAGAGAACTCAACGACAAAGATTTTTTAATAAAAGAAAAGGTAACTGGTCTAAAGAGTGAAGAGAGTCAAAATTAAATGCACAGAAGGATTCCGTGAAAAAGACTTGGACTCCTAATTTGTTTAGTTTGGTGGCTCAAACCACATGGTGATGCAAATAAAACATGAAAACAAATTATATCGTGATTGTTTTATGAGGTAGTAACTGAGGAGCAAATACACAAGTGGAGGTTGAGGACAAGTTGAATACAATCTCCTCTCTTTTCCATACCCCACTTATATTCCTGTGGGGAAGGAAGAAAGTTCAGGATTGGAAACGAGCGGCTCCCTTGCTTCTTTTATCCCAGCCTCTTAAGCTACTTATAGCCTTTGTTTAAAAATGTGCTTTTTCTCTTCTTTTTTATTTATTTCTTTGATTTTCCCGTTTGCTGATTAAAATTGCCATTTGTCTATAGTCAGAGCTTTAAAAAAGAATTAAATTGTCATTTGTTTCATATTCAAAAAATGCAGCTATCACCTCCAGGGACAGAAATGCATAAATTTATGATAGTAATATTCTCAATATAGTTTATACTTTATTTAAATTTTAAAATATTATAAATTTAATTTGATTGTATAGAATTACATTCGTTTTATGTATTATATAAACGAACTGAACGAAGATTAGTTCATACATTCGTTTTAAGAAAAATTATAGATAATATTAATTTATTTGTTATTACTTATATAAAAAAATCATTTGTTATTATTATTAACAAAAAGCTTTTATAAAAAGGTTATGAATTTTTTATGTAATGAATTATGAATAAAAAATATTTTATTTATATTTTAAATTTTTTAATCTATCTTCTAAAATCCTAAACTAATAAACTTAAATATTCAAAGAGAGATTTAGTAAAAAAAAAAAAAGAGTATACAGACTTCTAAATTTTAACTTTTTTATAAATTACTATCATGAACTTTAAAATCTTTCTAATTAGTCACTAAATTTTAATAATGTCCCAATAGATCCTTATGTTTAATTTAGATCCATTAATTCACTAACAATAAAATTATATGGTATCATTTTATTTGTTGTATTTACATTAATTAAGAATTTTTTATTAATTTATTTATTACAATTTAATTTTAAATATATTTTCATCTTTAAAAAATAGAAAAATAAATTTATTTCAAAAAACAAATTTGTTTTATTTATTTTGTAAGGAAGAAATTATATTTAAAATTAAATTTTAACAAATAAATTAATACAAAATTCTTAATTAAAGTTAATACAAATAAAATGATAAAATACAAGATATTATTGTTGGTGAATTAATAAATTCAAATTAAATATAAGGATCTATTAAGATGTTAATTAAAGTTTAAAGACTTAATTGATAAAATTTTAAAGTTTGTAGTGATAATTTGTAAAAAAGTAAAAGTTCAAAGGAACTGCATATTATTTTTAAAAAAATAAAAAATAATTTGAATTTAGTAAGCCATGCTTACCAAATGAACTGAATAAGGTAAGTCATGCTATATATTTTTTATACAAGTTAAAACCAAACTTTGAATTTTGTTCGTTTAAATAAATAAGTTAAACTTGAATAATCTATTTATTTCACAAGCTAAACTTGAGTTTTAAGTGTTTAATTTGACTTAATTCGTTTACACCTCTAGTCCACACCATAAAATATTAAAAACACCTCATTGGGAAAATTAAAAAAAAAAACATTGCATTATTTAGCACGTAAATTTAGTGTAAAATAAAATCACAACTGATATCAATAAATAAATGAGAGATAATGATTGTTATCTAATAAAATGATTTGATTATATATATTGAAATAAATAAATTCCACTTCTAAAATTATTAATTTGACTCCTCTTGAGAGAACATCATTAATTCGCGTATATAATAATAATAACAAATAAAAATCATTTTATATATTATTTAATGTGATAATATATTATTGGACGTAAGTATAAAATTTTATATACATTAATACTCTATCAAAATTTACTTTTAAATTAAAATGAAATAACTAATTATTTTTAATTCAAAGTTTGATAACTTATGAAATGGCAAAGTATGGACATCATATAGAGCATGTTTGGTTGGAATTATTTCTCAACTAAACAGTTTTTTTTTAATAAAAAAATTATTTTAATAGTATTATAACATATTTTTTTGATAAAATTAACTTTAACTTTTACACAAAATTCAATATTTTATAAATTTTTTTATAATACTAAAATTTCAATTTATAATTCTAAATTATAAATTATTCATTATACTTTGATATATAAATACTATTTGGTCTTTAATTAAATAATTTTTTTAATTATTTTATACTTATTTTAATAATTTAATACATAAAAATAATTTTTTATATTATCTAAACAAATAGATTAATTTAAAATTATTTTTTAACTAATATATCTAAATATAAAATTAATTCTATTATAATTATAATAAAAAAATTTATACAATAATTAATTATTAAAATAATTAAATTTTTATAACTATCTTAAACATATATATAGACTTATAACTAAAACACATTTGGGTGCGTAATAACTGTTCTTCCAAGCTTGTTGCAAGTCTTGGCATGCGTGCGTTTCCCCTTATACTTAGAACTTTGGTTTCTTTTTTATTTCTAACAATGAATTTCAAATCTTTGACAAAAAGAAAAAAGTTTGATAACTTAAGAAAAGGATTCTTAAAAAGAAAATAATTCATGCCTTTCAGGAGTGCTCCAAGTGGATCCCAATCATTGATTTCTAAAAAATAAATGAGAGAGAAAGAGAATATAAAAAGAATTAATGGCAAAAACTCTTTTTTAAATCATTTTATTAGTCATTGTTCTAATGAAGAATTAGAAGGTGTCCGAAAAGATACGTGTACAGTAGTTTCCTCTTCCTTATGTAGATACTGCCTCCGAAAGTCTTGAACAGGGAGGTTGAGTACCTGTAGAGGGATTCCAATGCTCAAGTTAGACCAAACACTAAGAGAATATACACCGTGTGAATTATTGTTACCTCGTTAGAGTGATGTTTCCTGATACTTATAGTGCATGTGCAGAGTCCTTGAGCGTTCGTCGCAGAGTGCAGGCATGTAGAGATCGTGGCCTGATGGGGAAAGGTGTGCCTCCTCTCCACGATCGTTCGGGCAGAGCCCTGATGGAGGATGCCTCCCTCCCACGATCGTCCAGACAGATCCTTGGAATCTCGAGCTTGTCGCGTTAGCGGCCAACCACTGTAGCAGGTAGTCATGGTCCCCACACTATAAAGGTCACTATAGGTAGTGATCAGGCCATGCGCAGACCTATGGATTTTAGTTGGGGAGTACGACTAGTACCCGTGTATGGACGTCCTGCTGAGGTGCATACTCCGGAGCCTGGTGGCGTATATGCCAAGTTTAGCCCTTGAGGGTGGTATCCCGGACCACGGTCCAAAACCGTTGTCCCCAGCTTGGCACTTAAGTGGAACAATTAAGTGTCAAGATATTTAGACCAAGGACGGGGATCCGTTGTATTGTGAGAATCCTTAGAGGCCGACATTCTTTGTCTGGGGAGTACCCCCGGGGTTGGCATATACTGTCATCCCGTCATTCAGGGTACATTTTGCCCCTGTGTCTGGTTACGTAGGGTCTTTTGTCTTTTTTCGTGCTTTGCAGAAACGCTGAGTTTCCTTAGGAAACAGCCTGTTCTGACTTTATTGGGCATTAAAAGACCCATTAATTTTCTGATGTTTCTCAATAGCATGCTTCCTCTTCGCCCAATCAGAATCGAGGAGCATTTAAGGGTAGCTAACCTTATGCGATTGGTACGTTGTTCTTGGGCCTAATGGGAATGCCTCGCTTCTCCTATAAAAGGGGAGTGTTTTCATCTAGAGTTGGCACTTCTTCTGTTGCATTCCTCTTGCTCTACAACCTCATTGTTCTAATGTCTTCCTTCATGGCTCTCTTTGCCTTTTATTCATGTCCTGAGAGGGTTTTGCCTACTGCGAGAGCCATATTCCTATTTTTTTCCGAAATGCTTGAAGTTGTTTTGGCCAATCGGTGGATGTCCCTTTTAAAGGGCAGCTTACTTTCTCAGCATTAATACAGATGGCAACTTACTTTCTCAACGTACCCTGATTGCTTATTTGATATTTGTCGTTGCTGGGGAGGCTTAAGTCGCTTGCTGTGTTGGTCCAGGTTCTTCGGAGCTGGGGCATTCACTCTCCTTGCCCGGGTAAATAGGAAGAACTATTGAAACTATTCTATACTTTGAAACGTCTTGGGAGATTCGTGAGACAAGCTAAGACTTCGGTGGAACGATCTCCTTCATGAAAAGTTACGCCCGTCCATCGAAAGAGGATGCATCCCAGCCATTATTGGTATAAGCAATGCAGAAGATTTGGCATTTTGGCTCTTAATGCCGGTTTGTCGAGATTCTTCAAAGCCAATCCACTTTTTCAAGAGGCCGATGCGGATTCCGGGGAGTCGTAGTGGTGACAGTGACTCTCCATACTGCGGAGGAAATGTGGATGTGACATGGCCCAAGGTACCATGACGATGATGTCGGTTCCTTCCTCCGTGGTCTTCTTTTTTCTTTAAAGCTTTCATGTTTCTATACTTTCTTTTCCCTCTCTTTCTAATGTGAGATGATGTACAGAATGAGAATAAGATTTATAAATAAAAGCTCTTATATTTGTATCTTCTCTTCTTCTTTTCCTTCTTTTCTTTCCGCTATCTGAAGTTTTTATGTTCGATCGGGATGAGTCCAACGCTTACTCCGGCGCTATTTCTTCTTATCTATCTGTGGTCTTTCATACTTGGTCGGGATGAGTCCAACGCTTACCCCGACGTAACGTCATCATGCCCCCAACTTTGTGTTTTGTCTTAAAAAGGTAAAGTGATAAGTTCTAAATGCTTAGTTTGGGATATTTGCACCAGGGAGGGATATATTAATCGTTGACTCTGTTTGGTTGCCATCGTCCGAATGGTGACTCTGAAACCAAAAGGTTTACCCCGGTTTATGCTGAGGTCCAGAGTAAATGTCCAGACTTAACCTTCGAAGGTCGCACAACGTTTGAATTGTTGCGCAACTATCCTTGCATCTGCACAAACGTATTTTCAATTACTTCTGTAACTGCGATGACCACGTGGCGCATTTTTAACAGATGGACGTGCCTAGAGCCTTGCGTGCCATGATGAACACGTTTTCGAAATTTGGACATTGAGGATGAAAATACCCCCTAACCGTTTTAGTCTTTATAAATGGGGGTTAGGGGTTCATTGTTCACTCTCTGCCATTTCTGAGTAGTCTTCAGAGAGCTTTGCGTTGAAGAGAGGTGATTCGTAAAGGTTTCAGGGCATTTTCCACCCATTTCCTAGCAGCTCTTAACGTTTATTCGAGGTAACTTCTTTTCTTACCCCCTTGGTGTTTTTTTTTCTTTTTCTGGTTACTAGCACTAGTTAGTATAATAGAATGTACTTCTTATTCCTATTGTGCCTTTGAGTTTCACCTTAACCCTGGGAACTCCATCTTCATCGTGTCGTGCACGACGGAGGTATCCTTCTGAAATTTAAAATTTTGGAGGGAAAGAAAGTCGGTACACGGATTCGTTGTCTCGTGTCTGAATCTTTTGTTTGGATGATTCTGATAATTATTTACTAGCTTCTTTCGATGTTCTCAAGGTTTTCATGACGAAGGGCAAATGAGGGGCTAGGTCCAGAGTGTCAGCTTCCAAGGATCTCACTTTGGCTGAGATTGACCAAATTCGGATTCGTCGTGGTCCGGGGTTGGTATATCCGTGGGTAGGTCATGATGTCTGGAAACATCTTTCTAACTTTTTGTGCGAGACTGTTCTCAGGGAGACGATAGATTATATTCACCTGACGGACGAGAAGAAAAGGGATAAGGAATTCCTGGTTGTGTGCCCTGAGTGGAATGAGAGGGTGTGCTCTACTCGGGAGGTGGGTTCATATTTTATGTTTATGTATGAGCCCCTTTTTGTGAAGCTAGGGCTCCGTCTCTTATTCTCGGAGTTTCAAATGGCTATCTTCCATGCTCTTCGTGTAGCTCCGACCCATATTCACCCCAATGGTTGGGGTAATATTATAGCCTTTGAGAGGTTTTGTCGGGTAAACGGGCTAAGGTGTTCGGTTAACACATTTTTCTACTTTTACACCCGGTTAAGTCCCCAAGGTTCATCGAAGCAGAATAATTGGCTCACCATTTGGTCCAGAAGCGATCATAAGTCCTTTGATGTCTTTCAGGATAGCTTCAAAATATTCAAGACCAGGTTTTTTAAGATTATGACAGCTGAGGGATTCCATCCTTTTTTTCTTGAATACTGATGGGGAACTGAAATTCCCTTTGTATTGGACGCCGGATGCTTGGAGCGCTTCGACCGTGCCTTTGGAGAAAAAAATGATGAATTTAACCCAGATAAGCTTAAGACGGTTGAGTTCATATCCCGGTACGCCGAAAACGGGAATATCAATATTAGAGATGTCCTTGAGACTCCTTGTGATGACCTTCTCTTTACTTTGTTAAGTGGGAAGTGGAGCATCATGGAATACCTTGTATATGTGGGATTGTTTTTGCCTGTATACTCTTAATTCCTTGTTTTCTTATTTGCTTGTCTTGTTCTGTTTCAGTGAGCGGTATGGCGTCCGGACTATTTGTTGTAGCTTTGCATGCTTTGAGGGCGAGGAAAAAAGGGGCAGGGTCTTTGAATGCCCCTTCTGCTTTTGCCCTGGCACTCTGTGACACCGTTGTTGATGAGATCTCTAAGGACCCCGGGTCTCCTCAGAATCTTCAATCAAGAGAGGAAAGCTGCTGATGACTCTTCTGATCAGGATAAGAGAATTGCTACGGATGGAGGTGTCGAGGAGGGTGCCGCTCTCCTGCCTATTATTACAGGGAATTCTGACCCCAGACCATTCATTGATAAGCACTTTATGAATGGTGAGGTAATGTGGCACATATCTCAGCGAGGATTGGCTCAAACTTTGACCGAACTACAGGCTTTGACACTCCGCACTACTACCAATATCCACTATATCGAGATAACCGTCGAGGAACTTGACAGGAAAGCATCGGTTGAACTGAAGAGGAAGGATAGGGAGCTTGAGGAAGCCGCGCGAAGGCTTAATACCGCCCTCAAGCTTAATGAAGATGCGCAAGTATGGATCACTAATTTGGAGAGGGCATTGGTCGAACCTAAGGCGGATAAGAAGAGGCTTGAATCGGGTAAAATTGAGGCTGAGGAGGTTAATGCTGACCTCCGTGCTTAAGTGGTTCAGCTGAAGAAGGATGTGGATGAGCTGGATGCGATTTCTGAAAAAATCAGAAGGGAGCAATTCCATAATACTGTAGCACAGATCCAGCACTTCAATCCTGATGTCACCCTCGCCTTAGAAAGTCTCAGTGTTGAGAAAGTCTTCCATGATGGGCAGCTCATCTTTGTGCAGGACCTTCCATAGGAAGATTCCGGGGATGCCTCAGGAGCTGTTCAGACTCCGATAACTGGCGGGGTTGAAACCTAAGTTCTTTTTTTTTCTTTTTGTCTTTTGTTATTTTGTAAAGACAATTGCCACGTTTGGTTGGGGTTTTAAATTTATGCACCTTTGCTTCTTATTTGTCTGTCTGCATATTTACTTTTCGTGGTCCGTTCTGGGTTCAATGCCCATTATGGTATCTATCGCAACCATGGTGTGGACTTAGGAAATTTCTTGGTAAAAATGTGGGAACCATGGTCCAGAGTTCCATAACAGCGATACTAGGTGTGTAATATCCCTCTAGACTTAGGTATAAACCATACCTTAGTCTATTATCCAGTCACTCGAAATGACGAGTACCTTGGAAATGTGGACTTTTAGGCGAGAATAAACACCTTAGTGCATGATCCATCGTTCATAGTATTAAACTTATGGAATTTTTGAACTTAGGTGTAATAAATAACGCCTTAGCATATGATTCATCGTCTGAAAGGCTTAGTGCTTTCAAATCTTTTGCCTTAGGCATGCGTTGTTATTTAGACCTTACCCGGGGTCCTCATGTTAACCACATTGGTTAAATGGGATCCCACTTGGCTTAGGTATAAGGGTGGACTGCGGGTCATCAGATCCGTTGTACCACCGACTTTGAAGTAGTCAATGTCAGGTATCGAGGTCGGGTGTTGACCCTGTAGCTTGCTACCATAACTGGGTGTGCTACGCCTTTCGACCTGGGCTTTGATTTCTTATAGAAAAGTAGTATATGAATAACTCTTTTTCATTAATAAGTGTTGTGGGACAAGGGTCCATACAAAGTTGAATGAGGACAGATCAAACATTAGTTTTTACTAAAAGGCTAGGTCGTTAAAAGCGTCTAGCTATAATATTTCTTAAGTTTATCTGCATTCCAATAGTTCTTGATCATGCTGCCTGTTAGAGTTTCCAGCGTGTAGGCTCCCTTGCCGATGCTGACGATAATATGGTAGGGGTCTTCCCAATTAGGAGTTAGTTTCCCTTAGGAGACAGTTTTCCCTCTGATGTCCGCTCTCCTAAGAACCAGATCTCATGGTTGGAAACACCTTGGTACCACATTTTTATTGTATCTGGCCGCCGTCCTTTGTTTGAGGGTGGTGTCACATATATAGGCCACCCATCTCATTTCTTCTAACAGGTCCAGGTCTTCCCTAATTAATCTGGGATTATTGTCAGACGAGAATTATTGATGACTCCAACTCTTTTCTCCTATCTCCACCAGAATCATTGCTTCGCTTCCATAGGTGAGTTTGAAAGGGGTTTCACCCGTAGTAAAGTGGGAAGTAGTCCTATAGGCCCAGAGGACGTGGTCGAGTTGTTCAGCCCAATTTTTCTTAGCTTTATCCAGTCTTCTTTTGATTCCCCGGATAATAATCTGGTTGGCGGCCTTTGCCTGTCCGTTTGTCCTGGGATTTTCTACAGCGTTACAATGATGTTTTATCTTTAGTCTGGTCAGTAGGTCTTCGAATCCATTATCTTTGAACTGAGTATCGTTGTCTGTTACTATGGACTTCAGAATCCAAAACCTGGTGATGATGTGGTGCCAAGTGAATTTTTGGATCCGGGCTGTACTGATTATGGCTAAAGGTTCTGCCTCAATCCACTTTGTGAAGTAATCTACTACACTACCACTAAGTATTTTAGCTGGTCGGGGGCTTAGGGGAATAGGCCCAAGATGTCCAATCCCCATCTATAAAGCGGCCATGGTACGGACATTGTGGATAGCTCCTCTGATGGGGCCTTGTAGTAGTCTGAATAGTGCTGGCACTTATCACAAATCCAGATATATACATAGGAATCAGCTTCTATTGTTGGCCAGTAGTACCCCACTCTTAGTGCTTTCAGGGCCAGTGCTTTACCTCATAAATGGTGTCCGCAACTTCCTTCATGAACCTTGGTCAGAACGTATTCTACTTCTTTCGGGGCGAGGCATTTGAGGAGGGGAGAAGAGAAATCATGTCGATACAAACAATCGTCGCAGATAGTATACCTCACTACTGTCTTGGTTTGCTTTGAGGCTTCTTTGGGGTCTGAAGGCACGACTCCAAACTGCAAGTATTCTATAATAGGGGTGATCTAAGATGTACCATCCCTTTCTACCTGATAGATGACATTATCCGTGATAAAGGACTGAGAAAGGGTTTGTTAAATCACTGATCGGTTGTTGCTAGGGTTTTTGGTGCTGGCGAGTTTAGATAAGAGATCAGCTCTAGAGTTTTGCTCCCTTAGAATGTGCACAATCTTGGTTTTTTCGAAGCCTTTGAAGAGTTCTTGGACTTTAACCAAGTACCTTTGCAAGAGAGGTTCCTTGACTTGATATTCTCCTCGAACTTGGGAGGTTGCCAACTGTGAATAGCTACAAAGTGTGATCCTGGTTGCCCCCATGTCCTTTGCCATGGTTATTCCGGTAATGCATGCTTTATATTCAGGTTGGTTATTCGAGGTAGGGAACTCGAACTTCAAGGAATGCTCCAACGTCAATCATTCTGAATTTTTTAGAATTACTCCAGCTCCACTTTCCTTGGGGTTCGAGGATCCATCAACAAAGATGGTCCAAGAAATCCTTTTTTGGTCCCCTCGGTCAGAAGTAAGTTCTACCATGAAGTCAGACAACGCCTGGCCCTTTATTGTGAACCGTGGTTCATACGCGATTCCAAACTCAGAGAGTTCGATTAACCAGGCAATCATCCTTCCCGCCAAGTCTGGTTTGTGCAACACTTGGCGGATGGGCTGGTCCGTCCTTATTACCATGTGGTGGCACTGGAAGTACTTCCATAATCTTCTTGTCGTAGTGATTAGGACAAAAGTAACCTTCTCAACCTTATGATACCAGAGTTCTGGTCCTTAAAGAATTTTGCTCACGAAGTAGATTGGTTTTTGGCCCTCGTCCATCTCCCGAATTAGTACTAAGCTTATAGCCTCTTCGTGGACTGAGAGGTACATGAAGAGCGTTTCTCCGTTGATCAGTCTCGACAAGATAGGGGGAGGACAGAAGCTTTTTTAAGGATGAGACGTCGTCCTCGTACTCCTAGGTCCATTTAAAAATTCTTTCCTTTTTGAGTATTTTGAAGAGAGGAAGAGACTTATGGGCTGCTTTGGAGAGGAACCGTGTGAGGGCTGTTATCCTTCCTATCAGCCGTTGCACTTCCTTAACACACCGGGGACTTCTCATGTCGAGCACAGCCTGGCACTTGTCGGGATTAGCTTCAATTCCGCAATGGGTTAGCATGAACTCTAAAAAATTTTCGGCATGGACCCCAAAGACACATTTCTCTGGGTTTAGTCTCATATTGTACTTCTGGACTTGTGTAAATACTTCATCAAGGTCTATCGTATGTGATCCGCCCTGTGGGGTCTTTACTATCATGTCATTGACGTAGACTTCTAGCATCTTCCCCACTTGGTTCTTGAAAACTTTGTTCATCATTCTTTGATAGGCGGCCTCTACATTTTTCAATCCGAAGGGCATAACCCTATAACAGTAGTTCGCCCTTCCAGTGATGAAGGTAGTTTTTTCTTCATCTCCAAGGTACATCGGAATCTGGTTGTACCCGGAGTAGGCATCCATGAATGATAGCCACTTGAAGCCTGAAGAGTTATCAACCAATTGGTCCACATTGGGAAGTAGATATGGATCTTTTAGGCAGACTTTGTTCAAATATGTGTAATCCACACACATTCTTCACTTCCCGTTGGGTTTTTTTCACCAGGACCACGTTGGACAGCCACATAGTATAAGCAATCTCCCTAATGAACCCGCAACTGAGCAGTTCTTTTACCTACTCCTCGATGACCTGCTGCCTTTCAGGGCTGACCTTCCTCTTTTTCTGAGCGACCGGCTTTATATCCTTGTTAATGGACAAGTGGTGGCAGATAAAGAAGGGGTCGAGTCCTGGCATGTCGGACGACGTCTAGGCAAATAAGTCATTGTTATTTAATAACAACTCAATCAATTGTTATTTTTCGTCTTTTTCCAACTGAGCTTCGATCTTGGTGATCTGATCTAGCCTGGTTCCAAGTTGGAGAGCCTGTAGCTCACCCTCTGGCTGGGATCTGATGCCGCGAAGTTCTTCTCTAGCATTCAACTCCATCATCAGTATGTTGACCTGATCTAAGACTGGGCCAAGATTGATAGACTTTCCTCTTTCCAGGGCTCTACAGATTTTTAGACTTTTATTGTAGCATTTCCTGGAGGCAACTTGGTCGCCCTTGACAGTGACCACCTCGTTGTGTTTATTAGGGAATTTCATGACAAGGTGGGTGGTGGATACTACGGTGCCAAGGCCATTTAGGGAAGGACAACTAAGGATGATGTTGTAAGCCGAAGGGCAGTATACAACCAAGAACTCCACCTTGACTGTTCTGAAAAGCTTGGAGGAACCTAGGGTCAAATGGGTTTCATAGTACCCAATCGGGGTGATCTTCTCACCCGTGAACCCTGTGAGTTCCCCGTCATAAGGGGTCAAATCCAACCGCGGGAGTTCTAACTTCTGGTTGAGGTCCAAGAACATAATATCTGCCGAGCTTCCTTGATCCACGAAAATTTGGCGGATCTCAGCATTGTGAATTACCCCGGAGATCACAAGGGGATCGTCATGATCCAGGATGATTCTGCCGTAGTCCTCGGCTGAAAAGGTAATACATGGCGTCTTTTTTTCCGCGGTGTTGGGTTTGGATTCAGAATGGAGATGCTGAACACCGCCATTCTTAATGCTTTCTTTCGCGCTCCATTTAACGGTCATCCTCCAGCGAATCCTCCCACAATGGTATTGATCGTCTTGTTTGGTTCGAGGCAACGATCGTCATTGTCATTGGGTGAAGAGTCTTTGTTCCTCCCTTGCCAGTCATTGTCATTCCGACGAGGTGGTGTCTGAAATCTTCCTATCGAACTTCGGTTTCTCCTTCTATTGGGAGGAGATGGACTTCGTCGCTTATCCTCTCTGTGCTTGCCACGGTGCTCATCACTTTGGGCGTGGAGGATGTATTGCTGCAATCGTCCGGCCTTAATTAGGAACTCAATGGCCTCACACAATTAGTAGTAGTCTTCAGTGTCATGGCCATAACCTTTATGCCACACGCAATGTTTGGAGTGGTCTTTTTGCTTATGCTTTTTAATGGGGGGCGGTCTTCGGATATTCTGGAACTCGGTTTGCATCACCTCCCTCAAGATCATTTCTCGTGGGGCGTTTAGGGAGGTATAGTCAGAAAACCTTCTTCGTGGTGGACTACCTTTAGGACACCGAGACTGTAAGGAATCGTGATTGGGCTTTTGATGAGTACGCTCATCTTTATCCCATCTATTATGGTCTTCTGTTGCTTCCTCCAGGTTGACGTACTTTTAGGACCGTCTCTGGAATTCACCCAAGTTCTCAGGCTTCTTCTTTACAAGGGACGCAAAGAACTCGGACCCTACATGAAGACCACTCTTTGCATAATGAACGACGATCTTGTCATCAAAACTTTCCACGTTGGTACATACCACGATGAACCGTCTTACGTAATTGCGGAGGGGCTCATCTCAGCTCTGTCGAATCTTGGCCAGAGACTCAATGGACTTGGGGCTCCTTACTGGTGGTGTATTGGAGCAAGAATCGTTGTTTCAAATCTGACCAATCAACCAAGAATTTACGTGGTAGACCGAAGAACCATTTAAGGGCTGCTTTTTTTATGGAGAGGGGGAAAGCACCACATAGCAGCTCCATGGATCCGTTATGGAAGCACATAGATTGCTCAAAGGCATTTACGTGTTTTTGGGGGTCCGCTGTTCCATCATACATCTCCTGATTGGCAGGGAACTTAAAGTTCTTGGGGACTTGGTATTCCATAAGTTGGTCAGAGAAAGGGTGTTCTTGGATGCCACAATTCGAATTGTTGTTTTCAACGTTGGATACCGTGGCTTCGGCATGACCCTTCTTTTGACTGTTCTCCGCATTACGTCTTCTGTTAGCATAGTTCGATCTAGGCTGGTTATCATGCATAACTCTTTGCATGTCTTCCAGTCTCTGATATTGCTCATTCAGCATGGTCATGTGTTGTTGTAGCATGTCCTAGAATTGATGTTGGGACATATGAGATTGGCTCCTATGCTCGGAGTGAGACACTTGGTTGCTGGCATCGCCATTTGGCATTCCCAAGCGCTAACGCACTGGAATTCTGTGTTTTTGGGTGTTGGGGTTTCCCCCTTGGCCTTGGATTCCAAGCCTATCCCTTATTGAGATCCTACGCAAGGGGTTGAGACTCTCATCTGAAATTGAAGTGGAATGTCCCTCGCGCTGGTACTCCGCGTTGGGTGCCTGGTTTCTTATGGCAGAGATTCCATTGGTAGGTGGTAGGACAGAGTGGGGGGGATGTTGCGTAGCAAAAGCCTGTCTATAGTTAGCAGAAGTTTGCGCAACGTCCCTCCTTGAATTTTGTCTCGTGTTCACCATAATTGGGTGGGATTAGAAGTTTACAGTTTTCTCATAGACGGCACCAATATTCTGATGTAGAACCAGAGGGTGCCCGAAAAGACACGTATACGGTCGTTTCCTCCTCCTTGTGTGGTTACTGCCTTCGAAAGTCTTGAACAGGGGGGTTGGATACGTGCAAAGGGATTCCAACGCTCAAGTTAGACCAGACACTAAGAAGGTATACACCGTGTGAATTATTATTACCTTATTAGAGTGGTGTTTCCTGATACTTATAGTGCATGCGCAGAGTCCTTGAGCGTTCGTCGCAGAGTGCAGGCATGTAGAGATCGTGGCCTAACGGGGGAGGGTGTGCCTCCTCTCCACGATCGTTCGGGCAGAGCCCTGACAGATGGTGTCTCCCTCCCACGATCGTCCAGGCAGATCCCTAGAATCTCTGGCCTGTCGCATTAGTGGCCAACTACTGCAGCAGGTAGTCGTGGTCCCTGTAACATCCTGAAAAAACATATTAGACTTTTATATGTGTAAAAAGGTAGCATATAAGTTGTTTGATATGTCAATGAAGATTTATGACAAATAGAGTTAGTTTAGGTACTTTGCTGCAACACAGAGTGTGGAAAGTGACCTATAATGACTCAGTAAATAGCATAAACTGCTATTTGAAGGGAAACAAGTTTAGATAATTTGTTTCTAGGTCAAAATAAGTTAAATAAGGTGTGGTTAAAGTTTCAGGAGAATCAGAGTCAGTTTGGTATTTTTAGGCATACTGGTTATGCATTTTAATACCGAATGACTAGCAACAGATATAGAAAATGATGAGAATTGTGAAACAATAATTTAGATGAATCGTATAATTTATTCTAAAGTTGTTGGAAGCTGAAAAACTTGAATTAGTATAATTCGGGTGTCCTTCGCAGATAAAAGTTTCAGTGTAAAAACTTAAGTTAATCTTTTCTCTTAATTCCCTTCATGTCCTACCCTCTATATCTCTCTTCTCTCTCGGCAGAATGAAGAACAATAGAGAAAGAAAGAAAAGAAAGAAAAGGGAGAAAGAAGAAAGGGGAAGAAGGGAAGAAGGAGAGGAAGAAGATCAAGGATTAAACTTCAAGATCAAGAGTCTTCAAGAGGTAAGGAGTTTTTTACTCATCTTTTCCCTTTAATTCTCATTTGATGGGGTTAGGGATTTTGAGTAGAAATAAGGGTTTGGATGGCCAAATCCTAATTTTTAGCTTGGTTCTTGATTCCAAGAACTAGGTGAGGATAGTTTAAGCTTAGAGAATGCTAGATAGCTATTTATGACTCAAGGACAACCATTAGAATCCATAAGAAATGGATTTGGAAAATGGTTGGGGTTAGGTGATTTTGGACCTAGATCTATGCCCAAAGAGAATTTATAGGTTGTAAAAGAGTTACAACAAGTTTAAGGGTCTAGATTAATGTTAAAAATCACTTAGAATCCATGAGGAAAGGTTTGGAAATTGGTTTTTCAACCAATTATGCAGAATTCGCATTCTGCAGAATTTTCTGCAAAATGGTCACGCCTAGGCGTGATATTTCCAAGCCTAAACGTGGGTTGATCAGTTTTCAGCCCTGCGAGACAGAGAGAACCACGCCTAGGCGTGGTAAAACCAAGCCTAGGCGTGGACAGGGCAACATTCAGACAACTTGCATTGTTTGTTGCATAACTTGAGTTGTAGATATTAGAATGACCTGATTCCGGAGCCATTTGAAAACTAAGACATAAGACTTCAAGTGGTATAAATTTTAGAATCATTGAAGTTAGGATGTACCTCTGGTGCATTTATGGAAATTAGCCTTTTAAAGGGTCCAGAGCAGATTTCATCAAAGATGTTATTTTGATGATTTGAAATTCCTAGTTATTAAGATCCTTTGTTTATGCTTAGTAAAGATTGTTGAGACACTTGAGAGGTTATTTCTTTGAAAGAAAGACCTAGTGGCATACAAAGGGAGATACAAGAAAAGTGAGTGCATCCATTAGACATGGATTGCCAGAGATCAAGAGTTTAGCTTCTTAAGCAACTTAAAGTTGCAGAGATGTCACAAGAGAGGTGATAAGAGATTTAAGAAGCGAGATGACATTAGTAGAGTGTCATAGTGCCTAAGTGGCAAAAGTTAAGGGCCAAGGTGCCAAGATGGCAATAGTGGAGTGCCATAGTGCCTAAGTGGCAAGAGTTAAGAGCCAAGGTGCGGAGTTGGCAAAAGTTAAGTACCATAGACCCTAGCTGGCAAGGGTGAATGCCATAGTGCATGAAGAGCTCTCAAAGAGTGAAAGAGAGTTAGTAATGAAAGGACAGCAGTGTACTAAGTCTAGTTGGCATTGATTTAATGTCGTAGTGCATGAAATACTCCCACAGAGAAGATGTGGAGTTAGTAATGCAAGATGGACTTAGTATGAGATCATGTGGTGGTTATGTTAGAGTTAGGACATAACTCCGCATTACACACACTTCACATTTCACATATGCTTGTTATTCCTAGAGAGCATCCACTCGCCTTTATGGTAGGTTATAGGAGGTTACATGATATGATTGCGGACTCCCTCCCTACTTGGTAGGTTATAGGAGGTTACTTGTTATCGTATCGATTCCCTCCCTACCTAAGGGTGTAGGAGGTCATGTATTGTGATGATGACTTCGTTCCTAAAAGTAGGCTATAAGGGGTCACACGTTATCATGGCGAATTCCTCTGCGCTAGGGAAATAGTTAAGTATTCATGACATTGCACCCACTATCATATACTTTTCTTTGAGCATAAACATACATCATTCCATCATTGCATTATGTAATATTTTGTTTGGTGAATATATTTGTGTAATTGTTGTGTATGTGTTACTCGTGTTATTGGTGATAGCTGTATGGGCGGTTGTTTGGCCGATGATTTCAAATAATTGTATGGGCGGTTGTTTGATATCATCGTGCTTTCGGTTATCAGAACAAAATTATAGTTCGCTTAAGAACGTTACATCAAGAGAGAGTTGTAATTGTTTCTTATACAGGAAATATTAGTTCAGTTGGGTTTATTCATTTTTAATGTTTAAACTGCTGGTTTTGGTATACTTATACTGAGAAATGTGATTTCTCACCCCGTTGTTGCCATGTAAATCCAGGTGGAAGTTCATCCAAAGGCAAGAAGAAGAAGTATGAAGACAAAGATAGTTTTTATACTTTCTAGTTTAAAGCTTGTATTTATTTACGTGCTTTTAGTTTGTACAAGAAGTTATGTATACAATGAGCCCTTTAGTGGCGATGTTATATGTATAACTTCCGCAAGGCTCTCCATTATTATTTGTTTAAATGATATGGATTAGTGTTATGTTAAGTTAGAAGTAGCATAACTAATACTGCTTATCCAGGTATATTCTGATATACTAGGTTACCGGAATTAGGGTGTTACAGTCCCCACACTGTAAAGGTCACTATAGGTAATGATCAAGCCATGCGCAGACCTATGGGATTTAATTGGAGAGTACGACTAGTACTCGTGTACGAACGTCCTGCTGAGATGCATACTCCAGAGCCTGGTGGCGTATATGCCGGGTTTAGCCCTTGAGGATGGTATCCCAGACCACGGTCAAGAACAGTCACCAATACCCGATGTGTCACTTACTTGGTAATTTAAACTTCATATTGATAAATTTTAAAAAAATGTTAGAGAATTATAATTTTTGTCTTTTTTTTTTTTTGCTTAGACATATTTGTTAACTTTCAAATGAATAGATAATTCTTATCACTTTATTCTATTCAATAACTACCATTATATTTTTATCAAAATTTTAACTATATTTAGATAAAAAAATATAAATATTTTTTTCTAATTGTCTATCATTACTCTAATGTAATGTTTGGTATGATACATTCTATTATGAAATTAGAACAATCATGCATTTATTAATAAAAATAAATATAAAATGATAGTTTTGTTTCAAATTTTATTATATAAATTTGTGAAATTTCATTCTTCCAAAAAAGTAAGAAAATGAGATTTATATTTTTGTGAAATATGATTCCACATTTTTTTACTTAATATACTTTTTATTTAATTTATAAATTGATAAATATTACCCTTTAATTATTTATCTAATCATTACCTATTTAACTCAATCGAACATAAATCTAACCTTAAAACTCCGTGTACTCTGCATCTGAAAGAAACAATAGAAGCTTTTATCTTACTTAAGAGAGTAAAATAATATTATTAAAATTGATAAAAAAATATTATCATGATATTTTTTATAAAAAAATAATTTTAAATATTATTTAAGATATGTGTGTTGAAGAAAAAAGTATTTTTTATTTTTTAAAGATAATAATATCATTTAAATCAAATTAGATTTTATTTTATATTATATTCAACACTCCAAATTATAGAATTATTTTCTATTCTACATTGTATCACATAGTATCAAATTATAAAATTATAATAAATTTTTCATTCTAATTTATCAATTCTCATTTTTTCCTACTTTTATTTCATGAAATTTCATTATTTACATAAATTTAACCTTTTTTTTATAATACAGGGATTTGAATCTCATTAATAATACTTTGTGATCAGGACCATCTCATTAAATGGATGAAGAAGATTAGTCCACACCATACAGTATGAAAACACCTTATAGGGAATAAAATATCCATTCTATTATTTAATACATAAAATTATTGAAAAACAAATCACAACTGATATCAATAACATAGATGAAAGATAATAATTGTTATATTATAAATTGATTTGATTATATATTCAAAATAATTTTCATCTGTAAATTTATTAATTTCAGTCGTCTTTGAGAGAACCATCACCAATCTATATATTCTTTGATGCCACCAAACAAATCTTAATTTTATTAAATGGAGTACTACTCTTTCTACAAAGACAGAGAAATAGAGAGAGGAAAAACTATATGGGTAAAAGTAATAATTTTTTCTATTTACCAAAATTAAATGAGTTGTTAACAAGAATATGTAAGCACTTATTCAGGTAAAATGCTAAAAAGCAAAAGCTATCTCCAATTTATGTGATCAAATCAGTTAGTGAGTAAAAATGAATCTCAATGCACTGTTTCAACTCTTGCTACTTATTCAGTATCTATGAACAATGAATGTCAAATGAGTCAAGTTGTACTCATCATATCAACTTCAAAATAAATTTGCATTTCAAACAAGTTATTCAAGCTATTTACAAGCATCCCAAAAGTTTATTAACATGTTTTTTTCCTCATGATCTATTCCAGCAACTTTGTTGAACTAATTGTGAACTCAAGGTCTGAAGTCACACAGTAAGAGGTAGTGGCACTGGTATAATGCAGTACATGGCACGTATACCACTAAAATATAGATATCATGAAAATAGCTTCTATTCTACCATACTTTCATCAGAACAGGATCCACACCCCCTCCCCAAACACCTTTCCATGGCCTTTAAATGAAACTAGTGGTGAATTGTCAGGAACAGGATCTTACTTTCAAACAATAACCCAATATGAAACCAAATGAACATACACATTTTAAACTACAAAACTATTAATAACTAGAGTAATGAGTTGATTATGAGAATATCAATATAGGGTAAGCTGTATAATTTATAAAGCCAGGCATTGCCCTGCTATTAGTCAATATCTCAAATAACAATATAAAGACTTATAACTTACTACACAGAGTCCAATTTCCTTATCAAAAACAGATTCTAATTTTCTTATCAAAAATAGATTGTAATTGGATAGTCAAAATATAAACAGATTCCAACATTAACACATAGTCATACACAGAGTCACAGATGACAGACCTCAGGTCATACACTCCAACTAGAATGCAGATATTATGATGTTTGGGAAAACTGGAGTGGAGGCTACATGAGCCATTGAGTCTCCATTTGGCTACTGAGAGGAGAGGAGGAACTCTAGAGTGGTGAGAGAGGATTGAGATTGATCGATTGAGTATCGTAGCACTATTGCCATGCTGCAGTGGGGCTTGGGGAGTTAGGATTAGGAATTTTGTAATTTGGGGAGAAATCAGAAACAAAGATATGAGAAATGAGAAGGAGTAGAGCAACTCGACTGAAAACAAAGGTATTGGTTTTCAGAAACTGAAAATGATGTCGTTTTTCATCGAGTGATCGGGTCGGGTCATCAAGTTAGTTTCTTGAACCCGTTACCCAAACAAATAAATAATCGGGTTGATCGAGTTCTATCCGAATGGACCTGATGACCTGAACCAACTCGGATATTTTATACTGGGTTGAGTCGGGTTGGATGGGTTCTCGGGTCATTAGATTGGGTTGTGCAGCCCTAGTTTTTTTCTTTTTGGTTTTCATAGTATTCCCACAGAATAGGTGGGAGATGAATCTCCTAGAGTTTATCAAACATAATTATTATTTTTATAATAAATGTCATCAAGTATAACTAATAATCAATGAGTATTTAACAACTTATCGTCCCTTAAGCATGTATTTTTAAGTTAGATATTAAAATTCATATATATGAAAATAACATCATTGAAATGGGTCTTCGCTTAAACGTCTGACCATACTACTAAAAATTAGTTTTTCACATGTTCAGTAAAGAGATACTTTTAAAAAAAAAACATTTAATAACTTATGAATGTACTAGTTAAAAAAAAAAAAAAAAAATACTGCAATAACTCCTTTAACTTTGTATCAGTTTTTTTTTTTTTTAATAATCTATAACTTTGTATCACATTACTTCAATATTTTTTCGTAATATTAATCGAAAGCAACGTAGTAGTAGAAATGTACATGCTCTAAAAAGAATATATTATAGATAATTTGTACTGAGATACACCTTGTTTTATATTTATATACATATCTGATATGGGCCATATGGTTTGCTCATTCCCCCCATGCATCGTAGGTGGTGACTCTGTAGGGAAATGAAGCAATCTAATAGAGCATAGAGCCCAGATTATTAGGTCTCCTTTGCGAATCCAGGGGAGCATTAATCAAATCTGAGGGTGACAACGCTGAATGTGAGAGAACTCAACGACAAAGATTTTTTAATAAGAAAAGGTGACTGGTCTAAAGAGTGAAGAGAGTCAAAATTAAATGCACAGAAGGATTCGGTGAAAAAGACTTGGACTCCTAATTTGTTTAGTTTGGTGGCTCAAACCACATGGTGATGCAAATAAAACAGGAAAACAAATTATGGTGATGCAAATAAAACATGAAAACAAATTATATTGAAATTGTTTTATGAGGTAGTAACTGAGGCGCAAATACACAAGTGGAGGCTGAGGACAAGTTGAATACAATCTCCTCTCTTTTCCATACCCCACTTATATTCCTGTGGGGAAGGAAGAAAGTTCAGGATTGGAAACGAGCGGCTCCCTTGCTTCTTTTATCCCAGCCTCTTAAGCTACTTATAGCCTTTGCTTAAAAATGTGCTTTTTCTCTTCTTTTTTATTTATTTCTTTGATTTTCCCGTTTGCTGATTAAAATTGCCATTTGTCTATGGTCAGAGCTTTAAAAAAGAATTAAATTGTCATTTGTTTCATATTCAAAAAATGCAGCTATCACCTCCAGGGACAGAAATGCATAAATTTATGATAGTAATATTCTCAATATAGTTTATACTTTATTTAAATTTTAGAATATTATAAATTTAATTTGATTGTATAGAATTACATTCGTTTATGTGTTATATAAACGAACTGAACGAAGATTAGTTCATACATTCGTTTTAAGAAAAATTATAGATAATATTAATTTATTTGTTATTACTCATATAAAAAAAATCATTTGTTATTATTATTAACAAAAAGCTTTTATAGAAAGGTTATGAATTTTTTATCTAATGAATTATGAATAAAAAAACTTTATTTATATTTTTAATTTTTTAATCCATCTTCTAACATAAAGATATTTATTAAATCCTAAAATAATAAACTTAAATACTCAAAGAAAGATTTAGTAAAAAAAAAAAATCAAACTATAAATGAACTAAATAAAGTAAGTCACGCTTTATATTTTTTATACAAGTTAAGACTAAACTTTGAATTTGGTTCATTTAAATAAATAAGTTAAACTTGAATAATCTATTTATTTTATAAGTTAAACTTGAATTTTAAGTGTTTAATTTGACTCAATTCGTTTACACATTTAATCCACACCATAAAATATTAAAACACCTCATTGGGAAAATTAAAAAGAAAATTGCATTATTTAGCACATAAATTTAGTGTAAAATAAAATCACAACTGATATTAATAAATAAATGAGAGATAATGATTGTTATCTAATAAAATGATTTGATTATATATATTGAAATAAATAAAATCCACTTCTAAGAGAACATCTTTAATTAGCGGTTCATAATAACAATAACAAATAATGATCATTTTATATATTATTTAATTTGATAATATATTATTGGACGTAAATATAAAGTTTTATATACATTAATAGTCTATCACAATTTACTTTTAAATTAAAATGAAATAACTAATTATTTTTAATTCAAAGTTTGATAACTTATGAAAAAGTAATGTATGGACATCATATAGAACATATTTGGTTGGGAAATATCCCAACCAAATAATTTTTTTTCATAAAAAAATTATTTTAATAGTATTATAATATGTTTTTTTTATAAAATTAGTTTTAATTTTTACACAAAATTTAATATATTATAATTTTTTTTCATAATGTTAAATTTTAACTTATAATTTTAGATTATAAATTATTTCTTACACTTTGAGATATAAATATTATTTTATCCTTAATTAAATAATTTTTTAATTATTTTATACTTATTTTAGTAATTTAATACATAAAAATAATTTTTTATATTATCTAAACAAAACAAATTAATTTAAAATTAATTTTTAGTTAACATATCTAAATATAAAATTAATTCTATTATAATTATAATAAAAAAATTATACAATAATTAATTATTAAAATAATTAAATTTTTATAACTATTTTAAACTCATATATAGATTTATAACTAAAACACATTTGAGTGCGTAACAACTGTTCTTCCAAGCTTGTTGCAAGTCTTGGCATGCGTGCGTGTCCTCTTATACTTAGAACTTTGGTTTCTTTTTTATTTCTAACAATGAATTTCAAATCTTTGACAAAAAGAAAAAAGTTTGATAACTTAAGAAAAGATTTCTTAAAAAGAAAATAATTTATGTCCTTTAGGAGTGCTCCAAGTGGATCCCAATCATTGATTTCTAAAAAATAAATGAGAGAGAAAGAAAATATAAAAAGAATTAATGGCAAAAACTCCTTTTCAAATCATTTTATTAGTCACCAATACCCGATGTGTCACTTGGTAATTTAAACTTCATATTGATAAATTTTAAAAAATTGTTAGAGAATTATAATTTTTTTCAATTTTTTTTTGCTAACACATATTTGTTAACTTTTAAATGGATAGATAATTCTTATCACTTTATTCCTATGAAGTACGGACACGTCGATTATGAGCCATGTTTGCATGTTAGATGTGTGTTCGTATCAGACATATGGAGACACCCATACGATATACGTGTCATGTGTGTCTGAATATATCCGATTAAAAAGATTATTTTTTCAATTTAGACACGTCTCAGACACGCTCAAATACTTCTCGAACACGTTCAAACACTTCTCGAACACGCTTGGACACTTCTTTATGACTCGACTTGAACAAGATTCATTAATATTTTATAAAAAAATTAATTTTCATGACTAATGTTCAATTAGTAAGCCCGTAACCCACTCAGCCCCAATCACATGACTGATGTCCCAAGCTACTATTTTCACATACTAATATTTTAAGTTTTATCTTTTCACACGTCATTATTAGACTTTTAAGTTTTATCTATTTACACACCACTATTTTTATTTGCTCATTCTATCTTTGTTAAGTATTAAGTTGTCACTTCATTGTCATGAAGCTTGTCTCACACCAATATTCCCTCTAGTTATTTTTTTATCGCGTGTAATTATGCATACGATTAGTTTTATTAAGAAAAGTTGATTTATGAAATTTTTTAGAATATCTAATAGAAATTATGTTCTATATTTTTTAGAAAGACTTACTAAGTAAAATATTGACACATATGACATATATTAAAATATTATAAATCTTTAAACTTATAAAAATGATATTAATGAATTATGAATCTTTTTTATTAAATTTTGAAATTATATATATATATATATATATATATATATATATATATATAATTTTTAAATTTAGTAGTTATATAATTTTTGAATTTGTCTTTTACATATCATATATCGTATCATTCTGTTATACATTCTACGCTTCATAGCTTTATTCTATTCAATAACTACCATTATATTCTATCAAAATTCTAACTATATTTAGATAAAAAATATATAAATATTTTTTCTAATTGTCATCATTACTCTAATGTAATGTTTGGTATGATACATTCTATTATGAAATTAGAACAATCCTGCATTTGTTAATAAAAATAAATATAAAATAATATTTTTATTTCAAATTTTATTCTATAAATTTGTGATTCTTCCAAAAAGTAAGGAAATGAGATTCATATTTTTGTGAAATATGATTCCACTTTTTTTACTTAATATACCCTTATTTAATTTATAAATTAACAAATATTATCCTTCAATTATTTACCTAATCCTAACCTATTTAACTCAATCGAACATGAATCCAGCCTTAAAACTTTTTGCACTCTACATTTGAAAGAAACGGTAAAAGTTTTTCTCTTACTTAAGAGAGTAAAATAATATTATCAAAATTGATGAAAAAAATATTATCATGATTTTTATAAAAAAATAATTTTAAATATTATTTAAGATATGTGTGTTGAAGAAAAAGTATTTTTTTATTTTTTATTAAGGATAATAATATCATTTAAATCAAATTAGATTTTATTTTATATTATATTCAACACTCCAAATTATAGAATTATTTTCTATTCTACATTGTATCACATAGTATCAAATTATAAAATTATAATAAATTTTTCATTCTAATTTATCAATTCTCATTTTTTCCCTACTCTTACTTCATGAAATTTCATTATTTACATAAAATGGAACCTAATTTTTTTTTTATAATACAGGGATTTGAATCTCATTAATAATACTTTGTGATCAGGACCACCTCATTAAATGGATGAAGAAGATTAGTCCACACCATACAGTATGAAAACACCTTATAGGGAATAAAATATCCATTCTATTATTTAATACATAAAATTATTGAAAAACAAATCACAACTGATATCAATAACATAGATGAAAGATAATAATTGTTATGTTATAAATTGATTTGATTATATATTCAAAATTATTTCCATCTGTAAATTTATTAATTTCAGTCGTCTTTGAGAGAACCATCATTCACGGTTGTGTTTAATAAGAAATAATAAATGACCAATCTATATATTCTTTGATGCCACCAAACCAATTGCCAAATATAAGACTCCTGGTTTGATAAATATATAGTAAGAAATCGACTTTTTTATGAAAATAATTTTTCTTATAAATGTTGGTCAAAATTTAATTTTTAAAATAGTATAAGTTAAACAATGATGTATAAACTTATTTGTATTTTTTTATTATATTTTAAATAAATCATATTTTTTATGTATAATTTATCTTTTTTATATTTTAATTTAAATAAATAGTGTTTATGAGGTATAACTTACCTCTTAACAATTTTATTTTTTTCTAAAATAATTATATTTTTCATTAAATTAAAACTAGTGAAATTGATAATAGCACTTACTCACATTTTTTAAAAAAAAAAAAAAAAGGAAAAAGGTCTTTTTATAGTAAACTAAGAAAAGTAGAATTATAAATTGAGAGAAAAAATTAAAAAAAAAAAAGGAAATGATGATAATTATCACAAAGGCATAGCAATAGCAATGCGTGGCTCCCTTTTGATTCGAAGGGTTGAAGGCAATACAATTCTTTGAGATGTGAGCACTACTTAACCCAACCTTCCTTTTCCCACCGCACACAATCATATCCCCCCCCTTCCTTCCTCTCTGCTCTACACACACACACGCACACACCTTCGTTTCGTTTCGTTTCCCCCTCTCTCTATTCGTTTCTCTCTTTCTCTTCCGCTTCTCAATAATGGAAGGATCTGGAGTGGTAACCGTCTACGGTAACGGCGCAATCACGGAGACGAAGAAGTCCCCCTTCTCCGTGAAGGTGGGCTTGGCCCAGATGCTCCGTGGCGGCGTCAT
Organism: Ormosia emarginata; assembly: GCA_029884605.1. Taxonomy (NCBI): domain Eukaryota; kingdom Viridiplantae; phylum Streptophyta; class Magnoliopsida; order Fabales; family Fabaceae; genus Ormosia; species Ormosia emarginata. The sequence goes on along the minus strand of JAQQTP010000054.1, from coordinate 8,920,897 downwards.
AATGGATGTGGTGAACGCGGAGCAGGCCCGCATCGCCGAGGAGGCCGGGGCCTGTGCCGTCATGGCCCTGGAGCGTGTCCCCGCTGATATCCGGGCCCAGGGCGGCGTGGCCCGCATGTCCGACCCCCAGCTCATCAAGGACATCAAGCAGGCCGTCACCATCCCCGTCATGGCCAAGGCCCGCATCGGCCACTTCGTCGAGGCCCAGATCCTCGAGGCCATCGGCATCGACTACGTCGACGAATCCGAGGTCCTTACCCCCGCCGATGAAGACAACCACATCAACAAGCACAACTTCCGCATCCCCTTCGTCTGCGGCTGCCGCAACCTCGGCGAGGCCCTTCGCCGCATCCGCGAGGGCGCCGCCATGATCCGCACCAAGGGCGAGGCCGGCACCGGCAACATCATTGAGGCCGTCAGGCACGTGCGCTCCGTCATGGGTGATATTAGGATTCTCAGGAACATGGATGATGATGAGGTTTTCACTTTTGCCAAGAAGATTGCTGCTCCTTATGATTTGGTTATGCAGACCAAGCAGCTTGGGAGGCTCCCCGTCGTGCAGTTCGCCGCTGGTGGTGTTGCGACTCCTGCTGATGCGGCGCTGATGATGCAGTTGGGGTGCGATGGGGTTTTTGTTGGCTCGGGCGTGTTCAAGAGTGGTGACCCTGCGAAGAGGGCGAGGGCGATTGTGCAGGCTGTGACCCATTACAGTGATCCTGAGGTGTTGGCTGAGGTGAGCTGTGGATTGGGTGAAGCCATGGTGGGTCTTAATTTGACGGACAACAAGGTTGAGAGGTTTGCGAGTCGGTCCGAATGATTGTGAGTTTGTTTCATCCTGCCGCCGATTGAATTTTAAGGGTTTTGTTTTCTAGTGGTGTTCGTTGCTGTTATTTGATTATAATAAGTTTATGTTTAGCTTCTTCTGATGTTGGAACCATGTTAGTGAAAAACAAAAAAAAAAAAGCTAGCAATTTGGGCCTTGTAATATGCTGATACTTGTTTTACCCATTTAATGTCAAAGTGTTTGATCAAGTATGTCAAGTCAGTGCATTCTTCATAAATTATAAGCATTCTTGTTTGGATATCAAAGTCTGTTGTTGTTTGTTGATGTTGGATGTTAATCTTTGCTAATTTGATGTCCACTTTCATGCGAGTTCTTCAGTCCTTTTCATTCTAGTGGTATCTATATCTATACAGGTTTAGTAGTTGAACAAGCTTGCAAGCTTGTGGAATGGTTGGCGGTATCTAGTAATGCGTGAAATGTGAGTGTAAAATGACAATTCCATGGTGGTTGTAGAGAAATTTGGATGCTGAAAATTATTGTTCTGAATGCCATTTTAGGTCTCTGAATATTATTAATCGTATCATATACAATTTATGTTTGTCAATTCAATAGGGAATAAAGCCCGCAGCTTATCTTCGTTAATGTACCAGTGTAGTCTGGTTTCAAATATTCAGTCCCGTGATCCTTGGCTTCTTAATTGTATTATATTCTAAGCTTATTATTTGTGCATATTCGTTTTCATGTTTACTTTAGTATCCCTTTCAATACTTGACGAAGATTGAGTTGTGACATAGGATAATCTTTTGTTTTCCAGCTTGGATAGTGTTAGCTCTCCAACCTTGTCTATGATGTCACTCACTCTATTAAAAGCCAGGTCCTTATTTTCAGTTTAAATGTATCTATAGAAAATACAACGATAGATATAAGATATATGTTACTGTAAGGAACGAAAGACAATGCAACTATAATTCACTGTATAACATCTGTACTTGTATTATTTAGCTGATGGAATTTCTTACAATGGAATGAAGACTGATCAGTATCACAGATCAACTAGTACAGAAACATTCAACAAGAAATAAGAAAAATAGAGGAAGAATAGGGGAGGAAGAGAGGAGAGCCAGAGAGGGGAATCAGAACAGGGTCACAACTTCCACACCCCTTCTCATTCTCAGTGCCTATATTCAGTGCATTCCCCACTTTAACTCCTTGGTCCGGGTGTTTGTTACCCGTTTTCTCTCACTTCGACGTAGCCCCTTGATTCCTGGATCATGTGTCATCTGTCCCTCCCTGCTAACTAACTTTGATTGCTCATTCAATCTGACCTGGCTGCCACCATTACCTTCAGCTGACATGTCCCTTGGCTAGGTGACAGTTACTCTTTTCTGAGCAAATCACCAAGCTGAAAAAGTTGAGCGACAAAATAAGGTGAAGTTGAAAGAGAACAAATCTAGTGAAGGGAACTCAGAAACTACTAGCTGCTGTACCAAAGTTAATTTAAACAAATACCAGATTCTGTTCCTGCAGTAGCTGTGTCAGTCAGAGCATGTAACTGTAATCTAAAGTAACTATAACTGTGTCTCTTCTCAATTTCTATTCCCATATAGAAGGCAATCTACTGGTGAATTCATCTCACACCTCAATCTCATGTACCTTTCTTTGGGGGTAGCATTGCCAAGGTTTTCTACTCTACGTACTCGTGATCAAGGTTTGGGTTTTTGAATTGTCATTTGATTACATTGTTGATGTTATAATTATTTCACACTAGGTGTGTCTGTTAAGTAAATTGTATGATTATATTTGAATTTTAATTGTTAACAGTGTCGATGACTATGTTACTACGGTATTATTTGTCTATGAAGCTACTGCTTGGCTTAAGTTCTTGCATTTTTCTCTAGTCTATCGGCTGTCGTTATACTCGTCCAATATTATAGAGGTCAATTACTGCCATTTGGTTTCTCTGTATTTTTCACTAATATCTTGGCAGATACTCTGGCTTCCTTTTTACACTAGATAGAAATTTTGAGTGGAATCCTGCAAATTGTTTTCAACGTAGACTCGGGCCTGCTTGCTGAACGAAAACCTCTAAAGATCCTGGATGGAGGACATGGGTTCACTTTCTTAACGTAAATTAAACACCTATTGACACAGCAGAAGTAGTAATAAAGGAAGAATAGTTGGTGAATAATTTATACGAAAATTACAATAAAATTATAAAAATCCAAAATATAATCATAATTCATCCCCTGGAGGCTTTTACAATACTATAAAGAGGGGGTAGAGCATCGACGCCACAGTTTTTATTATCGTCAATAACAGGTTAGAAACCGGTACAGCCTTTTTAACCCGGGAAATGCAAATTCGGTGTGTTTTTTTTTTCGTCTTGCAAATTGGGTGTTTATCCACTCCAAAATAACATGTCACAAGCCCCAAATGTCCACTACGTAACTTCTACTATTTTCCTGATTTATTCAAATTGGATCTTTAGAACTTGCACCAAACCATACATCAAAAGTTTTCTTATTTATATTTTTTTATTCAAATTTTCTTTTTTTTTTCCTACTTAATTTTCTAACTCACCATTTTGGTGTATGTTTATTTCCAAAATATACTACTAAATTTTTCAGCAACATCATGTTTATTTAAATAAAAGCTTAGATATAAACTTTCAATGCATATTACCCATCATATATATTAACACATATTCAAGTATTTTCAAGTAACTTTATTTATTGGGATATAAATGAGTTAAACTATTTGTGAATAATTCGAACTTAACTTGTTAAATGCTTGATCAGGCTCGTTTGTTTAATTAAACAAACAAGTACAAAGTTAAACTTAAGCTCAATTATATAAGTGAGCTAAATTCAGATTTTATAAGTTTCATATTAAAAACTAGTAAATAGTTCATATATGTATATATATATATATATTTATTTATTTATTCTATATAGATAGTAAAAATTAAATTACAAAAAAATTATAATTTTAAATAAAAAGTAAAGATAATAATAATTTATTTGTTATTATTACTAATTATACTAAAAACTTCTATATGAAGGTTATGAATTTTTTTATGTAATTGATTATGAATAAAAAAAACATATATATTTTTAGTTTTTACTTTATCTTTTAACATAAAGATATTTATTAAATACTAAATTAATAAATTTAAATATTTAAAGAGATTTGATAAAAGAAAAAACTAATCCAATTATAAACGAACTACACAAACCAACCTCAAGTTTTATAATTTTTAAACAAGTCAAGTCCAAATTTTAAATTTGACTCATTTAAATAAATGAGTTAAATTTAAATAATCTCTTTTTTTCATAAATCAAGCTCAAGCTATAACTGTTAAGTTTGACTCGACTCTGCTTATATCCTTACTTATTTACAACAAAATTCAGGTAACGTTATTTACAACAAAATTTATACCATCCATCACCCATATTACAATGAATATAATTTCACTGTTCCACAGTGATGCTTCAACGTTGTCATCACAGATTGAGGTGAGCTTTTGCAGTTCAGATTCATGGTTCCATCAGTGTTTCGATTTTACTAACATATCCTGTGGCTAGATTTGCAAGCCACATATGCTACGGCTAGATTTGAAACCCACATACTTCTTACTTCGCTTACCTGCTATGTGGGTTATCTGTAATTATCTGGAGCCATAGATAACTTTTAACCCAGAATAAACGGTGATGCAAAAGTGTGGCAAGGATGCTCTAGCCCTCAAACGCCACCTCATCCCCTTTGTCTTGCATCATTTATTCTATACTCTATCTACAAATGCTAGTGTGTTTTTCATACATAAAGCTGGCACTTGGGAATTGGATATATGGAACTAACATAGAACTGGATACAATAACTCATCGCACGTTCATGCATTTCAATAGTTTGAGTTATTGCCGTTTATGCTGTTATGTGGTGTATCTCGTTGGAGTTATTATCAAGGGCCGCACTTTTCCCTTGCATATGTTATGGGATACGTTTGTGTTTATGGCTTCGATATGCAGAGAGACTCTGCAGGTTTATTGTAATTTTGAGCTTTGGCCTTTAGGCTATCTGATTCTTTTGGTGTCCCTGATTAGTTAATAGGATATGAAAGAGTTGCTGCTAACATGTGAAGGGAAAGTTCATATGAGGACTCTGTTAGATTTTTTAATATGTGTGGACTAGCATAGTCACTAATTTTTTAAAATTCAGATTAATTAAATATCAAATGTCGTGAAACATCTATTGGTTTAGTTCATTTGTGATCAATTTTGTTATTGGACTCTTATAAACACTTAAACTCACGTGGATAATGTTGTTTTGGGTTTATGGGTCTTGTGTATAAATTTTTTATGATGGGTAGGTTAACCTATATTGTAAATACAATAAGAGATCCTTATTCTCATCCTATATGTATTGTGGTTGTCCCACTGAGGCCACAATAATTTTTGCGCATATAGGGAATAAGAGTAGTTTTTTTCTTTTATGACGACAAAAATTCTTGACTATTTATCTCTTATGTGTTTTCTCAAAGATGTGATTTCTCTATAGAATAAGGTAATTCTATATCTTAAATCTTAATTATTGGTTAGTTTATATACATGTCATAAATTAAGGTTAAAGGTGGATCTATTAATTTTATTCTTAAGGTTTAAAATTTTAACAGACTCCTCCTGGTTGTATTTTTCATCTTCATTGTCGTAATGAATCCTTTTATTTTAGCCCCTGCCCCCTCCGAAAAAAGAAAGAGTTGCTGAAGGTAAATTTACATGACATTTGTGAATTGTGATATTTGAATTGTCGATAAAAAAAAGAAGAAGAAAACGAAGGCATGCCCATAGGAACCAACACTTTGTACAGTCCTGTTCCATTAAGTATTCAATTTTGAGCAAAAGATACCTCACTTTTGATTCTTATCTAATCATTATCAGAAATGCCTTCAAATGCAGCAGCAGCAGCCCCATGACTGCTTAAACAACTGCTAGAGTTCAAACCATTTTGTCCTCAACTGGATCCCATTTCTGAAGGTAGGGAGTGCTTAACACGCAAAGGAGCAAACCACTTGCATAATAGGTTCACATGCAACAAAATTATGCAGAGTTCAACCAATTTTTTATATGAGAGAGAAAAATGCATCAGACATTGATCGTGACACACTCGTCCGACATGGGTTGTTCGGACTTCTGAGGGTAATGAAACCAAGGGAGCATCCACACAGTATCGCCTTTAATTAGCAATTTTAAAGTTTATTTATATGATTATCTGCTACTGTTTCTGCTATTTACTCTGCTTATGTTTTTGGCCCATGATTTCTTGAACAAGTCCTTGTATACCTGTGAGATCAAGCCTGCAATCGTGGAGGAAAACCCCTGTTGATAGACAGGTACACTATAGGCCAAAGGCCTAACGGCAAGGTACAGCTGGAATTGAATATGGGGAAACAGCATCTCAGAGAATCCCTGTTAGTGTTACCTTACATAGATGATGATCTTCTCTTGTTGGGATTCATGTTTGACTCCATATTAGATGATGATCAGGATCTTGACTAATTTCTCAATGACAGTGCCCTCATTGGAAAGTCTTGTGGTGATAGTGAAAGTGTGAAACCACTAATAATTAATCAGTGTCTTTGTGTAACTTGTTTTGATGCTCTCCTTTCATTGTCTAATTTGCATATGGAACTAGGTAATTAGCCGCCACTTTCTCATCTAATTCTAATTTGGGGCTATATTTTTATGCTGCTAAGTTTTCTACTAGTATAGATCCCAGTTGTTGGCAATGTTTACACCAAATTAGCAGCTGAGCATGTGACTTGTACTCTTGTACATACAAACAAGAATTGTCATATATTTTGTCCTGATTTACATTATAAAATGGCTGACGGTGAACTCACATATGGGCTCTTGCTAGGCTCTTGCTATAAATGATTTTTTACTTGTTTAAGCATATTCACTGTTAGACTAAAGAATAAGCATTTTGATCATGGTGACAAAGAAGTGTTTTGATAGGAATTATCATGTTTATAGTAAAAGCAATGATAAGAATACGATCTTTAAAATATCAATACTGCAAAGGAGAGAGTATTTTAACTAACATTGCCAAATTCCTAGAGTAAGTTTGTCTGAATAGGTTGTTTCCATACGATTGGCATTTTCGTGGCCCCCAGTATGGCTTTTGGGTAATGTTCACTCCATTTATCTACCCTCTTCTTGTATATTTTACTGTCGGAGTATTTCACTGCACAATAATGTCTAGCACAGATTGGGCAGTTTCCAAAACAGAAATTCAGAAGGGCATGTATATCTGTTAAAAATCTTCCTTGCTACTTTGGTTTTCACATATTTATGAACATAATTCTTGTTTAGCATAATAATGAGTAACCGAAATGCATTCGGGCTAAATTGGATAGCCCATTTATGAGTGGTTTCTTTCTAAAATGCATATCAAAATGACTTTTCCGCTTTACAAGTACTAACAATCCTGTTCAATAGATAGTGTTTGCTGAGGCATGCACCTTAAAATATAAGTAATTTTGATTTTTTTACAGCACTTTTTATACTACTTCTCATATTATTTAATCACATCACTTTTATCTTATTACTTTTTTTCACTTAATTATAACTATTAAAAAATAATGTAAAAAATAGTATATGTGACAAAATGATGTATGATCATCATTTTTCAATATAAGTGTGTATTTCTTATGTTCATGTGATTGTAAAAATTTTAATTATTTCAATAATCAATTATAATCGATTATTGTATGCCCTGTTTGCTAAACTTTTTGTTATAATCGATTATAATCAATTTATTTTTATGTTTAGATATGTTAGTTGAAAAGTGATTTTAAATTAATCTATTTCGTTTAGTTGATATAACAAAGAATCGCTTTTATGCATTAAATTACTAAAATAAGTATAAAATGATTAAAAAAATTATTGATTGAGGACAAAATGATATTTACATATCAAAATGTAAAGAATAATCTAATTTCTTAATCATAAGTTTCAACGCTGTGTGTTTGGTTATTTTAAAATTTTAATTATTTCAATAATCGATTATTGTATAAAAAAATTATAATCGATTATAATTGATTATAATCGAATCAATATTTTTATGTTTGGATATATTAAAAAGATTAAAAAAGTGATTTTAAGTTAATATATTTCATTTGGATGATATAAAAAAAATCACTTTTATGCATTAAATTATCAAAATAGGTATAGAATGATTAAAAAAGTTATTTGATTGAGGACAAAATAGTATTTACATATTAAAATGTAAGGAATAATCTATAAGTTAGAATCATAAACTTCAATTTTCAACATTATGAAAAAAAACTTTTATTTTGCATTGAATTTCGTGTAAAAGTTGAAGCTAATTTTACCAAACATGATTAAACACTGTTGAAATAATTTTTTTCTCCAAAAAAAATTGTTTTCAGCTAAAAAAGTGCAACCAAACATGCATTCAATATTCAGCATTATAAAAATTAATTTAAAAAAACTTTTATTTTATATTGAATTTTATACAAAAGCTGAAGCTGATTTTATCAAACATGATTAAATACTGTTAAAATAATTTTTTTTCAAAAAAAAACTATTTTAAGTTAAAATAATTGAAGCCAAACATACACTAAGTTGATGCATGTTTTTATGTGGGCACATATGATGAGTACATGAGCAATCTAATCTATGCAGGATGGCAGAGGCTGCTGGTACTTACCCTGTTTGCTACAGGAACATCATGGTAAGGAAGGTTTCTGTTGTTTAAGCACTTAACAACTGTATCCTTACAGAGACTGAATGGATGACAAGACCATAAACTAGTTCTTATGTAGATCATTGTAGCTGGTGGTGGGTTAGAATTTCTTCGCATATGAATGTCTGTTTGTCGGAATGCAGGGATGTGAATTGGATGAAAATAGTGCTTTTGTTTTTGGGGAAAAAAAAAGAGTAGAGACAAAAGGATTAATTCTCTGGTCATTGTGAAAAGCACATCGGGACCAGCTAATCTCCCATTTTAGAAACCCAAATACACTACGAGAGTCAATGGCATATACGGTTTGAACAGTTTGTTTTTTGTCTCCTAATTGTTCAATACAATCGTATTTTATATAATGTCCCTATTAATAAAGAGGATTCTCACGTATAGCTCTATTTTTTTTATAGCATTATCTATTAGATATAAAACTATTTGGTTGTGTTTGGAATAAATTAAATTTGGAAATAATTTAATTTGATTTATCTAAAAAGCAAATTTTGTATTTAAAATTTATTATAAAAAAATGAGATTTAAATTGATTAGTAAATTATTTTCTTATATTTGAAATTTATTAAAATGAAAATGAATTTGATTTGATTTTATTATTTTTTATTTTATTCTTATAAAAGATAGTTAAAGATAGTTAATAAAAATTAAATAGTCTATCTATATCAAATCAAAACAAATTCATATAAATCATTTCAAATTTAATGAAATTTTTAAATTATATTATTTCTTATTTTTAACATTTGAAACATGCTCATGAGTGAGTTGATCCTTGACACTATCTTTTAAATTTTTAAAATAAAATCATTTTATAATAATTTATTTTAATTTTTTATTAACATATATCTTACATTTTAGAGATCTACAATTAAGTCAGCCTAATAGAGATCCACAATTAGATCAATCTAATAGAGATTTCAGATTAAATATTGAGATTTATGTGTATGAAAATTATATTATTAAAAGAGATTTTTGCTTAAGCATCTAAACATATCTCTATAGATTAGTCTCTCGCCTATAAGATGGGGATACTTTGAAAAATAATTGAAAAAAAAATCACAATGGACTTGCAATTTGAAAATCAATTACGTGTATGTCATTTTTTTTTCTCTTCAAACATTGTGGCATCCATTGTTTACTTTTATCTGTCCATTTAAGAATTTTGATTTATTTAATATTATTTGTTTATTTAGAAAACTAAAGAGTATTTATTAGTCTTTTTCTAAATGTTTTCTCATCTTTTATTATTTATACTAAACTCAATAAATACATATTAATTAATTTTTACAACTTCTTAAAATCAACTACTTTAGTCAATGAAGTGAGAGAGAAAATAAAGAATATGAGATTAATGAAGATAAAGTGAGAAAGAGAGACAAAATATTAATTAAGTGAGAGAAATGATAATTTAGTCATATTAAATTATATTTTCTTATAATTTAGTATATTTAACAATTTTTTTAATCTATACGTATTAAACTTGATGAACAGATAAAAGTGAATGGGAAGAATAATAAATAACAATAATTAAACTTTTTGAGTGAGTGTCACAAAAAAAAAAAAGTCTCAGAGTGATTAATTATTTACTTCTAAAAGATATCCTATATATATAATTGGGTTGTCCGCGTACTTGAGAGTTGAGACCTTTTTACTTTTTAATATTTTGCCCTTGCAGTATTGGATTACTTGGAACTTAGTGATTGTTCGAGATAATTATAAAAATTTGATTATTTTAATAATTAATTATTGTATAAATTATTTTTATAATTGATTAAAATAAATGTTTAGATATATTAGTTAAAAAATAATTTTAAGTTAATATGTTTTATTTGAATAATATAAAAAAATTTATTTTTATACATTAAATTATTAAAATAAGTATAAAATGATTGAAAATATTATTTGATTGATGATAAAATGATATTTATATCTCAAAATATAAAGAATAATCTATAATTTAAAATCATAAACTGAAATTTTAATATTAAGAAAAAATTATAATACATTAAATTTAGTACAAAAATTAAAATTAATTTTATTAAATATATGAAAATATTATTACAATAATTTTTTCTCTAAAAAAAATTGTTTGATTTAAAAATAATCTTAACCAAACATGCTTTAATAGCTTTTAAGCAATACATCACCAATGACTCATGCAAACACTACAAATTAAAAAAGAAAAATGTGAACGGAATTGCTAAAAGTAAACAGATGTCATGGCGGGCAACATTCATAAAGGCCTTCAAGTTTATTGTTCTTCAAATTATTACAAAGTGCACCTTTGTAGTCCAAAAATAAAATTAATATTAGAAAATTACTCAAAACATACCTATAGGTTGTGTTTAGAATCATTAAAAACTTGAAATAATTTGATTTGAATTTAATTAATTTAATTTAATTTAAAAATAAATTCTTATGTTTAAAACTCATTATAAAAAATAATATTTGAATTAATTTAAAAATCAAATTTCATATTTAAAACACATTAAGATGAATTGAATTGATTCAAAATATTAATAATTCACTTTCTAATCCAACTTTAAATATGTTAAATGACTTAACTACTAAGGGAAAATATGTTCATTTCAATAATTAAAACTAAAATTAAATTAAACTACTCAAATCCAACTAAATTTGAGTGGAATTTTATTTGTACACAAATAAAATAAAAATTGTAACAATTTTTATATTTTTAAAAATCAAGTCAATTCTTATTTTATATCTTTCTAAACAAAAGATTTTATTTATAAAGAGAATTAATTCCTGAAAATGTTCGATTCCAAATATACTCGTAGTCTTTTTGGTTTGAAATGAATAGTTATTGAAAGCGGTCAAACAATCATTTAATCATAAGTGACGTATGTACTTAGACCAAACTAGAATCTAAGGTAACAAACAACTAACTAATAAAGCTAAAAAAAAGAAGCAAATAGTAAAAAAGAGGAAGGCAAAGAGAGGCAATTTCTACATAAAGAATTAGTCGCAAGGGAATTTGCCCGCCACTCAAATATTATAGAATATATCCAAGACTAAGTTACCTTAGTATCTAACTTTTAGTAAGTCTTCTCTCCATGATTCATGGGTAAATTCTTTCCAAAGTCTTACACTAACCAATTAGTCATGCACTGGTATGTGACAAAGTAATTAGAGCGAACTGAACCCAACAACTAGATTAACATCGGCCAATTACTCATGTACACTGTCCAAGTATTCCAATATGGAGGTAGTGAAAGCAAGTCAATGTAGGATTAAATACTCAAATTAAAGAGGACATCTAATTGAGCCTGGCATTGAAATGGTGGTGCGTATATTAGTGGGAGGTTGGAAAAACTTGCATGCGCATTGAATAAATCTCTATTGCTTTTAACACTTGCCTTGTGTTTTATTATTTGAGTGGAAAATTAGAGAATGATTGATGTTAGAAATGCACTATTATGTTTTTCTATTATTAAAAGAATCACTTTTGAAAACTTTGCTACTATGACTCTTTTATTTTCTTACAGACATATATATTGCAGAAAATATATATTGATAATGGAGATTTTGGATAATGAAAGAAAAATAAAGTTAATTGATAAATATGTCAAGTTCTACAGTAAAATAATTTCATGCAATCAATACTATATGTTAACTTTCCTTTTATTTTTTTAGAAATTCTTAAATACTTTTAGAATAAGAATTTTTTTATTTCGTTGTGTGATACTTTAATTATGAATTATCATTACCTCTCATTTTAATAATATTTCTAATTCTATAGTTGAGATAGTACATAATAAATAGTTCTACCATCGAGAGAATCTAAGAATGTCTCTTTGTTTTGTTGTGTAGTACAATAATCATTTCTTATCTTGAACGGATCTAACACATAAGACATGTATATTGAATTTTGTAATTCATAAAATGATATTAAAGAGTATTGATTAGCCACTTAAATGTAAATCAAGTTGCTCATTAATCTGGTTTTGCTATATATATTGAAATATAGGTAGGGTGGTTTAGTGGCGGAATCTAGTCTTGGAAGTTAGGAAGAGCACTAGTATTTCTTTTAAATGTTATGTCTATAATTTAAATGATAGAATGAAACTTTAAGATATAAATAAAGATTTGTTGTAAAAAATTTTAAGTTTATATCAATTCTTTACTTTAATGGAGAGAAATTTTAGTGTTTATTTTGAGAAATTACTTTTTTTAAAAGAAATTTATTTATATCGACATATTATATATATAAAAAAATTACAATGAATATCTTATTGCTCTATCAATTTATCTTAATAATTATAATTATAGCACTTAAAATTATTAATGTAAAACTATATTACATAAATTTAAATTTTAAATATTAATAAACCTAAATTATGAAAGCAATAATTAAAAATACTGAAATCATATAAAGAAAATACAAAATTATGAAATTTTGTAATACACACACACACACACACACACACACACACACACACACACACATATATATATATATATATATATATATATATATATATATATGGACATATTTAGTGAGATGAGTTTTTATTGTGAGAGGGTGAGAGGAGTAAATCTTGATCATACAACCATACATGGATGGTCAAGATTAAAAGTTACTTAAAGGTCATGTGATCACTTAAAAAAGTCATATGCATTTATGTTTTAATCTTGACCATTCATGTAAGATCTAATGGTCAATATTTACTCCTCTCATCTCCTACAATAAACACTCCTCTCACCTGAGTAAGATCCTCTATATATATTGTCGCAACCGAAATCGCGACGGGACGACCCAAAAAGCTTAAAATTTGAAAATCAATGGAGTCGTCACCAATGTTTATTTAATTTGAGAAAACATTAGAAAAACCCTTAAAATAGGCAAAACTGGTCTTTTTTTAAAAAAGTTTGGGTTCGGGAGTCGATTACAGGTAGGGAATGTGTTAGCACCCTACACTGCCCGTTCCAAGAACGGTACCTTAAGTCAATTGTGCAAATTTTAATAATATCAAATTTATTTATTTTACCCCTTTTTGAAAAGACTTTGTAACTATTTTATTTGATTTTGTTTTATTTTATTTTTTTTAAGGAAAGAAAAAGAAATAACTAAATTATGAAAATTTATTTTTTCGGCTTGACAGAATAAAGATTCTGCTCCTACGTATCCTCGGGTGCAATGAGGAACTCAAAGTCACGTAGTTCTTTAGAAATAAATGTGAGTTGATTGATGAGTTTTTTTTTTAAGAAAAATATTTTTTTTGAAAAGGAATTTTGTTTGAAAACCAAATTATTGTTGCACAGGATTCAAGTTACCATTGAGCTACTCAATAAACCCTTATGATCCAAACGATATTGAAGATAGCATCCGCTATTCAATCATCATCATTGGTCATTGCGTTAATTTACAGATTTTTTATTTGCATTCATTTTTATTTTCTTCATTTTTTTCATTTTTTTTATTAATCACAAGACACAACATAAAACATACCATTAAATTAAGTATATATTATCAAACAAAAATTAATCCTAAATGACACAAACAACTAAACTCAGAATACATCTTTTTTTATTTTATTTTTATTTTTATTTTCATTTTTCTCCGTTCATTTTTTAACAAAAGGGGCAAAAGCCCATTTTAATTGAAATGGACCAACAGCCCACCCACGTGCTTCAACAAATCCCTTCAGTAAAAGAAATGCCAACACAAATGAAGGATGATGGAAATATTAGAGATATTAACAGGGCACAGACCAGGGGATAGCGTGGAGCTCGACGGCTTGGCGGGGATGGATCTCGACAGTGACTCACGGCTTCTGGTTCGAGCTTACAGCGCAGAGCAGGATGGCGAGGTTGGTTCGTGGTGCCGCAGTGCCGTTCCGGTCTGGTGCTGTGTGGTCTCACGAATGGAGCTCCGGCTTGACGCCGGATCTGGTCTCTTCTGGTGCAACGTCGTGCAGATCCGAAAAGTGGCTTGCAGCGGCTCGGAGCAGTTCTGGTTCGAGTGGGGGTCGACCATGCGGCTGGCGGATCTAGGTGGAGAGCTTGCGACGGCGCAGAGCTTGCGATGGCAGGTCAGGGTGGATCCGGTGCGGGCTTGGGCTCCGGCGGGTGCGGACAGTTTAGCAGCGATGGGGTCTGCGTGTGTTGCTCCGGCGGCGGATATGGTGGCTTCGGTGCTAGAACCGGGTCGAACAATGGTCTACTCGCGACGGTGGCAGCTTGGTGGCTTGGAGGAAGATGGTGGTTATGGAAGCTATGGAGATGGAGGTCAGAGGTTGATGAAGGTTGAGTGAAGGTTAGAGGTTGAAGGTGATGGGGTTGTGGGTTGAAGGTGGAGGTTGGTTGGTGGTGGTGATGAAGGTAATGAGTTATGGAAGATGAGAGAAAGAAGATGATGAATAGTAGCTGCTCACTGAGTTGACTCAGTTGTGGATGGTGAATTGGTGGAAGTGGAGATGAAGGTGGCGTGGTTGCTGGAAAACGGTTCTCTGCCCCAAATGCTCTCCAGAACACTCATTCGAAATCTCAGCTCTCCCCTCTTTTTCTCTGCCCCTTTCCTCTTGTAGGCAGAGATGCACCTTTGCAACCCCAAGAAATCAGTTTAGGTAGCAAGCAGAGCTTCCTAGCTTTGTTCCCATTTTCATGATTTGTCTTTTAGGTTGTCATCTTCCCATGCCTGCCTCTTACCATTTTTGTGTTGCCTTAAGCCTTGGGCTTGCAGGCTTACAGCAGATCATTGCATTCTAACTAAATGATTAGAACTTGCAATGGCATTTCCTTTTCTGCTACCTAAACGAAACCAGATCTTTTTTTTTTGTTTCATTGTTGTAACCAACAGTAAGAAATTGCACCCCTTTTTTTAATTTTTATTATATTTTTTGGTTATTTTTATTTTTACAAGCAAAATAAAAAAAAAACTAAAGCAGGTAATCAAGAAAATAAAGCGCTCACAACATTGCGATTAAGCGTTAATTCTTGATTAAGCGATAAAAATTTTTATGGACAAAATTAGGTATCAACAGCTGCCCCTCTTTACTTTTCATTTAAATTAAATGAGAAGCAAAGGAATTGATTCAATTTTGTTCATGAAAATTTTTATTTCTTTTTCTTTTGTTTTTTTTTAGAAAGCAGATTGATGTAAAAAGCAATTGTCATTAAAACGAAGTAAAAAAAAAAACTTGCGGAGTCGAGTATCCGTCGAAGCTGGATAGAAAGATAAAAGAGCTTGCGGGGTAGGGTGCCCGTCGAAGCTGGACAAAAAGGATAAAAAAAACTTGCTGGGTAGGATGCCCGTCGAAGCTGTGCAGAAAGGTAAAGGGCTTGCGGGGTAGGGTGCCCGTCGAAGCCAGACAGAAAGATCAAAAGCTTGCAGGGTAGGGTGCCCGTCGAAGCTGTACAGAAAGGTAAAAAGCTTGCGGGGTAGGGTGCCCGTCGAAGCTGTACAGAAAGGTAAAGGACTTGCGGGGTAAGGTGCCCGTTGAAGCCAGACAGAAAAATAAAAAGCTTGCGGGGTAGGGTGCCCGTCGAAGCTGTACAGAAAGGTAAAAAGTTTACGGGGTAGGATACCCGTCGGAGCTGTACAGAAAGGTAAAGAGCTTGCGGGGTAGGGTGCCCGTCGAAGCTAGACAGGAAACTTAAAGCTGGAAAGAGAAAAAGCTTGCGGAGTCGGGTATCCGCCGAAGCTTGACAGGGAACTTAAAATGATGGGTGTGAGGACCCGGAAAGGAAAAGACAAATGGGTGCGGGGACCTGGAATTGAAAAGGCAATTGCTGTTTTTTTGTTTTTTGTTTTTTTTTATAAATGCATATGATGCCTGAGTTGATGCTTAATGCAAGGGATGCATGATAATGCAATAGATGTGAAGCTTGAGGACAGTGCATGTAATGCCTGAGATGATGCATGATGCAATAAATGTCTTACAGTAGGGATTCTCATGGGTAAACAGAATTGACACATCAAAGCTTTAGCTGGATCGCCCTTGGTTCCACAACACCCTTAAGGACTTCTTCCCATAGTAGGATCAAGGTCGAACAGTAACGAAATTTGCTTTATGATTTGTCTGGTTATTCTTCATTCTCTCATTAATACTCTTAAAGGGCCTTGAGCCAAAAACTTTATGCAGTGGGCCTTGAACCTAAGAGCTTTGTTCAACGAGCAACTACCATCAGATGGCCAAGTTGTACCATTGTACTCATGTTCACCAAACTTGAAGCATCATGTACTAGATATGCAAGGATTCAAAAGTAGAACAGGAAAGAAATTTACTAACTGAGTAATTTCTTGTCTGGCTTTGGGAGTATGACTACACAAAGGGCATTTACAAAGGATAAAGACACAAGAAATGGAATAATACAAATGCCAGAGGGCGGTTGATCCTTACTCGACAACTGGACATTATGACTATTCTTTTATCAAGTATCTACAAAACATGCCCCAGTGTAAGGTATCGAAAAAAAAGAATTTGTCTCAGGATAAACCATTTGAGAACAAACCTGCCCTAGTGTAAGCCATTTGACAGCAAAAATTGTCCCAGTGGGGAACTTGAGAGATTTTTGTTTTGCCCCAGTGTGAAGCCAAATCAAACTAAAAAAATAAATGCTCCAGTTTAGAGCTAAATTGAAAAGGGTAGAAACTTGTCCCAATACAGAGCCAGATTGAATCAAAGGATTTGCCCCAACGTAGGCCAAACTGAGCTAGGAAAAAAATTGCCCCAGTGTAGGGCCAGATTGAATTAAAAGATTTGCCTCAGTGTAGGCAAAATCGAGTTAGAGAAATTGCCCCAGTGTAGGGTCAGCTTGAACAAGGTGAAAACTTGCACTAGTGTAAGTCTCTTTTTCCTTTTTTTTTCTTTTTTTTAGACCGCCCTTGCGAGTTTTCAGTCTATCAAGATTTTTTTAGGAGCAATCATTTTGTCTCGAAATTAAAACTTATGAAAATGAAGGCAATCATTCATTGATTAGAATGGACTTTTTAAGGATTGTGATGTGGTCAAGGCTAATGGTTATGAAATGAAAGATAAAAGGCTCAAACAAGTGTTTAAAGGTTAAATGAGACAAAGGATCCTTGTTCAAACTTTAAGTTTTGTCACTTGCCTTTGCGCTTTCAAATATACTTTTCTCTTGTTGTTCTTCATTTTACTTTCTATTCCTTTCAGTTTTTCTTCATTTTCTCTTTTTCATTATGCTTCAAAATAGTAACCATGACAATCAACCTTTGTCTTATGCCATCCCCTAATGTAGGGGTGATCCTTGTCCAGGGTTTTTTGAAGAAAACTTTCAAGCTCAAAATGGGATAACGAGAGATAATGAAAAGAAAAAAAAATAAATTCTTATGAAAGATAAAGAAAGACGGCCAATCTTCATTTCAAATCTTGAATGCTCATTTTCAAAAATTTTAATTTAGAGACAAAAGGATAATACACACCAAGTGATTACTTATTTGCTCCTTTTATTTTTTTTTCACCTCTCCTTTAGTCTTTTTTTTTTTTTGCAAGGAACACCTGCACATGTGGGTTTCATGACTGCCAAATTTTTCTAGCACAAGAGTCCCATGAGATCCGAACCAAAAGAAAGCAAGCGAAGGAAAGAAAGACAAGAAAGACATGACAAGAACATGAGTGCCAAGAACATAGGAAAAGGAAACAAGGTATGCTGAGAGATCCATGCAAATCTATTACATTAATGCTTCAAGAAAGTTTACATAAGTTCAAAACCAGAATGAATTACCACTAAGATGAACTTTCTAAGGTTTCCCCTGATTGACCACTCCAAACATTCGCTCCTATCACAGATGAGCATGCCTGGAAACATCTGACACTGCTTGCTGGACTACTATTTAGGTAGCCGTTGTCATCCACGAGTTTTCTTGAAAAACCCTTTGATTCATTCGGCTTGAAGTCCACCCTTAACCAGTTCAACTTGCTTCTTCATCATCTATTTGATGCAATTTTCCCTTTTTCATTCCGCTCTCAATCCTTTCACCAATTATCACGATATCTGAGAAATTCGACGATACACTCCCAATCATATGATCATAGAATGGCGCATAAAGTGTACCAGTGAAGATATCAACCATCTCTTTCTATGACAAAGGGAGTTCTACTTGTGTGGCTATTTTCCTCCACCTTTGAGCATACTCTTTGAAGGTCTCAGCATCCTTCTTAGACATGCTCTGTAATTGCATTCTATCCGGTGCCATATCGATGTTATACTTATATTGCTTCAAGAAAGCATCAGTCAAGTCTTTGAAACATTGTATATGGGCACGCTCAAGATGCATGTACCAATTCGAAGCTGCCCCAGTTAAACTATCTTGGAAGAAGTGGATTAGCAGCTTGTCATCATGAGCATGGGAAGCTATCCTGCGGATATACATGGTCAAATGGTTCTTTGGGCATGTGGTCCCCTTATATTTGTCGAAATCTGGGACTTTAAACTTCGGAGGAATCACCACGCCTGGGACAAGGCAGAGCTCAGTAGCATCCCTGATACTATAACAACATGCTCCTTCAATGACCCGTAATCTCTCCTCTAGGATTTTCAACTTCTCTTTGGACTGAGAGTTTCCAGCAGAAGAATTCAAAGGGTATTGTGGCATGAAAGTGGGAACAAAATGTTGCAATTGTGGGGTTCCACTGATACTAAAGTAATGGGCCTGTGGTTGAGTTGTGCTCAATGGATTGAAAGCAGGCCTATTGCTGTCAGGGGAATTGATAGCCTGTGGTGGTACAAAGCCGAAAGGGAGGCCATATGGTATGAAGCTTGGCATCTGAGCTTCCTGAGAACTGGTGGCTGAGGGTTGAGTTGTGTTGTTTAGATAAACAGTGAACGGCATTACAACTCCTTGAGGATTAAAGCCTTGGTATTGCATAGAGGTTGGAAAGAAACCGGGAGGGCGAAGAGGTGCGGCCGGATGTCCTTCGTTCGCCACTGAGGGATTCCCATCTGTGCTTCTCATACCTTTCATGGATTGTAACATCTCCATCATCTTAGACACTTGATCTTTGAGCAGATTCACCTCATTCTTCAGCTCTTGAGTTTGTTCTCTTTCATCCATGATCTTAACTTGGGAACAAGTCTTGTAAGGGTGTCGTAGAGGCTGCCTTTCTACCAGTGTCTACCCTTCTGCTTGGGGGAAACATGATATGAGTATGCAATTATCAGTATAGACTGAACAACATGCATGTATGCGAAGTATTGACTACTGATGCAGTTGATTTTTTTTATTTTTTATTTTTATTTTTTTAAAAAATGCTATGAATGCTATGATATGGATTTTTTTTTTAAAAAAAAAAATGTTATGAATGTCATGGTAATACAAGTTGATGATTCTTTATTAGAACTAATTTTTTTTATAAAAAAATGCATAAATTAAAATGCAAAATGATATTTTATTTTTTTTATTTTTAAGAATGCTATGAATGACAAAAAAATGCAAGAATGTTATGAAAATGCCAGTCGATGTATCTCTTTTTTTTTAAAAAAAAGAATGTTATGGGTGACATGAGAATGCATGATGATGTATTTTCATTTTTTTTAATCTCTTTTTTTTTAATGCAATGAATGCCATGAATAATGCAGAATGAAGTACCTCTTTTTTTTTATATTTTTTAGAATGCTAAGAATGTCAGGAAAATGCAAGTCATACAAAAAGATGCATAAATGAATGACATGAGAGAGAAAGAGTATGCTCCATTTGTGCCCTAGTCAGGTGGAACCTTAGAAGCTAGATTTCCTTAATGTCATGACTTTAATTTTGGAAGTCATTATGTTCAATCTATCAGTGCAAGATTTTTAGGACAGATCTAAACTTCTAAAAAGCAATGGTCCCCAGATTGCCCCTATCTCGAAAGACAAGGATCCAATTCATGAATTAATCACAAGTAGGGATAAACCCTCTCAATATGACTAGTCCATGATACTGGTATCAATCTGAGTGGTGTCCCAACAAATGTTAAGTGAGCATAAAGCCCCTCAATAACAAAAGTTGAGACTCCTCCTATTCTTCGGGTTCGCACAGACTCGGGTATAGAGCCCAAAAGTGTATGAAGTAAGTGATGGTGATGCGTGTGTAGGAGCATACAAACCTGTACAAAAAAAAAGACCAAATTACCTCCCAACCTGCAAAAGTGTATATACAACAACCAGCCAGCAATCATCTACCATAAGGTTTTAACAATTAAGCACAAAAAATATATATACAAGTAAATAAAAATAAAATAAAAAAAAAAAACAAAGAATAATGCTATCAAATATTTACATATAAAAATATTCACAAATAAATAAATAAATAAAAGGGTAAAATAAATAAATAGAAATTTTTAATAATTTGCACAACTAACATCAAAAGGCCTGACTCTCTAGAAGCTCCCCAGTGGAGTCGCCAATGTCATCGAACCGAAATCGTGACGGGACGACCCAAAAAGCTTAAAATTTAAAAATCAATGGAGTCGCCACCAATGTTTATTTAATTTGGGAAAACATTAGAAAAACCCTTAAAATAGGCAAAACTGGTCTTTTTTAAAAAAAGTTTGGGTTTGGGAGTCGATTACAGGTAGGGAATGTGTTAGCACCCTACACTGTCCGTTCCAAGAACGGTACCTTAAGTCAATTGTGCAAATTTTAATAATATCAAATTTATTTATTTTACCCTTTTTGAAAAGACTTTGTAACTATTTTATTTGATTTTTTTTATTTTTATTTTTTTTAAGGAAAGAAAAAGAAATAACTAAATTATGAAAATTTATTTTTTCGGCTTGACAGAATAAAGATTCTGCTCCTACGTATCCTCGGGTGCAATGAGGAACTCAAAGTCACGTAGTTCTTTAGAAATAAATGTGAGTTGATTGATGAGTTTTTTTTTTTGAGAAAAATATTTTTTTTGAAAAGGAATTTTGTTTGAAAACCAAATTATTGTTGCACAGGATTCAAGTTAGTACTGAGCTACTCAATAAACTCTTATGATCCAAATGACATTAAAGATAGCATCCGCTATTCAATCATTATCATTGGTCATTGCGTTAATTTAAAGATTTTTTATTTGCATTCATTTTTATTTTCTTCATTTTTTTCATTTTTTTTATTAATCAGAAGGCACAACATAAAACATACCATTAAATTAAGTAAATATTATCAAACAAAAATTAATCCTAAATGACACAAACAACTAAACTCAGAATACATCTTTTTTTATTTTATTTTAATTTTAATTTTCATTTTTCTCCGTTCATTTTTTAACAAAAGGGGCAAAAGCCCATTTTAATTGAAATGGACCAACAGCCCACCCACGTGCTTCAACATATCCCTTCAGTAAAAGAAATGCCAACACAAATGAAGGATGATGGAAATATTAGAGATATTAACAGGGCACAGACCAGGGGATAGCGTGGAGCTCAACGGCTTGGCAGGGATGGATCTCGACAGTGACTCGCGGCTTCTGGTTCGAGCTTGCAGCGCAGAGCAGGATGGCGAGGTTGGTTCGTGGTGCCGCAGTGCCGTTCCGGTCTGGTGCTGTGTGGTCTCGCGGATGGAGCTCTGGCTCGACGCCGGATCTGGGCTCTCCTGGTGCAACGTCGTGCAGATCCGAAAAGTGGCTTGCTGCGGCTCGGAGCGGATCTGGTTCGAGGGGGTCGACCGTGCGGCTAGTGGATCTAGGTGGAGAGCTTGCGACGGCGCGGAGCTTGCGACGGCGGGTCAGGGTGGATCCATTGTGGGCTTGGGCTCCGACGGGTGCGGACGGTTCAGCAGCGATGGGGTCTGCGTGTGTTGCTCCAGCCAGCAGATATGGTGGCTTCGGTGCTGTAACCGGGTCGGATAACGGTCTACTCGCGGCGGTGGCAGCTTGGTGGCTTAGAGGAAGATGGTGGTTAAGGAAGCTATGGAGATGGAGGTCAGAGGTTGATGAAGGTTGAGTGAAGGTTAGAGGTTGAAGGTGATGGGGTTGTGGGTTGAAGGTGGAGGTTGGTTGGTGGTGGTGATGAAGGTAATGAGTTATGGAAGATGAGGGAAAGAAGATGATGAATAGTAGTTGCTCACTGAGTTGACTCAGTTGTGGATGGTGAATTGGTGGAAGTGGAGATGAAGGTGGCGTGGTTGCTGGAAAATGGTTCTCTGCCCCAAATGCTCTCCAGAACACTCATTCGAAATCTCAGCTCTCCCCTCTTTTTCTCTGCCCCCTTCCTCCTGTAGGCAGAGATGCACCTTTGCAACCCCAAGAAATCAGTTGAGGTAGCAGGCAGAGCTTCCTAGCTTTGTTCCCATTTTCATGATTTGTCTTTTAGGTTGTCATCTTCCCATGCCTGCCTCTTACCATTTTTGTGTTGCCTTGAGCCTTGGGCTTGCAGGCTTACAGCAGATCATTGCATTCTAACTAAATGATTAGAACTTGCAATGGCATTTCCTTTTCTGCTACCTAAACAAAACCAGATCTTTTTTTTTTGTTTCATTGCTGTAACCAACAGTAAGAAATTGCACCCCTTTTTTTAATTTTTATTATATTTTTTGGTTATTTTTATTTTTACAAACAAAATAAATAAATAAAAAACTAAAGCAGGTAATCAAGAAAATAAAGCACTCACAACATTGCGATTAAGCGTTAATTCTTGATTAAGCGATAAAAATTTTTATGGACAAAATTAGATATCAAACATATATATATATTTTCAGGCTCCCCCTCACACTATCGTGGGGTGGCTGACAAATATGCAATAGCTAGAGAAATGTTATCCTCCACTGAGAATTTTAGCAAGCCTAATTTTGAAGAAATTAAATAAGAAAAGTAGAAAACAATTAATTCCAAACAAAAGATCTAGCTAAAAACTATAATTTCAAAAAAAAAAAGGACTAATTATTTGAAATATAAAAGTAAAGTCCCCAGAGGAGATCACTTTGATTAGGAGGTTTTATGATATTATTGATATACGATAGTTTCACATTAAAACTTTAAAACTTGGATAATAATAATAATAATAATCTAATAATTACTAATATTTTTAACTCAATATATAACTACCATGAATTATGAACTTCATAAAATTCTACTTTTTTATCAAATTGACATTGATGAAAAATTATTTATCAAAATGTCACTCTTTTGAAATTATATACTAAAATGTTACTCTTTTAAAATTATACATTGAAATATCACTTTTTTAAAATTATATACTAAAATATCATCATTTTATCCAGCATAACATTTTTTTATATTTTTTCTGTTCACGTAGATAATGTCATCTACGTTGACGCTTCTACCTCCAAAGTGTTTCGTGTTATCTATGTGGAAGGGCCAACATAGATGGCATTATCTACGTAGCGAGAAAAAAAAAAGAAAAAAAAATATAACGTTGGACAAACGTTTTAGAATTATTTACTAAAAGTATCAACATAAATGACATTATATGTATAAACAAAAAAAAAAAAAGTATTATACCAAATAAAAGTATTATATGTATATTGACATATTATATATATATAAAAATTACAATTAACATCTTATTACTTTATCAATTTATCTTAATAATTATAATTATAGCACTTAAAATTATTAATGTAAAACTAGCTAGATTACATAAATTTAAATTTTAAGTATTAATAAACCTAAATTATGAAAGCAATAATTAGAAATACTGAAATCATATAAAGAAAATACAAAATTATGAAATTTTGTAATACTTATATATATATATATATATATATATATATATATATATATATATATATATATATATATATATATATATATCTTACTCTACAGAGATAAGTGTTTATCAGTAAGAGGTGAAAGGAATAAATATTGACCATTGGATCTTACATGAATGGTCAAGATTAGAATATAAATGCACGCGACTTTTTTAAGTGGTGCATGACCTTTAAAAGAACTTTTAATCTTACTATCCATGTGTAACAGTTGTATGGTCAAGATTTATTCCTCTTACAAAATTATGAAATTTTGTAATACTTATATATATATATATATATATAGGATCTTCTTTCTAGTGAGAGGAGTGTTTATTGTAAGAGGTGAGAGGAATAAATATTGACCATTGGATCTTACATGAATAGTCAAGATTAGAATATAAATGCATGTGACTTTTTTAAGTGGTCACATGACTTTTAAGTAACTTTTAATCTTGATCATCCATGTATAATTGTATGGTCAAGATTTATTCCTCTCACCTACTCATAATAAAAATTCCTCTCACTAGATATCTCTATATATATATATATATATATATATATATTCTGGCTCCCCCTCACACTGTCGTGGGGTGGTTGACAAATATGCAACAGCTAGAGAAATGATATCCTCCATTGAGAATTTTAGCAAGCCTAATTTTGAAGAAATTAAATAAGAAAAGTAGAAAACAATTAATTCCAAACAAAAGATCTAGCTAAAAACTATAATTTTTAAAAAAAGGACTAATTATTTGAAATATAAAAGTAAAGTCTCCAGAGGAGATCACTTTGATTAGGAGGTTTTATGATATTATTGATATACGATAGTTTCATATTAAAATTTTAAAACTTGGATAATAATAATAATAATAATCTAATAATTACTAGTATTTTTAACTCAATATATAACTACCATGAATTATGAACTTCATAAAAATTCTACTTTTTTATCAAATTGACATTGATGAGAAAATTATTTATCAAAATGTCACTCTTTTGAAATTATATACTAAAATATTATACTTTTAAAATTATACACTGAAAAATCACTTTTTTTAAATTATATACTAAAATGTCACTATTTTATCCAGCATAACATTTTTTATATTTTTTTTGTTCACGTAGATAATGTCATCTACTTTAGCGTTATTACATAAATAACTCCAAAGTGTTTGGTGTTATCTATGTGGAAGGGCCAACGTAGATGACATTATCTATGTAGACAGAAAAAAAGAGAGTAAAAAATATAACGTTGAACAAAAGTATGACATTTTATATTGATTATAATGACATATGTTATATCTGTTTTTTAGTCAAACATTACAGAGTAGCAGTTTGGTTGGACTACTAATGCTACATTGGGTTTTAGTATGGTAGCTTTTCGAGAATCTGTTAGGCAGATCTTACATTCATTGCAGGAGGTCAAGTCGTGTGCTGACTTGTAAAAATGAAATCATCGGAATGTCGAAGTCGTGTCAAAGTACTTACTAACTCAGTCTTCCTTCTATGCTGCGTCCCCTGTTCATTGGACTCCTCGGGTGGCCCTATAATATCATATGCTGCTAGAGTTGGATGAAGTTGTTCCATTGTAATACGATCATACTCATGCAATAAATGTAAGATCTACTCAGCAGATTCTCGAAGAGTCATCATACTAAAACTCGGTATAGCGTTAGCAATTCAACTAAATTGTCGTTCTGCAATGTCCGACTAAGAAATAGATATAACATATGTCATTACAATAAATACAAAATGCCACCATTTTTTCCAGTGTGATATTTTTTAATTTTTTTTCTATCTGCGTAAATAACATCATCCACATTAATGCTTCTACGTAGATAATGCTAAAGCATTTTGAGTTATCGATTAGATAATATCATCCACGTTAACTCTTCCATGTAAATAATACCAAAACTTTTGAAGTTATCTTCTAGGGTGTGTTTGGGATAACTGTGAAAACTTGATTATTTCAATAATTAAACTGTAAAAACTTGATTATTTCAATAATCAATTATGTTTGGATATGTTAGCTGAAAAGTAATTTTAAGTTAATCTATTTCGTTTGGATGATATAAAAAAATAACTTTTATGTATCAAATTACTAAAATAGGTATAGAATAATTAAAAAAATTATTTGATTGATTAAAAAAGTTATTTAATTGAAGATAAATTAGTATTTACATATCACTGTTAAAAAATAATCTAACAATTTTTTGGAAAAATGTCCAAATTTTAGCTTTTGCTAAAAAGCTGTTCCCGTACACACAAAAACTATCAACAACTTTATTCTCTTCTCCCAAACACAACGTTTTACTGTAGCAACAACTTTTCTTGAAAAAAAGTTGTTGCTTCCCTCAAATAAGCGTAATTTGGGATAGCTGTGAAAACTTGATTATTTTAATAATCAATTATGTTTGGATATGTTAGCTGAAAAGTGATTTTAAGCTAATCTGTTTTGTTTGAAAGATATAAAAAAGAATCATTTTTATGCATTACATTATCAAAATAGGTATGAAATAATTAAAAAGTAATTTAATTAATTAAAAAATTATTTGATTGAAGATAAAATAGTATTTACATCTCAAAGTGTAAGGAATAATCTAAAATCTAAAATCATAAAAAATAAAATTTTAACATTATAAAATAAAATTGTTAAAATGTATTAAATTTCATGTAAAAGTTAAAATTGATTTTTTCAATCATGATTGAATACTGTTACAATAATTTTTTTAAAGCTGTTGGTTCAGCTTAAGTTGAACCAAACACGTTATAAATAATATCAAAAACTTTAAAATTATTTATGTAGAAGCATTAATGTAAATGATGTTACATATATAAACACAAAAATAAAAAGTATTATACAAAATAAAAGAATAATATTTTAATATATAATTTTTAAAAAAAAATATTTTAATAAATGATTTTACTACTAATAATAATTTGGTAAAAAAACTTTTAAAGTTCCTCCCTGATTTAGAAGGTTACGAATAGCCGCGGACGTTGCCATGACTGAAATGTGAGATCAGCATAGAGTCATAGAGAAATTAAAGAAGTACGTGATTTACGGAGTTATCTTTTTGACTCAACGATCTCATTAAGGAAGGGGTAGTATGAACTGAATCTTTGGACAGAATGAAAGCTAAACCAAAGCTATAAATTCCAACTACTTCATGCACATGAATCATGATCCTCAGATCCTGTACTTCTTCGTAATCTTCACGAGGCACTCAACATACATCGAGAGACATCACGCGCTGTTTTTCTAATAGCAATAGTGCAAGATATGCACATTCGTTATTGGGCCTCCTATTTGACTATTGAAAGTTGAAACTGTCTTGTGATAGTTTATTTAGGATGTACTTTCAAAGTATAAAAATAGACGGAAAAAAAAAAGAATTTGAATATTTGACAAGTCAATTTTTTTCTTTTTTATAATAATTTAAATATAAAATATTTTTATAAATTTCCTAATTTTAATAAACATAACTTACTTTTAATCAAATTTAAAAAGTAAATTATTAGTAAAAATACAAACAATTTAACTCAAACACCACCTTACGACAAGACTAAAAAATATATATAATCAAAGCCAAACGCAAAAAGAAATTTAGGCTTTAAATAACTAACAAAACCTTCAATTTCGAAGTAGTGATTTTAGAATTTACTTCCTGGATGGCTTATCAATATAAAACTCATTGATGTCTTTCATTGTCTCTTCGATATTTTTTTCTTTGTTTCCGTTTTTATTTTTTCTTTTTTTACTAAACTATAGATTTTTCAAAAAAGAGGTCATTCTCTCTCTTTCTTTCTCTAACTCTTTTTCTAAGAAAGTTGAAATTTAAACTCAAATCTTTACTCTAAGAGTCGGCTTGATATTCTTTTAAAATTGAATAAAAAATTAAAGATGAGTTTTCATATAATTTTTTATATAAGATTTTTCTGTAAATTTCTCATTGATTCAATTTCACACTGATTTTTATTGTTGAAAAACATTATCTAACGACTCTTCCTTTGATTTCCTCTATTGTGCTAATGCTTTCAGCGTATTTTAATTGTACATATTTAACTATTATTATCATTATTTTGTATCAATCCTATAAAAAGGGAGAGGAATAAATTGACAAAGCTGAAGCGTCCAATAATGGAAAAAAAAAAGGAAAAACAAAAACAATAGTGTGAAGTGTCCAAACTTTATGAGCATAAGTTGATTCTGTTATTTATAACAACTTACATAGCTACCATGTTTTTTTTTTTGGAAAAATGTTTATTAATGACTATTTTTTTGACAAAAGCGTGGGTAAAAAGAATTAGTTTTTCTTGTAAGAAATACATGATATGGAATTTGGTGACACCCTCAATTTAAAATAGAGAAAAGAGTATAGAGTGATATTGAACTTTTACTTTTTCTAAATCATTATTATAAATTTAAAATTTTTTTAATTAATCCTTAAATTTTAACTAATAACTTAATAAATCTTTTCATTAATAATTTGTTAAATTATTAGTAGAGATGCAACGTGGCATCATCTTACTTATCCAAACTCATTAAATTTAGACCGTTGATTATTGTATTCCTTAAAATCTTATTTTTTTTAATTATATTTTACTCTTAATATATTATATAAAAAATTAAAAAATTTTAATTATATTTTACTCTTAACAAATTATATTTTACTCTATTCTCATTTTTTTATTTTAAAACAATTTAATTTTTTATTTAATTTTTTAAGAATAAAATAAAATTAAAAAATGAAGTTTTAATTAATAAAAAAATCAACGATCTAAATTTAATAAGTTTAGATAAGTAAGATGATGTCACGTGACATATTCGTTAGTGATTTAACGTATGGTTACTAGAAAGATTGATTGGGTCATTAATTAAAATTTAAAAATTAATTTAAAAAAAAATTAAATTTATGATTATAATTTATAAAAAGACAAAAGTTCATGATAATTTTATATCCTTTTCCCTTTAAAATAAAATGTGTTTCTTTTTTTACTATTTTGATGCATAACGACACCCCATTTATGCCATGTAAAGCAATCTTGCTATGTGCGCCCAATGTGGGTTTCCTAATGCGAAAGTCATCAGCCTTTGTATACATTTCATAAGATTTCTCAGCATCATCAAACGTTTTAATTTAAGAAACATAAAATCACCCTCTTTCAATTTCCACATGCATTTACATGCTGCATTATCCCCTATATAATCTCCCGACCACATCTTCCTCATCTAAAACCTCATATTCCTTTGAACTTTATTCCTCATAAAACTTAGCTGCCCAAAATTAAACCTTCCTCCTTAAACCCTTCTTCCTCCTCAGAAACACCCTCCTTGGATTGATCTCCAGCCATATCTGCATTTGTTTTGCCATTTAAGTCAATCTCAATGCACTTACCTTTGTCCCCAATTAAATAACACTAACAAATATGTATAGAATATACCTACACAAAAAAGTATATTAAATCCAACATGTAAACAAGATGGTCACTACATATTACAGTATGTGGAAATATGCAATTGATTGTAATATTTAGGAAAAATATTCGTACTCAAGCAGCAGATCGATCACTGCAAATGATTGTTACAGTTCAGCTCTATATATTGCGTCTCTCACTCAACTTTTGTCCCAAAAGCCAAGAGAATGTAACTCTATTCGTACTTTGATAATAGTAAAAGTAATGTTATTGATTGATACCCTAACCTAATGACACGAACTCTAGAGCCATTTTCATGCGCGGGATCAAGAATTTAGTTGAGATTCACCATTTTCAGTAAATGCCAAGTTGTTTCTATCTAACCATAGGGTCTATAACTTCACCCCGCAAAAAAAAAAACAAAATGTTGAAGCGAAAGGCTTATTTAGAGAAAAAATAATAGAAAAAATGACACCGAGAATTAATGTGGTTCGGTAATTTGCCTACGTCTACGGTTGAAGAGTAACGAGAAAAATTTCACTATGACAAAAGAGGATTATTACAAGCTCACTCAGTGTTTCACTCAGTTTCCAGCACCCAATTACACTCAAAATCACTCTAACTCAAGCCTCTCTTAAACTCAAAACTTTCTCTAACTATTAGAACTTTCTCTCACTTTAGAACAAGAGAATGAAGAGAAATATTAAGAAGAGAGAACTCTTAGAACTTGGAGTTTTTGGTGTGTCTTGGTAAGGCATTAAGCATGGTTATTTATAGTTAAATTCCATGACCAAGATGTGGTCTAAAATCTTCTAAAATTTCAGCCACAATTAGTGGCTTCATAATGACCATTCATTAAGCTTTCTCCATTATTAGTGTAGCATAATGATGAGTGCTTGGTGGCCCTTATGTCCACTAATTATTACAAATCTCCACCTTGGCTGAAAGACTCTATACCTTTTCTTCTGCTGCTCTCCTTTCATGTCCATTAGAGTCTCTAAACTCTAATCAAGTCCAGACAATGTCTGAACTTGGTTGTCGGAACTGGCTTCGTCATCATGTCTGCCGGGTTATCTGCTGTGGGTATCTTCTCAACTCTAACAATTCCTCTTTCCACGATATCTCTGATAAAGTGCATTCTGACGTCGATATGCATAGTTCTTTCATGATTCATAGGATTCTTTGTCAGATGTATAGCACTTTGACTATGGCAGTAGATGGTTGTTTCTTCTAGTTGTATACCCAACTCTTCAATCAGTCCTCTCACCCAAATAGCTTCCTTTATAGCTTCTGTTGTTGCGATGTATTCTGCTTCAGTTGTAGACAAAACAACAATTGATTGTAGCGTTGCTTTCCAACTAATAGTATAACCGCACAGTGTAAAGACATACCCAGTGAGTGATCTTTGCTTATCTAGATCTCCGGCATAGTCTGAGTCAACGTATCCGGTGATCTTGCTCCCAACATCTTTAATTTTTTATACACTAGGCCTATATTCGTGGTACCTTTCAAGTAGCGCAAAATCCACTTTACAACTTTCCAGTGAACTTTACCAGGTCTTGTCATATACCTGCTTACCACGCTTACTGCTTATGCAATATCTGGTCTAGTGCATACTATGGCATACATGAGACTGCCAACTGCACTAGCATAAGGTACATCTAACATCTCCTTCTTTTCACCCTCAGTTTGTGGTGAAAAGGCTGCTGAAAGTTTGAAATGGGCCGCCAATGGAGTAGTGACAAGTTTAGCATTTTGCATGCCAAAACATTCCAACACTTTCTCAATATACTTCTTTTGTGACAGAAAGAGCATCCATGCTTTTCTATCCCTGTGAATCTCCATTCCCAGAATTTTCTTTGCAGCTCCTAAATCCTTCATTTCAAACTCTGAGCTCAATTGAGCTTTCAAGTTCTTTATTTCAGACATGTTCTTACAGGCAATCAACATGTCATCAACGTACAGGAGCAAATAGATAAATGACTCATCTGCAAGCTTCTTGTAGTAGACACAACTATCATGCTCACTTTTGCAGTAGTCATTTCCAAGCATGAAGGTGTCAAACCATTTGTACCACTGTCTGGGAGACTGTTTTAGGCCATATAAAGATTTCTTCAATAAGCAAACATGGTCTTCCTTCCCTTAGACTTTAAATCCCTCAGGCTGCTTCATATAGATTTGTTCCTCCAGCTCGCCATGCAAGAATGCTGTCTTGACATCTAACTGCTCAAGTTCTAGATCAAATTGAGCTACGATGGCAAGTAGGATGCGAATAGAGCTATGTTTTACCACGGGAGAGAAGACTTCATTGAAATCAATACCTTCTCTTTGTGTAAAACCTTTAGCCACTAATCGCGCTTTGAATCTTGCATCTTCAATTCCAGGGATTCTTTCCTTCTTCTTGAAGACCCATTTGCATCCAACAATCTTTTGAGTCTTCGGCCTTTCAACAAGAACCCAAGTATGATTCTTATAAAGAGATTCAATTTCTTTTGTCATTGCATCAGTCCACTGAGAAGCTTCTTTGCTACTGATAGCTTCTTGGTATGACTGAGGCTCACAATTGTTGATATTATCAGCAACATTTAGAGCATATGCTACCAAGTCAGCATAGCCATACCTCGAAGGAGGTTTTATCTCTCTTCTTTGCCTGTCTCTAGCTAACTGATAGTGTTGCAATTGTTGTGTGTCTGAATCCTCAAGTGGGGTTTGTTCTTCTTCTTCTTGAACTTGATCCAATGAGGTTTCTTTGGA
This sequence comes from Ormosia emarginata, assembly GCA_029884605.1. Classification (NCBI taxonomy): domain Eukaryota; kingdom Viridiplantae; phylum Streptophyta; class Magnoliopsida; order Fabales; family Fabaceae; genus Ormosia; species Ormosia emarginata. The sequence continues at coordinate 8,888,514 of JAQQTP010000054.1, read as the reverse complement.
AGACTCCACCTCAAGCTCCACCTTCTTCGAGATATTAGGATCTTTGTTTTCATTTGATGACTCTTTATGAGGCTTTAGCATTTCAGCTTCATTAAAGGTAACATCCCTGCTAATAATGCATTTTCTTTTCTCTGGCAACCATAACTTATATCCTTTCACACCGTCAAGATATTCAAGAAAAATGCATTTCAATGCTCTTGCATCAAGTTTTCCATCTTTAATATGAGCATATGCAGGACAACTAAATATCCTTAAATTTTCATAATTGGCAGGAGTATCTGAACACATCTCTTCTGGAGTTTTGAAACCAATGGCCGTTGATGGACATCTGTTGATCAAGTAACATGTCAGATTGATGACTTCACCCAAAATGCTTTTGGTAATCCAAAGATTTGACAAAGATACATCTGGTTCTTTCAAGTAAAGTTCTGTTCATTCGCTCTGCAAGTCCATTCTGTTGTGGAGTGTGCCTCACTGTATGGTGTCTGACGATACCATTATCCTTACAAAACTTTTCAAATTCTCCGCTACAGAACTCCAAACCGTTGTCAGTTCTCAGTCGCTTGATCTGCCTTCCAGTTTGCTTTTCGATCAAGGTTTTCCACTGTTTGAACTTGACAAATACTTCATTTTATGTTTCAAAATGAAGATCCAAACCTTCCTTGAATAATCATCAATGAAGGTTAACATATATCTGCCACCACCGTGAGAAGGTACTTGAGAAGGACTCCACAAGTCAGAATGTATATAATCTAACGTGTCTTTTGTTCGATGAACTGCAGTGTTGAATTTTATCCGACACTGTTTTCTAAATACACAGTGTTCACAGAAATCTAACTTCCCAACTTATTGACCACAGAGTAATCCTTGCTTGCTCAACTCTGTTAGACCTCTCTCACTGACATGCCCTATTCGCAAATGCCATAACTTGGTGACATCAGAATCAGCTGTTGAGGAGACATCAGCAGTACCTGTAATTGTGCTTCCTTGTAGTACATAGAGACTATTATCTTTCTTTTCTTTCATCACAATCAAAGCGCCTTTAGAGATTCTTATAGCTCCACCTTCACCTTTGTAGCTATAACCTTTTGAATCTAGCGTTCCCAAGGAAATCAAATTTTTCTTCAATTCTGGAACATGCCTTACATCCGTCAATGTCCTCACGATTCCATCAAACATCTTGATTCTAACTGCGCCAATACCGACGACCTTACAGGGAGCATTATTTCCTAGAAGGACCTTGCCCCTATCTAAGGGTTGGTAAATGGTAAACCAATCCTTATTGGGACACATGTGATATGAGCATCCAGAATCAAGAATCCACTCATCTTTTGAGTCATGATCTGAGACTATGAGAGTATTTGCACTGTCGTAGCCATCTACTACAGCCGCACTTCCAGATTCAGAGATCTTCTCATTTCCTTTGCTCTCTGGACAATTTTTTCTTATATGCCCTTCTTTGTGACAGTGGAAGCATTTAAATTTTCTAGGTTTCGCTTTGGATTTTGACCTAGATTTGTATTTGCCACTATTTTGATATCGTTTCTCTGTTCTTCCTCTAACAAAGAGACCTTCACCCGAGCCTTCAGATTTTGAATCTGATACTCTTTTCTTCAGTTCTTTCGAGTGCAACGCAGCCTTGACTTCCTCCAAAGTAAGATCTTTTCGACCATACATCATGGTGTCGATAAAGTGCTCGTAAGAACTTGGAAGGGAACATAGTAGAAGAATTGCTTGATCTTCGTCATCGATTTTAACATCAATATTCTTTAGATCAAGAATAATTCTGTTAAATTCGTCCAGGTGCTCTTTTATAGGCTTTCCTTCCTGCATTTGAAGAGTATATATTATTTTCTTCAAATACAGTCTATTGGTGAGCGACTTCGTCATGTACAGGCTTTCCAAATTTTCACCATAATGAAGCAACATGTATTTTCTTCGACACTTCTCGTAGAACTTCATCTCCTAAGCACAACAAAATTGCACTTTGTGTGCTTTTTCCAAGATCTCGTTTTTCTCGATGTCGCTTAGACTTTGTGGCAGCATGTCTCTACCTTCCAAGGCTTTGCCCAAGCCTTGATGAACCAGTAGCGCTTTCATCTTCAGCCGCCAGAGACTGAAATCATTTTCTCCATTGAATTTCTCCAAAACAAATTTATCACTCGCCATGATGACCGTATAGTGACGTACGGGTGAGCAGTACCGTATACTGGAACAATGCCGTAGTCCGTGAACAGTACACCAGGTAAGTTCCCAGGAAAGAGAGGTGGTGTCTGTAACACACTTAAATACCAAGTCTTTCCTTAGCCAGAACTTTCCTAGACATGCACTTTCACACTACCACACTTTTCCAGGAACAAGAATAATTCTTTTCTGATGTGGAAGATCAGACAATACTACAATCACAGAGCATATTAAAATTTTTCTTATAAATCTGGCACCTTATCCGAGAGCTCTGAGAGCTCTGATACCAGTTTGTTGAAGCGAAAGGCCCATTTAGAGACAAAATAATAGAGAAAATGACACCGAGAATTAACGTGGTTCGGTAATTTGCCTACGTCTACGGTTGAAGAGCAACAAGAAAAATTTCACTATGACAAAAGAGGATTATTACAAGCTCACTCAGTGTTTCACTCAGTTCCTAGCACCCAATTACACCCAAAATTACTCTAACTCAAGCCTCTTTTAAACCCAAAACTTTCTCTAACTATTAGAATTTTCTCTCACTTTAGAACAAGAGAATGAAGAGAAATATTAAGAAGAAAGAACTCCTAGAACTTGGAGTTTTTGGTGTGTCTTGGTAAGACCTTAAGCTTGGCTATTTATAACTAAATTCCATGACCAAGATGTGGTCTAAAATCTTCTAAAATTTTAGCCATAATTAGTGGCTTCATAATGGCCATTGATTAAGCTTTCTCCATTATCAGTATGACATAATGATAAGTTTTTGGTGACCCTTATGTCCACTAATTATTACAAAAAAAAATTTATAGGGTCTATAAGATGAACATTGCCAGAAGCAATTGGTAGTGGCAGGGCACTAATGTCTTCTAGGATAATCCATGTTATGAATCCTGCCTGCGACTATCGAAACAATATCAAAAGAGGTTCTCTGCATGTCACATACGTTGCAATGAAGTAATAGAAGTAATGAGTTCAGCCTTCTAATTTTGACACTTAAAAAAGGTTTCAAAACTTGTCTCATTCTAATAATTCATCTCAATTTAAAGTTAATTTAGATGAGTTCGAATTTTATAAATTAAATTTTATATATTTTTAAGTCAAATTAAAATTATATTTTAAATTATTTTAACTTGATTTTATGTTATAAAATATTTTTAAAACTTATAATTTTGTTTTATGATTAATAATAAATAATAAAATTTTTTAACTTAGATTTATTTTTTTATAATATTATAATATTTATGTTAATATAAACTATTTTAAAATATTATTATGAAATATCACATATTTTTTATTTTTAAAATTGTATGATTTAATAATACAAATATTTATATTTATATAATTTATTTTATTATTAAATCAACTTAATTTTAACTCAATCATTTATCAAGTCATAATCAAATCAAATCAAAATCTAAGCAAATTGTATCAAAATCTAAAAAATTAACACAGTCAAATTATCAAATTGAATTCAAGATATGACAAACCCGTCTCAATCCATCCCATCTACACGACCACACCGACCTTTACACAACTTTTGTTTCTTTCACGTTCACGAATGCCTGCCTTACGAATTAATGGGTAGTTCTTTTATGTGTCTGCACTACAGTGGCATGTACTATTAATCCTTTTGAATTGCAATTACTAGGATTTGCTTTTCCTTTCGATTTGTTCATGATTGGACCATGAATAGGATGTGATTTTGAGGATAAACACTAAGAAAACAAATCAATTTTCCTTTCCTGTTTGTCTTTCCCCCGGTATTATTTGGTACCTAAGCTTGATCATGCGTTTTATGTGGAAAATTGTATTGGTGGATTCCAATACTATTATATATGTATTTTCGTCCATGAAAAAGTACAAATGACACGTGTGAACGCATGTATGATATTTTAATTTGAAAGATTTTGTAAAATCATAAAAAGTCTGACACATCAATTTGAACGCATGCAACATTAAAGGCATTGTTTATTAAAATGAAACTTTTATATTTAATATTGTATAAAATTAGATTAGATGGGAATCTAATAAGATGATGACCATTAAACTAGTACATTTTGAGCGTGTATCTATTCTTGAAGTTTGACATATTTAGGCTTAATAAATATATATTTTTTAATACTTTTCAGTTTCAAAATAATTTCATGTTTTTATTTTTATAGTTAAATTTTTGTTGTAAACTATAGGATATTTTCAATTTTTCTTAATAAATTTTTTAATAATTATAATTATTTAAAAAATATTAAATACTTTTTAAATTCTCAATACATTAAACAACTTTTACTTTTATATTTAATATTTGATGTTTTAAGTAATTAGGAAGATGTTGAGAAATTGGTTAGAATATATTACTCGTAAACAATAATATCTTCTTTTTTTTAAAGAGTTTTTCTAACAAGTGAGTTTAAAGATTTAAAATAAGAATTTTTTTATGAAATTAGAATAGTCATTGTGTTAGAAATTGAAAAAAACTCTATTTTTCATATAAAATTTTTTATTTTAAAATCTTTTTAACAAGTGCCTTAATGATACTCTTTAAAAAAAATTATTTTTAAAGACAAAATTTAATTTAAATTCCTTATTTCTTTCTATTCAATTTTTAAATCAAATAATAATATGTGAGTTTTTCTTTAACTCAATAATACACACTTAGTTTAGTAATAATTTTTTTTATCTACATATCATTGTTTGATTTAAAAATTAAATATAAAGAATATAATAAACTTGACTTAAGTTTAATCTTTTTTTTTAATGGATACAATTAAGCTGCTTATTAATGTATCATTGGTGTTTGACTTTTGCTGACATAACATTTTCTCACGCTAAGTTAAATTTAAGAGGTTGGCTCCCACGCTTCCTAAAAAGTCTTCAATATCATGAGGAGGATTGGTTAGAAAAAATTAAAATTATTATTTATTAAAATTCAAATCTAAGGTATATATCTTCTTTTTTTGTTAGGAATAATATCTTTTTTGGCAGGATTAAAGTGGTGATTAACAGAAAAAAAGTGGTATTTCTTTATATATATATATATTGAAAAAATAAGGGATAATTTCCTGTTGTTGGATTTGCTTGGTAACTAAAGGTGACAAATGGAATTGAAGACCTCCATTTCATTGAACAAATTTCACTTACACTACGAAAAAACGAATATTAAATGAATAAAATTTAATTTTATTTTTAATATCTATTACATTTATGAGGGAGCATCAACTTATATCAGTGTAAATCTTTTTTGACTTACACTCATTTTTAACTGTTAGATTCACTTTCATCTAATGGTTACTTTTAATGAAATAATCTCAACCATTAGATGAAAGTAGATTTAACGATTGAAAATGAGTGTAAGTCAAAAAACTTATCTTGGTGTAAAAAACGATCCCCCTCTACATTTATTTTATCAACTAAATTATGACATATATTTATTAATATTCTCTCTTAATCTCTTTTTAAAAAAATACACAAATATTATAACTTAATTGATAAAATAAATATAATAAACATAAAAAAATAGAGCTAAATTTTGTTTATAATAAATACAATACAATATGACAATTAACTCTTGGACATAAGGAGTTAATGAAGATGTTTCAACACTCTTATCTATTTATCTTCTTAAGAGATTTAATTTATCAAATAAAAGTATGGCGGCCTAGAAAAGAAGAAAAGAACAGCCTTGAATTGAGAGATCTACGATTCTTGCGTTAGCTGAAATTAGAGTTCTTATCTACTATATTCACGTCATCTGCTCCAATTTTTACTACGAATCAAAACTATTCAAAGCCTTGTCTGTGTTGTTTTAATTTTTTCTTTCCCAACTCTGTTTCCAA